>OZ018308.1:4874653-5619977 GCA_963969455.1 Arge pagana | reverse complement strand
AGGTTCTTCATAATGTGAAAAATGAGCTGTTAGAGATTCCTTTTAAATACGATTTGAAGGTGTCCCCTGAATGGGAAAATGAATTGGGGGACTGGGGTGTGGTGTGCGTTGTTGTTGCGTGGCGAACGCACATTAAACTTGTCCAACAATAGATGCATACTAGTCTAATACAAGTGTGTTGGAAAGATGAACATTTGGATACTCTTCTCTTCTTGATGTACTGCTCTCGAGATATTTGCAGAAACTCATTTTCCAATATGACCGGTTACTAAAACACCCCTCAACTCCGCCAATTTTTTTGTACAGTCAAGGCACCCCCAAACCATATGCACTAAAAATCTTGACCAGCTTATCTATTAGAGAAAAAGACTTGTTCTCAGACCAGCAAGTACATTGTGAAACGTGCTATAGACTACATTTGATTATTTATGGTAAGCTAAAGAGAATGAGGTCTAGATGAAATATAAGATATTTATTTGCAGTATTGACTTGTGTCCCGAGGAGGGTGTTGGTTCCCTTGAATTAATACCAAATGGACGCGAGATCGAGGTTTCAGCAAGTAACGTCTACGATTATGTGCGTAAATACGCCGAAGCGCGAATGGTAAAGGTTCAAGAAAAAGCACTGGAGGCCATCCGAGATGGTGTCTTTGACGTGCTTCCAGAAGGAACGTTAGACGGTTTAACCTCAGAAGACCTGAGATTACTTTTGAATGGAGTTGGAGATATAAATGTCTCGGTACTCATTTCATACACCTCATTTAATGATGAGTCTGGCGAATCGACAGAGAGACTAGTTAAATTTAAGAGATGGTTATGGTCTATTGTCGAGAAGATGTCACATATCGAACGACAGGATTTGGTGAGTGTTCAATGTTATTGCGATTGATTTTTCTCTATACGTTAACAAATCTAATAAACCTTGATACTTTCCATCTCGACACACCGGACGAAAGCTTAATACAATTTTCGAACGTGGAAATAATTTTCTTGCATCCCTGTTATACCTCCCAGTAATATTGAATAATGCTCTTTTGTGAACGGTAGAAACCCAGTGCACATTAATATGAAGAACTCTATATCGATAGCACTGACATTATTCCTGATATTTTACTAATCTATCAGTTTGATTTACTAAGATTCAATTTCGTTTTGAGGTTTATGCGATCTGTGGCATGGGATTACTCTTGATAATGATTGATAATGATTGATAATTTATTGTACGATGCGATATTGTTTTCAGGTGTACTTCTGGACAGGATCCCCGGCTTTGCCGGCTAGTGAGGATGGATTCCAGCCAATGCCAAGTGTGACGATTCGCCCAGCTGATGATGCTCACTTGCCAACGGCGAATACATGTATTTCTCGTTTGTACGTTCCCTTATACAGTTCGCGCCACGTTTTGCGCCACAAACTACTTCTTGCCATAAAAACGAAAAACTTTGGATTTGTATGAGGTTAGCACACCAGCACACCTCGAAGGTTTACTTTCTAGAAAAAGAAATTCACGCTATCGATAACAATATGAAAAATATATTGTTACTACTTTCTTTGCTCCGTAAATAAATTTATAGCATTTATAAATTTATAATATGTAATAACGAGTTATTACGTCTATTATCAAGATATAGTCTTCATATAACGTGGTTTTATGTTAGATCATCAAATTACTCTCTATATTGATTCAATAAAACACTTTCAGTGGCAATAATCCTCGTTCGTTATTCTTGTTAGAATAACGTATTTTAGTTTCTTTACTGTCAAGTGTCACCATCTGTAAGTGGTTGACTCAAGCGTGCTAAGTATCGGTGCATTCTGTGCGACTTCCTTCTGTTTGCGTCCAGTCAGTCGCAATGGTCGTCATACAATCTAGTAGTCGACAAACTGCATCCGTAATACAAATGTGTATTTTAAACAGGTAATAAACAAATTAAGATTATCTAGTAGTGGTTGTAATAGTTTATTAGTTCCCTTGTTGTTACACGCTCTTCCGTTTCTCTTTTCTTTACAATATCATTTCTACATACTTCCTTATCCTACGTCTTATCTTCTCCTTGTCTTATCCTTATCTAATACCTCAATTTTACTTATTCTATGGTCTTACTTCGGTTCCATATTACCTATCTGTACCTATCTTATTCCAACTTGACTTGAATGCTTCGAGTTCGTTCGGTGTTCCGAAACATTCCGAAGCGACCCGAATGCTCTGCGCCACATCAACATTGACCAACATACTGCTGCTGAATTGCAGTAGCACGATCCCACCCTTTCGTGCACGGAGGTAGAAGAATATGAGGAACTAGGCATCCAGGCCGGCCACTATTATTTTGACGCACTTCCCGTGAAATCCGCCAGATGGCAAATGAGTCGTGGCACGGTGGGAATTTCAAATCGAGATGATATAAGACCTCTATTTTAGGGATCATAAGGGTTGCTTTCGGTCCAGTTTTATTATCTACTGCTAAAATAAGAATCTCAAGTCAAATCTAAGCTGATAAAATATTCCTAATCGTATTATTAGACGAGATATGAAGCATTCTACAAAGAAAAGAGAACACGTGTGATGCTTGAACAGGAGTTGGTATACAATAAGTTTTACCCATTAGCTCTGTATTAATGGGTAAAAGCACCGTGGCTATAAGAATTATTGCCTTGGTTAGAATTTTCACAAGTATGTTTTAGGTTTTGATTAGTGGAGTCGTGATCGAACTGAAGTGAGCCGTTTAGGCAACCAGCACTGTTGTAATAAAGCTCGGTGACCGTACCACGACTCGTTCGCCACCTAGCGGATGTCAATCAAAGGACGATAAAATGATCACACTTTTTTAATGAAAATACTCGGGGATGGTTCCTCCTATTCTATCTCCGTGCGTTTCTGTCAGCACAGCGTGCGGAGCCATCTAGGAGTTTTTTAGGGGTTAATAGGTCCAGCTTGGGGGGACGGTGCAGAAGCCGTCTGGCAACACTGCTTCAATGCAATTGTGAAGTTCCGCTAAAGCTGTTTAAGAGCCAAGAGTTATGTATTGGCTTGGAATGATTCTGGATTCTGATTAACAACTTTAATGGGAGATTGTGCTGTGGTTTCCACTTATCTGTGATAGCCAAAAACTCAATTAACAAGCAATGGAGTAATTCGTTTAGAAGTGTTCAACAGCAATGGTAGCAGGCTATAAAACACACCTGTATGGTATTGTACACTTAATAAGCTCTGCTCCCGTAATGATTTTTACCTACCTTAGCTTCATAATTATCATTCCACTACATTTATTTCCAAAACGCCAAGCCGAATTAACGAGCGTTGTCTGATTATCTCAGAGCTCACGAGAATCCGTTGAAGGAATACTTTTTCACACGTAAATATGTGTACACGCGAGTGTACGCGTGGGCTTGCACGAGTATGTGTGAATGGGTATACATTATATAGGCTATTTCTTTCATTTTAAGATTGAAAACAAACTGAAGTGTTTCACATAGTGAAATGAAGTCTTTCGTATTCCGATGCCAATTCTTGTTTCTTCTGTTGTTCAGCTCTTCGCTTAATTTAATTCGTATTACCTTGATTTTCTCACAGAATGGGCTTTTTTTCTTCACATAGACATTCGGCGCTGACGATGAAAATTCACCTCAACTAGTTGTCAGTGACAAAGATTCACAATTATATCAGTGACTCACAGCTTTGGGTTCCTCCAATCTTAAAAGGATAAGCCAATATCATGGTAATTTCATTGGCATTTTGTCACATTTACATATTCTTTTAATGATTTCCAATATTCACTAATTCCAAGGTTGAGATTGGACGCATAGAATATAAAAAATGTAAGCATCAGATACAACTCGACACTGATATCCGTATAGCACTCGAATAGACCAATTACGAACAATTTGTGACTACAGATATTACGCACCTTTCATGTGCGCAAAAAAGAACCTCCATTATGCTTTCCTCGCATAATCTGTCAATTTTTCAAATTTATTGTGATTGAACATCACACTTATATGATATGAAGCTGTACAACAGTAAAAGTGATGCGCTTTTTGCACGCTATGTAAGGTTATAAGGTTATGGTTTTACATGGATCGTGAATCTACTCCATTCGTATACTGTTCATTTTCATATGTTCAAACCAAAATCAATACCATTCTTAAACTTTAAACAAGGAATGACCCACAGAATTTGCATATCAGCGATGTCTAATTCAAGGTTATTACAAATTTATAGTTTGTTTAAAATTTGCAACATATTTGAAAAATGAGAAAGTTTCACAGGATTTTAACATTCAGAAAAATTGAGCATATGCAAAGTGACATGTCAGATTATACAGTAATTGTAATTACCCGACGCGTAATCAATCATTGTTTCTATCATGAACTTGGAATATTCCATGTGTACAGGGAATAAATATAACATGAATAGGTACACTGAAACTATTTTTATTGAATTCTATATCGTGATTAGTATCAATCTTGGTTCTACAACATCGAAGTTGTATAGCAATTGTATTATAACCAATTTCTAAGTTATTTTACACGTTATTTCACCACTAATTTGTACCTGTGACATGAAAAGATGACGAGGTACGTATTTATGATTTACAAAGATTTTGGGTCATATAATGTAAATAAAACCAACTTCATTGGGTGATAAACAGTATGCAAATAATTCCTCAATGAAATAAATCATGATTCGTTTTACATAAATTGCCGGCCAAAAGTTTCCTGACAAGGATGTGAAATGATGAAATACGAAGAAATCTGCGATCAATTATACAGAAAATGTAATTCGCTCTGATGAGCGTATAGTGAACTTAGTGAGTTTTGGAATGGTATAGGGTAACGTGGTCCGAAACTGAGCACCTAAGCCGCAAAGGCAAAATGGCCTCAAATTAATTTTTTTGTTCAAACCAAATTTTGATTCTTTAGAGGGAACCTCATTTTAGGTTTCGAGCAGCTAGCCGGGGTTTTCGGGTACCGTTTGTTCAAGATACCGAGCCTGTAGTGGAAGTCTGGATATTGTAGTTCTCAAAAGTGGTGGTCCGAACCCGACCCCCTATTTTTTTTTTAGCAAATCAAGGAAAAAGGCAAAGTTTTGAATTTATTTTGCAACTTAGCAAAACAATGCTATTTGGGAATATTTTTTGTTTTTATTTGAGAACATTTTAAGGCCTTTTTCAAGGAAACACAATTAAATTAACGATGGAAGTGATTTAAGTTTAATAAGATTTTTAAGTTTAATTAATCATTTATGAAAAGGTCCCGTTTCAGTTTGTGTCAATATGCCACTCAGAATTTGTTTATGCCAGTAGATTCCATTCTTTAACACAATATATTTGCCAAAGGTGGGGTTGTATCAATATTCACAGTTGGAAATACTGTAATTTTTTAGAATCGTAAACTGTTATTTGGCTACATATCGTTGAATAGGTAGTATATTCCAATTTGCTAAAATCTCGAGATGCGACCGGTTATAATTTACTCCTATAGGTTAAACCATGAGTAAATCCAAATAAAAAAATTGTTAGAAATTCCTATGCGTCTTTTTTCTTCTTGGCATGATATATTATTTTTAGTCATGTTTGTTTTCTCTCGAATCAATTCTGTAATACATGTTATATTATATTTGTATTATAAGACTAATTCTTGATGGCTATGTCAGTGTGTTCAATCACTTGCTGGCAATCGTGCATAATGTAATTATTCAAAGTTTCATTCTTTTAAATGAGAATAAATTTCTGTGTTCCAGATTGTTTGATACTAAGTACATACCATGGCTCGACGTCGGAAAACCGAAGCTAAAACAGTAGCAAAATTTGGTGAGAAAACCGTAGCAGTTCGGAAGTCAAGCAGACAAATCGCGAAAAAGCATGAGACAGGCAAGATATGCAACGGTGAGCTGAATCGATCATCAAAACTGAATGATTCCGAGGAATCGGGTGGAAGCCAAGATGATCAGAACCAACGTGAAGATAAAATAAATGACGAAGCTGTGGTACATAAAAAATTTGGGAAATATCGATGTTTAATAAATGACGATAGTTGTACAAACGCATCCGTCATCATCGAACGTTGTAAAAGAGACACGGAAGAGAGTGACAGTCAAGACGGTATGGAATCCACTTCTATATCGTCAGTCAAATTCAGTCCAGAATCTGTTAGGCGAATGGTTGTTGGTGGATTAGCGCTACCCAACGAATCCCCTACCATTAGTAACGCGACTCAGTCCGAGTTACCAGCAAGATCTGCCACATCCGAAGGCATAAAAGAAATTGTTTGGCGAGAAGATCTTATAGAAGAAACAATTATTTGCGACGATATGGAAGTAGAGCAAGATGCAATTAAAGACAGTTATACTATCAATCAAGATGATCGCATAGTGATCGAAGAAGTATTGCTTGTCAACAATGAAGAATTTGAAAGCGAGGGAATCATGGAGTTAACGCTCTTAGAGAGCAGCGACGATACCAAATCTGTGGTTGCAACTCAAAGCGAAGATAATTCATCACCTACAGACAAGACCAACACAGAAGAGAAGTTATATCAAAAATGTCAAAAAGCTAAATCCAAAATAAGTATGAATGAATGCAATGGCAAAAAATCATTGACAACGAATCGTGATTTGCAACAGACTGAATGGATTGAAAACGAGTTACAAGCTCACGATTCTGTTCTGGAAATCCGAAAAATGATCGAAGAAAAAATGGAGCCAAAAATTTGTGAACTTCCAGTAAACAACATGTACGCTAATCTAGAAAAAAATAGCTCAAAAATGTCTATCCCTCAATTGGGTTTTGATCAATCTGTGAACTTTGACACTGCAATAGAATCTTCAGAAAAAATTGGTCGTGGAATACAGATACCTGCAAGCTGTACAGAAAGTAGCGAATTCATTAGCAAAGATTTGGATTGGGTTAGTCTTAATAGTTATCCGGCAACGAAAAACCCATTAATGGAAAAGTGCACAGATGTTATGACTCAAGGAAATATAATAACTACCATACAAAGCAATGACAATGAAAATGGACCGTTTTTCGAACCAATTGATCGATTACAAGCAAAAATTGGAGGAAGCAAAGAATCTGGGCAATGTATTGTAAAAGAAAAAAGGCACAGTCCAACGAATATTACTGATGTACCAGGCATTACAATGAGAGCTATGGAATCATCGGTGGTTAATCCTGAGACGTGTGAAAATGGCGTTGAAGTTGAATATTCGATGGATGCTCTTGAATTAAATAATGAATCAAAGCTCGCAAATGAAAGGCGAGTTGACGAGTCGTCAGGAGACAGTGAGACAGATCTTAAAGCCGACACAGAGGATATATACATGTATCTAGTGAGAGTTGCGTTGCACTCTAGGCAGCGATAAGTTTGTAGGAAACAAATGTAAGTCGCGAAAATGAAGCGTAACAGATGAACTCGGGCTCACTTTGTTAACGACATCGAGATTCCGATACTTTCTTTCACAGTGTCTATATTCAAAATAGCTGACTAAAATATATATCATCGGTTATGGATTTTCTGTAATTACGCAGGTTTCATCTACGTAGCGTAACTGGAAGGACGCGATGTTTTAGAACTGTAAAACTTTCACAAATAACTATCTCGTAGGAAAAACCACCGGAGGAGAGTGTCTCTTTGCAACGCGGAGAAGTGCAAGCATCGTCGGTCTATATCCGTAGCATTTCCGGCTACACATATATATACACACACGCGTATGATTTGATTTTTTTTTCTCGTTCAATGCAATCGCTTCAACGTGTCGTTGCCGGGACTCGTCGGTGAGTACAAACCAAGCTTGAGAGCGAGCTCTTTGGGTTTTCTAGCCGCGTTTCTAACTGGGAAAGGGTTGAATTGACTTTTTGGGCTTGGCGTCTTCTCCAGGCTGATATTCGGAACTCGGCTCGCGTGACCGATGTTGCCGAGGCTCAGCGAAGACTTTTTGTAGCTATCCGAGCCGTGATTCGAATGATCGGCAAATTTCGCCGCGGTCAGCTTGTCGGGGAACTCCGGATGGGAGACGGGTCGTTTCGCGACGTCCTCCAAACTCGGCGAGAGTTTTGAGAGGTAGGTATTCGCAGCGGTCGGAGGCTTGCGATTCGCCGATTGATGAGTGGGCGACAAAGAGTGCGACTCTCGTCTTCGAATGGACAATTGAGCCGCGAAGTCCTCGTCTCCTGACGGCGACGACAAGGCGTAGGGATTCGTTCTTTGGTAGTCGGATTTGGGTTGGTGATAGGAATACTCCTTGGTTGAATTGTCCTGATACTTGCGATGATAGAAATCCGTTTTGCTATATTTGTAATCGATCGGTGATAAAATCTCGGCTTCCGAGATTCTCGTCGGTCGGTCCGCTGGCAGGTATTTCAGGGGTGTTACCGCGGTATTCGTCTCGTAGTAGGCAGCACCTTTGCTCGCGTCGGTCAGATCCAGGTGATAAGGTCGCGACGCCGGCTCGTCGCTCTTATTCTTGGGCAGAGGTTCCTCGTCGTACCTGACGCGAAACTCGAGCGCCTCCTTCGAGATGATAGCTCTTTCCGAGGACGGATCGTACGATAGCCGTGGCGCCGTGACGGAGCTTTTGTGCTCGTCGAATTCAAATCTCGACTCCAGACCACTTTTCTCGTAAGAACGAGCCGAATACCCACTTCCGGGTGTCTGATGCGGTGATATTCTCGATTTGAAGTCGTAGGGTTTGTACGTATCGTAAGGACTGCGCAGCGGCGTCGAGTCGAAAGAATGTTCCGACTTCGAAGCGTACGCTACACCGGGAGGCGTTTTTTCAGCGAAAGAGTCCAGCGACTCGGATGCGTAAGGGTCCACCGTTGTTACCTCCAGCTTCGTGGAGGTAGACATCCTCGGGAAAAGCTCGCCCGACGAGATCTTATCGAGCTTCTCCAATTCTCTGTAGATATCGATGTCGATTTTTGGGGACACGTCTTGGAGGTTGTACTTGGGGGGTGGATAAACTACGGGTCGATCCTTGTAATCGTACAATTTTTCCGGCCTGATTATTGTTTCCTGGATAGATCCTAGATCGCTCTTCGTCTCTATCGAGTCGCTCGATGACTTGTGCGAGAAAACGTTCGTCGAGATGCTCGAGAGATCCAAGCCCTCCAATTCGCTGGCGTTTTGCATGGACGAACACTCTTCTTGGCGATGTATACCCACGGATGACGTGGGACTTCCCTCCTCGTAGTTGGCCAACAGTTTCGAGAGCTCCTCGTTTATTTGTCTGTCGATCAGAGCCTCCCTCGTATCCAGGTAATCTCTCGACAACGCGTCGTCCAGATCCAAATGATCGATTTCTTCGGAATCGTCGATCAGCGATAGTTTCGATAGTTCGTCGTTGATCTTCGCGTCGAATTCCGATCCGCTGGTGACCGACATCTGATCGAAATCCTTGAAGTTGATCCTCGCGAGTTCCTCGTTGATCTCGTGCTCGTTGAGACCGATCTTCTCCAAGATAGGACTGAATATCTTCGATATCTCTTCGTTGATCGGACTGATCGTTATGTTCTTCGATATCTGCTCCAGATCTGGCAAACGCTTTTTCGCCTGACACGTCAAAATTCTGTGAAGGATCGCAGAGTTCTCTTGGATTATCTTCAACGCTCTTTCGCTGCTCCTCCGACCGTTGTCGCTCCGCTTCCGCGGCTTCACCTTCGTCCACACGCCGAGTTTCGGCTCCTTGTCGTCGGTAGCCTCTTCGTTGTCCGATCTCGCCAAGTTATTCAATATGCTATCGCTATCCTTCCGCAATTCCATTTTCGGCTCGATAACGTACGTTTTTCTCTCTCCCATCGTAACGTTCGTACCCATATCGCCGAGACGACCTTTCGAAAAGCCACCGACCGAGTCGCTGAACGTATCCTGTCTCCTTGCTTCCAAGCTCTTCAAGTCCTCCAAAATACCGCTCGACTTTTTCGTCAGCAAACCAGCCTCCGACGCTCCATCCGTAGACGTCTTAGCTTCCAGATGTCTCAGCTCCTCCAGAATATCACTGGACCTTTTTTTCAAGCTATTAGCTTCGAACTCCCCCGTCGAAGACGAAAGTTTTAATTCCGTGAATTTCTTGTCCACGCTGCTGGAACTCCTCTCGAACGGCTTCGCGTAATCTCTACCGATGGACGCGTCTTTCGTCTTATCCTTGTCCGGTAAGCTTCTAGTTTTATCCGAGAATCCGCATCGCGGGTCTTTTTTGTCTCCGGGCAACGGCGACACCGTGTCCTTCTCAGTATATCGATCCGACGACTCGTCGTGCCTCGTATGCTCGTCTTTTCGGTATTTCTGCAAATAATCAGCCGCATCTCCGTACAATTCTGCGCTATCTCGCTCGACCGACCTGCCTCTCTTCGCGATAGCATCGAAATCAGCATCGCTCATCTGTGATTTCGTCGCGACGAAACCGTAGCGATAGTCCTCCGCGCGATCCTTGTTGTAGTCAGCTTCTCCGTCGAGCTTACCCGCGTAATCCTCGTGAGGCTTGAACGAGGTCAATCTCGTCGACGATTTCGAACTTGCGGTGGATTTTTGTTCCGGCGATGTTTCCGCGCTGTCGGTGGCGCTGCTCTTCAGTTTCGTACTGCCGTAAGGAGACGGCGTCTTCTGATTCGGATGCGAAATCGGATAGAAGGGAGATACGGCCGAGCAGAGGTTCACCGGCGAGTCGGAAAACGTACTCTGACTTCGTTTACAATTCGACGTGAATTTTATAGAATTGGCACTTACAGGTGATTGAAGATCCGAACTAAACGATCTCTCGGAAGACTTTTTTCGCTCGGGACTGCAAGAGTCGCTGGAGCTGCTCGTTTCCAGCTTGGGATCAACGCCCGATTTTCCTCCGATCGACTCGCGACCAGACAAAGACGACGGACTCGTCTTCGCGAAATACGATCTGGTGCCTTTCGCCATCGCGCGGCCATCCGACTCGTCGGAAACGATCGAGCGTAGAGTGAGCGTCTTCGATTCCGAGCTAACCGACGAGTCGGCGGACTTTTCTCTGTGGAATTCTCGCGACTCCAAATTCACCGGAGTCCGGGGACTCGCCGTCAAACTCGAATTCTTCGAGTCCGGACCTGCTGTTTCGCCGGAACTGAAGGATTTCTCGCTGCTGCCCGGGGTTTTGGGACTGTGAGACTTCTCCGCGTAGGATCTTGTCACCGAGAGCTTGCGCTGCAGCCCATCACCCCCGGACTCGTCATCCCTGTCGAAGCTTCCCTGACGAATTCGTAAGACCGCATCGTCGTTGGCTTCGCTCGTTCTCGAGTCGCATTTCGCTCCTTCGAATGCTCGAGCATCGACCGATTCCATCGCATCATAGGGGACCGTACCGCGGGACGAATATTCGGTAGCGTAAGTCGATTTTCGCTGGGGCATCATCGGAGAAATCGGGACGTGCCCCACGACGTACGATGCGGCTTGAGTTCGATCTATAATCGCCATTTCCGAGCGGCTCACCGAAGCATCGTTTCTCGAGTTAGTCGAAGTTACGAAAGATTCATCCGTCGAAAACGAGCTGCTCGCGTTCTCGTCGAAATCAGAAACGTTGAGGTCCGGAGCGACGAGAAGAAACGTCTGAGAATCTCTCTCGTTCGATGTGACTTTCACGTCCGTTTCCATTACCCTGCTATCCGAATCGACGAGCTGCTCGGAGACTGCGTTGATGTTCCGTGATATCCGTAAATCGGGTGCAGCTTCGGGTAGATCGTATTCGTTCCGGAAAACAGCTCGGATATCGCTCTCAGCAGGCATCCCAATCGCCTCGATTGATCTGCCGTGATTTTCTAGAAAATCGAAACTATCCGCAACCGTCGAAGGTTTTTCCGTCGTTCGGCTAGCCATATTTTCCCTGGTCGTTCGATCCGGAACATCCTCTGCGGCGTGCGTTGATGCGTGTCGCGATAGTTCTGTCTTAGTGCTCCCGTTGGCAAAATCGTAGCTCGACGGGCCTTCCTTGTCGGTAGATAACCTGCGAATTTGGTCAGTTATTTCGGCTATGGACGTTTCCTGAAAACTCGAAGTAGCGTCTGCGTTCTCCAGTCTTCGATCTAGATGCGACGTCGTCGCCGGTTGCGAACGACCCGAATTTTCCTCGGACCCCGTCGATCCTCGTGGATTGCCGCAGGACTCCGAATCCTGGCTATTTTCTCGACGAGGACTCTTCTCGTCGTCCGTCGCCATGGCATAGCAGTCGGACGTCGACGTCGGCTCCTCGCTGTCAACGTCGCTCAGACGGTCCGGCTCGTCGCAGAGCTCCGTCGACGTACTGTCACTGTCGCTGTCGGCACTGGCACTAGGACGAGCCGACGTCGGCGATTCGGTCGACATTTCCTCCGGCGTAGACGTTACGGCGATGGGAGGCGTTCCTTCATCTGTCGAGTGGAAACAGATCAATAAACACCGAATCGCAGATATTGAAACGATCTCGTGATTCGCCCGCGATTACTACTTACTCACGACCGACAGTCTGAGATCTAGTCGAACGAATTATGCAAATTAATAAAATCGAATCGCGTCTTCCTCGCCGTTTTTTAAGGACCGCTAAACGACATTTCAGACTCGCAACGTACAGCTTCGAGTGACTGTTGACCTCTCTACGCCACACCTGCGTCAATACTTCTACCTGTTGGTACCGAACAGGTGGTTGAACGGACGAAGCAAAAGCGAAAGTTATCCAGGGAGAAAGGCTCCCTAGCCTTAGTAGAGTAATCGATGCGTGGACACGAAACTGCTTTACCGACCGATAGTAGCCCTCTACCACCGACTAAGATAAAAAAATTATGATCTTCAAAGATCGATCGTTCTTGCCACGTACCGATAATGCTTACCTACGCGGTTTTACCAAATATCTATTTCCAAACAAGTTTTTGCGAATTATTGCGGATCGCCGTTCTGCGACCTAAATTTGCTTCCTTTTTTTCGACCTCGCTCGAGAATATTTTTATCGTCCTGCAGAATCGGCTGATCGATCGAACTTCCAAACGCTGCTCGTTTGTCGAGGCTGCGAATTTTTTGGAAGATCGTAGAAACCGGTTTCAAATCTCGTCGAGTGATGTCAATTTTAAAAAAGTTTACGTCTCATCAAAGTCTGACGAAATCCGGTCAAAAAAACAACCTTGGAAAATGCGAGCACTAGCTTGTTTCTCCATGACTATATGTACCTACATATACGTAGTGTATTGCGAGGAGAGATTTTTATGTGGAAGGCGAAATTGATAGTCTCCCGAGGACGAAACATCGTGGTTTCCGTATTTTCGCGTTAACGTCGGGTTGGTGGTCGGAATACGTACGCTCGACGGATCCTTCGTTCGCATTCGTTCGCGACAACACGATGAAGGAAATACCACGGGCTATGTTTCAACGTACCTGAGTCCATCTCCGTGTTATCCGCTCGTCTTTTCGTATCTTTCCAGTGCAACGTGACGCCCTGCTTGTCCTTTCTGTTGGGATTTCTTGGGCTATGCGGAGCTACCAGTCTCGCCCTCGAAGGTACCGCAGCCTGGGAGAGCCCGAGCTGACGACCCTTACCACTGACCAAGGCACTTTTTCCGACCAGGAGATGATTCATGGCCTGCGAAGCTGCTGGCGTCACCATCGACTGTCTCGCGCAAGCAGCTGTCGATTCATCGAAGATTACGTTAGAGAAGATTGCGTGATAATTCGAGGTATTGAAAATACGTATCTTATTGTACATTGGACTGTTTCAAAAAAATCCTGAACATTAAAATTCATTGTGAATCCAACGTTAGCCACGAATAAGTTTAGAAGGAGTAGGTTTATCGAAAAATTCATGGAGACCTTTCTTGTAGAGCATTTCAATATGACAATCCGCTGATGAGTTGAAAAAATTTTAAGTGTAAAAGAAAGTTTTTCCCATGATCATCGAATGTGAAATTTAAACTCGCGATGCGACACGTCTTCGTATTAATATTAAGATCTGTAATTTTCACAGCAGCTTTTTTTCGTCATATTTGAGACAAAAAAGTTCAACTTTTTTGAAACAGTCTACTATATATATTAGGGTGCTTCGTTTCGGTCGATTCATTTTTTTTTATTTCTTTATTTCTTCGATGACGGAATATTACTCTAAACATATGGAACAGAATTTTCATCAAAGATAAACTCCTAATTTCAATTCTTAGTACTCGCCAAATGAATTGGAAATTTTTCCATTCGTTTAACACGTAAATCTTAATGTTTTTTCTTAATTATCTACAACTGCGTGGCGTTTCACGTTATTCGATTGGTCATAGGTGAAAATCGTAAAGGAGTGTTTGCTCTTTAAAACTGTTTATCGCTGATTTACGTTCTGTGAACCGTGTTACCGGTAAAAAATGCTAATTGGACAGAGATGTTTTAAATTTTCGTACGTTTAAGTGGATTTATCTCGGAAACGATTACCTCTACGGTTTGGGCTGTGTGAATCTTTTTTGTAGAAGGTTACATTTTCAAGAAAAAAGTACCGATATAATATCTTGCTGTCAAGTGAATGGTTCACGAGAAAAAACGAAAGGACCATGAAATTCGGTACAAAATAGAGGTTAAGATTTTTGATCGGTGACACGGTTCACACAACGTAAAAAAGCTATAAGCACTTTGAAAGAGCAAGGATTTCTCTACAATTTCCCCCTATGACCAATTGAATAAGGCGAAATGCCGCGCAGTTATAGACCATTTAAAAAAAAATTAATTTACGTCCGAATCGAATGGGAAAATTTCAAATTCATTTAGCGAGTGCTCAGAATTGAGACTAGGAGGTCGTCTTTGGTGAGAATTCCTTCTTATATGTTCAGAGTAAATTTCCGTTACTGGAGCGAAAAAAATGAGTGGTCTGAAAGGAATCACGAAGCATATTATGTACATATGGTAAGAGAGATTTATTTCAGCCTGATCGCGTCTCTGTTTCGAGTCGTGCGCGTTTCAAACATGTTGTCCAATAGTCTCGTTACGTTAGATAGTCAGATTTATCTCCCGAGTCACCGTATCCTGCAAACGACATTCATTACGCAATCTCGGTTATGCCGATATCGACATCGTAGAGGCGTATCACGCGGGTATTCGACAACTCTGTTCCATTCATATCGTAAACGTTCCGTTTACGATAATAGCCGTAGCTAAATGTACCATCGTTAACTTTACCGGAAAGTATTATGTGAGCCTGGCGCTGACGTTCCCTTAGCTTAGCGTACTGCTGCTTCAGCGTGCTTATGTCCAGTGCTAGTCTATCGCGATCGTTGCTAGCTGCAACCGTCTGCAAGGAGCTCGCCGAGTTCAATTCCCGATCTGAAAACAGACGCATATTCAGCTCAATCCACCCGCTTTGAACGAGTCACCTAGTTTTTGCGGCGTAAAATACTCGAGGTTTCGGACGTGATACATTTTTCGTCATTTCTCGACCCAACTTTCGTCGAGTTACGGTCAAATCTCTACTTTATACGCAAATTCATCGCCAGACCTCTTTTCCCGCGTTGCGTCATGCCGAATATCGCGGCTGCCATGGCTAGACGTTCGTCTTCCTCAGTTTCGGTATCGTCGTCATCGCTGAGTCTCCGAGCCCATGGTGTGATGTTGTAACGATGTTTTTCGCGGAGGTTCGTCACTCCTGTCAACGGGCCGGTACCGACGATTGCCTGTCAATTCAACAACGGATCAAATAAGACTCGTCGATGTAACATATCGATCGCATTAGTTATAGCATTTATCACAAAGCACGCCCGGTCAACGCATTTTACAACGGCGGTATGTTCCTAACTCGTTTGATACAGTTTTAACGAGCGATAATTGAAAAAAACGATGAAAACTAGAAATTTAGTTTGTATTTCGCGTTGCAATTTATTTCCCAGCTACGAGAGTACACGAGTTTCCTCGAAGTTGGTCAAACTGTTTACACAAATTTTTGAAGCGGAATTAAAACTTTGACGAAACACCTGTGCCGAGCAGCTCTGATTTACTTTTTATTTATTATCACTTGTCACAATTTCAGACTCGCTGATTTTCGAAATCGGAGGAGCGTCGTCGATGGTCAATGCTTGGAGCATCGATGTTTGGAAGAAATACAATGCGAAAGAGAGGACCTGACCTTTACGAGATTGTTCGTGTCGGTAAATTCCAACATTTCTCTGGTGAGGACGCCCATGATACTGTAGAACTCGTCTGCCGATGTTACCGTCATGATTCGACTGTAAGTGAAATGTATGTAGATTTGACGATATGGCGAGCCTCGAGCCTCGTTGATATTACTTACTCGGCAAGTCCTTCCCAGATCGCGAGAGCAGTTCTCAGAAGAACTTCGTCGCCTTCGAGGAATATGAGATCCCATACCCTGAGCACGGCCTCCTGGGGTAGACAGTGACAGAAAAGGGTGAGGAACCACTGCATGGTGAAGACGTTAGTCAACGGAGGCTCGTAGCTGCTTCCTGAAAATTCGTACGAACGATACGAGTTTCTGTAGTGAAACTAACCGTGGGCGAATGTTGGCGTAGCGAACGCGACTGTCTCACCCGTCGCTTTGTCTTTGGCGTCGGTCTGCAGGGCTTCCAGATGACGGGAGAGCTTCGGTAGCCTCATGCGAAGAAGATCTCGGAAGACAGCCATGTCCACGGAGAGTCCTCGGAGATTATCAGCGAAATATCCCTCGGGCAATACGCCTTCGATCAGGTAAATCATGACCTTCACCGCGGCAGCCTCCGCTCGATCCACTACTTGAAGAATGAGAGCAGCCAAGACGTTCAAGCCTTGACAATAGCCGACCGACTTGTTCCATCGCGCGAATCCCAGCAGTACTCTTCGAAGGACCGCCTGATTGTCGCGACCTGCCGCTCCGCAGAAAAGGCTGCAGCCAGTTCTGTGAAGATCCTGAAGAGAACATAACGAGTCCGATTGAAAGATGTCGAGCTCTGGGAAGTAGGAACATCCACAGCAGCGCTAGGGCGTCTTCCGACAACGAGAGTCGCGAGGGGCAGCGCGCAATTTTATCCTCGCAAAGGGTTCATTCGGAGGAGATCGAGCTACGGCAGCAATTTTCGAACCTTTCTTTCGTATACGTATATAAAACGTGCATTATTCTCCGAAGGTAAGCAGTCGAGAGCCGACAACGGGCGACGAGACTGATACGGCACGCGGATACGAGATCGCGCGAGGGTTTCTCGACGGAAGTAAGTTCGGTTACCATTTCCGGATTCTTCGTACTACTGTTCGTCGTTTCTCGGATACATTCGCGCGAACACTTTATGATCAATACGAATAATCGACAAACTCTGTAAACTACAGTTGGAAATTACATGTCGCCATTACGACACCCTCGCGACGACGAGCTCGTCCTTTGACAGCGCATCGCTCCTTTGAAATTTCTTCCTCCTACGTAGGAGCTAATAAAACTCGAGCGGAATAATTTTCACACCGACTCGATCGTATTCGAGACCGATGTAAAAACATTCGAAGTGTCACGGTCCAACGAATTGGATCAACAGCGCCGAACAAACGAACCGAGCGGAGCTTTCGAAAAATGTCGACTTGATGTAACGAACTTTGGCGTTCAATTTATCAGACCTTTATCACGATTAGAACAGGAGACACGAAGGCTTTGACATTTTCAAAATTTCTCTGCCGAAAGAATTGGCCAATTCCAGAGAGACTTGCGTGCTCGATCCGGAATCAATCGAAAAATGTTCCTGATGAAACTGCGGCCCACGGTTCATAATTCGATTACCGAAATGCCTCGTTCGTATGATATATAATACGCGCGATGTAATGCACGGCCACGCAACGTCGATGGCATTTGCAATTCGCACGGTCCAGCGCGTGAAAATTGCAGATATTCGAGTCACAGATTATAACGTGCGATAAAGGTTGAATGCTTCCACAAAGCCGCCGAGGTGTTCCAATGGGCGTAGGTAGGAATAGGATGCGATGGATGGATCGGCCGGTGTGCAAGACTGTAATGGGATTATTGGAAGGCTTCCAGGCAGTTCGCCAGCTGGCACAGCTCATAATCGATACTCTATTGAGAGGAGGTTGTCGGATGCATACAAACACTCGAAACTAGTCGAGCGTCAGCGGGCGATTCGTTCGAACTCTACGTTACTTCGAGACCAGAGTCTTCCTTAGTCACATTCGAATCCTGTCGGATCATCCGCAACTCGTAAAAGCTGAGGATCGATATTTCGAGGGTTGAAAAACCCGTAATTGGATCGAAAGAGGGATGCGGATCAGCGTAGGTAGAGTAGCGAAAACTGAGCAGCTGTAATTGCTTCGGGTCCGTCGTCGAAGCTTGTTTACCTTGACAATTTGTATACCGAGCTCCTCGTCGTCCGGGTTACTCCACTCGTTGAAGCAAAGCTTTTCCGCCTGACGCCAATCAACTCCGCGTTGGTGAAGATGACGCTCCGAGAGCGTCAGCCATAACTGTGAACAAAACAATATTCGTAGTCCTTTGACGAGAGATGGGAAAACATGCGAGGATGACTCGACTCCACTTCCGGATAATAATATTCAGCTGTACTTACGTTCGCGAGGAATAAAGCGAGCGAAAAGAGGGAACCCGAGCCAACGGAGCTCGTAACAAATGAGAGAGAATTAACGTAACGATACGGTTTATTATTTGTCGTTTGAACCACGTTTTCCACTGAAATTATACTCGTACGCGAAAGAGTCGATTTTTGGATGATAAGAGCTGATCGTCGGTACGTCGTTGCTACGGAAATCCAATTTATTTCTTATTTTGCAAATTCATGGAAGGAAATAACGCGCCGTGTGCGTTTAAGGAAGTAGTCTCGAAACCATGCCTGCGGTTTTGCCGTTTCTCCCAACAAAATCGGACGCTCGCCAGCGGTGAGAGAGTCGTGTACGTAACACTGAAAGAATTTGGTCAAAGGAGCAAATAGGTTTTGGATGTATGCCAAGTCAGTCTAGAGGTACTTGAAAGTGATTTCCTTTGCGCGGAGTAACACTGTTTGTGTTCCTAGCGTTAGCAGTCCGGTTCGCTCGCGAATAGACTCGTGGAGCAGCGGAAGGAGCACGTCTCGTGCGGGAGACATAGAATTCTTCGCGATGCGATTACCCAAAAAGTCAAATCCTAGCCAACGATCATAGCGATGAATCGTTCGTTCGTAGAACAATCGTCTTCGGTGTAATTGATGGAAAAGATCAAAAGAACTCACCCGTTTTCGAAATTCCGGTGGAATGCCACCTGGAAGACGGGCAACCATTTTCATGGCGTCCAACCATTGCGTGAATCCGCTTTCCCCTGGTTGTGGCGCGACGCTGAACTTCATTCTCGTATCTTCACCTGAAATTACGGATGATGTTCGTCAGACGGTGTGGCGAAAAATAAGCCCACAATCTTATTTTAAAGGTACATTTGGATGTAAATTTCCAAGGATATTTCAAACACTTCGGATCCTCGAAGCAGTCAAGTGCGATGACGATGAGGAATTCCAATGAGTCCCATTGAACCAATATTTCATCACACTTCATATTAATTCAATGAACGTGTCACGTTTCGTATTTCTTCTAGTACTTCGATGCTAACATTTTAACAGCCAGGTATTCCTTTATCTTGCTGATAATCGTTGGATTTTTTTCAGCGATCCGGACGAGGGGAATGACAATGTACAACCAACGATGCCCGCAGATCGCTGTTTCGAACTATTTTCGAATTACCATATCGAGACGAATCATCGCGTGATCAGTCAATGGGAAACTATTCATCCTCTCGTGCATAGAATCCGACACAATTATGAAATGAATCCGCGTTCATCGTATCGTTAATATCTCGACATGGTTTGCATATTGACGAACAGTACAGTTGTCGCGATATGGTCATAAATCGTTTCAAATCATCGACCTTATTATTGCGTGATTGGTTCGAATATCAGAGTTTCACGTGTACCTACAATATCGCAATTCGTGTTGTACTCCCATCCAACGAATAGTCATCTACCGTCGCTATACTTTTCTCTAACGACTACGTGTGAAACGATGATAACTACCACGAGAAAAGTGGGCAAATTACGAAATAAAAATAGCTGGACCACGGGGAGCAGTTTGCGTAGTTTGCCACACAGAGCTTTACCAGTCCAACGAGGGTCTGGACGCTGACTAACAAACACGACAAAGTAGTCGGATAACACAACGACACGCGCACAAAAGCTCAAGCAAATCGTTGGCTACAACTTACATCCATGAAAGTGCAACGCGGATGTCTTACACCGTTCATCCTTTCGAGAGTCACCAGCTCGTAATTTGCGTACGATGCTTTGCTCGTATAATATGACGACCAGTATTACTGCTCGAAAAAATTACAAACGGTGTGACACGTTTTTCGGCGATTGTTGTCGGACATTCAAACGTGTACCTTTTGATCATCCGATAACGACTTGCACTCGAAGTGGATACAAAATACTGTTTGCAGGACCCAATTTCAGATAAGATTAGATACGTTGTGCGATGATGACTCGTGCCACGTGGCAATATCGTGACAAATTCATCAAGGACATTCCTTCGATCCGAAATTTTGGTAGCAGTCGTTTCAGCACTTTACGCATAGGAATGAAGGAAATCTCACCGTTGGAGATTATGACAGTACGTACTACAGATAGCAGTCGCGTCAAAATCACATTTGCGTATCGTAAATTGAATCCGAAACTAAGTCGCCTTGACTGTTCGCCTAGCTCAACGTAGCCTTGTCATGAATTTTGATTCTGTTACGTTGCTTGCGATAAACGACACAGAATAGTATGCTCAATTACCCAGCAGGTGGATGAAAAAAACCTATTTCATTGACGCTTCCGATCCGTCAGAGTGAGAGCAAGAAAACTATGTATGCTGTACGTTGGAACAGGCTAATTTCAACTAGGATTACCATAATCGGTAGAACATTATCACTATTTTTCCGAACTGCTGATGTAACGAGCAGCTTTTTTCCCATGACCTCGTACCTTCACCGTGATTCTGATCGGATGTATTTAACTTCCCGCAGCCACGAATTTCCGACAAACCGTTTCTATTCATCGGTTAATTTCTTACTTGACTCGTCATCATTGTCATACATTTAGTCGTTGTCTTTGCTGGAGGACGATGTTGAAGATTATTCAGAACCGTGATCAAAGGTAATATAACTCGCGGAGTGTACAGCGTAGACAGCCTCGCAAACAGCCTGAGGTGTTCTGGCCAGCAGAGAACAGACGTCCTGTTTAATGTTCGGGAATGAGATGCGAGCAAAAAAAAATACGTTCGCAAAGAAAATCAAAGAGCCTTTTTTTCAGAATTAACGAAAGATAAACGACGAGCTTTGCCTGGCTGCGATTTGTGTTTCTTTCACCACGCACATCGCGAAATACCACGCGACGAGCTCGCGCCGCGATTCCATTCGCCATGTTTATTTACGAGATGAGAGTGGGCGCATAGATCGATACGCGGGTAGATAGTTACCATTCGTTCGTATTACCGAGTACAGATAGAATCACGAGTCATCTGATGCTCCATGAATCAGGTATCGTTGTTTTTCCCAAGCAAACAATCATTCTCTCTCCTCAACTATCAAATCAATCGGATTACTCATCATTCATTACCAAGTCATTTGGTGCGTTATTTTTTCTTTCTCTTCTTCAATTAATTGGCTGTAGTGTTTTTTGCCAACGTTTGGTTCTATTTTCATACTTATACATGCCGTAATATACATTTTCGCACCAACGAGAACGACTCGCGCGATTCTGGAAATGTTGCAAAAAGATTGCTCCTCGTGCCTGCATTCGAGTGATGGGAAAAAGTGTGTCTTAGAGTATTTCGAAACGGGTGAATTGCACAAATTTGTCGGTAATACAACCGTCCCGATTCTACAACTGATTGTGATTACAGTAATAACCTTGGATTTTCTCAAAGCGTCCGACGTCGTTTGCGTCAATCGACGAGGCTATACCGAGCCTCCGCC
Organism: Arge pagana; assembly: GCA_963969455.1. Taxonomy (NCBI): domain Eukaryota; kingdom Metazoa; phylum Arthropoda; class Insecta; order Hymenoptera; family Argidae; genus Arge; species Arge pagana. The sequence goes on along the minus strand of OZ018308.1, from coordinate 5,598,053 downwards.
CAAACCTACCTCGATTAATTCCTGTTGTCGGAGTTATTAGCCTTTGATTATCTCAGAATCGACTGATTGGCACTGATTAATTGCCATTCCCGTGTCTCGGGTCGATTCTTTGCTAATTAACCGACCAATGAAATCTGCTTGTACAAATCCATTGAAATTCTATCGATGCTGTTGCCGAGGGTATATCAATTTACGACTTTATCTCCAAGCAGCCGGGAAGAGAAATAAATCGTCCTCTCGGCACTTACGAAGAGTAACAAAAACATGCTCGAGCTTTGAAAACTGCGGACTCGAGTTTTTTTTTTTTTTTTTTTTTTAGTACTCGTCGCTACGAGTTCACTGGAAATATTTGTCAGCGGTATGCTCAAACGAAGAGTGCTGACGAGTGTCAGTATTTTGTACGCGCTCGCGAGTACGCTGTTTCGTACAGTTGGAAAAACTTGATCGAAAGGGTTGTTTGATTTTGTTATTCGGTCACAGTCTCTTCGGGCGAATCTGCACGGGTGCGGAACAACCGTATCATTTGAATATGCATGCTATGCAGATTATCGGTGATACGTTGGCTCTTCTACGCCGTGACCGAAATCGATTTGCTGCCGGTTCGGGATCAGATAGTTCGTTCTATAACAATAGATCGGGTGACGGGTGACACGTAGTTGCGTAACGCGATGAGCGTGTCGATCGTGCAGGTATAATTCGAAGTAACGTTATTATTTCTCTATTTTCTCCGCAGAACGTCGGCTGTAATTCGAACGTGCGCGCGACGATGTGCCGAAGTTTTTGCCGCAAAAGACGCAGTTTTCTGACGAGCTGTTACAGCCCGGTCGACCGAGATGCGGTCGTCGCGTGTCACGGCGTTGCGTCGAAGGTGAAGTCGGTGTGAATTCACGCACGACTACTACAAGAAGACAGGAAATGGCAATTGTAAATGGCGCGAAGTGTTTGTCGACGTTCAGCAGTGTCGCGCGAACGATCAGAGAGTACCGCGTTCGAAATCACGATTATAAACGGCCGTTCGTTCGAATTCTAATCGGCGACGAAGATGTTAAGCGTGTTAGTTCTCGCGATTGCGGCAACGATTTCCGGGACCCTCGGAGACGTCAGGTGCGGAAATTCCGGGGAAAGGAGATCAAGCTTCGTATGCGAGAACGCAACTTTGAACGACGCGAGAACGCTGCCGAGGTACGCGCACAGCATTGAAATTTTCAACTCGCGAAACGAGATAATCGCGGCGAATTCGTTCGCGAAGTTCGGTAATTTGAAATCGCTCGGTCTGATCAATTGTTCGGTCTCGAATCTGGAGAGTTTCGCGTTCGGAGGACTTGGCTCGCTGAAGACTCTGAATTTGTCGCGAAATTCCCTGACGAGGATCGAGGCCGGAGCGTTCGCCGGATTGGCAAAGTTGGAAAAGCTCGATCTCAGCTACAACGCGATCGAGAGTATCGGGAATCGCAGCTTCGACGAGCTTGCGAGCATCAGAATTATCAATTTGAAGAACAACAACCTGACAACCGTCGATGCCAACGTCCTTCGCGCGCTCTCTCGAGCTGCGACCCTTGACATAAGGTTCAACAACGTCCGCTGCATCGCAACCGATATTTTCAACGGCACCAAACTCAAGTGGTTCTACGTCGGGAATAATCCGTGGAACGCTGCCTGCTGGTCCGCCATATCGCGATATTTTTACCATTCTGGAATTTATTACGGAAAAAATTGGGCGTTCGATTCGTTGACGGAGGACCGACTGCTCTGGAATACGACATCTCCGGAAGGTCGCGACTCGCTGGCACAGCATCAAGCTGAGGAGAAAGCAGAAGTGGCGAGAGAAGCGGAGGGTTGGAAACAATTTTACGAACTGGTCGTCGACGAATCGGCGGATGAGAAACAAAGGCTGAACGATCTAAACGCGGCTGCGGAGGATGACGAGACGACGAAGGTGACAGTCGTGGCTACGAATCGAGACTCCTCGGAGCCTTCGTCGAATTACGGACAAGAGTTCATCGTCTGGATTATAAGTCTCGCGAAGTTGTTGAATTTTTGGTCTTGAACATGCTGAAAAATCAGCGAACGCCGTTCGATCGCAGAGCACGTTCGACGTATATCGATTAATTTATTTCCCATTGGTCTTTTTTGTACTCGATAAACGTGATTTTTGTTCCTCGTCGTTCCGGACGTGTACCGCAAATCGTGAGTCGACCACTTCGATAGTCAAACGAAGGTAAAATTTGCACTCTGCAGGGTTGTTATCGCAATGATGTTCGTGTGCATCGAAGTGTCCGTCACCACGGAGAATGCAAAGTGTTGCCGTTGTTCAGAGTTTTGTAAGAAAATTTGATACCAGAGTTAGATTATAATCAGAACTGGAATTGAGATTGGAGCTGAAATATCGCATCGAATTCAGACGGATGTTCAAGTATATATAAAGATACACGTACACGTGAAAATAATATTCTTCGCGTAGTTATATATAAATAATCTTGCCCACTGGATTATATTGTTTTCGAATTTATACGGACGGAAATATATTATTCTTTCTCCAATGTATGCGTTAGTTGTAGATAGTAGTATAGAAATAAATCAAGACAGACATGTCGATCGATCAGGTCAAATTCTTTTGTCGCGTCCATAATGATTCTTGTGATATTTTTTATTTTGACGTTTGATTTTGAGGGAAACAGTAGAACGAAGAATTTGTAACCTGTCGTGAAATTTGTACGAATCTATCGCGTGATCGTGTAAAATGACAAGCATCTATCGAGCTCTGGCGGCGATAGTATGAAATGGGGTTTTGTAATGTGAAAGCCGAGCAATTTTCGAATGACGAAATAAATATGATTCTATCGATGTCAGAGAACTCCGATGTGATTGGAAGGTATGTACCGACACCGGCTACCAATACAACGAGCAAATGCGTAGAAAATTCCAACAGGATGTATTCCATAGCCGCGAGATACGCAACATTCGAAGCGTAATATTTGCAAACAATTGAACATGAATCGAACACTCGAAGCTCTCACTCGAAACGCGTATTTGTGACAGGGCACCGAGGGAATTTTTCATTGAGGTCTGCGCACAGTTTTGTCAAGCGTCAACTGAATCTTGTAACATAGATAATGATTATGCACCGCCGTTTAATATACATAGTTGATTATTCGTCGCTGATTATTCATTGGGAAGAATCCAAAGCGGTTCGTAACCCGCTCCACATGACTCTCGAATGATGAGTATTACGCAACCTGTTTACTAAAAAAAGTCTACCATCCATTGATCGCTGACAAATTTTAGGCCGAATATTCCAAGTGCTGATAACACTTTCAGCAAGGTGAGTGAACCTCGCATCGTGAAAGTTCAACACCGCCGACGAGTCGCACGGTTCTTTGCACGCGGCATCCCCATATTTCTACAGCAATGAATCGAGATGCGTCGTAGCCATTTATAGACGCGCAGCCGAGATTCGATTTTTCGCACCTTCGTACAATTTCCTCAATTCAATCATGGATTCGCGATGGTGTGATAAAACAACGGTCGAGTACAGCGAAATCAGGCGTCTGATCTGCGGCTCAACTTTATCGCGTGCTAAAACAGCGATAAAAAATTCGCTCCGGGGAGAACAGCGCTGCTGGGTGAATATTTCCGAAAGTTAACGGTCAAATCACGTCTATTCGAAAATAGAACTTTTCAACATCCGACGGAATGTAGATTATATCCAGACCTACAATAACGTTCAGTCTATCGCAGGAATTGTATGAAAAATCGTTCCTCGATCATCGAGATGAATCCACTCGGAAATTACGAGTAGCATGGGAATCGAATCGCGAGTGAGAAAATGCCGAAGGCTTCTACGCGATCCGCCAAGTATTTGGCGACGACGATGCTTCGATGAAATGGAAAGAATTAACCACTTGCCTCCACCTTTGGTCGCACCACTAGCAGCGTTCGCAGCTCCTGACGCGAGGCTTTTCAAGGAGTTGAAGAATCCGCTCATCCTCCACCCCTTATCTTTTTCGGTCCTTCATCTTCATCTTGATCCTCATCTTCATTTTTCTCGCCTTCGCTGTGCAGGCACAGGAGCACATGGTCTACGTACCTCGTCCGCGACTCAACCGTTCTCGTCTTTCATGATTGGCCACGCGTCGGTTCACTTAGTCGCGAAAAATGAGTCCTTTCGGCAACGAAATTGAAACCGTGCTCCGTATCAAAAACATCGTGACGGTAATTTCGTTCGATATTCTCAATCCCGGGGATGAAATGGACAAATCTTTATCGGCGTACAGACGTTAAACATCTCCAAATGAACGCGTCGACCGACTTCTCTGTACCGAAGAAACACTATTTAGTATCAATTACCCGATTCTCTCGTATCCATTGAAATCATGTATGAGAAAAACTGATATCGATATCATCTCTCATTTCGTCGATGGCGCAGGACTCTGGGTAAATAATATCGACATTATAGGTTGATGCGGGAACTATGTTGTATCGAGCCCCGGTTATAAATAGATACCGACGCGGGAACGCGCTGGATAAAATCGAAAGAAATCGGATCTCCTCGTACAGAATTGTCTCGGATGTTCCCGTTCCTCGTAGAGAATAAAACTCCCCGTGGAACCACGTGCAGTTGGTGCACCTAATTTCCTACATCGTCTCCCGATTTGTCCGCAGCTGTCGAGTGAAGTAACAATTTCAAGCCATGGCAAATCTCGCGTTTGTGAAATCTATGCACGAATCCCGACTACGTTCTAGAGAAGGAAGCGTATTGGGAACTTGGCAACGATCTTCAAAGAAGACCAGAGAAGTTGAACTTTTAGCGACCATCCTGCAAAACTACAAACGTACGTGCAAACCCGCTGCTATGTATTTTTTTCTCTATGGTAACGACACCGAATAAAAGTGACAAACAGCACTTCGACACGGACATTCGAGTCGATGTGTTATTACGAATGTCCGTACCGATGCGAAGTCACGTGCCGCGATCAAATTCGAATTCTACCCTCCGTTTCGAAAGCATTCGGATAGGAATTGTCCCGTGCTTTCGTATTATCACGCGCATCAGTCGGATTACAGTTTCAGCCTGTTTACAGTAGCGACTGGGAAAATTCGAAAGGTTTCGGTTGACATTAAACGTGATACGCTCGTGAAAGTGAAATTATCCCAACCTTATTCCCACGCGAGAATAAACGTGTACAATGTTCTGAGTCCACGTAACACCGCGCCATATGACAATCGGTTCTATTTTCAATCCGAGTGCTTTGTTCTCACGAATGCGTTGATACGTCACGAAAGTTGATAGATTCGGTCGCACGATGCAGGCAAAATGTAAACGAAATTCTCGTTGGGAAGAGAGAAAGACGGCGAAACACGGAGGGCGATTGAGAGAGACAGAGAGAAAAAGAGAGATTCGATTGAATACTTCATTTATTGCTGCCAAGGTCACAAATTGACCCGTATATCGAGTGAAAAGAAATGAATAAAGTAGAGGGTAAGAAGAACAAAATCAAACGCGAAGAGAGAGGGGGTGGGGTGAGAACACGTGAAGAAAAGAATGTGAAATTCACATGAGAGGTGCGTACACGCGTGGGCGTACGGAGGCAAAGGAGAGGTAGCTCTGTGTACGTGGATGAGCGAACACAAGCATCAATACTCCGGGGTGAGGGTATAGTCGATCCAATACGTAGGAAAACTACGAGGGAGGGTTCTAACAAAGAGGAAAAATTCCAAGTTTACGACTTTGACGGGGGCAATCGCTTCACAGAGTCGAGTGAGTCGTCGAGAAGAGTTTCAACGTCCCAATTTTCTGAAAATTATTGTCCAGACTTCGAGCGTTTCTTCGACCCCGGTGACCAAGAGGCCATATGTGACCGAGAGGTGTAGCGTGCTTTTGGTCGCTTTTTGCGGTCACTAAATATATCCGACACACGCGACGTTCGAGGTTTCGTAGACGTCGGAAGATAGGCTAGCTAGTAAGTGCAAACGAAATTGTTTATCGTTTTAAGCAGATGGTCCGAGGATACGATGAATCGCGTCGGTTCTCCGGACCGCAAGCGCGTCTCCTCGCGATCATCGTGGAACGACGGAGAAATTTGTTTCGGCTGACATTCGACGAGATTTGAAAAGTGTACGAAACGTGGATTGAGATTCGCTATCTTGGAGTAACCTTCGCGCGATGGAAGACCGCGGATGCGAGGTATCGATTCGACATTTATGATACTTCAGGCGGACCGAAGAATCGAGGAGATATCTTCGCAGACGAGCGTTTCGTTACCCTCCGACGCATCTATGTCGCAGCACGCAAGTTGCACCACGCACCACAAAGGACTCGCGTAGAGACGGTCGCGATTCACGAGACGAACGTCAATCGAACATCATGATCGCACGTGAGTACGGCGACGTTTCGACGGATATCGACCCCGAACACCACTTCGAAATTTCTGCGCCGTACAGCCGAGACGAAACGCTTCACGGTCAACGAATACCGCCGACGAGTCGAGGATAATTTCCGACCAAGCCCCGCGATTTTATGGAATCAGCTGACCCTGGCAACGTGCCTCGACGAGGACGTGCGCGCGCGCCTTCGTTTCGGCCGGGTCCTGTTCCCTTGCCCCGTGGTGAGAGAAACTGAGGACACCCTCGTCCGTGGCTCTGTTAAACTACCCCGCGTATCCACGTCTGCGCGTAGCGACCCTCGATTACAGGGTCTCTCAAACGCCACCGAAGAGCTACGGAGCCTCGATCTTCTCTCTCCCAGCCACGTGCATTACGCAGCGCGACCTTTGAAAATACACCAGAACAATTACGATTCGCGCTCCTCGGGGACATGCGAAAAAAACCGGTGCGATTCGTCGCGAGCTGCAAGGATCTCATCAAAAGTGGTGGAACCACGTCGAGAAGACTTTTTTTCTCTCTCGGGAAGAAGTTTCTAACTGCTCCCAAACTTTCATTGCCTTTGTAACTCCACTCGAGAGGGAAATCAGCAAAAGTTCACCTCGAAACTTCTGGGTTCGCCATTTGCTCTTCGTTGTCGTGGGCAAAGAAAAAATGTCGATCCGAAATTTCCCAAAACGAAAGCATCTAGTGCTTTTCGACGAGTGCCATGCTTCGAGAAGGGGCGAACGACGTCGAGGGTTCTGCGTTTGGTCGAAGTCTCGACAGGCATCTCGGTGGCGAGCCTGCGCAGGAAATGGACGCCAGGCGTCGCGGAAGTGGCGAACTATAATTATTGATCACTGCATCGCCGCCTGCGACAGCGACTGCGACTCTCGTCGTGCAACGAATTTCCTCGCTTCGCATATTCTTTGGCACCTGGTGGACTCGGGCTAACGTTGCTTCCTTCGACTCGCAAACGTTCTATATCGATCCGCGAATTTTACACGAAGGTGATCCTCGTCGTTGTCGAAAGTAGAACAATCCTGTTCCGAACGCAGCCCAACTATAACTGCGCGTAGAGGACGATGTAGACGCGTATCGTCATCCTCCACGTGTCGTACATCCGATCGCCGCTCTGGGTACGCGAAGCCTAGTACTATGAAAATCAATCGCGATGACGAAGGTACCGTCGCGCCAATTTTATCACGAATAGATAATACTTCGATCAGTTGCTTCGGCGTACCTACATCAGCCTCCTACTCCGAGTCATTCTCTCGAAATCTTTCGTCCCAACGGTATCTTCTTCGGGTGACACGCGTGTCGAGAGTTGCTGTATTCTCCGTTTCTCCGCAGCAGTATCCGCACGGTAACAAATCGAAATTCATCGTCTCGACTAAGAAATTGCAAGAAATTGCAGTACATCTTACCGAGGCTCGTAGCTACGCGAGATAGTTTCGTAAAAGAAACCAAATTTCATTGCCACCGCTGCATCGAGCCGCATGATAGGTACGTATATGCATCTACGCGCTGCTCTCACGAAAGTGAGCCTATCGATTATTCCTGGAGAGGGAATAGCCCGGTGTAATACGGCCCAAGGTTGCAGGAAATTATCCAGGAATTCGTCGAACTGCTCGCGGTTTGATTTACACTCGGATATCGTAAACTGCAAGGGTTCACCGTTCACCGCGATCCGCGGCGAACGAAGGCGCCTGTATCCATAAAATGTCAGCCACTCTTGAGGAGCGACTATAAATATGTTCATGACTATCGGATGTCGAGCAAACTTCGTTCGACGGTGTTTGCGTTTCAGTGATCCAATACACGTGATTTCAATCCAAGTTCGATCATACCCGATCGAGTATACCGAGAACGAGGTGTACTCTTCGTTGCCCAACGTATGGTCCCCCAAATCCGTCACCCCATCCTTCGTTGAGGGTCGAAAATCTGGGGAGGAGTAATTTTGGAGAACGCCGTTTCCTCGCATCAGCAATATCCGTTTTAATAACAGAGTTTCGTTCCGTTGCGAATGGATGTGGCGATCAAAACAACTCCACGATCGAAGGTGTCAGTTTTCCTTCGTGACGGAGGACAAGGATACGCGGCACAGCAGCCGAGCCGGGGTATTTCATTTCCATGCAAAATTGATCCACGTCAGTGGTGCTGTCGCGACCAAAGAATATATTTCGTCGATTGATTCTTCTCCTTCTCCTGCTGCGGCGATGTATGTCCAATGCAACGTGTTCGCGTCGCATGGAAACACCGAAGAACGCGAACGCGAGAGAAAACAGAAAATACGACGACGAGCCTTTGAGTTAATTTATGCAATTACATACTATCTTATCGTCACCAGGACTTAATTGATAAGTTTTCTCCGACCACTCCAATCTCGCGGGTCGCCGCAAACTTCTATACACGAGTATAGGTAACTACCGTGCGACGACGCGGAGACGTATGTATGTACGTCGTACTGGAGAAATAGGAGATCCTTACCCCGAATTTGACGTAATTGGCACGACACGATTCGACTATCTGAATTGAGAACTTTTGATTGGATTTCAATTGGGTAATGACCGTTATACGTGCCCCCGGGTATTTTCCTTGATCCTAATTATCTGATATCCGATGCTCGCCTACCAGGAATCTTGAAATTTATCCCATCGAGCGAATCGCGTCTAAACAACGTAATTATTTTCGAGGGCAAATTTCTTGATTTCGATGCTCGTAGACATTCGAGCGAGATCAGCTGGTCGTATCCGTTCCTATTTTCAATTGTTTTTTTCTTTTTGCCCACATTGTTCTTCTCCCCGTTGTAGTTTGTTCTCGCTCGTTTTTCCCCAAATGTAAGAAATATCGCTCGTACGTAATATGCCTGTCATCGTCGCTAATAGTGGAATGAAATACGATGAAGTTAAGCTACAGAATATTCAACCGAAAGGTGCCATTGTTTTCGATGTTAAATTAAACCTGACCTCCGAGGTGGAGAGAATATTAGCATATTAATTTTAACCTGGTCTGTTTCTCGCGCGCTTAATGCGGAATAACCGACAGAAGAACCCCGTCACTCGGACTTATCGCCGACACGCAACTCGCGTTTTTCCTGCAAAGTCAGCTCCGTTCTTTCGTGACGTCGCATCTTCGAAGAAGAGATTATTTTCGGCCTCCGACGCGTGACAATAAAATCGAGGACGTCGCGATCAACGCGGCGGATTAACTCGGCGATACTCACTTCGTTTTTCGCTACGTGCTTGGAGGTGTGCAGTTATTACGTCGTATCGTTTATCTCGCTTGGCGATAAGATGGTCCTTTTTCCGAAGATGTCGGACGAGCTGGCCTCCGACGTGATCGATGTGCTCTTGCAGGGTCTTCAACAGAATTCGCAGATCTGTAACGTCTGAGAAGAGAACAAAAATTCATAAGAACCTGTCGCCATTCCCGACTTCCGAAGCGAGTATGATACGAGCGTTTCCGCTTTTTTCATCGACGTCTCTCGAGTTTCCGTCGACCAGGCGGAGAAAGTTTCCGAAAATCTGTATTATCGTTCTCGAGAACTTCCTTCTCGCGTGTTCGCTGTCAAAACTTCCCGAATTAACCGGTCAGACACCGCGCGTGGCGACAGTTAAAATGACGGCACGGCGCCGTGCTGCCTTCGTTTCGTGTGCGCAGCGGTACGGCGGGCTGCCCGACAACAGGCGCGGCGTACTCTTAGCGACGCACAGCTAGGAACTCTATCGAGTAAATCAATTCACACCTCGAAGTAGGAAACAAACGATACCGCAGCGTACCTCTCGTTTTCTCATTTCTCATTTTGCCTCGCCGTTGCTGAAGGGAGTGAAAAGTGATATTACTCGGCAAACAGGAATTTTTCTCAATTTTCTGGTATACGAGATTTCGTTTTTACCCTTCCTTCTGGTTTGTCTTACTTTATTCTCAGACCGCCGGAGTCAGTTATGTAACGTATCGTCAGTGTCGCTATCGCGTATTGATACGCGCAGTCTAACCACCGCACCACCTATACACGGATAACACGAAAGGACGAAAGGACGAAATAAGAGGACGACGCGGGGAAAAAAATTCCGGGTAACGACAGAGAATAGATTTCGCGGATAATAGACCGCGTCTCTGTGAACCAAAAGTTCATCCTTCTTCGATTATCAATCATCGAGTAGGCATTCAACCCCGAGAGCAGACGGTTTTCGCGTCTGAAGAACCTCTCGTCGCGTCTGTGTGTACGAAGGAGGTGGGTAACCCTTTTTACGAAGGAAAGATGCTCGCAGAACCACCTGCAAGCGGTAACTAAGAGTGCCCGCATTTTTTTTATTCGCTTCGCTGCGATCCTATCAAGTTTGCACAATCACAATCTGTCGTTTATCGATCCTTGCAACGACGCGATTCTGTCGATACCCATTTTCGGGAATGGGGTTTTCCCGATCTCGCGAAAATTATTGCACGAACGATCACGAAATATGATCCAAATTTGCGATACAACGACGCGACGTTACGTAATTTTTGGCACGTGCTTCTACTGTTTTTCTCTTTTCTTTCATTACGTGTATTTCGCGAGCAAACGAAATACCGGAGAGCGAATCTCGGCTGATATTGGATCAACGTTTGCCGGTGATATTTCCTCTTACTTTTATTTCCCCGGGACGCCTTCATTTTAAAACGCGTCGCGTAGCTGTCTGTAAGTATAAAAAATGTAACAGCTAAATCCTCCGGCGGGATTATTCTCTATCGACCAATTAGAATTACTGCAGTATCGATTTCCGATTCCCAGCCGGGAAACGGCTGGCAATTTGCATCCGCGTCGTTGAATCGTCTGTTGGTTGAACTCCTGATCGATAATAGAATTCGAAGAGCGATGGAAAACTGCGCCCGCATATTATTATTTTGCTTTCGTTTGCTCCTCGGAAACTTTGACCGAATTCCTCGCGGAGAAATCACGCGAAGATCGTAAGATTACGTTACATTGCTTGCGTGCAGTTGATGTCTAATACGAATCCGGGAAGATCAGGGTTCAAACGAAAGCTCGGAGCTCCGCAGTCCTAAACTTTATCATCAAAAGACACAAACGCTCGCGGGTCTTCTCGTCCACCGAAATATCTCTCTCTCGCTCCTACTTCGAGCTCTGTTCGCAGAATTCTGCGCCGTAGCCGTACGCCAAATGTAAACCAGCAACGGGTACACGTATACCAAGTATCAAACGCCGCGTTATTATTCTTCCATTACAGAAACACCGTACCCATGATGATTTGGTCGCGCGTTATTGTTGTATATTTTCCCACGGATGCTACGCGCGCGAACTATCGCAGAGAACGAATCGCGAAATCGCGACGCGGTAATTGGACGATAAAGAAAAATCGAAAATACGAAATGATACGACTTCCTCGTCTCGCTGACAATTCGTAGTCGTGATTCATTCGAGCTCGTTAAAAGTAGAATTTGTCATTACTTTTGGCCGACAATCGTGTCAGTTGAAGAAAACGATGCTTCGGTGGTAATCTTGCCGACGAAACCGTAGATTCGCTTTCGGAACGACCTCTGTCTCCACCGGGTTGTCCGTAAATGTCGATGAGAAGTTGATCCACCAAGGTAGAAACGATCTTCTCCCGATCTACTGGTGTCTCGATCCGTGGAACGGGAAACTCCTGAAATCGGAAGATAATTTTACATTCCACGAAATACACCTGCCACTTTCAGCTTCCGAGATTGATGCTCGTGCAGGAGATCTATGTATCACACTGGTAAGCAGGACTTCAACGTTATTGGCACCGAGTCCGCGCGACATTGACAAGGATCGATGAAAGGACTTGCAAATAATCGAATGATTTGCATATTCATTAACGAACCTTCGGTATGCTCGGTTGTTCGAAAGATTTTACTCTCTCGCGGTTTTCACTCTCGAGGATCTCGTTGGTTTTGTCGTCCGCGGATTTGGATCTGCGCAATATTTGATACCTTCTATCTTCGGTGGGGACGCTGCATCGATGACGATTCGCGCGTTTCCTGTTCAGCGCCATAAAATCCGGCGTTTCGAGAATCTGATGAACTTGATTGCGATCCTTTCGTTCGAATCGAGGTGGGCAAACCTCGTCGCCGAATCCTGTGATCTGAGGAACGTAGCGCGGCGTCTGTTGGGTAACGATCACGTCGCCGAACACGCGTTCGTTCTCGACCGCGACGCACTTTACGCGGAAGCTTATCTCCGCGTGGCCCTGATGAAAGAAAAAACAACTCTCCGCGTCGTGATCGACGGAACAAAATCGATTCCTCGGGCTCTTTGGGTCCGACACCTACCTCGTGACTCCTCATGCTGTACCGTCGATGAATATTGTCGTTGCTTTTACTCGGTTTCACCATCTTCGATGCACCGCGAAAACCTCAATAGCCTCCTCGTGTCACCTGCGTTGAGAAAAGTCTGTGATATTCCTTCACGAAAAAGCGACGTTCGTTCAGACATTCTCGCTGGCACGTTTCACACATCTCGGATTCGATCTTGCCGAAAACCATCCGTGAAATTACGCCTACCAACGACATCGGTCGAAATCAATGAGTCGGATACTCGCAGGAAAATGTCATACCGCCATGGATTTGCGCGACGAAGAACCAACGTGCCTCCGATAACGAGAAATTGGAAATCGAACCGAACATTTTCGAGGTTAATCGACGCTCACGGAGCAATCGCAGCGATGCTCGAATCGACGAGCTGCAATCCGCTCCAGCAAATCACCGAGCCGGTCCCCAAAAATATACGTGCACGCGCGATACAAACGTGCGTCATCCGAGGTCGAGTTTCACGATGCGAATGCTTCCGGTGAAAATTGACGAGGATGAAGAAAGAACAAACGAACGCGAGAAATAATTTGCCGGCGATATTCGTTCATTGAGGTAACGATAAGGATAAAACGATCGGTCGCGTGTACAGCGTGACCTTGGTCTCGTTACCTTTTTCTCCTACCCTTAACTCTTCCTCGGTGACGGCACTCTTACCATCTCTGGTCCCCGGTCACTAATCAGAGTGATTCATTACTCTCTTATTATCCGAGGGTAATTTCCACCCACGAGGTCCGCTGCAAAGATCGTGATTCGTAATAAATATAGGTCTAACGTAGATCGGCTGCGTAGTAACTCCGCGTCGTATCTCTTGAATTTAGGGGAACGGGATCCGGCTGATAATTGACACCGAGATCTTTCGTTTTTCAACGTTTCACCCGCGCATCGAACAACAATTTCGAGCAACCATCGCGAGAAGAATAGAATCGAAGATTCGTCGATTGAAAAAGGTGAGGTATTTGTAAATCTGTATTACCTTGTATTCGGCAATTCTCGTCGTAGTTTATTTCACTCGCAATACTCCGGCCAATCGACGAATCGTTCTCGTCAAATAATCGTATTCGCGCGTAAGCTCGACATGTTCGACGATAAATTGATGCTGGTTAGTTCTTTTCAGGGGAACGCGTGGCTTTCACTGGTTGAAACTGCGAAGTAGAAATCAAAACACCGACGACAAGCACGTGTTCGTTTCGTATCGCTACTACAGTTATGCATCCTGTCGCCGCCAGGTTCTTATCACTCACCGAGCAAGTACAACCGACGAATCGCGGTAGCCAAGCGACAACGACGACCGGTGCGTTGCCGGTTTCCAGACTAACTACCACGGTGATGTACATATATTTTATTTATATCGCGCTCGAGCTCGCGAAAACGATGAAAGCTGGCGGCACCAGTTGAACGAGAGGGGATAGGATACTTTGTTCAATTAAAGAAAACAGATGTCTCTTCGAAGAATCGTCTTCGAGGTTCACGATTTTCCCATCTGCAACCAACACGTAGGGATAAATAATTACAAACGTCGCGATGTGACGAGGCTAAGGTAATATTAATTGGATTTCAATTGAATAGCGTATGTGGAGCGAGCTAGGGCGCCTTAGAATTTTTGGTGAATAGAACGCGAAACCAATCAATTTTGTCGTAACGTTGCAACAGGCAATTTTCGACAAAAATTCTCGAAGCTCATTGACCGTTTCGAGGTCAATAAATATCGTAAAGCCCGGTCGTGGTGGCGGAGGGTCTCAGGGCCCGTATGTAACTCGACATGCGTCGTAGGTACGTTGAATATGATTAAAACAAACGCGACGTCAACTTCCTTGCGGCGATAAGTATCGCATCGGTGACATCGGGCCTCGACTAACGTTGGGTAAAAAATATCAGACCAGTCGGGTTGTGAAAAAAAATGTGGACGAGCGCAAATTCTGTGTCCGAGACTCGTTGCATTCGAATTTTACGCAACGGAATTGGATCGTCGGCCACTTGGCTCGAATATTAACCAAGCGAAGTTGTTCTTCTCGCGTGTCGCATTGGAATGTGAATTTTGCAGGCGTTGGAAATAACGGTCAAATTCACAACTGCGTATCGCAATAATTGTCTGACAATCGCGTAACAGCTGTTCTAATTCTACGCGATGAGGCTTATCCGTAGCTTTTCAAGTCGTCGTGCGCGCGGAGGCTCAAACAGCAGCGAGTTACCATTTCAAGCACACCGAGCAATTTTGTAAATTCTGTCTCCGTGATAATAATAATGATCAATCGTACTTTCCATTTCCAAAGACGATTTTACGAAAGTCAAGCGAGTGCACGTACTTTTTTACGGTGATAAGCGCGACGAAATTATCGCCATCAAGCACGGAACGATTGCAACTGATTTTTGTACGTTTTTTCAATTTTACTTCAAATATACTGATCAATTATCGAAGATTTGAAATGCGACGAGGTGTTGAAAAATATAAAAATAAAAAATAGAAAAAATGCTTTTTCGTCGAAATAAAATGGACATGGTTTTTTGATATTGCATGATAGAAAAAATCCTAAAGGCATTCTTTACCACTCGTTGGTATGGATCTTACCGACCGGGTGCGGTTCGCTACCGCAGGTAACAGCCAGCAGATGACGATCAGCATACGCTGCGCGCGTGGTGCAACGGAATTGCATTCGTAAGCGTCGGTAAGTCTTAATATCGGAAGCTGGTACAGACGATGTAACAATCAGGCTACGATTCGGAAATTTCATCGAAAAATTCCGTCTCCGTAATCGAAATGGAAAAGGTATCTAGACTAGAGAGAACACTTTTTTTTGGTTCCAAATTCATGAAATTGAGAAAAATTGCGGATGAAGGATTATTTTTTTACGTCTCCCCGTCATACCTGTTGGTCGCTTCAGGACGAAAGGAGCTTTCTTATTTATATTTCTCCTCGTTGCACGTAACATTTCCGAATAATTATTATGCTCGAGATCGTGCAGACCTGATGGTTCGATAACAATGTTCGTTTCCACGGCAACCAAGCATGGCTCGCCCGTCTGCGATCAATTTTTCACGGTGTTTCCGCGTTCAGTAGTAGCATAGTTATCGCTATTGAATCGTCGATCCAACCTTACATCCGACAAGTTTGCCATTTCTGCTCTAAAATATGCCCACAATCGCGAGTTCTGGCAGTCCGCGCGGGGAACAACACTCGAGCGACGAACGAATGCCGGAAACTTCGGGGCCTCGTACCGCAGACGTCTATCGGACCTGCAATTTACCCAAGCGTTTCATGTATCCGAGTAAGTCAATCCTCGATACCCTTTTCGCTCCCTCTCACCTCCCCGATCAAATAATCACGAACCTTTTTCTGCATCGCTCTCAACAATTTACTCAACGTTTATGCAATTTTCCACGTAAATTCGCTATATATATATATATATATATATAAAAAGCGGAGTACCATCTTCGCGAACTCCGCGTAAATTGTAAGCTTTTGCCAAAACTCAAGCTCCTCGCAGTATATCGAAAATGTTTTCCATATTTTTCCTCCCAACGACCAAATTCGTCGTGCCCGGGGGGTATATAAAAAGCGGTGTTCGCGCGATCGAATATAACCGGTAATCGAGCGATGAATCACACGAATCAGAAAATAGCCGATGAGTCTTTTCGCGGCCTACCTTTGTTTCCAGGATTCACGCGTATTACTAGACTGGAATGGATGCGGTCGACAATCGTGGTGAGCGATACTAGATAAGTAGTGTTTTGCTACCGAGAAGAAACTATGACGACCAATGCACTCGAGTCATCGTATCTCGCGTCCGCATTTTTATGACTAAAAATAGTTACGACAACCTCTCCGTAAATCATTTATTTTTAGAGCACGTTATGACTCCGATACGTCTATAGTCCCTTTCGATTATCTACTCCTCATTGTCAGCGTTCGCTCGTATCCCGGAAATCGTACATCCGCGACGATCGGTGTATCGTGATATCGCGATAAGCCGTTCGAATTAATCCTCGAGTACCGGCAATTCCCGAGATAGGTGCGTGTTTCGAGGAGCGTTTCGAGACGGAGGGACCACCGGCGCGATAGATACCGGACGATGCGACGTGACTTGTCCGATATCGAAATAGATACGAGATATTTCGGAGAGAGACGACGATCCGCGGAGAAAGAAACGAGAAGATGCCGATGACCGCCCTCGAACTACGAAAATTGCTCCTCGACTGTTTCCTCGTGTCTCGGACTGCGCGGGACTGGCGTAGAAAGTTACAGCACATGTACCATGCCTACTATATAGATTCGTATAAAAATCTCGAGCGTATCTCTGACCGACCATGTGCCATGAGACGTCCGTTGTCTCCGGGTTGCCTTATATCTGGAGATAGCAGGGCATCCGAGTTCAGTGCATCTTGAACGGTTGTCACGGCCACAGCGAAGATCATGTCTTCGTTCGTGATTTTTCCCGTTTTGTCGTTTCTCATCGCAATATCCCGTTTCGATGTTGCTCGAGGTAGCGATTGCCAGATATATAACAACCTGTACGTATGCATGGACGGGCGAAGATTGCTGAGCGTTACTTTCGTCGACGTGAACGCAGTGCAGACGATCGATGACATCGAGCTACATCTGGAAAATCTCGGAATATCCGAAATTTCGGAAACAGCATTCACGGATGTTAGAAACGCCTCGTCCATTTATCTGCGCGACAACGAGTTGTCGAAGATCGGTAAGGATTTTTTGCGCGTGATGGATCAGCTGGTTTACTTGGACGCGTGCAATAACTCCATCGCGGAGATCGAGGACGGTGCCTTCTCTAGCCTGCCAAGTCTAGAAACGCTGCTCCTGGACTACAACCACATTTCGAGTCTTCGCCCAGCAATTTGGAAGGGTCTTTCAAATTTACACGAACTTTACTTGACGAACAACAGCGTTGTTCTGAAGAAGAATATGTTCAAGGGACTCAAGCACCTGGAAACACTTGCTCTCGACGCTAACGGCATCGCGAAGATACCTCTGGGGACTTTTCACGGTCTTCCTCGCATGGATTTGCTCTATTTGTCTCGCAATTCCCTCTCCACGCTCAACGTCGAAGTCTTTCGTGGTCTGTATGAAGTGAACGAGCTGGATTTGAGCAGAAATCACATCTCAACGATTCCCAACGGCGTTTTCAAGTATCTGAGAAATTTAGATTCCTTGTGGCTCAACGGCAATCATCTGACGACCCTCGAAGCGGGTGTATTCGACGGCTTGAATCACCTATCGTCGCTCTTCCTCAACAGCAACGACTTCCAAACTCTGGATCTATCGATCTTCGCATCGATGACGAACGTCACGATCGAGCCAGGATTTCGAATCGACGGAACCGTCGTGCGAGACTTTGCCACTCTAAAATCCTACTACAGATGCGTCAATAAAGACTATCAAGAACCGTACGATTGCGTGAAAGTTGGCAACTGATAGCAACGCGTCAATCTTGCAGGTTCGAAATCGCATTCGAACAGAGGCAACGAAGAAGAAAATGATGTTTGGACGAGGAGCGCGACGATGTAGACTCGAAATGTGTCCGAGCGGTGAATCTTTAATTTTCAAATGATTAAATTGCAGTTTGGTACATCGATAAAGGTTGAAATACGATTGTTCATCGTCGTACAATCACGGATCGTCGAGTGATCCTAACGTAAAATTTATTGTCGCACGAAATGCAATGATAACGAATAAACGACCAATCTGTTACACGTATAATCGCACAAAGTGAGTATATTTATTTCACATGAGATATATTCGTCGCGTCCATCGGGCGTCGATTTATCAGTTGACGGAAAGCAGTGTGGCGAGAAATTGAATAATTAAAAACAACAAATTTATTTGATAAGGTAGTTTTTTTGCGGAGTCTCGCAATGATTTTATTCGTCATTCGCTGAGTCGCGATAAGTTCGCAATGTTTTGTTAGTGGAAATTTAACGGGCGTGAAAACAATACGCGATGCGTAATGGTAGCGAGGTTCATTAGCGATCGGACCATCCGTGACGGATGGGCGTCGGTGGAATATGATGATCGCATTGCGAGCGATGGCATTCGAAGGAAATATTTGTATCGGATGAGAAGTCATTTTTGATGTTGAATTTTTTCAACAATTTCGAGAAACGGAGAAAATGACGGATCCTTTTTATAGTGCGATAGATCAGCTCGGTTTCCACATTATCAAATGTTTCTGCCGACCGATCGATCGCGGTATTTTGGCAATATTCAAACGAAACGTCGCGACGTTTTGATTCGTGGTTTCGAATATTTATTGGTACGTTTCACAGCAGTCTATTCCAATTTGCAACGATACGGCTCGTAATATTTAGGGGTACCTTCGATGATACACCATGAAATGGGAGCCTTTGAGAAATCGTTTTTGTAAACGACGTCCGAGGAGCCGATTTTGAATCCAGGTTCGATACTGACATCATGCATTCCGCTGAAAATCTCGAAGTTCACGAATTGCAGGGGATTGTTGTGCAAGAAGAGCGTCTGGAGCTTCGACATGTCTCTGAAAATCGTATCGGCGACGAGAGCGTTGAGACGATTACCGACCAGCCAAAGGTGTTTGAGATTCTCGAGACCCTCGAAGGTTTTGTAGTTCAGCCAACCGAGAATATTATTCGACAGATCCAACTCTACCAAACTGTGGAGACCTACGAGGCTCGAGGGCTGGATGCTGGACAACTGGTTGTCGGACAGATCGAGACGTTTCAAGTTTCCCAGATGATTCAGGCTCCCAGGAACGATGCTTCGAATTTTGTCACCGGTTAATTCCAGCAGTTCCAAGTTTTTCAGCCCCGAAAATCCATTCCTCGTCAACTGGAAGGGTTGGCTGTTCAAGTGCAACTTCAACAGGTGACCCAGATCGTTGCGCACGTTGGCAGCGAGCTCGCGCAGTTTGTTATAGCTCAATTCCAGCTCCTTCAGATTGGGCAACGCGGCGAACGTTTCGTTTCTAATTTCCGTGATAGAGTTGTTGAAGAGGTTGATGAAAGTCACGTTCGAAAGGCCGGACAGCATGTCGGGCGTCAAACTCGTGAGCTTGTTATTCGACATCACGAGAGATTTCGTATCGGTGCAGTCTTTGAAGACCTGTGGCTTGATTTTCTCGATTCCCAGATCGTTCATCACCAAATCTTCGGCGTGCGGAGCGACTTCGACCAATTTCGCTTCAATTATGCAGAAGGGATCGTTTTCCTGACATGTCGAAACAGTTTGCTGCTCGATATCACCCGTGAATCTCAGATCTTCCACCTGCTGCTCGAACGGTGATGCCTTCACCGTCGCCCACAACGACACCAAACTGAAGATCCACGCCACGCGAGAATACATGATCGTCAACGGAGAACCAGATCACACTTCGACCAGCACGATAGTCTGCGTCGACAAAGACTGACCGTGATCCATCGCGTTACACGTACGTATATATAGTGGCGCTAGAGTGACCTATCTGCGACCAGCAGCAATCACGTGTTGACGACGACGCAATTTGCAGAAAGTCCATCGGACGTGCGTCGCAGCTGGCGATTACCGATGAGCTGTTCTTTGGGAAATTGGTTTCTCCGAACCTGTGCATGCCAGCTGGCCACGCGTTATCTCTGTTCCACGTTTTTCACCGTGCTTAATAGTCCAATATACAGTTCTCGGTGGTTTCTCGACACGATGGAATTTCGACTCCGATTCGTTCGCAGCGGTTCTGGCGAACACCTTCGGGTTGTCCGTCCGCGCTGCGCTACGCAAGTCACACCCGGAATTCTACGGTCGCCGCGATGAGATGCGTTGCATGTTCGTAGGAGGATCAGCGGGTTATTAACAGGTCGTATTTACTATCAGCCGACGCAACGGCATTCCTAGCTCGAAACTAAGAGCCGAGCGAGCAACGATCTTCGGCAGTGTCGCGAGAACGAGACCTCCTCTCCCTCCTCGTGGGTTGGTACACGAGCGACCTTGAACATCCTTGTCGCGGCCTCTCGGGCGTAGCGAGGTTCTCGATCGGGCAAAAGCAGTGGTGTTTTTTTCGGTTTTGCTTTTCTTTTCTTCTCTCTTTCCTAAATGAAAATCAAGCGTCAACAAGCCACCCCATCTCGCGTTATCGTTGACCGTGAATAGTCCAAAGTATGCACCCACCTTAATCTCTCCGCGTGTCCGGTGATTAGTAATCCATTGGTCGTATCTTAATTGCAGGGGTATTTCGGGGGTATCGTCAGGAAGATTACCCGCTGCCCCATCCGTGTTATCGTAGCACGTCGATGGACTATGGATGGTACTCTCCGACGATTCACAGCGTGCCGACGATGTTTTATCCACGAAACAACGGTTTCAGTACCGAATTGAATCGCGCCGGTATGTACCGCAACTGCTCCTTGAATACAGAGATGGACAAGACATTTTTCTGAGGACGCGCGAACCGTCGCGTCGTTGGCGAAATTCGCGTCGTGACTCGTGTTCGATTTCGACTTCCGTCATATGTATGAGAAAATGAAGAGAATAAAAATTTCTAGTTTGAGATTCAATTTAGTCTTGGGTGTGAGAATTGACGAAAACTGCGACGCTATCGACTTAGGTGTATATTTATTATTACAGATTACTTTACGCAGTATAATAAGTTAACCATAATTTAACAGATTCTCTAGGGGGCACCTCGAGTACATCGTGCCCCACCTCTAACGAGGGTTCAAGGGTTTTTTTTTCATCATTGTTACAGTAGTTTCTGACAGGTAATCCCAGGTAACGTCTTTACGTTGCTTAAGTTTGTTATTTTTTTCGATTTTTTTCTTCATTAAATCTCCACGTGACACCGTTTCCACTCGTGTCCATGACTACAGATAGATGAGAAAACATTACGCGTAGTACAGAGAATAACCACGCGTGTATAGATATACCCGTACCGATCATGCGAGCGACACGCGTATACGCATACAACCGCGGTACATATATTATTACGTTATATATATAATACATACGGAATATCATAACTTGATGGTGATATATCAATGGTTTATCGTTAAATATGGTAAAACCTTGCGGTTACGGTTACGAGTTACAACACACTAATAATAATCATAGCGTAATAACTCGTAATAGTATTTTCGTGGACACCTACACGGTACAGAGCTTATAACTACCACAATGACTAGGAAGCATTCGAAATGTTTTGTAATCAATTATGGCGATCGTAAGAATGAACAATCGATTATCAATCAAACCTTTCGCTGTCGTTCCTAGTTTCTTTTTTTTTTTTTGAAGAGGTGGCTCTACGCCTGCGGAGGACGAGCTTTTTGCTATCTTCGCTTCTTTGTACGCATGTTTTTCCAACTTTCGCTCGTTCTTTTTCTTTTGCTCCCTTCTCGCTTCCCTTCGCGACTATGCGTCGATTCGATACCGGCGACCTATCGGCGACCGATCGCCCAGGTTCGGTACTTCCGATCGCGAGTCGCGCGGAAATTCCCAAAAAAACGTGCACGACCCCAACGAAACGTGACTGACAGGAGCGCACCGATCAAGTGCTTCAACCTCGCGCGATCCGCTCATCGACCGACGTCGTTTCCGTTTTCACCGTGGACTCCGGCTTGCGAGACCGTCGAGGCGACAACGATAACGACCGGTCTTTCGCGCCGCTCGACTCGAGTCGTCGACGTTCCTCGACGAGTAACGAAACAAATTCTCCTGGGTGGAACTCCGGGCGATCGTCGGCGTCTCGACCAGTTTTTCAGCGCTCTAGGTTGGCCAAACTGTTCGCCGCCGCGCTCGACAGCCACGCGACTGGTGAACGGACTTGCGATTCCGTTTCCGCGAACGTTTCTGGTGCCGGGGACGCGAAACGTCCCTCGACCCCGGCCCGTGTATACCTCGTCGAGCGATCAACCCTCGCGAAAAATCCCGAGCGAACGGAAACGAAGATCCACGACGCGAACTCGAGTCCTCCGCAGGAGGATCCCCTCCCCGTCTCTATCCCCCCCTCCCCCCTCCCCCCCCCCCCCTCGGATGTAATATCGACGAGGTATCTATAACAAGGAATTTCGCTATATTGCCCTCGAACATACCTCCTACTACTCTTTACGCTTATCGCTAATTTTAGAGTTTTTCCAAACTCAGATAATTCTTAATAATAACGATGACAGATAGAACTCGCATTTTATGTATGATTTAATCTTTTCTTTGTTGTATCTTTGGTGTAGTTATACTTATGAGATAAACAATCGCATTATTTGTGCAGACTAGCCTACGCACGACCACGACTCGGCCTCCAGGTTTTCCATTTCTCTTCATTATTATCGGTTAACCTGTCTTATGTTCGCGTTTCGTTAGCCTAGAACCCGCGTCGTGGGTTCGTTGTACCTCAATCATCTAACAGTATATTCGTTATTCGTAAGTTAAATCGATTAGTTAGTTGGTAATTACTCGCAATAGTCATTAAGTTTAACGTTATCGTGTATTCTGCCCCTATATCATATGCGCCCTAAGTCTCCTAATACCTAGTTGTATGATTAAATATCGTACGTCTCTTATCTCTAGCTTGCGTACACGTAACTTCGATTAATCAACTACCTCTTAAAACACGTAGTTTCACGTTAGCTTAATTTCCGGACGCGTGCCGAACGAAGAATGCTTCGTACGACTCCTAGGCCAAACCTTCCGCGACCATGTGGGGTTCGCCCCGCTCAGCGCGAGCGAATCGCGTCGAGGAGCCGATTGCGACGATAGCAGCAAACGACTTCGTCGTCGCGTATCGCCTTCGCTACGCCGATCGCCGACGACCCTCTGATACTGGAGTTACGCACGGTGTTCAATTATCACGCATCAAAGGACATCGCCGATCAGCTTTGCCCGCTTTCGTTTTCTCGCGCTCGTCTCGCGACTTTCCTCGTTCCCTTCTCCGTATCCTCCCTTCCGGGAAGAAATCCTTTGCATGCGATATTTATGACTACCAATACGAAGAAGAGTTTCATATTTCTTACGACTCGATCGATTATTTAATACGCTATATTGTCATAATCCTAATTTACGAAGACTTAAATTCTAGTACGGTCGCGACGCTGTCGAATTCGTCGAACAGTTAACGCGCCGTCACGATCGACAACGTTCCCTGGCTTCGACTTCATCGTCGCGCCGCTACCGGTTATATACTTTAACGTGTTGGATCTCACGGAACTGGCAATATTTCGGCATCGACACGGTATGCCCAAACCGTTTGTCACTGTGACGCCGAAACTATTGTAACAGCTTACCGGTACACGTACTTCATCTAACGTAGAGTAGTTGTAATCACACCTACTAGCAATACAGACATTCGCGCGAAACAAATAACAAATTCTGCGTGTTTTTTCCATATTTTTTTTCCCACACTCCTTTCTCTGCGATTCGAATCGGAATATTCTACTTCGAATCGCTTCCTCGTTTTTCTACCGACACTCGCGTTCTCGTCGTCCGCGAAAGCTTCGCTCGCGGTTCGTCGAGCTAGTTCTCGTCGAAGCTCGCGATCCTTCGCATCGAAAAGGAAAAATAATACGTGGAATTAGCAACAGTTTCACATCGCGTCCAAGTCTTATCTAACTAACGATCGAATGAGCTGCGTCTTCGAGCACCTTGACTCGGGTTGCTTTGTTTTCCTCGGAGCGATGATTCGACTAGATGTAACGGTAAATATCATTAAATTGCGTAAACATCGACGTACAACGCGACGACGATGAATTTACAGTTCATCGTCGTCGTCAAACTGCTTTAGTTCGGTACTATAGGTATTTTCTGCGGATATCATATGTGGCTAGCACGCATTGAAATCAAGAAGGGAACGTACGGTATTCGGCACGATCCGCGCCCTAAGCGCCTACAATTACTATTTCTGATCTCTCCGTTCGTTTGCTTTTTATTTATCTATTATTTAGAAAGAGTATTTGGTTAATAGATAGAGACACATACAGAGTATTACACGGAAACGTCCCGACGCTCGCGGATTTCGCGTCGCGCCTCCGCGCCGTCCGACGTACGTCGGCATCCTGTCAGCTCGATGGGAGCGACGAGGAGACGAGGAAACGGAACTTGGAGAGAAGAGACGCGACACGCGCCGGGCCGAGGAGATCGGGACACGAATAAAGAATAGAACGTTGCAACGGTCCGGCAACAACGAACCGCAACGTCGTGAGAGTTTAAGCTACACGGAGCATGCCTAAAATATTCGGAAAATTGTAAAGGTTTCTTTAGCGTGTTGTCGAACTTTTTTGCTCGTGTTTCTTCACTCGTATCTTTTTTTTTGTTCATTTTTTCCCGCCTTTCAGTTTTTTTTTCGTATTTTCTCTTATTTTTTGATCATTTTCATTTTTTTTTTCAACGCAGAACAATTAGCGCGGATGAAAAGTGAGCAGGTGGACAGAAATTTGCTCGCGGTACGACTGTTTTTGACAAATCGTAGCGCCCTGAAAGCATAGCGCAGCGTCGCCCGAAGGATTAGAACGTAGCAACGTGGAGATTGGGTGAAACAATTGAATCGAAATTAATTGGTGTTTTTTTTCTTGAGCTTCTGCTTCATCGCTAACGATTGTTCGAAAGAATTTATGGAAAAAGCGCTACGTCAACGGCGATGCGTGCATCGAAAGAGAATTGGTTGCGGTTAGGAAGAAGGGGAAAAAAAGGTGAGATACGAATTTTTGTTGGTAGTTACACCAACACACTGACATAGAAATGAAATTCAGTGTGAAAAGATGGCGACGGGAATAAGCGAGGGTGAAATGAGGGGGAGAAAAGAAGCGTATAACAGTTGTCAAATAAACTTCTTTAAAAACGTCTTTTCTTCTACCGTAACGTCTTTACAGCTTGGGTGAGCTGTTTCAAATATTTCCTGGCGTCATTCTGTCCGTTAATTGTCAATTGTACGTGTCCGTGGTCGAACATCCGAGGACCTCGCGCCAAAGCTCGACAACCGTTTAGAAAAGAGACGTGGCTCGACGTCGGCCAACTTCTTTGTGCCGAGGGTGACGCAATTTTTCAATACCCGTCAAGTTACCAGTTAACGGTAAGATTTCGATGGAAATCGTTTCTTTGGCCGTTTCCTCGGCGAGGAAACCAATTGCGAGAGGAGATGTGGAAAGCTTCGTCGAAACGTCTGCCGCGCGATCGGTACGAGAACCTCGGCAAAGCTCGCGCCCAACGTCGCCCCCGATCGTTGAGGAGATGGGGTTGCCAGAATCATTTCTATCGGTGGCGCCCTAGACGAGTATCCTCGTGCTTTCGACTCCGTCGGTGTTTCGGTACGAGCTGCATTCGCCTCGTTCGTACGCCGAGGAAAACTCCGATTGCCCCTCGTGCCGCGTGAATGTTCGTCGGTATTCGCCTAACGCGAGTCAACGTAGACCTCCGCTACTTCGTTCACCTCTGATTTTGTCCCAGGAAACCGTCTATCGCGTCACGCGCGAACCATCCGTCCTATTTCCTATCTTAACTAGTGCCAGTAGGCACCCCTGAGATTTTCCTTAACATTAACCCTACTTATCCGATCGTTCGTCATTCCTCAAACTTCGTCGTACGCATTTTCTTCCTTGCTGTTCACTCTTTTTGCTTCTCGTTTATAAATCCCTCCTCTCTGTCTTGCGATGCTCGCATATCGCATCTTCGAACCGACCTGTGTTCTTCCATCTCGCCTGTCGCCGAGTCCTGCCCCGAAGCTGGCGTCGCGTTTCGACTACCAAGCAATTCTCCGCGAGCGGAGTGCTCGAAAAATTGAAGGGAAAGTCGGAGAAATTTCGCGACCCGATCCGAAACGTGACGATTTGCTCTTCGAAGGCACCTCGTGAACTTTGTACTTCGTTCGATCAACGGATTACTCGCTCGGCTGACTCTCCGAGGATGTACGATCCTCTCCACAAGGCAACCTTCGTCTCTTCTTCACGTCCTCCTTTTCTCCCTACCAATCGTACTTCTCACCGCGGTTGTATTTTGTATTTATTTCAAAATATCCGCGCACCGTTACGAGTCGCGAGTTACCAGTGGATTTATCGTTAACCCGTGACTAATTATTCCAATATTCGTATCGGCCTCGATCGTTGCTCGATTGGTCAATGGCGCGCCGAAACAATTCGGGCGCTCGTTTTAATACGCTTGAATATGGACGTGCGATTAAATTCAAGGCGACGATCACGTCGATTTACCGTTCGATCGAAGTGGACCAGTTTACGTTGCGAAAGTGTTCGAACGTCCTCGAGAACGTTATTAACGATATTGGATCAGACCTCTTCGGCGTACGATCAAAAATTCGATTTTTAACGATCGCGGATTCAAATTTTCCGGCTGATGATTCTCCTCCTCCGCCTTTTTCCTCTCTTTCCCATCGATACAAGCTTTACCCGCATTTTTTTTCTCGCAACTCGACCCGAAAATTAACGATTCCGGCACCGATTCGGGACCGGCGTTGGCGACAGGCTTCGACGATTCGCTTCAAGCTTCTCAGTCAAATACCGATTCTCAAACCCCTTAAACTAGCTTTAGCTTACTACCTCAAAATTACGAAAACTCGACTCCTTATTCGATTTTATTCGCACTCGCGAATTTGCAGACCCCTTCGACGCGAATCCTTCGTCTCTTATCCTCACCCCTAACACGTAGACGGTGGGCACGTTTTCTTGGCAATTTTTTTATCCGCTTATTTTTTTTTTTAATACTCTCGAAATCATTGTCCAGCGCGAGTAGTTTGAATAACGACGACAAGTTGTCATTTGCTCGATGCTGACGAGGTTTTTGTTTTCAACGTTCCGCCGCGTACCAAGAATCGAGAAAGTCGTCCTGTGCAGCATTTTCGACGACCCGACAAAAGGATCGAGATATTTTGTTGTTCGATTTTGATACCCGTCGCAACGATTGATCGTCGTTCGTTCTCCACGTCTCCCTCTCGTCTCGCTTCAATGACGCCTACGAATTTTGATGCAGCATCGCATTCGAGGCTCGCGACGGCGCTCGAATCAATGCCTATACGACAATAACCTACGTAATTAAACAACGGGTCTTAACTAATCGATTAACTAATGTTTTATTCATTTAGTTATTTACGTGATTTGTTTTTGGGTTTTTTTCTTTTTCTATCATTTTGCTCTTCTGTTGGGTATTCTTCTTCTCGGTGATCTTAAACTTTTCTCTCACTCCGGGGATTCTTAATAACTATTTGTGCGTTTAAAGTACGGGCTCCCATTTGACGAGCAGCTTCGCGATATTATTTTCATCAATAATATCAATTTTACACTTCACCTGCTTCTCGAACGTATCGATATCGTGCCGCGATCCCTTTTATTGCCACGTATCAACACATCAAGCAATTTTAACCTCGATTCCATTTTTTTTCTCCTTTTTTTCTTTTTGATCTTTCGTTATTTTCCCTCGAATCACACGCCGCACGCGTTCCTTTTCAATCGTTGTCACGCGTCAAATTCCACACGACTACCTTTCACGCGTTCTCTTTCTCTCTCTCTCTCTCTCTCGCTCTCCTCCATTCTCACGACTCCTTTCACGCTGTACGATTAATATTTTTATTCGGTATTCTCTAATCGTCGAACAATTAATCGAAAGAATAGATTACATCGAAGGATAACGCGCCTCGTAAAAATATTGCCAAGAAACGTCACTTTGGAATCGCGGAAAATAGTAAATCGAACGGTCGATACCGTGAAACATTGTTGACTCGTTATTCGATGGTTGGCAAATATTCTCGTGGTTCCTTTGAACGTGACGAGGAGAAACTGAGTCGAAGTTGATGTTTCTATGATTCTAAAACTGATCAATCGCGTAGTATACGCGGCGATGGAGACTCCTCCATTTCAATTCAAATTCCCAGCACAATTCTGACTCGTCGAAGTGGTCTGCGAATCGCGAGTTCCTGGCGATTACAGGAATGCCTGAAATTTTTCGATGTGGAATTAACTAACGCTTATCGCAAAGCTCGCAAGCGAAGTAAAGATTCAGCATGATTTTTAGCGAGTGACATTTCTCTCGAGCATCATCGTGACTCTATTTCGTTTTGTTCTTATCGCCACTGAATTCGCGCGAAAGACGTAACAGCGAAGTTGCATTAACATTTCAAAGCGTTACTCGAACTTATTTATCGTCGCTTTATCGCGACTTTTGATTATTTGTCTCTCGTCGTCTCTTCGTATTATCATTATCGCTAACATTACAACGACCTTTTTCCCCAATTCTGCTCACATTTTTTCTCAGCATCGCGTCGATCATTGTTTCGAACTGAGAGCGGAACTTCGGTGACCTGTCAAGACATTATCGACGATGCTCGAGCATACCTCTGGCTGCAATCCGTCACGATCTACTGTGATCCCTATTTTTTGTTTTTTCTGTAACCCCAAGCCGCGATTAGCCTGTGTTTCTCCTTCTCCATACCCCATCGCCTTACATTTCACCGAAGATTCCAGCGAACGTTTTACGTAGATTTTTCATCGTGTCTTCCGCATCTTCGCCCTGGACTTGCGTCTGGCTACCTTGTCGATGGAACGGCACTCGAGACAAAGGCGGATCTTCCTGGCGTCGTCCAACGGAGGGTGCACTGCTCACGGTACTAGATTGAGAAGCTGTGGAAGAGAAAAAATGAACGTGAAAAAACATCTCCTCTATCCGAGAACGAAATCGATACGGAAAAGTAGGTATCCGACTAGAGGGTACAGTTTGCGACTCGAGGTTCTCGATACCGGATCAAAGAGCTTGAAGGGAACGACGTTTCTTATTAAAAAAAAAAAAAAAACGCGCGTGGATCGATTTTGGAAACTGTCTTGAAGTGACGTGTAACGAAAGTAGAACTGTAGGTGAGCAGGGAGTCGACGCGAGAAACGATTCGAGGGTTCAACGAAGAATAAAGGGACGGTAGGCTGACTCGATCGACCGAACGGATCAGACGCGTCTAACAGGATCACGGAATAAAAACGACACTCGACTAGGAACGACTGTTTTCTATGTCAATCGAGTCGTCCTCCGCAGGATCCTCTGAACTTTGAAGCACACTGATTGTGAGAATTGCTCGCGAAGGAGCTCCATGGTCTTACGAGGGCCCTTATCGCGAGTTCCCCGCCACTCGACTCTGCGCCATCATCGCGCCGGCACTTCGAGGACGGACGATGCGATGTTGGTTTAACAAGTTTCTGCTGCATAGAGATCAAATGATTGCATAGCTTTCCGATATTACTTGGGTGGTAAGCAGTTTGATAAGTTGAGATAGCATTAGTCCCAGCTGGTTTATTATTTCCTCGGTAATGCGACTACCTTTTCCCGTTCAGAGATCAGGCTATCGGTCTAAGTATAATTCGACACGTCAGATATGATCAGAAAATGTATAGTTCCGTGCTCGTCGTTTCCGCAAACTGCTGCAGCGACCGTACACGCTCGTGCGGAATAGGTAAATCAACTCGCGATACACGGCCAGCGCGCAATTACGCTCCGTCGTAAATACCGGTTTACAATTCTCGATTGATTCGACTTCGTTTTCTTGCCATAGCCACGCCCGAACTTCTCCATCGACGACCGCTTAAGCTGAATAGAAAAACAATTTCTTCGCGCCATCGAATGTTACAGTCTGTCGATGTCGCTCGTAACGTGCGAGCGAACTTTAGTTGGATCACGCTCCGTCCCTGCAATTATTTCCGCGAACGGGATTTTTCCCCCCGAACATTTCAGCAATCGTATCGTCGTAACAACAGGACACGCGCGTGGAGAGGATAGAGTACGAAATTTGATGCTTGGCATTTGATGTTGAATTGAATGAGACTAGAAGAGGCTATTCCTGCGCCGAGTTCGTGAAAGCACGATTTTCATACGTTTTTAGTGGTACCTTGTGAATCGCGACGCTGGAGTTGATGAGTGTCGGATGTTGTCACGTCACCGGCCAGAGCAGTTGTGGATCCCATGGATCCCACGCTCCCCATACTCGTCATAGAACTCATGCTACCGTGCGAACCCATCGTCGGTGGTATGGCTGTTGGTCTTTCATCTACCGGACTGGCAGCCTGGCTGGTGGAGCTGGATACGGAACCTCGGGACGTTGTTTTTGTCAAGGTGCTCGGCAAACGGCAACAAGCCTACGTTTGGAAATGCCAAATTACGAGGCCGGCTCGGAAAAATGAGAGGACGTGGGATTGCAAGTAAGGCGAGTGAATAGAGATTAATCGGGATTCATCGTGATCGATCGTCGTTCGTATACGACGCTACCTGCATCTTAGCTGTGACCAAGTCGGCGATGTGACGACGATCTTCTTCCTGCGAGTCACCCATCAGCGACAACGCACTGTCGTTCACTTCTATGATGTACTCGCGTCCGTCCTTACCAACCACCAGTTCGATTGCGCAGATATCGAGTCCACCGAACAGCTGAGAAACTTGATCCACCCAGACGCGATATCGATCGATAACTGCCAACTGCTCCAGCATTGCTGAACCCGTGTTCGACTTCCAATTACCGCTGATACTCTTGCGCCTGAGAAAAGTACCAGCGTCACAGAATCGAAATAGGAAGAAAAAAAAAGACTACTATTTGCCGGGAAAGCCACGGAAATTGCGTACGATGCAGCACACAAATCCGTGCGATCATTTTTCTAATAATCGCTTTTAAGCCTTTTTATCCTTCGAGTCCTAAATCTTGGAGCCGAGTCGCGAAGAGAACTACATCAAGGTGTTCCTTTTAATTATCGTTCCGTCGTAAATATCGAGCACTTGAAGAACGCTTAATCATCTCTTTGATGTCTCGTTTCAAAGTCTATAGCTAAACTTGATTGAACACAGTTTCCAACGGTGTAACGGTTAAGCCGGGGCTCTCGGGGATGAGCTTTGTAACAACGAGACTGGTAAAGTAGCACCGAACAAGTGGAGTGACGATAATCGAGAAACCTGAAATGAGAAACTGTTGATGCGAGACGATAGTTGACGCGTCGCGCGAGGTAGCAACGAGGATAGCACGAACTTTATATCCGTTCAAAGCAGCCGAAATTCTGCCGCGGCACAGAATGATTATTATGATTCAAAGGTGTCCTTGCCACGAACGAGGAACCATTGAATAGAACCCTCTCGGGTTTCGTCGCGTATGCCATTCAACTATATAACCGCGAGGGTTGGAAACTGTTCGATTCAGAGAAGCTCCCTCAACGACTACGTCGACATCTGCTCTTCGCACCTCCATGTCATATTTATAAAGGCGAGCTGCCTTCAGTTTCGGGACTGCTCGGCATTGCCAGGCACAAATTCGAATATATTTCGACATACGAGCGAGACGACATCGAGGATGGGTGAGAACGGGTACAGGGAGAGTCGGTGAGAATCGATGAACGGGACAACCGCGAGACGGGGTGAAGGAGGATCAAGTACGACGGAGACGCGTGCGTGTACATATATCCTTCGTGGGGAATACACGCCCACGATGCTCCAGTGGTCGAAAAGCTTTCCCCTAGCACCGAAGTATTTTCGAGAACCCAGACTATGCCACAGCACGCTCGAGCGAACGTATTTTCAGTCGTGATTGATTGATATAGATACCTCCACGTCGCGCGAAGAAGGGACGCGGCCGACGATGCATTGCCGGGTAAGTTTCACCCGCCCGATTTCGTGGAAGAAGCACGACACGTCCGTTCAACTTGGCACCGTTATTCTATTGAATTTCAGGGAATTTGTCAAACTGATCGAACGTCCAATAGCTGCCGTCGCTTCTATAGCTCTTCGTATTTTTATTACGCTCTTCCTGAATTTTTATTATCTTATTTTTATCTCCTTTCACGCGCGCTATCAATCTATCAACTTTGCCCGCGTATCGCAGTACTCTTCGCGTGAAATGGAGCGACACTTACATGAAAGCCTTGTAGTTGTTTCCAATTTTTTGCAGGTGAACGTCGTATTTGGTGTCGATGTAAGGTTCAGAAGTCGCATAGGCGTTCAGCGACAAGGCGGCCAGCGAGGCGAGATCCGCAAACTCTTGACTAGTTTCAGCGCGAGCTTTACCAACTCCGCCGTGAGCATGTCCGAGCTTCACCACGACCGGATATTTCGGAGCTGTCACCTAGAAACAGTCGAAGGCACACCAATTGAATCACATGTCTGTAGCCGTGAGCAAAAAATTACTATATATGTACGTCAACCGAACCGAACGCGGGTCAAATGGCAGAGCTGCGACCGACTGATAATTATTATCAATAGAAACGAGAGTCAATCTAGTTGGATTTCCCAAATGTACTTCCCTCGCGACACGCTGATCAAAGATCGCGGTCACGGCGCAACTCGAGTCGCGATAACATTCCTGGCAACAACATTAGTTTCCGCGAATCTGACGTGCATATTTTCCGTGGTATTCTCGAATGGGGAATTATCGTTCCAGACTCCGAATCGGGGGGAATCGGAAGTCTGGACGCCGAGGCACAGCGAACTCGCGCGGCTTTTAATCGGATGCGAAACGGACGGGCGGATACCCAAGGGTAAATATCGTAGATGTAATTCGGGTCGTACGAGGCGAGATCGAGATAGCAATACCGACATAACGGATCGATAACGTTCCCGCGGTTGTCACGTTTCCATTCACAAATCGCGTCGTGTTCGAATCACTCGAATCCTCCGACGCGGCAATCGTCTCCTCGAGGCGAAAGACTTCGAACGTGCGGTCTCTCAAAGCTTATGAATGATTAAAGATAAGACGAAGAGGAACACAAAGGCAGCTGAAACCTTTGTGAATCGGTATGGTGGGTATATACCTACCACGAACACATCGCGCCCGTCCAACACGTACCTAAGGCTGAATTATCTCTTGGACGTAGGTACGTCGCGGCGTACACGTCGTATATTCTCCAGTCATTTACTCATGTTTAACCAAATATAACGTGCCGGTGTAATACATTAAGGGCTTTCGAGGCTTGCGAGAGAACTTCGAATACGAATCCCTCGGATCTCGTCCTTCTTCTCCTAGGAATCGTAGGGAAATCCTCCTACCTCCGCGCTCGTGGTTATCGTGTCAATAAAATAAGCTCTTGAAAGGGTTACACGGCAGAAGCGTTACGTGCTCGTGGCTTCACGAGGCGAGTATACGCGCTTCGTACGGTAGTCGGTATTTTTTTCATTCGGACCATCCTCGACTTGGGTTAGGTTGCGTACGGTTTCACTTCGATACGAACAGGTTGGACGGCAGCAGCCCTTTGACCCCTCGTGGTTCGGACCTCGCGCGTACACGCCACGAGAGGAGGTATGCGCTATGAATGGTTTCGACGTGTCGCTATTTATCTCCCTCGGATAAAGGGGGGATATCTTTCGTCGTGGTACAGCAAGTGGTCCCTGGAAGCACTCGGTCGAATTGATAAAACAGCATTACGTTGGAGCGGTGTATGCTGTACGATATCCGGACTTATCGGTGTCGTACACCGAGAACAAAGTGTTTTTAAATTCATACGACGAGTCCGGACGATACGGAGCGTAGATCTCGCCTCTCCAACCGCGCACCGTAAATTCGAACGATATCAGAGAAACGGAAGATCCGTTGACGATTCGACGGCTCGAAATACCACCTTTCGTTCTCTCTTCCATCTACCCGGCCGAACGTTTCTCGTCGCCGCGAAAATTCGGCGCGCAAGACAGATCGATTCCCCGCGAGTGACAGGGGAGGGTAAACGCCGAGGGCGAGGAATGCATATGTATGGAAATGGCGAGAAGGTTCTCGGAATATCGAATTCGAAGCTGCCGGGGCGTCGGATCTGTCGAATAAAATCGAAACTTCCACGCGAGGCAGGTGTTTTCAATTTTTTTCCTCTCCACTCCGTGCTCTCCACTTCCAGCGGTTATCTCTTCGCTCCCAGTTACCACGCGACGCGGTACGCGCACGTTCCGCAGCGATCTAGCGTGAGCGTGAGTAATCACGATCCGTACGGCCGATACACGATGCATTGACAACTATATACGTCGAGTTATCCGAACGCCATCGTGCCAAGAACTAGTTAGCCGCTGGTCAACATCGCCTACACGTGCCCCGGACAACTGGACCGCGCGTGAAAAACTCTCGGCTACCCACCGGTCCCCGTATTATCTCGGATCCAACAGCTTCTCGGGGACCAGCGTTGGACGGCACGACTTCAACGGGCTTCAACGGCTATATGCATCGACTCCGCGAGTTCTCCTAGTCTTCTCGGCATTTCGACAACTCGCGCGCAAGGAGAGTACGAAACGCGTCGTCGGATCCACCACGGCTCGTTAGCGGGGCCACCGTATAACGAGATGGTATCGAGCGTCGCTTTGACAACTTTCGTACAAAGTCACCGTTCAAAGTTACGACTACTTTGTATCCGGATCGTGGGAAGCCTCGCGTGACGTCATCGGGGACACCGGGTCCGCAGAGACCGGAAGTCTAAGTAGCTGGCTCACGACCCGTGGGTTGATCCCCGGGCATGAGAGAGACTCGAGAAAGAGGGACGGCCGGGCGTATGAAATCGACCTACCCGGGAGCACGGCATACGGTCGTGACTCTTTGGAAGAGATCTTCGAGCGACCATCGTGTCGAGAAAACGATGCGGAACGTTGATAGTGGTGGTGGTAGCAGTGGTAGCGGTAGCGAGGACAGCCTCCGCGTAGCTGGGAGATCTTACAACGGGAAGTAGCCAGCCGCGCGTTTCTCTTTCAAATAAATATTATCCGCAACTACCGTTGCCGATCCATACGTCTTTCGCGTAACGAATCCTCTTATCAGAGTCGGCACAGACACGTTTCAGGGAACGGATAATTAATTTTCCGATCGCAGGGAGCCAGCCTATTTCACAGATCTCGCGCGCGCCTGCCTGTCGCGTCGCGATGGAGTGATTCGCGGGAGACGAATGCATGCATGCAGATTTACCCGTTTGCCCGTCGATCTTCGACTCCTGGTTATTCAAATATACGCGGCATGTGCGCAACTCCCTCGAATGCAGCCGGTGAAGCGGACCAATTCAGGCCACAATTAGAGGTAAGTATTCGAATCTCGAGCATTTAGTGCGAACGGAGTACTCGACGTCGATTAAAGCTCGTCGTCGAGCGCGAGCTCGATCAACAGGCGGCGCCGTTGCTTTTCCTTGACTCGAAAATATGATTGACACCATTCTTCGATGATCGTTTTTTAACGAGCAGGTTAGCGAAAACCCGATAGTTTCGTGTCGACGTGATGGGACGGGCTTCTTGCCTCCTCGGCTGCTCGACGAATAGCTCTATCTAATGTCTTTATCGCGGCCGCAGGTTTCTCGTTAGAAGCAAAAGAAGTTGATAATAACGCGGCATATTCTTACCGACAAACGTGAGAGCTTGCGGTATCCCGAATTGCCCAGCGTTTCCAAATGAGCGGCGGCTATCCATGAGAACGCGGTTGGCATCCGGATAAAAATATTCGACGCATCGCGGTAGTGTAACCTCGGGACGCTGGGTTCACGATGGTTCAGCGAGATCCGCTCGTTTCCTTCGACGCTATTTATTAGCACCGTACCGGTAAGCGGTGAAATCGTCGGAAGGTCTCTTTCCCGACAGCCAGAGCCGCCGACAATAATTCTGCTACGTTGAGAGCTGCCACGCTGCTTCTATCGTCCACGGCGGAGCAGATAACCGTTTGAATAGTTGCTGACAACGCGTTGCTCCAGGTTTGCAAAAATCGTAGACTGTTACGACTCCATAGGACGCGACGCTCCCCTTCTTTGTGCTGAACACCGCCGAGCAAGATTCTTCCTTCGCGATTGTTTCGTTGATCGATGATACCGATTCGCTGGTCGGGCAATCGCGCGATATCGGTACACGCGCGACGCACGGATCGATCAACTTGAATTGTCTTTAGTGAAATTTACATCGAGGAGGTGTTTTCTGCTAGACCGTCGAGACTCGTGTACGGAATAACAGTTTTGCGACGCCGCGAGTCCTAATCACAACGTAGAAGCACTCGGAAACCTCGTGCCGACGTGGTTTAAATAGTTCTCCGGTTTGTGACCCCACGTCAAATACAATTATAAACGGACAAGTCGGCCGATTACCTATTCATACGAAGACTATGCAGAAAGCGGACAACCTCGTCCCTACACCGCTAGATTTCACGCGCGTTTATGCGTGTACCGACGGTTTTGCGATATTTTTCGGATTTTCTTCGTATTCGTTGCAAATTCCATTCATGTTGAACGCTGCAGTACCAATTTGCAGGCAGCTGGGATCGATGTTTCTATAGCTTGGTGGTTCTAGATTTTTGGCCACACCTTGAAAATCGGCTCGTCCAACGACAGAGAACTTTCCAATCCGGAATATGCATCCATAGAGATTTGAAAATAAATTTTTTGGCTACTTTTGATTTTGGTCAAATGATCGTTTCAAGTGGAAATACGAAGTGTCAGTAGCCTGCGAGATAGTGAAGATAGGACGTGGTGAAAATCACTTGGTACCCTTATTTTCGATTCGCGATGTACCTACTCAGGTTTTAACGATCGATGTATTATACTCTGTCGAGACGATCACCCGTTACGATGCTGTTGAGCGGCTGAGTGACCATTGATTCGGGGAGTTGAAAAAATCTGCTTCGCATCGTCTTCGCAAAACCGCGAGTCAATTAATCGGTGAAACGACAAACAGCGGGGAAATTGTTCGAATTTTGACAAATTGTACTCAACTCTCGAAGCCAAAGGGATTCGAGGAGTTACAACAGTTCTATCTTTTCGAATGAGATTCCCATACGCCCGTGTATCGATCGTTCGAGCGATGCACAATCACCTCGAGTGGGTATATATCAACCGTGTTCGTGGAACACAATCGGGTTAATAATATTTGAATGAAAGTGCGCGATTGGCAATGGTGACATTGGACGTTGTTATCGCTGCTGATCGAGTTAATGGCTTTCGAATCTGCTTTGTTCCACGTTCGTTGATTAACGACCAGAAGCATGCAGAGTCTTAGGCGTGACTTCGATACGGTTCGGTTAAGGTTACCACAAACGGGCACGGTAAATACGTTTCCGAGCACCATTTGCTCCGTAACAGTTTTGAGCAGGTACATGAAATCGATAGAGGTATTAGTTTCTCGGCAACTCCCATCGCGGTTATGTATCCGCGGTTACATATTATCGCGAGAATCGACGATTCTCCTCCGTTTCACACAACCGAGGCGCAGCGGTCAGCTAATCCGAGCGAGTGCTTTTCTTCGTG
The DNA here is from genome assembly GCA_963969455.1 of Arge pagana. Classification (NCBI taxonomy): domain Eukaryota; kingdom Metazoa; phylum Arthropoda; class Insecta; order Hymenoptera; family Argidae; genus Arge; species Arge pagana. The sequence goes on along the minus strand of OZ018308.1, from coordinate 5,560,229 downwards.
ATATTTTTCGATCGCCGTGTCGTAAACGTCAGCGTGCGTTACGTACCGTTCGTTCGGCGAGAACCTAATACGGTTTCGAATCGGCATAGAGTGTCGGTAATAAACGATGACCTTGACTTCGTCGATCCACGAGTACGAACTTTACTCGACAAAAGTGTTCCTCGACTCGATCCGAGCGAGGAATCCATTCGTGTTTGGAGGATTTACGATGATCAAGGGATACTCGGGGGGAAGGTGAGATCCACGGGAGGATCGGGAAAGCCAGCATAGTCGAGCGACCGACTCGCCCGGCGTCGATCGACTGACAATAGACAAATGTCCTAAAAGGGCTTAAACGTTTCGAGCGTGGGAGATCCGTTCTGGCGAACAATCTCGTCGTTATAAGTTGACCCTTCGCGTGGGTGGATCGAAACGGATGAACGAGAGATACGCGCACGACTCGCGAGGTGAACGATGGCTGTTGCTTGTGCCTGTACGAAACGTGTTAATTAGTACCAGCGGCTATCGAGTGCGACGACGACTCGTAAGTGCTCTCGAGACCTCAACTGTGCCTACGTGAAACGTGCCCACTGCATACAAGCCTACGGATTCTCTGCGGTTCTCTTCCGGTGATTTCCATCGGACATTATCCGCACCTTTATCTAGGCTCTCGATATTTATGTGCCCACCCTTAACGCGAGAAGCGAATGCTCGTGTCGAGAAGTCCCACGTGTCTTCCCTACAACCTTCGTCCGGGGGGACTCGCGTGAAATCGGAAATGAACGATCTTGACGAGGAGTCCTTCGAATCGGTTCGAAAGCCAACTTCGAGATTCCGATCGTCGAGCCAGTTTGTTTCTCCGAAGTGAGAGGAGGATGTCGCTGAGATATTGGCATGTGTTCGCTATCGTGAGACAAATGGCTGTTCGTTAACCTCGCAGACTGGGTAATGCTTGCATGGGAATAATACCTAATGGGGAGCGAAAATGAAAAGTATCGGGCTCGACGTTGTTTGCGGGTAACGAATGACCATCGAGTCACAGTCACGACGCGTACGAGCGAGCAATCGTAGAAATGCCAGAGTTAGCTGCGATTTGACGAGGATATACATGGGTTTAATTGGACGGATCGATGGTACCTACTTCTGTTTCATTGCTGAGAACGAGACGGTTGGATATGAAGCTTACGACTGTCCGTATAAGGAACGCGCTTGCATGCCTAGGCATCATATTTTCACGTGGGAATGTCGGTTTGCGCCCGATGTGGGTATCGTGTCGAAAAACGTGTCGACGAACGCGAACGCGGGACTGTGCCAGAGATAAGAGAATCGTTGTTGCCGTAGGAAAGCAACAGCCACGATCTATCAATAATGGTCAAGATAGCAGCGCGGGGATGTAAGATCTGTTTGAAAAATTTCAGCGATTGTCCGATGCGAGTGTCCTAGTAAAAATGAGAAACAGAGACATCGATCTTGATAAATTGTCTGCGTATATTTCGATCGGGATGACGGTAAAAGCTCTCTGACCAGGCGAGTAGGTACTGTACGCGGCGCCACGAAACGCGATAATCATTCGAGACGTCTCGTCCAACGCAGCTGAGCAAAGTGACGCAATCACGTGCGAATGTCTGTTGCACGTTGCGAAATAGATTTTATTTATGGAACTGCACGACCCGTGGATCGAGCTTCAGGCAAGGTTGATCTATTCCTACTCTCGGCGATGACATAACATCGAGGTCTATTTTCGACGTTATAAATGATCCGCGGAATACGGAGATACGTAGGTGAGCAAGAGTAACGAACAACCGTGGAAAAATGTCAGCTCTCGACGAGGGTGGAGACTCGATCCTCGTATTCGAGAAACGGACGCCGGTGGTGATGCGGAGCATGGAATAAAGGAGGGTGGAGATTCGTCTTATACGGCGGAAAAGATGAAAGCGGACGGACGCTTGGTTGGCTTTTATGGGAATTTTCTCCCTGGAAAATACGCTCAAAGATTTTTATCGCTCCACGGTGAAACGTGCGCGATGCCATGGATACTGCCGGTCGTACAAAACTGCGGGATCTCGGCACGGATGAAAGTGGGCACAGTTGAAGAAAGATGAAATCGACGTCTGACGTTACATCGAAGTTCGTTACGGTTGACCCACCCGCATTTTTCCTCGCATCAAAGAAATTTCGTTCGCCCTCGCGACGAAAGATCCCCGCTGGATTATCAGCGAGAAGAAAATTCTATATTCTATGGAACATCGCAATCGGATGCGCGTACTCCTGCGATTCCCACGCCGATGCAAATGCCACCAACTCGTATCAGACCGAGCCCCGACATAAATGTCAAATTTCTGTCCACTCTCTCCCTCTCTCTCTCTCTCCACTTTACGCTTCTCTGCTCCGCCACAGCTTTGCCCCAAAGTACTCTACGGCATTGATAAACTGAATCAATTAATGGATGCGTGTATAGTGCAGATCCGATCCATACACCGGATAATTGCTGGCATCGCAGTAATTCGGGCTTTCTTGCGAAGCTTGTTGGGTTCTCCGAAACTTCCAGAGAAACGTGATTTAAAAATGTAAGCGAACTGGTTTTGAGATTTTGGTGAACGCTTACGAAGGCTGGTGAAGTGGAGAACGCGCTAGTCGACGTTTCTCGCTACGCGACGCCTCGACAAAGTTTCACTCTCGTCTGAAGACAATCGCGTTGAAAATATATTCGCAATTCGATTAGCACGCGAGCTACGAGTAGCTCTTACTCTTCATTCGTGTCCCCCTCGCGAATGAAATGAGACGTTCAACGAGCGCGTTGCTGATTGCTGCAGCGCGCTTTTCCAACTCGTCAGGAATTGAGAGTCTGCTACCGGTAAGCGAGCGTCGGAGACGCGGAAATTAATGCTTCACCTGTGTTATCCACGAGACAACACCGCGTGGTCTCATGCCGAATGTCGGAGTGACAAGATGAATCGTCGAAGTTCCGGAGGAAGGGATTAACGAGGAGAACTCTATTCGAGAGGTAACTACAGATGCTCCGGCAACGGTAGGTGATATCGTACCTGCTCTAACCAGAGCTAAGTGTAAAGGTTCACGAACTCGGTGCACTTGGACAGCGGTCTCTGTTCCTCGACTCCGCGCTGATGAGAAAAGCGTGTCTTTAATAGCGAGAAAGTTGAGAAACTCCGGAGGTAACGTTCGTGCTTCCCTGGCGACGCTCCCTCGTACCGAACCTCGGATTACCTCGGAGTTCCTCGCTTCCCGCGCCTGGCGATCGCCAGGATCAAGAGGCTAACGAGAGGATACGTTTGAAAGTCGTTTTGAAAAATCGCGCGGGGTAGATTTGAATTCGCAGCGCTGTACTTCCAACCTCGAGATCGAGCGATCTATCGCGCACCTTTCCGAGCGGCGAGTCGGCGACTTCAAACGAGGATCGTATCACGGCTGTTCGTGTGGCGAGAATTAATCCGCGAGACAATTATATTCGCTGATACGAAGGTTGTCCGAGAAAATACCACGGTGCTGGTCGTTGAATCAAAGTGACGCGTTACCTCGCGCCTTCGGCGCTAATGGCTCGGAGGCACGCTGCACCCCGCGAAGTTATCTCGGACTGGAACGAATCTAGGTCGACGCCGGCGTAAGCCTCGTCTGCGAATGCGTAACGTTAAATTACCGGATGATCTATCTTCGTCGACGCACGTCCAAGCGTACGCGCGATCCTTTGTTGATCCGAGAGAAAATGAAGTGCCTCGAAGAGCAAGCATGACGGTACGTTTGCCACCGCGCAACTCGGTCGACGCGCGTCCATCGAGCTTTTTCGCGATACATCTTCCCGTTCCTCGCGATATCTACGAATACGTCGAGATTTCACTGGAGCCGAATGACCAGCTCGATCTTCTACCTGTCTCGAAATCGGGCTACGTTTGCCCGAAATATCGCCTCGCGTATTCGACGAGATTAGAGATAAGCGGTGCGGACAGGTTGAACGCCCATTACAGTAGCGCAATTGTACGCTCGAAACTTCGCTAGCGAAGTTTATAGTTCGACTGCGAAGTATCGTTATTAGCTCGTTGCAATATAATGACGTGGTGGGTACTCGGGCGACTGGAGCCTGGACTTCGTATCAAATGAAGTCCCACGACGCAGTTTGCACCAGCGCCATGCCCTCGCGCTGAACTTCCGATAATGGGAACGCCCAATAATCTACAAAGTTCGACCGAAATGTGCTTCGCGTTTTTTTTTTTTTTTTTTCACCAACGAGATATCTTCATCGCGTGTCGCGTCCCGCGCGGCGCCGTCGCACGACGATGAGCTCCGTCATGCGGAGACCGTACAAACGACGCGTCGCGGGATCGGGTAACGAAATAAATCATCGCGTTAGGATGGCAATTGGACGGTGGTGATACGAAGAATAAACAAAATTGAAAAATAGACTTTGTAAGAGTCGTTGAAAGGCTGCATCGCTCAGGGCGCACCTTACGCCTCGGTAGTATGTAAATGACGCGCTAACCAAATTCTTACGAAGAATGTGAAAGAGGTATGCACGTACACGTTAGAGAATCGCGCGAGTCACCGGTCCAACAAACAATAAACAAAAGCAAAATGAATACCGGAATAAAATAAGAATTCTAATCAAACTTCGGATTGTGTAACGTTTTCCCGTTAACGAACGCACCGCGCCTACACCTTCGACTCAACCGTCGTCGTTGGGCTCCTTGAAACTCCTCGATTCCCATTGTTCCCAGCTCGTAGTAATTCTAATCTTCGTTCCCTTTCGGTGCGACCGTCAAAGAAGCGAATCCCAATCAGGAATAGATTAAGCCATCTTCCCATCGCGTCTCTGATAGCCGACTCTATCGACGTATCGTTGCATCGGATTTCGTAATCACAAATCTCTTCAACAGCGGATGCCCACCACGCCGTGGTCCAGCACCATTGCGTCGATCACGAACCGCGGTCATTGACTGACGGTCTAGTTATGATACATGCATACATACATGCGCGTACCCTACCTGTGTCCACACGGTTCGTGCCTCGCCGCTTGTTTACGTTCGATGTACGCACGTACATCAATGCGGAACCGTAAACAAATCAGAGACCATACGGAACTCTCCGTGCGCGTGATGGAGACTCGTAGACTGAATATTCGCAAAGTGGAACGCGCTTAGTTGAAATCTTTGCACGACCTTCTTCCGCGGTGCGGGCTCCGGCCTGCCTCTAATTGAACGCATGCTCCTTTCATATTATCCGTGCCCTCTTTCAAGCGTTGCCCCGTTCTTTCTTGGCCATCGCTGATCCAGTGATTAATTCGTCTTTGTCGTTTGATTGATTTGTCACAAACCGACAAACGAAACGGGGATGTATTCTCGTGTACGATTCGAGATGTGAAACCATTTGAACTCTAACGCAAACGCTTGTTTGCCGTTGAACGAAGAACTCGTTGCTCAATACAGTTTCATTAGGATTTTGCGTTGCGATCGATGGTCGGAGCTTCGATGGGGTAAAACTGACCTTCTGTACTCTCTCAACGTAATAGTAGTAAGCAGAGCGTCACGGACTACCGTGGTGATCACGAATAATAGCATACTCGTCTAACGCTAATCAGCAGATCGTAGTATTCTCACTGAAGTTTTGGAAGGATCTGAACTATTTCACGTGAGTTATTCTTCTGTGGGTTCCTAATCGAATAGAAAAGCATGAAGGAGCGTAGATAGTTCAGAATGGTGCTTCGAGCCATCTTTCTCCGTACGAAGCACATGCGAAGAGTTTCAGGAAGACCCGAGTAATCTGTTCAGGCGCGACTGTAGCGTGATCCCTGAGAAAGAAGAATAGATTTCCTTCTTCCGTTTTGGCATCATAAGCAACCCTATTTTTTCCTGCCAAAGTCGCTAAACCCAGCTGTTCATCGCGGTACGCCGATGCGTTTTAACATAACGTGGTGAATCGAAGTTGTACGCGAGACTTCGTCTCACGGTGCCACCGCAAAAGAGATGTCATGCTCGTCTCTTCGTCTTCAACACGTCGTCGTGTGATTCACGGAACGCGACTTCTCGAAAGTCTATTTGACTGAGTAATCTGGCCAACAACACTAGTTGTTTGAACAGGCCCCTAGGAAAAAGTCAACAGAGCGACGCGCGCGCCACGATTCCATCGGAAGGTGTTCGTCTGCGCTCGAGAGATGAATGGTACCTACAAATAGGAATTCTCTGCTTCTACGAATAGTGCGAATAGGTTTGCCTTGCCAATAGCGTTCGTGAAAAACTGCCATTGATACCATGGCACAGGTGCTCCGTTCAAGCGCTGTACGGAGCCAAATTTCATCCCTGGAAGCTAACTAGACGCCAATGCACGCGTTTAATAATTATTGTTACATATTGTTATGATAAATGTTGTATGATAACAGTTATTGTTCGTCCTGTCGCAAAAACTTTCACTCGCTAAAAACATCGATGACTAATGAAACAGATGAAAATGCGAGCTCGTGGGTTGAGTCGAGCATTGCTGCGAGTTTTGAAAGGCTACCAATGCCACGAATTCGTTTCTCCGGCGGCACTAATTCGAGCCTGGTATCTGCTACTTCGCAAAGGAATGGGAACGAAGATTATTAAAAAATGCCACGTATCGCGGAATCCGAGTGCTCATTGGCGTTGCGCAATTGTATTCGTGCTTTAACTATTGGCACGCGCTAGACTGTAGCTCGTAGCGCATACCACCGAGCATCGAGCGCCGACGAGGAATAATGAAATATGGGCGTCCGAAGCTCGTTCGTGCCTCTTCGATTCGATTACGAGGTAGAAATTTGAAACGCTTCGTACGAAAGAATTCCCGGCATGGTAAATGTAGCCGGACGTCTGCCAGGACGGATCATCATCATCCGCGCGATCGAATCGGTTCGACGCGATGGGACATCGACAAATTCAGGACTCGTCGCCGCTTCGGTAGTCGTTTGCTCCAAGCTCGACGATGCTTGTCGTCCGTAAAAAAGGATCCCTGATTGCGAGTCGAATTCAAATTTGAATCGTATTCGAGCCTCGCGAGCGTTCGAACGTGAAAGCAAACCGGCGTCGAGTGTTTAACACACTTTCGAATCACTTCGTGTTTATTTCAACACAGAGACTCTGTTTGTCCTGCACGCCTTCCGAAATTCAAAGCTCGCTCGTTGTTGCCTCGATGGAGCGACGGATGAGCTACTAAACGATCGGTAAACCTAGCAGTGTTCCCGCGGGAATTCGCCTCATCTCCTCGTCCTCGAACACTCTTTTGTTTCGGTTTCTCGCGGAAAACCCGAGGCAAGGACGTTCGCGTTTACGGTTATTACTGCACGATTATCGAGAACTACGGAATCCCAGAAAATCTGCCGTGCTTTTACCGCTCGCGGCCTCGACTCGCGGTCGACCGTGTCGTCACTCTCCCGACTATCGTAGCGCGCGCGCGCGCGTTGACCGTTAGTCGATTGCAATTTTAGCGGACGCTCATCCGTCAAACTCCTCATACTTCTCCATCTTTCGTACGCGCGGTTATCGTTTTCGCGGAAGCTTCGGTTCACGCGCCGATCCCGAGGCCTCGGCCGCCATCACCGAGGCCTTCGCCATCATCTCTCGAAATAAGTCGCTCGACGATTCAGCGCGGTCACGTTTATCGCGATCGTTCAGCGAAATACGCGTACCGTGGCGGGGAAATGTATTAATAATAATTACAACTCGTGATCGATGTACGGAGATAAAACAGTTCTTCGGCGAACGGAACGGATAGGAGTCGTTAGCCGATCCAGGAATGCCGACAACCGACACGTGGGTGTCGCGCGAGGAGAGTTCCCCGCGGAGAGTCACGCTCGCCTTACGTTATACTACTGATTATAGTTGTAAGTTTCCGACCGCCGATGCATCGCAACGCTCCACGGTAACGCTATCGACGGGGACTCACCGGGGGCTTCATCGGAGCCACACCACGGGCCCCGTCGAGTCCCGTTCGCGCCACGTTCGCGCAGGGACGAAACGCGGAGAGGAGCGAGTAGAGCGAACACCGACGGACCGGTCTCTTCGCGCGCTAGCATTACTCTCCGAGACGCGCGCGCGATCGGTTCGTTTTTGAAACGTCAACTTTCCCGAGCACGCGATCGGTTCGTCGTTCCCTCGTTGCAACCGGAGGCTGAAATAGGGTGAAAGAAAATAGCCGCGATCGAGTAAAATGTGTCAGCGTTCGCGACTGTGAAAATTCGGTACAATCGAGATACGAGCTTGCGCTGCCAAGGGGGTGTCTATAAATACAGAAGTACGCCAGTGTCGCGGAGTCTCTCCTGGTGCACCGCGCGCGACGCACCGCGTTCGGGACACCTGATAATCGCTCGTTCCCGAGCTTCGTTCAACCACGACCGCGACCACCGCCACGGAATTACGACCATATAATAACGAGTAGACTGACGGCATCTATTTTTTTTCGCACCTCGCATCCGTTGCTTTTCCGTCGCTCGGTCAGCCAGTGTCCTCGACCGAGAGCGAACAGAACACTACGAACGTGCGGTTGTGCTTATCTCCTTTCGTGGCCAATGAAAAGATGAGTGTGTTCTTCTGAGGTCGTTCAACGAGAGAGTTACGCCGAGTTTTCAAGAGTGTTCGCTTCGTATCACGAGAAAAGGTAGGCAATCGTCGGGAATCCACGAGTACGAAGAAGAAACAATTTATCGGAGCGATAAGAGTCAAGGTTGGAGCAGGAACGTAGACATCCGCTTCGATCTCGCGTCATCGATGTTATTTTTCCTCCTGACATCACGGCAATTAGCCGTTGCGATGTCATCGTCCATTCCCGGGCTTGTAAGTCCAATGCCGTTCCTCCGCATCGGTGGAATTTGCTCGAACAGAGTCGCGTCGAGGAATCGTAGATGCCTTCGCAGCAGCCGGAATCGCGCCTGTAATACGTATTCTTCGAGGCAGGCGGCATATTATTTCAGAGGCGACAGGTTCGCGTGGTCGAGAAACGCGTAGCCAATTTTCGATCCGACAAAACAATAACGCCTCCGCGATTGACAACGATTAAAATGATAGGATCTGGCGAGGGGTAGGCGTGGGCGCAGACGCGGAGGGAAACTAATTTATTCGAGTCTTTCTAAACTCGCGAATTCAGAAGCTCGCGTCGAATGTCGAGTCGATAACGAGTTTTATCGGCCACTCGTCGGTAGCGAATCGGTTCGAGGGAACAAACAAAGCTGCGGCGCTCGAGGTAAGCTCGCAGGGGAAAAACGAGCATAGCGGACGTGTTGTTTACGGAGAGAACTCTTGTAAAGACACGCCCGTGCGGATGGAAGATACGTCGGAAACGGTTCAATGAAACTTATCTCTCGTTCCGCAGACTCCGCGACAACGAACGTTCAAAGCGGAGGATTAATAATTAACGATACGGGGTTAAAAAAGAATCCCCTTCGTTTCATCCGGTTATCGCGGCGCGCAGGTACGCTGAGTCCTGCAAAATTTCGAGCGAAACGCGTCCTCGTAAACTGAGACGCCGACCAGTCCGCTCGCGGAGTCCGCGAAAAACGACATCCGCGAAAGACTGAAATTCGACAACGACAAAAAATCAGCAGCCGTTGGTCCGTCGATATCGCTCGTTAAGCGTCATCCGTTCCACGAAAATTGGGGAAAACACGAAAACGGAAACGAAACCGGGTTTATCGGTTGGAGGGAGATTCGATGGAGAGGAGAGACGATTGCCGGAATCGTGGATATAAGAGTTTTCAAGGACGTTGTTTGAGGGGAACAGGTTCGTTGTCAATGTCAAATTCCGCGATGTTTTATCACGTGTCAGATCGGTAGTTTCTCGCGGTAATTGCCTACTCGCGGAACGGCGTAGAACCGAGTCGGCGAGACGACTTGGCGAATCCCTTCGCGTATAACAAACATAGTCGTTCTCCTCGTTAATTTCATTAACTGGTCGTTACTCGCACACGCGCGCGCGCGCACGCACACGCACGCGCGACAGAAACGCTCCTCGCGAGATCAACCAGCGTTATTGAAACGCACGTGACTTGCCTCTAGCTCCGGGTCTAATTCCTAGATTCACGTCCCATCTTGAATTCTGGAAACCACGTTGACGCAAATGTCAAATTACGCCGAGTCCTCGAGCACGTTGCGCCATATCAATTAACGTTCCATCAGCGTCTTCAGCTATCGCCGGTATCAGCTTCGGCTGCGATAGCTACCGAGACACGGGGCTGCGCGACGGAAACTCGTTCGCGAAATCATCTTATTTCCCCTGATGAAAATCAATTCGCGCGCAAAACCAACGACGATTACGATTCATTCGTTGTTATTCGTGCGATTCACTCGACGAGGGACGTGTGTTGCGCGCGGTTTGGTACCACTACTATTCCCAGCCATACGAGCAGCTCGCGATACTTTCTCTCGCTACTCTGCACCGGTGTGTATCCGTGCCCTCGAGATTTTGTTTAACGCTTGACCAGCATTTATTTCGGAGCAGGTTTATCGAGGGGACGAATCGGAGGGAAATTTAGAGACGAATGGATATCGCGGCGAGGCAAACGCGAAACTGGATACAAGTATGGCTGTAAATTACGACTGACGTCACGAAATTACCGATGTGGCCTTTTGGCGTGTACGAATATGGCATACGAACGGCGGTAACTGTACGATCGCACGAATCCCGCATGCGACCGAACGGCTACCATACTTAACACGAATGTTTCCTCGCACGAAGATTAATTATTCTCCTCGGTAACAACAAGTTTGCGTATACGCCAAAATTTATTCTCGTATCCAAGTATTAATAGCTCGCTTCTGCAAAATTCCGAAATATATTTTCAGCGAATCGAACATCCGTATCGCTTTATACCACCGGAATGTTATTTTTCTTATCTCTTTTCTCCTCGTCAGTCTCGCATCCGCTTCCAGCTGGGAATATATTTCGCAATCTTACCGTATAAACCGTTGCGCGGTATTTTCGAATCAAATTATGTTTATTCCAGTCACAAGAATCGTTTTCTCGTATATTTCGTATATTTTCCCCTGCTGTCGCATAATTTCTTTCTCGCTGAGATTTCCAACCCGGAGCTCGATATCCGCGCGCATTTGTCGCTACCGTAGCGTTGAAAAACGCTTTCGCGGTCGATTTTTCTTCCTTCCAACTCGCCATTTTTTTCATCCGGATGCAATCGCGATATCGCATAAATGAAATGCACCGCGCCGTACAACTGTTACAGTCTAGCGACGTTTAAACGCGTAACGAAACGTTGAACTATAACTTCAATGAAAAGAAAATAGAAGAGCGCTGAAATTTTACGATCGAAGTGGTTTCTTGCTTTATCGGGGAGCGTTATTTTAATCCTCGAGCGTCACGATGCGACCTCAACGGTCGCCGTTCAGCAAGGACAAATTGCCGATACCTACCTACCTACTACCCACCGACGAGCGCGCGTGCTGGGGCCACGCTCGACGAAACATTTCGAAGATGTAAACGTCACGAGCTACTAATTATCCCCGATGATATCGACAGTCCCGTATTACTTACTTATTCTAATTACCATTTTGGATTCTCGTACGGCGAGCGGTGAAACTCGTATCTCTTGAATTTATGGCTGACGAGCTTCGGTAGCGACGCGTGACCGTCGCAGCAGCTACCGGGCGGTGGTAGCACTCTATAGGTCAGTGATGCCATCGGCCATACGGAGACGTGCTTGACTCTACCATGCTCCGGCGCCCACTACCGCCCAACGGGCACCGTGTTTTTTCTACTCTTCACTCGAGATTTGCTGCCTGGTCTATTTACATTTGTAATTTACCTCGATGCCTCCATCATGCGGCATATTTATGGCGCGCGCGCCTAAATTCACGGATACGCGATGGCATGCTCGAGCATCGTACGTCACGTGCATTCTGACACGAATACCTCCGTGTGAAAAATCGTAGCGAACTAACTTCGTACTCGACTCGAACCGTTTAGCTCGATTCACTTTGCGCAGCCGTCTTTCACTTTTGTCAATTTTTACGATCGCGAGTTCTTCCCAAGATCGTGAACCTTCAAACGTGAGGAGAATCGTGTTGGAGGCATTAGCTTTCGCGAACGCATGCGTGATAAATTGCTTCTCTGAGTCGCGGGTGACCCGACTCGTACTGGAATCTAGCTGTTTTCGTTAACAATTGTATATTCGCATAACGCTGTTATCGGTCGAATTTTGTTGTCCACGATATTACATTGCTATCTTTGCATTCGTCCGAATACCAAACGGCAATTCGTAGTGGGATTTGCACGCAACTTCGTCACGTGGGATTTGCCACCCGTTGAGAATGCTTGAACAGTTTTTTCACGAACTCCTGCATCACCTCGTCTAGACTCGTTCCTTCAATTCCAGTAAATCTCACGTCGATTCGACCACGTGAGGTTGAAATGATTTAAGAAACTCCAACGTTTCTGATCGATACGATCAATCGACAGGTTGTATCTTCACTAATATTCGAGCAGCACTTTTCGAGTTCCACTTTCTTCCGTGTTATGTACAATACAGTGGCAGAAAAACTGTTAACTTTAACGGTTGTCTTCCGTCCCGGAAAATAAACGGTAATGTTCCAACACCGAAACTAGCAGCCTCGCTACTGTTTTTAACTCCCAAATTCCGTTTCATTTTTCTCAATTCGGCGCGAACCAACAATACGATTGCAGATTACCTGATGGACGTTCCTAAATTTTGAAACTCACAATTGGTAAAAATAGACTCAGAATCAAAAAAAAAATGGTCGAAACTCCCATAAATCCGGAAAGTAGATGAATCGGTACGAACTTTCATCGTCTGTGAACCAAACACCATAAACGATCGAGGGCTCCGTCGGTGCTATGATCCGACAATGAGCGTAGGCGCGACAACCGTGATACTTCCGACAGTTCTATTTTCTTGAATGGCTTTGGTAATATTTTCCTTCGAACAGCCGAGACGTACTAGATAGCGCGATAACGGCAGCTTTATGACAACTGATTTGCAACGGTACATCTATTCTCCGGATACATATAGTTCGATGACTACTCGTCTGCGAAAACGGAACACGTAATCGCGCGACGTGTCGACAGAACTGACGCTATTCCACGTGTTTGTGCTCTGAAACTCGACTCAGAGGACGAGACAGTGATTTATTTCCATTTCGATTCAATTATTCTACTGTCAAATCAACGTCATTGACGTATCAAAGTGTAACAGTTCCGATGACGCTAATTAAAGCTGTCACGCGAAGAGCGTATTTGTGACAGAAAGAAACAAACGGATGATCGAGCGTTACGGAAATCGCGTAGACGTATGACACTCGTTCGAATACGACGACGACAATGAACCTTACGACGTGTTAATTATGCATGCATACATAAATTGACGACACCTTTTTGTGCATCCCACCCGATTGACAATGCGACGTCGTAGACAATCCGTGTCGCGTATTCCGGACACCTGGCATCTTGCGAGATAATAGCACGTCTCACCGAATGAAACGATCGACGAAGCTCGCGTTTGCCCGAGTTTCACGGGATAGCGCGGAACGAAGATTTGGGACCTGTTGCATTTTTAAAACGTAACGAACGACGCGTGGCCGAGAAACGGAGAGGGCCATTAGGTCCATTCTCTTTCCCCACAATTTTGGGCAGGAAACGCATTTTTCTCCTTTTTCCAATCTACAGCGAATAACGGAACGATTCCACGCCACAAACGGCACCAGCCAGAGGGTAGGTCAATCCAAGGTCGGTATAACGGTATGACGTCAAAATCAAGGTCATTTGAAGGTCCATCTATAAAAAGACATGGATCCGGTAATTTCTAATATTAGGTTGAGGCTCGCATTCTTATGATTCGACACTGAAATGACCTTGAAGTAACGTTGCGATGATCTGGATTGTGGCATCACGAGGCAATACCGACCTTGGACTCGTACTCAGCAACACGAGAATAATCAAACTGGTCGTGCAAGGAACAAAGTTTTGATATGGCTGGAAGGGAGTTATCGGAAGGAATCGTTCGGTTATTCGTGGGAGATTGGAAAAATTGAAGAAAAAATTTTTCTAGGCCAAAATCGTGGGGGGTCGAAACCAGCTTCGTTGGCCCTCCAGCTTATCATCACGGTGAGTGCAGGTATCCCGGTCCAAATAGGTTGGTATCTAGATAATTCGGTGACCCGGTAAATTCTCTGATCAGGAATCGGGACGACGGGACTCGGCGCGAGAGTTTCTCGTTCATCTCGCTGATTGCCTCGTATCATGCTAAACAATTTAGTATCCGGGGATGAGAAAACCTCGCGACTTTTTTCTCGGATTTGTTTCCAACTTCCCGCGTGGTGCTCTCACCTCGAGGTAAAAAACAAATAGAGAACTCCGTAATTTTATTGACGCGAGATTTACTGCGGTAGGAACGACGCAACGACGCGTATACGAGAGGAAAATAGAATACACGTTCACGATCGTTCTCATCATAATTCAAACGAGGTTTCTTCCTCCTGCGATAAACTCGTGTAATAAGTTGAAATAAAGTCTGACGTCTTCGGCGATATAATAGAATTTTTATTGCCCATCTCCCGCGAGAATTCCTCGCTGGGTCGTTGACAAATCAGAGATTCGAGATTATCGCATAACCGTCGAGAGTTGTTCGCGAACGTTCGCGAAAATTCGTGCCATCATTTCTGTGGCGGTTCAAGGTAGCTATCTGGAACAGCGACCATCGGACAACCTCGCGAAAATTCGGGGCGCATAAAATCTGCGATTTTTCTCCTCGTCGAGGTTGAACTCGAATACTCGAGTAGATGAGAGGAGAACGAGCTATGGCGCTCTACGATTCCTGATGAAACGAGAACCAAAAGCTAGTCGATTCGACACGGAATTCCCTATACAACGTACACGAGAATACAAACGGCACCCACGTCGTGTGACACGGGTATTACGTTCGCGGATGAACGGACAGACGTGCTCGGAGGTAGTTTCGATCGTTTTCATTCTCTACGCGGGTCGTGCGTCACGGTTCGCGTGCAAACGGGACCATGAATTGATTAGGAGGAGGCAGGCGCGCGCCTTCGACCCATCAAACTAACAAATAGCTTTCTATAATTGTATTTAACCGCGGGTCGAGCACACGTGTTCGACAGCTTAGAATTTAGTGGAAGGATCCAGAAACGCGTTTGTCGATCGTTGCCACTCGGGATGGATCCTGACAAATATCGATGGGAGTCGTGTACTACGTTCCGCAGAGTGGTCAAGCACGGGTTTCCCATTTCTCGATGTACCCCATTCGCCCGGTCGCAGACTCGGATGAACCCTCGACCGATACTCGGCGATCAATGCTACCCGCTTGTTTATAGTTTGGTTGAAACCGGAAGCAATCCAATTACTCGTTCGTTCGTAATTCAATAGTTCCTCCTCTCGCAGAAAGTCACGAATCTATTTGCATGGTAGATGAGATTCTGCATCACGTGCGTCACGCGTTGCGCTTATCCCCGCAAACCCCGCATCTACCGACCCGCCCGAGCGATCATATCGGATCCACGCTCGTCCGTGTCACGAGCGCTTTAAAAACTCCGCGTATCCGCGCTGCCGAAAAAGTTTTCATCGAAAATCTTGCTCGTGTATTCCACAATCTACAAAAATTTGGACCGATTCACGGAGGAACGAGGATACATCGATTCGTCGTTAATTAATTTGGCGAATGTTTTCACCGTAAGTTTGAAATCCATTCAGATTTTTTTCCAAATCAAAAATAAAATTTCTGAACTTTCTTAATTTGACCAAAAAAAAATAGTAATTAATGGAACATGAACTGCTGCTCAACGTACAACTAATTTCACGTAGTATGTGAGTATACAAATGTATTACTATCGGTGTCTGGAAATCAGGTGAATATTATGAAAAATATACACCGACGAGATCTGATTCAGGCAGAAGTTTGTCGCTGTTTGCGTAAAATAAGAGGCTACTAAAATACGCGGCGTGGAAAAACAAGGTAATCTCGGAATAGCGTACAGCTCGTTGTAAACACCGTACGCAGAGCTCCTCTCCCGCCAAATTTCCATACAGCGAATTGAATATTTCGATAAATGCATAAAAAGTTTGATACTTCGTAGGCAAAAGAATATATCACCAGGCAAGATTGTCGAAGATCGAAATCTTTTTCCAGCTGCGACGAAAAGCTCCCACTTTCGACATCAAATAGACCATGATTTTGCTGCAAAGGAATAAATATTGGCAGATTGTCAAAATCCTTGCAACAGTGAAATATAGTTTGTTTCAACGATCATCAAGGTAGAAAAAAAAGAGCGAGACTGGTAGATAAATTGAGGAGGGTCGATCGTTTAATTTCGTCGAGGACAACTGATGCGAGATCGACGCGTCGCGTGTCCAAGGTAAGACGCAAATACGGACGAGATAATAGCGCGTGCGTAAATACTACACGCAGAGACCGAGGAGTGATTACAGATAACGTACAGATTTATATCCGAAGCTAATTGGAACGAGATTTATTGATACGCCGACGGGCACCGGGCGTGTCTCTCTCTCTTCTGAGGATGGTGAAAATCTCTGCGCCGAGTTGTCCGATGCATCGGAGATATAGCGAAGATCCAGCCGGGATAAGCGCGTACGAGAGTTGGAGGGAGTGCGCGAAGTTGATTATGCCAATTAAGAACAACGCGTTAGCTCGATCCTCGATCGTTGTCTGGACCGACCGTACAAGCGATCGAGTCTTCGGTTTGCGATGCTCGAGATCGATCGAGACGTCGCGCGATCAGAGGATTCTCGTGCGTCCAGAACGAATCGTCGTCACCTTCTTTCCATTGGATCTCGAGCTGCGACGACGCTGCGTTGACCATAACCATCCGCACGAGTCGCAGTTATTACAGCAAATCACGACCCTGACGGCGAGCTCGTCGTGACACCTAGACGTGCCACAGCTTCGCCGTAAGCACCGACCCACCCGATACGACGTAACCGGCAAGTGGCAGATTCGATTTTATTAGCAACGAGAACCTCTGCGACGCGGATCTCGTGAACGTTTTGACGGGGGAAAAACACGCGAAATAGAAAATCTTACAGCACCTGCCGCGAACGTGCCTCGAGCTTGCGTTACAGCAGCGGCAATTTGCTGGAAAAAATGTGAACAGATCCGAGTACCTCATCCGCTGGGAATCTCTGTCGTCGCAGGTTGAAGCTTCCAATCGGATCCTCGCGGTCGTTGCTCGGTGAGAAATAGGTAGTAAACGCAAGAAAAGCGGACGATACGCGCACGGAGATGGACGCGTGGACCGAAATTGGCGGAGAGGCCAGATATGCGAACCAGAAGAGAAACCATCCGAACAGCATCCCGTGGACCGGAATACGTGGTCGAAGAGCATAATGCGACCTTGGAAATGACTTTGAGCGTTATTTTTACGAATCTGGATCAGAGGAAAGGTTACACGAATGTCGCGAACGTGGGATCGAACGGGCGAGCATCTATAAATAAAAGCAGGAGATAGCAATCG
The DNA here is from genome assembly GCA_963969455.1 of Arge pagana. Classification (NCBI taxonomy): domain Eukaryota; kingdom Metazoa; phylum Arthropoda; class Insecta; order Hymenoptera; family Argidae; genus Arge; species Arge pagana. The sequence goes on along the minus strand of OZ018308.1, from coordinate 5,542,785 downwards.
TCGCGCGAGAGTTATGAGATCCAGACATTGCGATGCGGCGATACGCGAAGTACGTTGGAAAGACGAGAGATGCGATTCGGTCGACTGCTGATCCGATGATCCGGTTTTGTTCTGTTTCGATAAAAATCTACGATACTCGAATAGTACTTCGCGATTGATCTTCGGGAGTCACGATGCAGCGCGGCGTAACACGCTGCGGCGGACGCGGAGCACGTGACTCGCGCGTCTTCGTGGAGAGGGAAAAAAGGCGAGGAGAAGAAAAAAACGAAAACGGAGCACCCGGTGATCTTGTCGGGAAATTTATGTAGAAATTACAATTTTACGGTCGCGTGATTTTAGCTCGCGGAACACCGGACACATCGAGAGATGGATATCGACGAGGAATTTTCTCAGCTGTCGATATTTATCGTCGGAGAGTTCGTTTCACGCGAGAAATGAGTTACGACGGTTCTGGTGCTGGGGATAGATATGACGAGGAGTGCGCGTACTTACGTGGTCGATAAATAATGCGCACGTATCGTCCGGCTACGTTCGTCTCTCGGTACGCCTCCCACGCAAGGATACGGACGCGAAGGTCGTCGAGACGGAACGATATGCCCCTACCCGGCGGCTACGTCTCCGCGATTCTCCGATATCGATCTAGTTATTTATTACTTTGACGCCCGGACCGATCGCCCATCGCCCATCGAACGGCGCTCCCGATCCGTTCGCATCGATGCAAACCCTTCGGGAGCCGATCGCCGGAATCATTTGCGCCGCTCGTTTACAGCCGTGGGAATATCGCTTGACTAACGGCCCTGTCGACGCGTGGTCACGGAAGATACAGGCACGGCGACTAGCCGACGCCGTACCCAATCCCGATCCTCGATATATTATCATCGGTGGAACACGTCTTTTCCTGTCCAAAAACCCATCGAAATTTCGTCCTTCCTTCGCAGCCGCGAGAACGAAGCTTGCAGTAAAACTTTCACGCCTAACTCGTTTCAATCGGTCAATCGACCTGGCAGAGAAATTGTCGAGCGAAGTACTCAAAATTTTGGCTTCCAGTACACGAAGATGTATGAAATATCAATTGGCATCGTATCCTTCGGGACGCAAGGCGCAGATCGCCGGATACTGCGCTGCGCGGAAAAACTGGAACACTTTTCTGGGAAGAAAAATGAAAGGAAGGTAACAAATCGCGAGCGAAATTGGTCGTCGCCTCGCGCACAGATATCAAACGTATCGAGAGAAGTTGGAACGTTTCGATGAAAAATGTATTATTCGTCGAGTATTTTCCGATGAATACTTCGGTACGAATTCCGGAGATGAATCGTTGGAGTCGAGTATTCGGAAAAGAAAGAGTATTACGAGGGGGGTACTCGTGGCGGAAAATTAGCGAGTATTCGGAGAACGAGCGAGCAAATAGCCGTGGTTGTTTTAACGAACATCACGACACAATGCGCGAGTCATTATCTGGACGCATTTTTGAAAAAAAAAAATAATTGATCGTCTGATTTTTCTTTTACCAGCGCTGAGTTTGAATGGTAGCGAGATGCTGTTGCCGTATCCGAAATAAAAACGAGCCTGAAACTTGGGATTAACCGCGGGAACGAGTCGTACTTGAGTCTCGTTGCTGAGAACGATTGCGAAACTCCGGTCTTTGAAAGCCGGAAAACGAAACTGGCGGTGATAAGACGAAAGTTTCGAATAAAGAAAGTCCGCGACGAATACGGGAGGGGTTTTTCACGCGAGCGAATGGAGTCGAGCGTTTATCAAAAAGTTATACGTGGAGTAATTATCCTGAAAGCCATTAGTTGATTACTATTACTCGTTTCGGGATACTACGCCGTTTCCTTCATCGAAGTTGCATTTCTGAGCGGAGCATTTATTCATTATTCCTCTCGGATCTCGCTTCCCTGCACCGCGAACACCTACAATTCGTTGGCTCCTCGGGAAAACGGCGCGTGCTGACGCAGAAGAAAATCTGAATCCCCCGTGAAAACAATAGACCATCGCGTAATCCGTGAAAACGGGTCGCACCGTATTATTAATATTTTTCGTAACAAATCATTGCTACAAACCGTGAAGCTTTCGGCTAGGATCAACTGGGAAAAATTGACGGCTCGTCGAGTCGAATTGAATTCTCGTATAATTTGCGGCAAACACGCTTCATCGAGTTATTCTCGGTATTGTGCTCGTTGAACCGCGAATCCGCGCAGATTTTCCGATAATTTTTACGGCCACGCAGCTGGGATATCGGTCAGTCGACGATGGTAGGATATTTATTAAATTTCCAAGTTATCTCTCTCTCCGTATGCCGGAAATATTTTTCAATTTGCCCGATGAAACGCGCTACGTCGACGAGATTCCGGCGGAAAAACGACGCCGCGATTTGTAGGTGATACTTCGCCGATTATTCTTTAATCGCGAATCAAATCGTTAACGAAACGTGCAAGCTACCAACAACGTGATCGACTAATTAATATCGGAACGCCTCGCTAGGTCGCCTGATAACGAACTCCGCGACTATTTCACCTGCTCGTAACGAATTCGATGAGGAATTGTGGAATAAATAAAAATCTCGTTAACGAAGCTGATGAAAAACGGTAATTACGAAAGTTTGCTGATTAAAACGGAATATGCCGTGGATTGTTATTACTCCGGAGCAGCGAGATTAATTTTTTCGAACCTTGATGGGTTCGAGTGTTTTCTAATTTCCGGTAGCGGCGAGATGAGAGACAATTCGAAGGCAGAGGTGGCAAAATACAACCGAGCGGATTTCCGCCGCCAACGAAAGCCTCGTAATATGCTAACGATCTGGAAAAGCTCAGTTTCGAAAACTTGACGAACCTGATTTAATTGCATCGAATCTAGTCCTGGACGGTGAAGCGATTATGGATGAAACTCCGGCTTCCATTGCCGTTAAATATGCAATTAAAAGTTTGCATCGCGCTCGCGCCCTCGTATTTCGCGATTATTCTGCGACGATTTTCCGATTTCGCCAAGAAATTCGAAAACGGATCTCACGGTTACGGATCTAGTACTGGTTCGCGGTGCGTTGACCTTGAAACGCGTTGGCCGACCAAACTTTGTTCTCCTCTCTCGAAAATACGAAAATCGTTCGCTTATTTGGGTGAAATGCAACGACCTTGAGAGTATGGATCATCATTTTCCAGCGGACTCGGGCTTTTTGGAACAACCCAATGCAGGGTAATTGGATTTGAGAGCCTCGAATTTCAGGCCTTTGGAGTTTTTCATATAGCCTCGTTTGCACGCGCATCGTGTACAGGATTCACGGAGAGCCGAGAAAGTTGTTTTTTCAGAGCACGTCTCGCCGTAACTCGCCTTACGTTATCGAGGACAATAATGGACCAGAAATATTCGCATGGATTCGAGGCGAATCGATAGATTTGAAAATAGAGATTTATCCGACGCGATGCTCCGCATTGTTTTCTTATCGGCATTTCCATCACGTATTCGCGGGCAGGTAACTTTTGTCGCATTTCAATGTCGCCCCTTCGCAAAGGACGGCGGCGAGGGTACGCGCGCGACGAATCGTGGCGAACGATGATCACGCGCGCGAGAAAAGCGTACTTGACAGACCTACGATAAGAAGGGAACAGTTTATATTACGTTATGATAAACGAAAGAAATACGTTTCTGTTCGATGTCACTTTTCGCCGCGCTGTGATTCACTTGTGTACATCGGCTGATGTAACCTCGTTAGCACGTTAGAGGTAGTCTGCGGCATCGCGTTCTCGGTACTCGCGATCGAACGGCATTGTTTGATAAATATCACAACCTGATTACCGAGAACAAATACCACAAGAAATAGGCGCACGTGGTTTTAGCGTTGTTCCAACAAAGAAAATTATCTCGCCTATTGTGAGTTGACTAATGCACCGTTTTCCCTCCTCGCGATGCCAGATATTTTCATTGATGTCGTCAACTTGGTGGAAACATGAAAACAAACGGCGAGCTTTTTCAGAAATGTAACGCGCTCTACCGCTGTACGTGAAATTTACTCTAATATTTCTACGGACAAAGGAACAAAAGCCCGGAGGATTCGCTCTCCCAAGAAAAACGTTCTCAGCTCGAAAATTACCAACAGCAAATTCTCCACATTTCTCACCTTTCGTCCAGCATTTTCACGATATTTGAAAATTCACCCGAAATCGAACTCTCCCTCGTACGCGTAACAGCTCGACTGATTTTTGTGCCCGTGTAGTTTCGTCTCGTGGTTTAAATATCCCCTGCGACGCATTTTTTCCGCATAAAACGGATATTGATATTTTTCTTCCAGCGAAAGTACCTCGAGGACGGATTTGTGTTTTTTTGGGGGGTTTTTCTTCAAAAGAAATACCGCGAAGACGCTCGGAGGTTTCGCGGACGAACGCTGTGTCGCGTCGATTTTGATTTTTGCTGTTGGAAACGGCGCACCTGTTCCGCTCGCTGTGTATTTTCGCAGCTGGAGTGCGAATTCGCATGGATGTAAAAGGATTCGAAGGAAGTAACGGCGATTCATCACCGGCTTTGCGAGCAGCGAGTAGCCCGAGTTCGTTTGATGGTCGGGACGGCGTATGAAAATACTGTAAACAGTAGCCTCGGCGTTGGGGAAAATTGCGTCAGATGAACGTTTCTCAGGACTCGGCGAACGCCTGGCACCGCGCCAATCCCGATCCAGGAATTACGCGTCACTCGGAATTCGCGAGGCTCCGTAGCGTTGCGCAACAGCGTATCGCGCGCTGCGTAGGTTTGCGTCTACTACGTAGCCGCGCGGCGTGCGTGCCGGTTGCGTATGGTCAGAAATTATCAACTGCCTTCAGGCATTACGCGCCTCGGCGCTGACTCAGCGTCGAACAATCTCATTCACCGCGGTGAAATTCGCACGATCCGAAGATCACGCCGCGTCGCGTCGCGTCGTTCTAATCTTTATTTCTGTCCTTGGAACGAAAGAACCTCGAGGTTATACCGGTCAGCTGACCGGGGTCATTAAACGACTCGAACGCTCGCGAACCGCGTATTACTATTCACCCGGCGTTTCGAGGTAATGACGCGCTTTAATTAATACAGAAATTTATCGCACCGAACGAAATATTCGCGTTCCAAACATTCGAGCCTGCTGCGAATGCTATGAATTCCTTCCAACGCGCATTTTCCTACGAACCTGCATTCTCGGCCGAAATTCTCCACAAAAATTGGTCTAACAAAATGATTTCGCCGACAAACTACAAAACTTCGCCGACTTCGTCGCGTATTCGCCGTCTGAACGTATTGGCGGATAAAAAGTCCCAGATTTGAAAAATTTCAGAATGTTTCATTTATTTTTTTCTTCCCCAGCAAAGTCTGTAAAATATTTGGATGAACTTTGGGAATTGTCATCGTAAAGTTCGAACGTGACAACGATTTACGGAAAGTTGAAAGAGATTTTGATATTTCGCAGGCGCAAGCTCGAGAATTGCGTTAAAAAAACGTTTACTTCCGAAATACTAAACCGTATTTTCTGAGTCACGCAAGAAAATTTCGACGAATGGAGGAATAACGTTCGAACGCTTACAGCGCTTTATGGCAATCTAATTCGCGTACAAAGGAATGTGGGAAATTTTCGGAACGCGAAATGAATTCCAATTACAACGAAGGAAATTGGCTGCGAGTAGTTGGATTTGAAAAACGTAGATATCCTGGTATGCTGAGATTTTCGAGAAATTCGAGTGCATCCGATACAAGTGGTGATAAGTGACGGAATATTGCCTCGTTTGTACGCGCGAAATTAGGGATAGATTGTGGAGCAACGATGCGAAAGGTGGATCGGTTCGCAGCGTGTACGTAACGCGTGTTATTTTCCCTGAGAATCGTTCCGCGGGGCGATCAAATCGACTCCCGTTCGTCCGACACGCGAGTATCGTGTTTGCATGCAAACAACGAATATCTGGGCAATGCAGAGAGCAACGGATTTAGCACGATGCGTCACTGACGCAGCTTCGCCGTGACGGTTAATTATTTCGCGAAACGCCTACGTCGAGAGCATGAAACGTATCATCGAAATGTACGGATGGTATTGACGCGCTTAACTAACAAATAGAAATGATTTCATTCCGCGTTCGTGTCAATGAAGGGTCGGACGGCGTCGCTTCTTCGTCCACGACAACGTAGGTGGGCCCCGTCGGGTTCCTATTCGAGTAACGCGGATCGACATCCGTTACTAATTAAGGCAACAGGTAATCGCGAGAGTCCGATATAGTCAGCGATAAAAAGAACAAAACCGCGAAAGCTTTCCTGACCATTTTTGTAGCCGCGACAATTTATTCGTACGCTTCGCGCGTTAGACCAATTGTAGACCGATCGCGAGAGCTACTACTACTAATCGTGTCTACTCCAGTCCTCGTCGCCCGGAACGTTCTCCCATCGAGAATCTGACAAAAATCGCGTTTTTTCGAAATCGGGTGCCAAATCGAGCGAGCTTCACCAAAACGGCGATCGAAGCGGAACGAAAATCGTAACGACGCATCCGAAAGGGATGCTCCGTCGTTTTACATTCCCAACTCTCGAGGAATCCTTCCAGGCGTTTGAAAAACAGGAAAAAGTTCTCCACTCAACGAGAACAAGTCGGAATCGGGCGGTCGAAATTGATAAGGCTCCGTTTTTCCCGATTGCGGGAGCAGAGAGACGCGCGTGTGGGCGGGTTGAGATAATAGTTGAGCGTGGTATATAGTTTTAATTAGTAGCGTCGTCAGAGTTTATCGCTAAGTAAATCGCAGCGGAGGAATTCCATCGCTACGCAGACGCCGCGGTCGAACGACGATAAAGATTAGCCTAGGCTTTTGGTGTTCCGATGAAACGTCATTCAGAATTTGTACTCGAAATGCACGCCACGGAACTCTGCCTAAAAGTATTCTTATCGACGGAAGAAACCATTAGATCCGAGTGACCGTACTCGAGCGCTAATTAATCCATCACACGGGCATAAAAATGATAATCGAGCGAAGCTCCTCGTAAGATATTTCCTCTCGTTGCTGGAAATTCGAAGACCAATCACCTGCCTGATCGGGCAGACCAACGTTCTCCGTGGAAACTAGAACTATCGTTCGCGACGAATATTCCGATTCTGTTTCGCATTTTTCGACATTTTGTCAATCGATCTCGAGTCACGAGGGAATAACTAGCCGTTTGCACACCAGCTATTCGTTTCCTCGCTTCCTGATAAAAAGTCGCCGAAAAATCTGGCGCAGACGAACCGTTGAATCATTTCCTCTGTACTCCGCGCATATATACAGGGTGGGGCATTTAAAGTGTGACAGAGCAATAGCACTCAAATTATCAATGATACTCAAAAATGTTTCATATGAAAGTTATATTGTTCCAAAAGGCCGTCATACTGGACCATCATATTATTTTTTCGGTGGAGGCGCTGAAGCTACGTCAAGGTCAACTCCACTTTTTTAAATGGGACAATGCATTTTTTTTTCCACGCCATTATTACTGACTTTAAGACGAATTCAGTGACCTACAACACAAGGTCATTCTAGGCACGCAAAGTATGAAAATAGTCGAAATATCAAATCAAATCGAAATAATTACTTTCGAAGGATTTCCCAGCTTTGGTTTGTGTCTACCTACAGAAGATGCTCGAAGTGATGACCCTCGACTTGTAAACATTTGTTAACTCGCTGATGAAATGACCGTCTAACTGCAGCCAACATTTGTGGTGTAATTTTGGCACATGCTTGGCGTATTCTTTCTTTCATGTCGTCAGGCGTAGTAGGTGCTACCGCCATTACGCGTTCTTTGACAAAACCCCATAGAAAGTAATCAAGCGATGTTAGATCTGGTGAACAAGGTGGCCAAGCTACAGGACCGCCCCGTCCTATCCACTTATCGCCAAAAATCTCACTCATCACTTGTCTTGAACACAGAGCATAATGGGGTGGTGCACCGTCGTGCTGCATCCACATGTTCATCCGAACATGCAACGGCACGTTTTCCAGTAACTGAGGCAGTATGTTTTCCAGAAAGTTTGCATAAACTTGCCCAGTCAAGCGACCTTCAAAAAAATATGGACCAATGACGCGATCACCGACAATGCCGCACCAACAATTAACGGACCACGGATGTTGAAGTGATACAGTTCTCATCCATCGAGGATTCTCATTTGCCCAATAATGCATATTATGTCTATTCACATTTCCAGTATTTGTGAAGTTAGCTTCATCTGAGAAAAGCACATGACTCAAAAACGAGACATCTCTGCGCATTTTTCGACGAATCCAATTACAGAAAGTGACGCGATTCAGGAAATCGTTGCCATACAAATCCTGATGTAATGACATATGGTACGGATGGAACTTGTGTTTATGTAAAATTCTTAATACAGATCGCCTACTAATTCCACTCTCTCTTGCCATTTGCCTGCTGCTCGCATGTGGATTTAGTGCCACAAAAGCTAAAATGGCAGCCGCATTAGCCTCACTAACAATCGGTCGACGTCTGTCTCGTGTTTTTTTTACTGTACCGAAGCGGCAGAAACGGTCGGCTAATCGCTTAAGGGCCATGCGCGATTTTTGTTGTCTATCCGGATAACGAGCTGCATACAAATTTTGAGCGTTTCGGTAATTTTTGCGGCATTCCCCCAGCACCATCAACATATCGAAAGGTTCTTGAAAATCGTTCATTTCCGCGATCCGATGTACTCACATTAGAAGGTAATGTGTGACTAACTGATATGTCAACAGAAAATGCGCACTTGCTGCCGATGTAAACAATACCTGTAGATGTGTATTATCATAGGTATTGGAAGAAATGAAAACAGCGAATAATAAAGTGTTTACAAGTCGAGGGTCATCACTTCGAGCATCTTCTGTAGGTAGACACAAACCAAAGCTGGGAAATCCTTCGAAAGTAATTATTTCGATTTGATTTGATATTTCGACTATTTTCATACTTTGCGTGCCTAGAATGACCTTGTGTTGTAGGTCACTGAATTCGTCTTAAAGTCAGTAATAATGGCGTGGAAAAAAAAATGCATTGTCCCATTTAAAAAAGTGGAGTTGACCTTGACGTAGCTTCAGCGCCTCCACCGAAAAAATAATATGATGGTCCAGTATGACGGCCTTTTGGAACAATATAACTTTCATATGAAACATTTTTGAGTATCATTGATAATTTGAGTGCTATTGCTCTGTCACACTTTAAATGCCCCACCCTGTATATATTTTGCTTCACTGCTGAAAAAACAAATCGCGGAGTGAATCGACGTTGCGTAATTGTATATAAAACGAAAATTTTCTCTTCTTTGCTCGACTTGGCGAAAAGATTATTCGCGGTCGTCGCCGAGTTATAGTTTTATCGCGAATGCACCGCGACGTGATTCGACGCGTCAAAGATTCTTGACTGTGTGTATGTTTGCATAGGTATATACGGAGAAAGAAAGAGAGAGAGAGAGGGAGAGAGGGATGGAGAGAGAGAGAGAGAGGTGCTTGTGGTGAGTGAGCTCACGGCTCGGCTCGATTCGACTCGACGCTGTATGGTGGACCGGATCGCGTCAGGCCGCGTATAATAGAGGAAGCGATGCGATGGAAGTGGAGCAGTCTTACTTTACCGCGCGTCTCTGAAGTATCCCGCGAGTTGACGAGAGAGAAACTGCGCGAGGGTGAGAGTGACTGACGGATAAACGGATTCGCATCGTGTTGTTATTGAAAAAATTGCAAGCTACCGAGACACGATCGGAGTGAACTGGACTAACATCGTAACTAGTTACCCCGCACGTTTTTCAACACGCAAACGCATTATCTCTACCAAGGTTAGTAGCTCGACCGTATTTCGGCGAAAATGTGGCATCGAATTCTGGATCAAATGAGTCGACTTGTATTTTTTTTCCGATCTAAATTCATACTCGCCGAATCGCGATATCGCAGTGAATAACGATGACGATTGAGTGTAGGAGACTTGTCGCGATTTCGTGTCTCTGGAACTGATATGTAGCGGGGTATAGAAAATGAATTAATTCCAGCGGGGCAAATCGAGGTGAGATCGATCATCGATCCGTGTAATAACCGATACCCGATATTTCGCTGACTTTCCGGCAATTCGCACGAATTCCGATATCCTGAAATTTTATTTTATCTCATTTCGTTCCGCCAAATTTATTATTTACGCCGAGCGCAGTAGCGCTGCTCGATATTAGATTCAGAGTATGAATCTACGTTTCGCGTTTTCCAGCGAAATATCGAATTCGCGATGATTGTTTCGTTCGATCGCACATCTCGGGGCATTGTCAACCGTACGCTCGCGCATTGTGCGATAAAGTACTCGCAGATAGATAATCAACCAGACTCTGACGTCCCCTTCCAGCAGGAACACGCGTCATTCGTCGGATTTTCCCATCATTATCACGAAAACAGGTCTGGGAGTAGAAACAAAAACGGAGTGCAAAAATCGCGAGCGAAGCAACCGCGACGCGTGAAAAACGCGTACGCAGGGCGCGATGGAACGTGGCAAGATTTCGGTGCGTCGTGCGAATCGCGGCGCGGGTCGAGTAAAAGTTAAATCTGGTTCGTGATAAGGACCGAGCGGTACGTCGCGGTTTTATATCGTCTCGGCTATTTTCAGTCCTTTACTACGTGTCCTCGGGAAAAAGCAGCGAGTAAAAAGCGAGGCGTACGCGCGAACATCCGAGGTTTTGCCAAGCCTCGTTGGCGAGGAAAAAAAAATGCGAAAAAGCCACTCTTTGAAATGCATCGAATACGCTCTTGCGATACGCGGTGGCCGTAGCGCGGCGCGGATAATTTCACGTGTCTCGCCCAGCTCTCGAGACTCGAGCCTGTTAATTAATTCGTTGTTCTTCGCCGATGAAATTGATAAGGCGAATGTGATAAATTTCCCGCTTCCTTTCTTTTGCCTCTCCCGTTTTTTGCTCCATTTTTCGCACTGCCGTTGGTTGACCTTCGCGGTTCGCGAGCACCGAGGGCTCTCGTTTTATTTTCCGCCCGTTTTACTGGCTCCTCGAAATCGCCGCAATCACGCGTGGCATTACCGAGAAAGCTCGCGCCGGCGAACGCAAACTTGGCACAGATTCCCTGCGGTCTATTAAATAATAACATCCTGCCGGCCGGCTAATTTCGACAGCGCAATGACGTATTTTTACAACCACCCACCGGCGTTCCCGAACGATTACGTCTCACGCTGTCAGCTCGAACGACCGACCAACACGTCACTAATATCTTTTCGATAAAAACACTCGTTCCGTTAAAAACAAAGTAAAAATTCCCCTGCCGCACTGTTTTTCACGGTAATAAAATCAACGTTTGGAAATTAGACGAACTCGTGTTCGTTAAAGATCAATTTACTCCATCGCCCCGGGCCCACGAGAACCCGAATTCCGAACCTTTGTACAAATATCTACTCTGGTTGGACGGCAGAAAAATGCGCGGAGAGATTTCTTCACGACCTCACATCGACTCTCGATTTGTGTCGAAATTACGGAATTATTCGAAATGTCCTCCTTCGTAGAATACCAACCTCAGTTCGAAGATATACCCAGATAAATAGAAAACGCGATACTCGACAAGACTCCAGAACAACAATTTCGTATCTCTGACTCTCCAAATTATACGTCTTTTTCACGTCGGTCAAAAATTCGTGTACTTTTTCGAAAACCTAGCTGCGGTAAAGTACTCGTGTGGGCCTATTTTTTCGCGGGGAAATAAAAGATACCCGATAGTTTTTCTGGCAAGCTTTTCGAGATGAAAAAAGCACGCGACCATGTCATTGATTGTAAGTCTCGCAAGGGCCTAAATTTGTCCTTGAATATAGTTTGGCTAAAATCAGTGTTTTACGACGTGGACGATAGTCTCGTTGTTCGAAGGTGAATGGGAACAAGTTCTTTGGAGGATCTTCCTCCTCGGACGACAGACCAGAAGCAATCCACGTACGACCATATAATTTTGGATCGATACGTTAGGCTGGATGGATGTCAACACGTCAAGTTTAAAAGTCGAATGACCTTTCGACGTCTTCGTGAAATACCTATCATCGACATTCATTCCATATCTCGGCAGTGAGATTGACTCTTCTGAAATCTGTGTCGCGGTGGACGAACGCGACGGCAAAGTCGACCGTGCGAGATCGCTGTTCCGAGTGTTTTCCGTTTGGCGAATAAAATTCCGCGCACGACTCGGCATCGAAGCGGCGATATTTTCGACAATTTCGATTCGCCGTTGTCGTACAACGGAGTCGATGCACGTAGGAGCAGACCGAAGGAAAGATCTGTTGCGGATGAAGACGCCGCGATTCCATTAGTCTGATAAAATATACGGAAGCGTGGCTGAGAATTTCACGACTCTCTCGAGATCCCAGATTCGTAATTCTGTTGCGCGTCGGTTACCAACGATGCGAGACGAGAATCTCTCTCCTCCGAGATGGTCGGCGGCGAGCTGCTGCTGCTGCTGCTGCTGCTGGCCTCTGGTCGAAACTTCTGGCCAAAGTTGAGCAACGCGTCGTTTGATTTACGGCTTTCCGTCGGCGTGGAATATCACGGTAACACGCGCGCCTCGGAGAAAACTTGGCCGAAACAACGCGGACCGAAAACCGGCTACCAAATTCTAATCTCAAATCTTACGTTGGCCGCGAGCGTTGCGTAGATTTATCTGGCAGCGGACGCGATTACGCACGGTTGTCACCGGCCGGCTCGCGTGTAACACCTGGCGAATTTCCAGATGAAAGAACTTTACCGAATGAGGCGAAGTAGGAGGAAAAAGAAAGAGAAAATGAAAAAGAAACGCGGAATAATAAAACGAGGGGAGAGAGAGAGAGAGAGAGAGAGAGAGAGAGAGAGAGAGAGAGAGAGAGAGAGAGAGAGAGAGAGAGAGAGAGAGAGAGAGAGAGAGAGAGAGAGAGAGAGAGAGAGAGAGAGAAACATTGAATGAAGAAACTTTGAAACGGAAGGAGAACGGGTCGGACGAACGTGACGCCAACAATGAGAAGCGAACCGCGGCGTAATGATATGCCGCATATTTAATGCTTCTTTGAGCAAACCGAGCCTAATAAATTAGCTGCTACTTACTTATTGGTCGACGGCTTCGTGCTACGCCGTAGCCGGTCATTCGGTCCAGCCATTCAATTGAACGATAACTTTACTGCGCAGAGAGACGCGTGTTCGCGAAGCTGCGGGTCACGATTACCGATCTCGACTCGCAGTTTTTCCCGTTGACGCTCATCGGCACACTCGACGGAGCTTTTTCCTCCTTGGAGCTGATACGCGACGCCACAATCGCATCGGCGACTCCGCAATGTTCGCGTTGAAACGCGGAATTACCAACGATTTAGCAATTAAAAATTCAGTTGATACGTAGTGGACGGAAAATAGCGTATAAAAAGCTCAATACGTAGGCAAGTTTTTTTACGCGAATGTAATTCCCCGGTTGTAATCTTATCTCGGTGACGTTATACGAGCGTTTTTTTGTTATCATTTATGTTGCGGAGCGCGAAACATTTGTACTTTTCGTGCAAGACCTTTTTTCTCCAATCTGATAGCATGAAAAGTAATTGGGAACTGGTTTTTCCGAATGAGGTTTGCAGTAGATATCGCACGATCATGGTACAGTTCGAACACAGTAGTCGCAGAGTTTTATCGTTCGTTGAAAGCGTTTTGCTCTGAAATCGACGGTGTACATCGGCATTCTTGAATACTCTTGAACTTGAGACACTCGAATCGAGCAAATCTCGAATGGCAATCGAAATTCCTCGGGGATTAAGTATTCTCCGAGTGATTACACGCGAGTTGCGTTTCTACGACTACTACGACACTCGATAGGAAACTTTCTGATCTACTGATTTTCAATTTTTCAATTTTCGTTCCCATCGAGAATTACGGATTACACGTTTACGTGAAAGATCTCGAAAATCACGCGCATCGTAGAGTGAACGAAAATGTAGCGAAAAAAGAATTAATTTATTCTCAGCTCGTGATTTTTCGGTCATTAGTTTTTTTTTCGCGTGCTCGGTAATAATTCATGTCAGCTCGAGTCCGCGTTGTTTTCGAGAATTTACCGTCTAATTTGCCACGAGCTGAAAGCTACGCTTTTTAAAAAAAAAATTCTCAGAGAAATGATGCAGGAATGGGAACAGTGGCGGCATTGTATGTTTGCCGTTGCTCGTTTTCGTGTATCGATATTCTCACGAACTAGGTCGACAGACTTGATAGACGCGATTCAACTTTCCTCGGATTTTTCTACTCTACGGATCAATTATCGGCTTTCCTCGCCAGATTATCTGTTCGGTAGTAATCAACGCCATCGTAACAATTGGACGGATAATTCTTGACCCGGAATTGTCTAGCAATCGCAAAGTAATTAGCCGGCAGTTAACTGGATAATTATTGATTGCTTCGCTCGATATCAACACAGCCTCCGAACTTTCAATTAGCTGTTCGAAAAATATCCGTCCGCCGAGATTGCTCGATGGCATCGAACACGCGAGCCATCTTTTATCATTCGAGTGCAAATTATTTCTTACGATTGGCCTGTGGATCGTATTTCAAGTTTCAGACGCGAATCGTATTTCAGACCGAACGTACGGAGACCTACGTTCTCATCGCTCGCGCGAATCATTCCGCTATTTCTCGATCTCTATTCCCACTTCACCCGCTGTTAAAGGATCCTTCGAGAAGAAGTATAATTTCCGAGAAAAAGTAGCCACTTTTTCCCCGAATAATTACCTTCGTCGCTAGATACTCTCAACGAATACGGATTAATCTCGTTAATAAGGCCAGAGACGGGGGACTCGTCGCTGTGTTTCCTCGACGGCGGATTAAAGCGCGAAAGAGACTTGGTTCTCGCTATTAACACGCTGCTTCCGCGATATTCGATGAAAATTACCATTGGCAACGGCTATAATCGCGCGACTGTTTTGAATAACAAAATTAATTGCGGCTGGGTGCGAAAAATCCGATCTCCATTTCATGTTTTTCGAACGAGAACTCGCGTAAAAACGAGAGCGGAAAATGATCCCGCGCCAATTACGTTGGACGTTTTTTCCACTCGATAATCCGATACATTTAGAATCGCGTCGACGCGAGTAGCTCTACGTTTCGCGAATCAGCGAAGCTCCTTTGTGGATCAGGTCGCGGATGGAGCAGCTCGGTGAGGGGTCATGTAATAAAATGGTCACGAGCAATAATTTTCAATTTGGACGCCAACGCGGAATTTTCGCGTCGCGAACCAAGGAATCGAGCGGACATCGTTATATTTATTTCGAGCGCGCTGAGAGAATCGCCGAGTACGTACGCGTTGTAATTAATAACGGGTTGAAAAATGAATATTTCATTCCGCAACGCGATATCCGTGTTGTATGTAAATATAAGCAGAGCCGGGATCGCTGCGAATATCCCACTTGACGAGGGTTCTAATTATTGTGTAATCATAGAATAATACCGCGGGCAACCGGAACCGACGGTCCAACTTCACGGTTGTACTCCGAGGATCGCAGGCGACCGGAATCGCCAGGATCCATCCGGCGTTTGATTGTCCGTCTCGACTACGCCTTTCACCCGGATCGCAAGCCTCGCGCCGTGGATCTCCGCTTAATCGCGACGCAGCTACCTATTTAAACAAAAACGACGCGAAACTCTGCTTTTTCGACCCCTCCAACATTATTTGCCGGTTCCGACAACCACGAATTCACGTTCGTTCTTTTGCCAACGAGCCACCAGCTCGGTATATCGCCAGCGTTGATTACACGAATTCGTGACTCCGAGCTTTACGACCACCGATCTAAAAATACTCGTCTCGGTTCAAACGGCGAACCACGTCGGCGCATCCCAAAATCAGAATTGCATCGACTTAACGCGGACGCGAAAACAAAAGCGAGGGAAATTCAATATTTTCCAACCCACCTACTCATTTTGATACAAGAGACAGTATTATTTTTTTTCAGCGGTCATCGTGACTCTCGTTGCTTGCCTCGCGACGAATCGGCGACTATTGCATTGAAAACGAATATCAACGGCTCTCGGAAACTTGAGATACCTGCGAAAGTTGCGCAAGTCACGTCGTTGTTGATAAATATAATACAGATCACATATCTGCTCGCAAAACCGCGCGGCGTATCCGTTCTCGCGTCAGCGATTCTCGCACTCGTTGAAAATCATTCCGATTCGTTCGCGAGCCCGATGGAATCCGGCTATATCCACGACCGAATACGAATTGCGTCGGATTCCGTCGATAACCCAAAGGCTTTGCCGAATCGTGAAAAAGCTGGAAAACTGAAGCAGCGTCGAGAAAGGAAAAAAAACGTACAAAAAAAACGAACGGAGCGGCAAACAAATGTTCTCCCTTTCGTGCGACGGCCTCGCCCCGCGCGAGCATCTGATTTCGATAGTCGTTGTCTCGGCCATCGGTATCCTTGATCATCCATGCGGGCATAATCGAATGAGTCGTTCGCAAATGGCAATCTATTTCGCGTGAGAGAAGCAGCAAAGGTGAAAACGTTCGCGAACGGAAACGACGATGCATTCGAGTACCGACGGCGTACTTTTACGACGCGGAATGCCAGATCGACGGTCTTCGTGGTATCAAGCCACTCGTATTACCTCGAATGGCTTGCCTGTTTTTTCTTTCTCTATTATATTGCATTTACCGCTGACGAGACGATGCTGCCTCGGTTTTGATATTCTCAGCTAGAATAATTAAAACAGCCGATGCATCATCGTTATCCTAGATACAGCTACTTAGACGTGGAGGTCGACGGAGCTGCTAGCCACCTTCCATCTTCATTACCTTCGTCGTGCGCTTTTTGATAACAATCTGTTGAGATAACAACCGGCTCTACGTTGTTCATTCTCACCTTCGGAGTCGCGAAATGATTCCCCGACTCTCCAACGGCCGCGCCCACTAAAATCGAGCGCGTACATCCCGCGAGCAAGATATTTTCCACAAATATCGTATTCGATTTCTGGTCTGTTTTGGCAAGAGATTCGTGCCGCGATTTCGTTGATTCCGTATGCATGCCGAGCGTTGCTAATTTTCCGATCGCGAACTTACAACGCGGATGCCTAGAGATACTGTTTAATCACGAACGCGGTTTCGTGGGAGTTTGCCGATAAAATATTCGCGGCGAACCAGCGTTGTGCTGCCAGCTTCCGAATATTTGTCGAGAGTCACGACTACGTTCGTGCATTGCGTGGAAATTAATTAATGAAATTTCTCCGTTTAACGCGCACCCCCTTCCGTTGCTGATCTAATTCGATTTCGTGATTCCCGAAACTTTCACGTGCGTACCACGCTGACGTTTGCCAACGAGATAGTAGGAAAATTGAAAGGTATTCGCGCGTCGAATTCTCAGTTTACAATTAAATCACGACTCCTATGGAATGGCGATGCGAGCTCGCAAATATTTACGCGAGGCCACCGCGGAGATTCCATTGGATGTTCGATAACGAACGGCTCAAAATTACAGAAATGTGAGAACACTTCTCGGTTATTGAAATATGAAAGGCGATTTCAAACCGACGGTAAGCTTCCAGAAAAACAGGAAAAAAAATTGAAAAACAGAATGCTCCGGCAAGATCAATGTCTCCAAACTCGACGCGTGTCATTTTACTTGAAGGTAAACTTCGAAACTCTCGTTCGAAATGCTCGTCGATAAACGGACGAAGTTCTCCTTTTTCGGGGTAAATATTCGGCCGAACCTGTCACCTCCAAGTTCTCTTAGGCTTTAGCACTGAGCGCCGAGGTAAAACGTTCCTCGTTGCGAGAGTCTACGGCTCACCGCGGCGTAGGGCTCAGCGGTTTACAACAGCCTAGACCCCGAGCTAGACCTCGTTCGCGTGGGCAGTGGGTAAAGCTCGCGTAAGGACAGCGTTAAGACCGAGAAGAGGACCCGAGTAACACCTTTGTACGGAATCAAACGGTTCATAAATCTTAGAGCAGAGCTTCGCCTCGGATCCCGCGCAATTTGCCATGTAAATAGTCGATTATATACGAATACCCACCACCCACGTCGATGGGCCTCGTCGCGTATTCCCATATTGATTTCTGTACCTCCCGACTCTCTCAGTTGCCCGATTCGTACGAAAATAACGCACGGAATGTTCCTACCTCAGCTCGGACATCCCCTCGGCCAATTGCCTATCAATTCTCATTGCGACCAGACGAACCAAAAAAAAAATCGCCCTTTTTTTTAATTGCTAGTCTCGAAAGAAATCACTTTCGCGCGGCTGTGATTCGCGGGAATTGTGCCTAACGGATTAAAATTGACGAAGCTGTTGTTTCATTTTCGATACTCGCAGAACACGCGAGGAAGGTAGCGTTTTCCAAGTAGCACAGAGAAGATTCTCAAACGAGCATGTTATCATGGAGAAAATAAGATGGTTACCTCGCAGTAACGAGTAATATGAATTATAGCTAAGAAGCTAGACATTCGATGATACCTGTTACTTAACTACCATGCCACATGGGTAATTGCCATCGCACGGTTTTCCTCGTACCGTGTTCCCCCAACGAACGATAACTATACAACCATTTTTACATAGAAAAAATATAATTTGCGCGAGGCTGATCGAGGCGCACGACGCATTCGCCTAAGCACGTGCTCCGAATTCGATTCACGTTTTCATAGTTTTTCACTGCGCCTTATTCTTGAATATTCTGCGACGTCTCGGTATATTTTAAGTGGATCGTAACGACGTTAAATCGTATCACATCAGGTTAAACGTACTCACGCGTCGTTGACGATCGCCAACAAATTTTCTCATCGGATAACCACGAAGGTTTGCTTACCTGAAACAGAAAAGTATACATCGAGATGAGAACGAGTTTACACGAGTGTCAAAAAATGTACTGGGCTTGATCACGATAAACGTAGCGGAAACTCGCGTTCTGCGACGAATTTGGACGCGTTCAGTTTTCGCGAGTCTGGGATCATAGCCAAGAAAATCACGGGGTCGCGGTCCTTTGTTTTTTTTTTTGTTTGTTTTTTTGCAGAAAATTGATACGCGTTTGTTTGGTCGATCGGTGAATGCAAATTCGTTTCGCGAGGCTCGGGATTTTCGCGTCGAAAATAGTAGTTTGGAGGTGGAATCGTGGAAACGAGGTCGAATTTCGATATTGACGGTGCGCGGCTGGTGATTTATTCGCGCTGAGAATGGGATACCAGATCATCAGGTTTTGCGGGGACAACGCATCCGGGAGCATCGCCGCGTCCCCGGTGACTCGCACCTTCGACATAAATCACGAGGGTGGGTAGATACAGGACGAATTTGACGTGACATCAGCTGAGCCGCGGCGTAACTCGCTTTTCAATTCATTTGTATGGATTCCGCGTGACTCGTTGGTCCCTCGATGCGCGATCCCTCTCGAGTCGCAGGTGAAAGATGACGTTCCGATTCTCGAACGGTGCGTCAGAGCTGATCGTGATTGGCGAGACATCAACGTGCAGAGATCCGGCGCGACGGAGATTCATCGTGCGGCGAAATCGCGACGGAGCAAATCAGATCGACTCGATAAAATGACGGGAGAGGAACGGCGACGAGCCGCATTATACATTGGCTAATCGTGCAACGACGCGCCTCGATGGTAAAATGATAATTCGCCAACGCTCCGCGGTGAGAGAACGATCGCATTTTTGATCCCCGTCGAGACGACCTCGCGTACAAAAAAGCACATAGCGCTGATCGCGAGAGCTTGGCGTGAAACTTAATTTTCGTCGCCGTAAACCATCGCCTCGCAACGAGTCACGTTCCCCGTGCATGTCGCGTGATTTTTAGGCGAGGCGAGCGAAACATTAGCATGTGAAGAGCATAACGGGATGATTCATCCTCGTAAACAATGCCGGTCTCGCGAGTCGCGAGATGGAAGTGAAAAAAATGAAAAAATAAAAATTGGACGACGCGAAAATGTATGCTGCGTGCGTGCGAAACGGCGAATGACGCACGATCGGGACGATCCGTCGAGCTCGTGGGACGGAAGCGCGGGGAGAGGAGCTTGCATAAGGCAAACTTGCGAGACGTTAGCGCGCGAGTCGCTCCAAGGAACACGATTACCGACCATCTCGGGGTCATCGCGCATCGTTCGCAGTTTAGTTTCGCAGTCGAGAATCGAGTCGCTGGCTGGCAGTCGAGTTTAAAACTGACAGGTCGACGTTGCCGAAACGAACGGACTGAACCTGACACTGAACGGCGTATCATTTCAATAAAACTTCAGCTACAACCTTGCCGAAGCTCGTCCTCCACGTACTTTCCTCGGCACTCCAATTCCGACGTCCTCCCACGCGCCGAAAAATTGCGTCACTCTTTTTTTTTTGTTTGTTAAATATGCCCCGCTATCGAAAAAATCGTGAATCACGGTGGAACCATTCCGACAAGGGAAACCATTCTGTTTACCCACGGTGGGAAAATAAATTTGCTCCCGTTTGTAAAATATTGTCTCTCCTAACGCGCCACTGAGATCATCGTCCCATGCGACGTCGGTCGAGGAAACGTTTCTTTTCACTCGTGTACCCGCTGGATATTTCATGACAATTATCCGCCTCGAAAAGTACACAGCGCATGACTCACAAAAGCTCGACGTTCAACGGAAATTATTAATGGAGGAACGAAATACCGGGAAACGGAGAGCTCTCGTGACTTCTGTCAAGATTTTCTTATCAGCTCCCTCCGCTTCGATAAATTTGCCCTCGTTGCTGAGCTTCTCACCAGTCCGAAACGACGTCGCGAAATCTGTTGGCGACTTCGGCGTGGCAAGCTAATGCGATTGCACGATTATGCTGCGGGAAGAGGAGTTCTAGAAAACGATGCTACCGGATATGCAGGAAATTTTGACGATCAGAGTAGTATCGACCGAGCTGTAGACTCGCGAGTTCCACGATGCTCACCTACACTGCGATGTAGCTGATCTAGGCAAGAAGAAGAAGTTACTCTTCAGAATTCTCGATTTCCATGGAAATGGGCTACACGTTCGACGTGTCCCTCGGAATTTAGCGTGTAACGCCGCGCGAAACTGACTCAGCGCGGTTCGCGTTACCCGTAAAATTCTTTCGTCGGCGTTTAGCAACCATCTCGCAGTCTCGGTTCGACGTTTCGGAATTCGAACGAGTCTCTCCGAGCGTCGAGGTTGTACGTCCGCGAGTACATCGATACGAGTACGACCGGATGCTTCTGACTCGAAACGGAGAAAATCATATATTTTACTCGAGCCCGTGGGCAACGGAGCGGGACGACGATGCGTGGCCAATTCGTCAAGGTGGAAAGTGTTCTTAAACCTGACGTGTTCATCGCCCACCGTAATGTTTAAATTCCCACCCGAGGGCGAACCTCTCACCCGCATCGCACCTCGAGTTCGACCGTACCGATTTTTCTCGCCAACGTCCAGCGGTCTCCTCTTCCCCGATACTTACCAACGAAATTTCGAAACGCCGAGTCCGATTGACAAATCGTGGATCTCGAGCGTCGCCCTTTTTCGGTACCCACGTAGCTACGCGTTTGTCGCCGGTACAGAGAATGTAGGTACGTGGCGTTGACGCGTCGACGCGTTGTCACGCTCGTCACGCGCGACGAACGAGATGAATATGAATCCGTGATTCACCCGAAACCCATGGAGACACCGATGACGACGCGGCATGGTCATCGTGATTCCCGGTGTGAAAAAGCACGCGTTCATCGATACGCGGATTCCTCGTGGAATATTAACGCGTCCGTAACTTCGAGCCTGATCCGCATCGGCGCAGCATATTCCCCCTCGATGTACCAGTCGTCGATCGTCGATTTAAAGGCGATCTCTAATCAGGACCGCGCGGGGCGTTTACCGCCAAGAAAGTGCCCCCCACCGCGACGACTCGCGTCAGCTTTAATCAATTCGTTTTGCATGATGATGCGTGAAGTGTGCATCGGACGAGCAAATCTGACCCTTTTCCGCCGACTCATCTGGGTGTGGACCAGCCATCATACGAACGAGCCATCATCCGCCTCCCCCGTTCGATCCGATCTTTCGCTTCCTTCCAAGCCGTTCGAAAGCTCCCGAACGAGCAGCAGCAGCAGATCTCTCTCTTGGCCTCGGCTAATCATTTTCCCAAATTCCCTTCTTTCAAATCTACCTTTAACGAGAGGTGGCCGAAACGTTCTCTCGGAACTCGTCACGTCGAGCATCGAAAGCGAAACTCGAACTCGAATTAAGTATCAAATCAGCGCGCATCCTCCACGCAGATCCAATCGCGCATAATTGGTTCCTCGCGAGTTGCAGCGATGTATACGAATCTCTCGAAAATTCATACGCCACGCGCGGATGCACGCCGCGCTCTCTCTTTGATACATTTTTCATATTTTATTACAGCTAATGAAATACTGCCCGCTGGAAACGAGAGCTTTGACGTTCGCGAATAAACCGTGCGTAATTTTGTTTCTCGTACAAAAGCTCCCCCATGCTACGGTTCGCAAACCCTCTGCCCCTTCGGTGCTGGAGTTGGCCGTCGCTGCGCTGCGCCAGTTTCATAATAGTTTAGTAGACGTCGAGCGATAAAAAATGAGAAACCGGAAACAATACGGTAATAACTCAATTTAACGTGACGCGTAGTCGTGGCTCGACTGTTCGGTAAAACGAGCCTGGTTACGAACCGATTCCGAACGCTGTAAACTCGATAATAAGAATACTCTTTCCATTTTTTCCATCGACGCCTCTCGACTCGACTTGGAAAGCTCTCCGCATCGCAGCGGAGCACGATAAAGTAGCGATGAATTCGCCGTAATCCGATTCCGTGATCGAAAAATGAGACTGCTTACGAAGAAGAAGAAGAGGTACAGAATAATCGGTATTTGCTCGCGAATCCCCATTATTATCATCGCGAGTGCCTATCACTCGAGTTTGCTGTCTTCCACGAGATTGCCCGCTGTTCGCTGCTCGTAGCGGAGATCAACGACGAGTATGTAGAGAACCTCGGGTGAATTTACGTTCGGCAATCGCACGGTGCGCTCTCATATCGCTCGTTGTTGGAGAGAGTTCTCTGACCGAGCCGCAACTCGGCGTTTGGACAAACCCCATTTTGCACGGAACTAACAAACTCTGTCTGATTCGAATCGAGGGAAATTGGTTCACCAAACAATTTCTCTGCTTACGATGAAGTCCACAATTCGCGATCAATACTCTCCTGGATGACGCAGCTCGTCGCCGTTTATCCAACCCTCCGACGTCCCGGACGAGTCCTCTTTTTCCGTTTACTCGGCGAGTTGACGTAAACTCGGGGAAGAATTTTCGCGCGAAGATTTCCAGTCCGCGAGATTCACGCGCGAATCACTCGTGTTCGCGCGCCGATACTATCGTTGCTGGGCCGCTATCTTTCGATGGACGAGAACGCGGCGAAGGGCATAATCGCGACCGGAAACAGTATCCAAGTCCGTGACAGACGTTCTGCGGGGGTGCGAGACGCTAACCGATTACGTGCCGATCGATCAGTTTCGATAACTGTCAAACGCAGCCGCGAGCCTCGAACGAGATCGAATCGCGTCGATGAGCGCGTAATCGAAACTTCGAGGCGTCTTATTATTGTAGCGATTAATCTGGCGCGAAAATCACTTTTCATCGCCCGTGGCAAAAAGTAAAAAGGCAGAAGGCGCGAGAAAATTAAAGCGCAGCTTCCAACATCCGAGGCTTCGCTGTTATTATACGCGCGACGAGTCGGCGATGACAACAATTAGGTACGCCTGTAATCGGAGCGCGAGTACGCGACCAGGTAATCAAATATCTCCGAGTTTCTTGTCCTGAGAAAATAAGTTCTCGGAGATTCGAAGACGCGCGGCGGGCTTCGTGATTTGTTCGATGCCACGAAACAGGATCCGTGGAGATCGATCGATGGGAAATTTAATCCGATGCCATCAATATCATCGACGGGATTGGAGAACGCGACGGGAATCCGATGTTCCCTCGATTCATTACCTCCTCTCCGCGCTCACGTGACGCGGCGTGGCGAGCGAGCCTCCGGAGGGAAAGGGATGTAGTCGGTAGGGATGTGTATCGCATTGATTACCCGCCTTGTTCCGACGTGGTCCAACGTAGTCACGCGATTCTCACCCCTTTGCAATTTAAGAGGGACAAATCACTTGCTCGCGGGACGATTTCGAATCGATATTTATCACGCCCGCGGGAGGATCCGCCATCTCGCGTGCGGTGCGAACGGACGAGTCCGAATTCGTTTTCGCGAACAAACTGATTTTTCGAAATTAGCTAGAACTACGAAACGACGAATGATCGGTTGACCTTCGCGAATTTCGCTCGCGAGGATGGAAGTATTTTTTTTGTTCGCGTTGGCTCGAGCCGAGTAATAACAGCGGTACAAGAAATGGAGTTCGTCCGAGCTTTGATTTATCGACGCGCGAATGTACGCTCGCGGATCTGGATTTTCGATCGCGTTGCGGGAAATAAGCGACCGCGATCGCGTAGTCGGGGCTGTCGTACGTCGACGATCGGTTGGTATATATCGAAGAGATAGTCTTAACGGTAGAAAACGACGGAGGTTTATCGTTAGCGATAATAATGGAGGTTCGTGTAAGTGAGCGAGGATAAATGCAACGTAAATATATGATAAACGATGATTACAAGGTTCGCGCGTGTGCCGTGCCGTTCCGTTCGACCACGTAACGAACCACGAAGCGAGGAGAGATTTATCGAAAGTGATAGATCCGCGATTCGCGAGTCACGCAGCTTAATAATACGCGCGGGAGTCGAGCCCCGATCGAAGCTCACCTCTCGCGTATCATTATTGATAAACGTATCGCGACGGATTTTCGATTTACGGCCAAACCGCTCGCGAGCTGGTATCCCTACTCGCGACGTTTATCGCGACGTTTCTCCGCACCTCCCCCCGACGGGCCAGACTCGCGTTTTCATCGCCGACTCGGTTTTTGCCGCGAAAGAAGTCGAGGAAGAGAATAGAGGTTGTAATCGCTTCGTCGAATTCGCGAGAGAAGGAGATAAGAGGAGAGCGAGGGGGTGGAGATGGATAGGTAGATGAATTTCGTCGAGGAGCTGGAATGGAAGTCGTTATCGGAAACACCGGAGGGGAAACGACGGAATAACTATTCGAAGTTGGCGAAAGAAGACATTAAGCCGAATGTTACCTTCCCGTGATTAGATTGTTCTTCGCGGAGGAGAAGGACGAGCAGGAAGAAATGTTTACCTCTCGTCTGTGCCACTCCTGACTCGATGCTACTCGACGATAGCTAGTGCACCCGAAGTATTTACTCATCCCGACGTTTCTCACGTGATACCATCCGTGAAGTGAGTTTCGACTCGCCTGCATCCACGTTTCCACTTTCACGGACGCCAAAGAGCCATACTGGATGCGTCTACGTCTGGCTGGAGGGCGGAGGTGGAGGTCGCGACGAAGATGTCTTCATCCTCCGTTAAATATAACCGATTGGCTGCGAATTCGTTCGAATTCGAGGGGCAACGACGAGGCAAACGGTATCGCTGACTGCTTGGCACCGCACAACTTTGGTAGCCAACAGGCGGCAGATCCGTACGGTGTGATCCGGCTGGGATCAGAGTGTGGAGCGGATTCGCGAGCTCCGCAGCTTTGAGACGGGTGACATGGCAAAAGACGGGAGGTAAAACTGACTGATCGAACTTTGATCAATCTTCCTGATAGCTCGACTCTCGGAAGTCAGGTTGAAGGAGAAATTGCATAGTTGGTGGGAGGGCTCAGACTGTACTGGATCCGTTAACGAGGTTACCGATACCAAGAGATCCTGAATTAGGAGAAGCCTTCCGCGTTCTCGACCGTATATAACCCCGGGCAAAAAAGCGAACGACATCGCCGCTGGAAGTGTGGAGCGCGGAGATGAGATAAATTAAGAAACGGACGGCCAGCGAGAATAGGAGATGAAACCCCGGAAGGAACACCATTGAACTTCTTCGAAGGATTAGGCTCGCCGGTTAAGTAGAAACGAGGATTTCTCATCCGATGCCTTTTTTCTGCTGTACATGCGACGCGAGGATTCAGCGCTTCCAAAATCTCCGACACGCATTGGTCTTACTGCATTCATGCGTGAACACCGTCATCTTTTTTGCACCGTTTTAGTGGTGAAAGAGTAATCCGAAGGGTAGAAGGGTTCGCGTTGGACGGATCGATGTACCGATCGACGGTCACCGAGCTCTTTGAACGGTCACTATTCTTTCATCGATCTCGAATCTTACCGATAAAACTCGCGTAAAACTGCGTACAGGAATGTCATTTGAATCGTCTCGTAGGAGGAGGGTGATCGGAACCGCAGATACACTGGACAATGATGACCGACAGTTTTGATGCAGCCGTAGAATGAACTCTGCTATTTTTCGGTCTGTTTGAATATGCGATGCACTTTTCACTCAAAAGCACTTTTAATTCAAAAGCAAGAAAGGTCGCGTGAATTTCCGCGAGATGTGATTCGATTCAATTTTCAGCATGATTCGCGACAAAAGTTGCGAGAATCAGACTTTCGCGAGACGAGAGCAATAGAGTAATCTTGCCCTGTCAGAAGTGGGCGCGTGGCGAAAAAAACACGTACAGTTCCGATGGGACGGGTCCGCGTCGTTTTTTCTTCGACGTCGAGAAGCGCCTTTTATCACGGTATCGAATCGACAGCGCCGTATCGGGCCGATGGGTTTTGTCGCCGCGTGGGCATCCAGAAACAGTTTGGGGTGGCCCGGTTGAAACGAATCCGGGAAAAGTTACGACGCTGATCGTATTATGTGAATAAACAACTCAATTTAGAGCAGCGGATCGTGGAGCCGATGGCCAATAAAATGTCCACCGATATACGCGCCACGATCTGCTGGATAAAATCTCGACGAGGAGGCGTCACGATCGTGTCGGGATTTTCGAACGGCGGTGCCATTATTTCTTCGCCTCCTTCTTATCCCTCACAATACGGACGTAAAACGACGCTGGGGTAAATTTAGCGATGGAAAAAACGAGCAGGGCATTCAGCCTTGTTCCAACGTCGGTGACCCTACAAATCCGTTGGATACCCACGATGTCCACGCGTGTGAACTTACACGCGCCTCGAAATCGATCGGCAGTCCCACGCGACTGTATTTGGTGCAGTTTCTCAAAATCCGTGGCACATATGCTCTTCGATGTTCCAAAATCATTCCGAAATCTGGGCTCGAAAAGGGTGTCAAAGCACGGGGAACGACGCCGCGCATCGCGTAGGTACTACCTAGACTACGCGTAGGAGACGAAGACGCGCCTTCCGACCGGTTAATCAGCGACGAAAACAAACAATCCGTCAACGGACCGTATATTATCGCGGGATGTACACATATTTTTTTTACGGAACGAGGAGCCATTAGTAGTCGAAGTCGATCATTTGACACGACACGTGTGTCCTCTCTCCCCGCGCCGCGCAATCGCCGATTTTGGATTCGGTCGGTTTCAACCTCGCTGACAACGCAATTCTCAGCCGAGTTATAAAATACCTGCGAGTAATTGTACTCGTCGAGAGTCCGGCTACTTTCTGGTGTTGGTTCGTCAAATCGTTGTGAAACGCCAGAGAGGAACGTTCTCCAATTTTTCAGGACACGTAACAACGAAATATGCGGCCTCGTCAATGAGATCGGAGCCAAGGGGGCTGAGAAGAGCCGTGGCTTAGGCGCCGGTAGTTGCGCTCCGTGGCATTCGGTCGTTTTTGTTCTTTCACGAATCGTAGTAAACGCATTCGGTAGCCAACGACAACGTAGCCAGGATTCTATCTTTAGAATCTGCTCAGCTGACGTCGATAAACTAGAACGGATTAGTTCATTTCCTCAGGATTATCGAGGCGCTATGCGTCGTTGTATAATTACGCGCACGCGACATCGACGGTTACGCGCGAAATGATCGAATGAATGGAGGATCAATTTGAAAAGCGAACGAAACGATCTCGAAGTATTTTATTCTCATCGAAGTTAGACGAACGATTTCTTCTTCGATCAGCTACGATCTCGACATTTCGAACTTGGAATCGGTACGACGCTAACCGGGAGATAACTCTGACGTGATCCAGATTCCACGACGCAAACGTCCTTCTCGACCCCTGGAACGAGTCCAGAAATGCGAAACGCGACGAAAATTGTTTCCCCGCGAAACTCAGCTGTCCGATGCGTGCGAATTCGTGGACAGTCGACTTGCGAACGCAACGCTCGTATCGCGCGTGTATTTTACGCGAGGAAGAACACGCATCGAATTTCGGGGCAAAGCGTTGCTCACATTTGCCGAACACGAAGTCGTCGACGATTACAAGCTCGAATTCATTAATGGTATTTACGAGACGCTGACGGAGAGTGAGAACTCGTTGACGCGTAGATGGGCGTCAGGGCATCCTCGACAGTTGGATACACACGGAGATTCGTAGGCGACTAGACGCGACTTAGATGCATGCGATGTGACGTTGTTCCTGCGGTTACGTTATTTATAGAAAATCCTCCTCTATTTTCGTCGGGCGGTAATTCGAGCAGGAATCCGCGATGCGCCGGTATCGAGCGCGCGGATCACTGGGAATCCTCGAAGAAATTGGTCTATCGACGCATGGAAATCGGAACAGGAGATCGAAGACACGAGAGTCGAGAATCTCGGACCGATGTCGACCAATTAGGAATTGTAAAGAACTATGGGGGTGCGATAACGAGATGGAATTCGGTCGGAAGTAATTCCAATCAGTCGACGTCGTCGGAGTCCTTCGTCAGCATGGTCGACCGAGCCGCTCCGTTCGTTGCTTATCGAAATGTCAAACGCACAAGTTGGCGAAATCCAACGAGAAGATTTGAAATGTCGAGATGCTGGTAAAGAGGTGATCCAAGGTCGGATGGACCGGAGACTCGCGGCGATAATAATAATAAACATCGGTCGGCGAGAGGGGGGACACATGCCTCGTGGTCGCAAAGGTCGGGGAGGCCAAAGGAATTGGAAAACGGCGTGAGAAGAGAGAGAGAGAGAGAGAGAGAGAGAGAGAGAGAGAGAGAGAGAGAGAGAGAGAGAGAGAGAGAGAGAGAGAGAGAGAGAGAGAGAGAGAGAGAGAGAGAGAGAGAGAGAGAGAGAGAGAGAGAGAGAGAGAGAGAGAATTCATGGATTTGTGTTGAGAAAACCAGTCGTAAACATTTATAGGATTCCATTCAATCGGCTCGAGACGACGGCGACGAGCGACTTGTGTCCTGCGATTACTTCGATGGCGATAGAACGAAAATAACCGGCGATGCTTTTCCAAACCTACCTACTACAGCTCGACGTTCCAATAACTGTCACGTCAAGGGTGACATAACTGCGCGCCACACTGAGAAATCTCGGTCTTTTCTCCATCAGACTCGATGACGATAAACCGAACGTCCTGTGCCGTGCAACCAATAACTATGACTACAGCATCCTCTCGTACGGATGTACAGCTGCCATTGTGCCCGGAAATGCATCTTTGGATTGGCAGCGAGACGGCGAGAAAACTTATCCGGAAAACAGTTCTTTATCGAGCCGGGGAAATTCGGTACGCGGTTGTTGCATGGTTTTCTTTCGGTAATAAGAATCGCGAGATTACGCAGGGAGGGGATTTCTCTGAGGAATATTTAATCGATGCCGAGTGATGTCCACCGATCGACGAGGGCATTAATGTAATCAACGGCGGGCAGTCGAGCGGTTAATTATTATTAACGGATACCTTATGGCTACCGGCGTTACGAATTCCGTCGAAGTATCGATCATGAACGGGGAGGATTGCTCGATAGCCGCGAGGCTGCTCCGTTTGATCGAGATTATTCTCGCAAGGTTTCCAGTCTTTGGCAGATTCGCGATGGTTATTAGCGCGTGCGATTGCGAAAAATTTCATGGACTCCCATTGTGTTAAGAAGAAAGAAACGCTCGACGTTCCACTTCTTATTCCTTCGCGAGCGTAGTAACGGTCAGCGAATCGCGATTCGGGGTCTTTGAGAGAAAGGTCGTTCGATTCGGTCGCAAGGTGGAATTAAATCATCCAACCGTAGGCCGATGCGAGGACGCGTATGAAAACGAACAAAAGATCCCGAGGAGCCTGCGTCAGGCTCTTGATTCTCTTGCAGTAATCCAGAAAAGGTATTCAATTCGTTGATCGCGAGTGAATTAATGATACTCATTGATGTCGCGCGAAGCCGTCGCCGCGCAGCTGGAAATTTCATCGAGGATGAATGAAACGCGAAGAAATGTAATTGATGTCGATCTACGGGCTGATCTTTGGCAAGTTAATGAATACCTCTCGCGGCCTCGTCGGGGGGACGTAACTTTCTCGCGGTATAATTAAAAATTAATTAAAATAATAGCTGCCGGCGCTTAGCCGGGAGATAATTCAAACGGCGCTCAATTAGCGTCGAGCATCGTCGACTCGTTGCGAAACCATAGTTGTCGGCATATCAAGAATTTCAAACGCGATCAAAGCCCAGGAACGGATAGGGATCACTTTCATCGGCGGAAACGCGAATTCGAATCGCTCCGTTCGCCGATCATCCAAAACTAACCGATCGTTCGTTTCTCTTATCTTTCAGATGCGGTGGTCAATCAGCTGGACCCTCCTGGCGCTACTCGCTCTGGCGTCTTTCCCCACCCAGGAAGTGGATGCCTGCAGCTGTCAATATTCTCATCCTCAGACCCAATTCTGTCGGGCTGAATTCGGTAAGCAAAAACGTTTACCTCGACCGTTCCGCGGGAAACAATGGGAATCGCCAACGCATATCGAGTTCCGACCTTCTAGTGTCGGATGTAGTGTTTTTCTTTTCCTCTTTTCTCGTAAATTCGATCCTGATCCCTGCGTTGTATTTTTACATCGAGAGGCGGCGACACCGCGCCACGTTTTTACAGGATTTCGTTTCTATTTGTATCTAATCCGGACGCGAGGTACTATCTCGAACGCGATATCCGATACCCTGTTGGACTTTCGGCAAACGTCCATCCATCGGCCCGAAAACGATATCGCTCCCGCCATATTATGCATGGATCATGGGTGAAAGGCAAACGCGTGCACGAGGATTTTGATCCATCAGCAATTTACCATATCGGATTATCGGTCGACGCTGCGCGATCTCGCTTTGACCAATGCTGAAACGCCTCTCGCGCCGTTCACCGTGACTCGAGTCTGCTCGTTCGAGCCGCGAATAAGCTGAAGCGCCGATATTTCATACCAAGAGAATTGTTGACCACGTAGGGATTTCCGCTGATACAAATTGATCTAGTGCATTTGCATCGAATGCTCCCAATTACGTCATTAATCCGCGGTATCAGTTGAACGAATCCTCGCTTTAATACTCGTCGTGCTGCTGCTCGAGGAAAAAGGTGACGCGATTTTCACGAAATGGGAGAATTGGCGAAGTCTGGTAAAAATAGATCGCAGTCTGTTCGAGTGGATAGAGAAGAGATTTGGAACGGAGAGACGGAGCAAACGATGTCAAAGGCAATTGGCAATAGCGTGGAATCTACCGCAAACAATAGCGCCGCGGATATCTCGCGAGGTCTGAAGTTTCAGGTCTGAACTACGGAGAAAGTGGATCTAATTGATGTTCCGAAAGGAAGTACGGGACTCGGTGCCGAGCCAAACTGCCCCAGCATCGCTGCACCGCGACTACTATTGCGAGGCGCCACGAGGAGAGAGAGAGAATAAAGGATTCGAAATAGAAGGCGGAAGCCTTCGGTCGACCAGGCCTTCCTCGCTCGGCAAATGGATGAAATTTATCGTTTCTCCGCCGTGCATTTGCGTTCGGGTCCAGACACGAGGATATACGTGTAGATAGATACCTTCTCGCCGGTACTGGGCTTCCACGAAGGGTTCTCCCGTCTTCGTCGCGAGACCCGACGCGAGAAACAAGGACTCGGTACTCGAAACCGCGTGTACTCGGCAACCGGCTGGTTCCGGCGTGAAATATGTTGCCCCCCAAGTGGCGACGACAGGGTATCACGAGCGTCGAAGAGAACAACGAAAAACGGAGGGTTGAAGAGAAAATACCCTGGCAAACGGGTCGGCGGCGCATTCCTTGCCTCGCGAATACCGGTGCAGGGGAGGAGATTCGCAAACAACGTTTGACCACGACGAGATTCGGACAGCTCGTTTTTCCCGGTGCTCGCGAGTTATTACGGTAGTCGACACACGCGCGCGCGCGCTTGCGTACCAATTAATCGGATAATCCCACCGACCTTCCCTCCGACCAACGTTTTGTATCTGTTCTCCGCGTCTGTCCTCGCCGCGGCGACCATCAAAAATGCGAGAAAAATTGCCAGGCAATATCTACAATCTCCGCAGATAAAGATCAAGTTTCCATCTACGGACTCGCAAATATTCGCGTACGAGAGCACGACGTGTGCTCGCGTCCGAGAGGACGGCCGAGAGTTTCGAAATGCCTGAACTCGCGCCGTTATACAACGGTTATGGGCCATTCCAACCGAGCCTCCAAAAAACACTCACCGCCAGCTAAAAAATGTCTACCACATGCGAACCACGGATCCGAATCTCTCTCGACTTCACAGATCCGATACCGTCACGAAAGTTCATTACAGTTCGGAAATTGTTACTTCGGTGCTTGGAGCAACGCGTATAGACTCGGTACACTCGTCAACGAGGTTTGCTAAGTAGAGGAAAGCCCCATGAGAATACCGTAGCTAACTAGACGTGCCGCTTCTCTCATCACTCATCCGGCGTCGTGACGCTACGTGTACGCGGTGTAACGTTGTAAAGAGAGCATCGAACATAGTTGTCTGTTGATCTTCGAAAGGCACGTTTCATCGCCAGTTAGCGTTTCCGTACGGCGGCTACGTTCAATTCCATGATTGTTCGAGTACCCGAAAAAGTAGTCGAATGACTTCTTCTCGTGACAGCTCTGTGCTAAAAGTAACACAAACCGATGTTGGACTAACGTATAAAAAGCGTTACTTCAACATGCTTGTGTGCGTTGAAAAACGGACTATCGAACAATACTAACCGTTGTATTAAATCAACACACTACAATGTTGAAAATTCTACGCAAAAATGTTTACGCTTCACACGATGACAGAAATTCTTTTACCGTACAATCGCACACCTCGATGGGTGTATGTATGTTTTAAATTCGTTATGGAAAATCAAATCTTGGACGAATCGTGTTCGGACAACCGGACGAGCGAGCCTCCTACGACACGCCAAATCTAGTTACGTGAGTTCGCAATGACAAAGCTGTGTAATCACGCACGTTCGATGGAGGGAAAGTTTCCCAGAACTTTATTCGATACCCTTCGCTGTTATCCTTCTGAATTTCATCGGACGCCCGTAGGTTTTCTTTTCCTTTGGGAAACAGCCATCCTACTAGCCGACCCCTTGGCGTGATATCATCTTTTCGTCGTTCCGGCTTGTCGGAAAAGGATCCACTAACCAAATATACTCGGGACTGGAGAGATCTCTCGGAAAATCAACAAAAGTCCCAACCCTGCGAATAAATGCGTCGCGACGCACCGTCGACGTGCCACGATTATCACGCGTATCTGGAGTAGCATCGCTATCGACGACCGTGCCGTAGTTCGATTCCAATCGTACGTAGGCTTCTGATCCAATCACGGAAGGATAATAATAATGACGGTTGCATCGTCGTACGCATCGCGCGAAACGTCTTGGCTGGGGATAATTCCGAAATATCTCGCGTCCCGGCTGTCGTTTCATCGGAAGTTCGTAATCTCCGGCTTTCCCATCGCAGAACAATATTTGACGTGACGAAAATAACGCGGGTGAAATCTGCTTCGGAAGAAATTCCAATACTCCGTTCCCCATTGTTTTCTCCTCATCTTGACCCCGCGAGAAGTTTCGATCAAAGCGACGAAATAATTAAAACCACCGAGGCGTACATTTTTTCCACACCCTTTCTCCATCCGTACTCTTCGCTTAACGAATTCCTCGAGCTTTGATCATTTGCTCCGCTCTATATATTTTCGCGCGACTCATTTTCAACGGCCGGGAAAAACTGGTCGTTAGGATTTTTCGTCTCCTTTTTCGTTGTTCCTTTTTTTCCGTCTTTTTACGCCGGGAGCCGCGCCAGGGATCGCGACAATCCGAAAGAAAAATCCGCACAGTTTTAGCTGACGTTCCGTCCGCGTTGACACTCCGAATACTCGACGGAGCCAATCAAAGTTCAAAGTTTTCGTAAGCCTCGCGAAAGCTGGCTTCGATTCTAAGGAGAAAAGCTCTCCAGCGGCGTCAAAAACTTTCCTGAATATTGCTTTCGCAGCTAAGAGGAGAAATGAACGGTGCTGATAAGTTATCGCGGATAAGTTGTTCCAACCATTTTCAGGAAAGGTCCCCCGCAGATCGATGATGCGATAGAACTTTCCAGCGCTCGCGACGAAGATCTCATCCGACGAAGAAGTAGAAGTCGCGAGTTAAAAAAACCGGACTTTTTTGCTCTTATGACGAATGAGGGGTCCATCGATCAGTCACCCTCCAACCAAAAACCTCCACTTCCATTTTGTCCTCCATTTCCACCGAGCTACGAAAGTCCGTCCAGTCGAGAAGCAGCAGCTCGAATCGTGACAGACGCGTCGCATTTTTCCAACGACGAGTCCTGTTCGTTCGCGATTCGCCTGTAAAATCGGTAGGGAGGCCGATCACTCGCGGAGCTATAAACTCGATTCGCCAATGTTCCTCGTCTCGTTGAGACTCTCGTCGTAAATTACGGTTCGTCATCGGTATCCTAGCAGACTGCCGAATCACATATCGTATTAACGCATCGGCCGAGATTTATGCGCGTGAGACGTTGAGTTGCGCTGGTCCGCGAGTCGGTTCTGCGAGATTTACGTTCGAATAAATGGGATCAGACGCACGTTGAGAGCACGTCGAGACGTACGGTATAGATGGTTACAGTTATCCTCGCGTTTCCATCTCCCGCGCAGCCTCGATACGCGACAATGGACGAGCGATCGTGAAACGTAGGATCGTCGACGACATATTACCAATAACTACATTTTGCCCCGATATATTATCACCCATGTCCCATTTGGCCTGACCTAACGAAACATTTTCACGCTTGTCTTGCAGTTGTCCTCGTCCGAGTGATGAAGTACATACCGAGCGACAACTACGAGAGCATCTACCGGGTGAAGATCCACAAGAAGTTCAAGGTAAGCCGCGTCGGCGTGATTATCTAATAATGGCAACGAGCCTCGACGCATCTTCCACGTTTTTTTCCAAGTCTCTTTGCCACAGTTACGTCGGCGGCGAAGTGATTCGTCCGGTGCCGTGGAAAGCTCGCGACGCGGTACGAGAGAACGCTATTAACACTCGTAACGCGATCGTTAAATCGGCGCTCGAGGGTAACGGTAAAGATCGCGATAACAATAACGGAGCTGCGAGTGTTGCAGTTGTGCAGGCGTGAAAATTCATTAGATTCGACGTGGGTGCGATTCTCGAGAACCGCAAAGCGGCAATCTTCTCCTCGGCGTTTACGGTTACGAGTGCGGTTACCAAGGACCCATTACCTCGCGTGTGCCACCCTTCGCCTTCCTCCCACGACGACGCCGACCACGTCGCTTCGTCGTTCTCCTCGTCGTCGGCTTTGCCTCCGCAGTTGGCGTCTTGATTTTTATTATTTCATTTCACCCACTTGTTCGCTCGGCTAATCGTTATTTACGAGGAGAATCCCTGGTCTTCGCGGCGACGTCTTAAATATCTGGAACTCGGCGCGACGTCGTTGGTCTCCTTGAATCGAGACGAGAATATCTAATAATGGTCGGGATAACGGCCTCCGAAGATCCTGCCGACTCGTTATCTCGGCTTTCACCAATTCCGAGCGCATCTGGCCCGATGACCGGCCGAAACATTTCCCCGAATCTTTCCTTCCACGCGCGACGATCTGCCGCGTTCCTCTCGATCCCGCTGCAGCGTGCCCGGTCCACCAAATCCGGCCCGAGGTATCCGCGGCATCGCGAGGTGATCGATCGGGTCGAACTCGTCCGAAAATACGCGGTCCTTCGAAGAACGGACAGAAAAAAGGAGGCTCGGCGAATTTTAGATATGCAAACGAGTCGCGCTGAATGGCAATGATAGTATTGCGAACGTAGATCGGGGAGAGAGAACGGGCTTCTGACGCTGTGGAGGAAATTGGGCTAGGCCATGATCGAGTGGGACGTTGAGCGAGCGTCGTTTCCCATCCTCGACCGCGTCGTTGCGATACCCAAAAGTCATCGAACTTTCGAAAAGCCGTGGGGACTCTTCGTTCGGCGAGACTGACCAACGCTCTCGAATTATAGTACCTCCGTTGCGCCACGGGTCGCGGAGGAGACGGCAGCGCGGTGTCAAAGCGACGTTATAATTGCGTTGGTCCAGCGTAATTGAGGATGGTATCGCGGTCGAAGCTTCCGCTTACTTTTTCGTCTCTTTCGTACCCCGTGCTGCGGTAACGGGAGAGGAGTACCGAATCGAGACGCGCAACAGCTTGGAGCTTGGCGTACTACCGCGAGGATGTCCCTCGGTGCGCGTACGCGGAATGCGGGGACGACGCGTCGTACCGGTTCGATGGATGTTTGCGGTTGCACGCTAATGCACACCCACCGAGCAATTAGCGAAGCTCGAACCAACCTCCGCGGCTTCGTTCCATACCATGCTCTGGAAATAATCAATAACTCCTGTCAAACGTACGCTCCCCAGGTATTCGACCGGGCGTTCTAGTCTTTCGCCCTTTGCGGTCAACGCCGATACCGAACGCTGCCCGGTACCAACTTCTCTCCGAAGCCAAGACACGCTCTCCGTGTCGGAAACTTGAACCGGAAGACCGAGCTTTCCTCGGATCTCTAGTTCACCCGTCGAGCTTGCACTGCGCCCTCGCCTCGCGATCGAGATCGTTGCAATTTATTTGAAACGCGTAAAAACAAATAAAACTGTTTGTGAGATTATTTTTTTCAAAAAGTCTCGATTTGAATCTCAAATGACGAAGTACCAGCTCTTGGGAATATTTTTTTAAAAAGTTACTACCACGCGATTATAATTGTCTCGTGGATAGAATTGTTTTTCATATTTCCCACTGTGCGACGAATGTATCAACGAAGTAGCGTTCGTCGCGGATTTTGCGCCGAATTGCCTTTCAGCAACGGATCCTAGTATCAGATTAGTACAGGCGACAGAATCCTCTCGAAGTCGGGACCAAATCAGGACCAAAAGGTGATCTCGCGTTAGTTTTATTAACTGATCGAAATTAAAGTCGGCACGAGTGGAGGGACCGCGGTTAATGGTGACGTTAGTGTTTTTTTTTGTGATAGCTACGTAATGACGGATAGTCGTTCAAGAATTTTCTAGCCGCTGGCACCCAACCGTCGAGTGGTCTTACGTTACGAGTAAAACTAGCGATAAGCCGAAGTAAAAGAGTCGTACTTTAGTCGGGAAGACATCCGAGAGAAACGTGGGGAACGAAAATCGATCGATCCGTAGTTGGACGGTGACTCCGCGTATCTCTGGCGGCGATGTGGCGTCGCGCGTGAATCTGATACAAGTGAAATTACGTACGTCGCCCTGAGGTGTGGGACAAGACTCGCGCGGACTTTCTCCGAGAGCATCTGGCATCGCTTCGAAATACCGCGCGCGAGTTTTCTCTCGTATATTAGGTAGATTCGGATTTATCGGCCGACTCGTTCGGAGTCGACGATTCGAATAGTCCCAAAACGACGAGCCTCTATTTCTTCCCTCGGGAATCGATGGGTGTTCGGAATTGCTCTCGTTATTGCGCGACGAAGATCGCGTCGCGAATCGATAACGGTTCGGAGGAAATCGTTTACGCTACAGCTAACGATGGAACATTTTCGTCTTCTTCTTCTTCAGGTCAGTCCCGAGGCTGAACGAGCCTTGAAGGAGGGACTCTTGTTCACGGCTTCGAACGACGCTCTTTGCGGGGTAACTTTGCAGCGTGGATCGATGTACGTCGTCAGCGGACACGTTTCTGGTGGGAAACCAAAAGTGATCCTGTGCGACATGAACATACGTT
This sequence comes from Arge pagana, assembly GCA_963969455.1. Lineage (NCBI taxonomy): Eukaryota > Metazoa > Arthropoda > Insecta > Hymenoptera > Argidae > Arge > Arge pagana. The sequence goes on along the minus strand of OZ018308.1, from coordinate 5,504,875 downwards.
GGCCCGAAGTCACGCCGCGTCAGAGGAAAGGGTTCAGGATGCTCTACCGCCACAACTGCGTATGCAGCGTAAGTCTTGCTCCTGAATCATGCAAAACCTCGACCCCGATTCCAGTTTCGTAAATACTCTTTACCGGCTTTGGCACTCGGCCTCCAGTCGCTCCGAATATCAAATCGTTCATGGGCGACCTCCGACCGTAGCGAGATCGGAGGAGAATTCGTACAACTCGTCGCGACGAGCTGCTTCTAAGAGGCTTTGCAGACGGGAAGTTGGCCGAATAAACACCAATGTAAATTCATCGGGCAGAAGCTCGATCAAGAACATCGAAGAGTGCGAAACTCGATTCGCTCTCTCTCTCTCCTTCTTTCCAGCCAACTTCTCTCTCCTTCCGCCGAATAACTCCGATTCTAACGACACTTTTGTTGTGTGCTTCAGATCAATTACACGCCCTGGTATTACAAGGGTGCTGTCTTGGAGAGCACCGCGGGAAAACAATGCTTGTGGGAAAGTACTCCCGGGCCTAAGGATTGCCAGGAGCAGCATGGATTGTGTAGGAAGGGGGCGAACGGCTGCGCGTGGTTCCCTTCGGTCGCTTACAAGAATTGCATAAAAGAATTTCAACGCAAACGCGAGCAGCAATGGGCCAGGGAACCTTGAATTTTTCCGGAGAATATATCACGTAGGAGAAATCCGAGCGTAAACACACGGTTCGACGCCAACTACGACGCGGTCCGAAATTTGACAAAAAGCAGCACCAACAAAAAATAACCGATTCCGTTCTGTTTGCCGGCGAGACGCGAAAAATTTGGCAGAAAGTCAGGCGAAATATGATTTACGTTTTCGAAATAAATAAACTCGCAACTTTCTCTCGATCGACGCGGGAGATAATTTCCCGCGCGTTGTATCGCTTCGCAAAAATATCAATTAATTTGCGTACAGCGGGAAATGCAGCATCGCGAAGAAGCATCGTTCGCCGTAGGATTAGTCCGATTGGAGAAAGTTTCCGTCCAGTTGTATTCGCAGGAGCAAACAGTTCGGAATCGAGATACGAATTGTTGGAGGGTAAATACCTACGTATCTCCATTCGGTTAACGTGAAAGTTTAAAAAAGACGGACGCGAGCGTCGAAGTATTTTGAAAACCGTGAGACGATCTTCGGATCCCTGAAAAAACTGCGTCCAGTTTTGTCCAAGCTTCTTTCCTACGTGTTGTAAATATTATAAGCTTGTTGTATATTACGTCGCGTTAAATTATTTCCCCCTATAATTACATCGTATCGCACGATTTACAATTAGACACTAGACTTACGGTTCAACCAATTCTCGTTTGTCGTGGGACGAAAATCGCGAGATTTCACGATTAAGTGTAGCTGTTAAGCGTGCGCGTTTACTACTTAACCGTCATTTTCTTAAGGCACAAAACAAAAAACGATAATTTTCTCCTCTCACGAACCAAAAAAAAAAAAAAAATCAACAAAATATCGGGACCGCAGAATCTCACCGTCGAACCGCACGGAGCCTGACCGAGGCGCTGGACCAAATTTAGTACAAAAATACTAACGCGAATAATAATTACGATTCGATTCATCGATAGAAAACGAACTCATCCAACTTTTTCCTTTCGACTATTAGGATATGATTTTTTAATTTATAGTAATACGTATGATTCGGGTCTTAGAGACTCCTAGAGACTAGCAGTTAAGAATAAACTTCATTCAACTCTTTTCCGAATCTTGGAATCGATTGTTTTACGGTCGGATGATCTCCCGCTCGAATTCCCGTGGAATTTTATAATTAGTCGGATGAAATTGATTGGTTATTCGTTACTCGTTTGATTTTCAATTAATTATGAAATTCGTTGACGATTCGTCGCCATATCCGTTCGTAATCACTCGCTGAAGTGATCGACGATTGAAATTACCAGCGTCGTTTATAATTAACCATCGAATTGATTGGCCATCGATTATTCAATTTCACTTATTACCAGTCGTCGAACTTATTATTAATAATTCATCGCTTCCAAGCAGCGATTCTTTCGCGAGGATGGAAAATGTTGGAAAAAATCAACGTCGTCGCGCGCATAGAAACGCCGATGGGTACGGGGCGATTAGCATAGTTGGTCCGAGAATTATTTACGAGCGGAATACGAAATGGAAATTGATCATGCGACCGCAAGGGAATCTTCCCGATATCGTAGCTGTAAGAAAATGTCGGATGGACAAGAAGAATTCTTGTGTACAAGCTTTCATAATTTATCGCAATTGTATTCCTCGACCGGGTTACTCTCGAAGTTTAATAAAAATTTTACACACATCTTTGACCAACCATCAGAAATCGCCAACTTCCTTCGTCATTCCCCGTTCCCCGTGTCGTTAAGACAACGACCAAAATTTATGCTTCCCCGAACTTTGGTTCTCCTCGAAGTCGCTAGATTTGTCTTACCGAAAGTTTTTCCAGCGTATTCCGTACCACGAGAGTTCAACTACGTTTCGAGCTTCCCCAAGTTAAAAGCAAAGATACAAACGGAGCCTGTTGTTAATGGAACGACGAGAGTAAGGAAACAATCGACGCTCGTTGCGTCGCGGAGGGCTCGAGTTGGTCCATTATTTCTGTCTAAGAAACCGTGGAATGCGACGACCCATAGTCCCCAAGTTCAACTTCGCAAGAGTTGCGCGAGACTCGGCGACGACTTTGCTGAGACTACCGAATACGAAGATAAATCAGACTCACCATTTCGCGGTGATTGGGGTAGTAGGTCTGCTCGATGAGAGGGAAATTCTCGCGTCCCACGTGGCGCTGCAGTCCGAGAAGATGCGCGAACACCCAGGGTTTGTCCTGAAAGGAGAAACGTCGACGGATACAGGAATGCGCGAAGGATAACGCGTCTCTCTTCCGCACTTTGGCGAAACACAAACCTGGAAGTTGTAAATTGCTGTCAGGTTGTTCACGCTCGGAACGCCACCGTACATCAGACCGAGCAGCAAGTTTTTGTAGTCCTCACCAGCATCGCGTAGATTCTGACGCACAAGGACGAAGTCCGGCTTGAAGGAGCTGTCGAAGAGAGAAGAGACACGCGTCACACGGTGCGTCGTCGCCTGACCGGTAATTCGCGCCTTTTCAGCTTTTTTTCGCGGACACGGATTTTTCCTCCGACGGGGAGCGAGCGAGAGAGGGAGAGAAAGAGCAGCGCGTTTGCGAGGAAGAACGATGAAATTTCGTAATAAAGCGAGAATACGGTAATTCTTCGGTGACGCGAGAGAGCGAGAAGGACGCGGTTATCGCGCGACGAGCCGTCGTCGCCCTGACACCGGAGAGTAATAATGCTTCAACATAATAGAAAAGCTGTAAAGTTGGACATCTTTTATAGAACGCGAGACTTAATTACCGCGTGGGTGGCTTCGCGTGCATCAAGGACTCGCTTCCGCCGCGGCTTTACGAACTCTGAATTATTTATACTCGAGTTTTGTCACGGTTCCGGACTACTCGACTCCTCGACCCGTCGACTCCTCGACTCCTCGGCTCCTCGGCTCCTCGGCTCTCCTGACCTCGCAATTTCTCTCTCCGTGACACTTCCGCCCGATGTTACGAGGCCACCTTGACCGCGGGTCGCCGCAAATTGACGACATTATTCTCCTTCCCTCGACGCTTGATTCGAAACGACTCGCGACCCTTCGGCACCGAAAGCCCAACGATCAACGCTTCGGAAATTTTGCGGCGAATTTGGAAACAGGAACTGGTCGTCGCTGCGACGAAAGCTCGCCGAGGGAGACGGGGCGAGAGAAAACGCAGGAAATGGTTCGCCGGGCGAGCAACGCTTAGGATTTTCCGAAATCTCATATCGCGCGAGAGTTCTGCGAAGTTCCAGATTCAATTTGAGCTGTTTGACCTGCAATTTACCGCGGAGTGTCTGTTCCGTACGCGTTCATTAGCCGACGGGAGGCGGTGGTATTTCGAGGTGGAAGTTAGGAGCGCGGCAGACTGGGTATTATCGGGACGCGGTTAAGCCTCTATCCAAAGGACGCTTTGCGCCGGGATCCTCACGGCTTTGTCAACTGTAATCGGTTGCTCCTTCTCCGCTACGTGATTAATTTCGGACGGGGAACATGATAAGACTCGCGACGGACCTATCAGCTACCACTCACCGGATGACCTTTGTACCGTTTCGAAAAACGGCCATCGACACGATGGTACCAGCGTCGCTCGCCGTCAACGAAAGCTCGCGAAATTCCGCCTGCTCCACGCGTATCTCGTAGTCGCTGTGAAGCCTCCGACCGCGGAAATATTTGCTCCAGTCCGTGTTTTGGTCGTCGACCACCAGTAGAGTGAAGCATCGATCCTTGTTGTAGGAGGGACCCCGAGTAGCTCCAGAAACTGCGGCGCCCAAGATCGACGCGCCCTGGAAAGCGGAGAGAAGGGAGAATAAAGCTCGTGACAGAAAACATTTTCGCCCATCCGCATCCGAAATCCTGCCTCCATCCTCGTCGTTCTCATCACCATCGCGCGTTTGTCAATCGTTTATCCGACTTTTAACCACGGTAGTTACACCCTCGCCGAAGCACCCCGGGCAGATTTCGTCGTTCGACGCTTCGTCGCGTCGTTCCTTCCCTCACCCCTGCACGTGATCGTCATAGCCGTCGCGCGGCTCGCGGCGGAGCGAGTCGCCGATATGTGTCGAGTCGCGCACTCCTCGGTGAAAATATCCCCGCGCCGTTTCGTCGAGGTTTTAAAGCAGAAATTCCAGCTCCGGGTCACCTGGTCGCGCCGACCCAAGTAACGCGGAGCCAATGTACGAGACCTTTTCAAAGCTCTCTCTCTCTCTCTCTCTCTCTCTCTCTCTCTCTCTCTCTCTCTCTCTCTCTCTCTCTCTCTCTCTCTCTCTCTCTCTCTCTCTCTCTCTCTCTCTCCGATCCTCGACACTCCCCGCGTTTGTCCTCGGCCTGACCCCGGTCTCCGGAGCCTCGAAACACTCCTCTCATAAAATAATGATAAAACTTCGTCTTTCGTAAGGCTGACGTAGCTTGCGACCGCCACCCGCGAGCGTGCCTAAATTTTTTATGAGCCTGTCACCCGCAGGGGTGGTTACCCAAAGCCGAGAGGTAGACACCGGTTCTCCTCCCTCCTCCCACCCCTCCGCCTCAGCCTCCGGAGTCCACGTCGAAGGGGACCACTTTTTACGTTTTTATCCACGTCCCGAGGCCGGATACACCCCGCATTATACTTAACCTCGTACCTTGTCTCCTCTCCCCGTCCACTTTAAGACGCGGCATATTTTATTGTCGAGCAGAGATTACGGCGTCTTCCAATTACCCTCTCATCTTTCGTTTGCGACCCGTTTTCCACCGACTGACAGCAACAACCGGAGATAACGCAACGCGACGAGATTTCTCCTTCTTAGTCCTCCTACTTTTTCACCCCTTTCCACTCCACACCCCGCGGACCAGAAATTGGTCGCATTCCATTCTCGCATCGAGCATTTCATAAGAGGATTACCGCCGCCTTTTCTACAACTTTTCTCTTTCGTCCGGATTCGATTTTTTTTTACTTCTCCTCACTTCCCACCCCTCTTCCTGATTGTCCTTCGAAACGTAGTCTTCCCAGGCGCGTTTTCGGAAAATGTTCGAGGAACAATCGAAACGCGAGGCGACTGATGCTGTTTAGTCCTGCCGCGTCGCGGTATAAATCTTGCCGAAGCGGTATCGATCGAGCTCCGCGGACGACGGGAGGAATCGCTTGAAATTCTATCGGCTTTGAGGAAATTCGTTCGAATTCTCGCAATAAAATTTTCACCTCAGGTACCCAAAGTGTTTAAGTAAACCCGCGGAACTCGGCGCTGCCAATTACCGGGAAGACTCTCGCGAAGCGTGGGAGTGGTACACCAAATTGATTTGATGAACCGAAGGCCTTGTGGCTTTGGCTAAGTAAGCCACGTAATCCGAACTTGAACGGGAATGGATATTCGAGGAAGGAAAGGAAGGAAGGGAAGAAAGCGAGAGTGAAACACAGGCGCACGCCAAATGGCAGAACCTTTTCGAAGTTCTTCGAGTTTAACTAGGGTACCACCGCGAAACTGCGAGAGGGAGATGATCGAGGTTACGCCCACCCGCGAAAGTCAGATTCGTCATTAAACGTTCCAAGTCGGAGCTACGAAGCTCTAGAATCTTCCGGGTACCACAAACTTTTAAGTATTTCGCGGGGGAGGAAGATCGATGTCGATTGTACGGCGTGTCGACGATAGAAATTCTAACACCTCGACGACTCTGATGATAACAATCTTTTTACGAATAACGCGAGGTTGACGAGTCTTTCGATTGGTCCCGGAAAACGATGATCGGATGTAACGAAACGTCGTAACGGGGGAGTCGAAACGTCGAGAACGAAGCTGTTTGCCACGACGTCGGCGACTTGCCCGAGGATCCCTGTCACCAACGCGACACCCTTAATACCCTTTTTCCTGGCCTTTTTTCAACTTCCAACTTTTTCACCGTCTTCGCTCGACCCACCTCGACTCTTTCATGACCCGACTACGAGGGCGTAATTCACAACTCAAGCTTTCAAAATAATCTTCCACGGTCGGCGACGTCGCGCCGAATATTTAGCGCTCAAATCGACGCCTCTCTCTCTCTCTGACTTTCGGTGTTCGCGAGCGAAAAAGCACACGCACACATACACGCAGCTTTTCCTCCGGGCAACATGGCGCATTTATGCCCTTCTCGTTGGAAAAATGAAGACTCTCGACAAATATCTTCTCAGAGAGCTACGACTCCAGAAATGGATCCTCTCACCGTCCTGGAATTTTCAGATTAGCGAGAAACTTATAAAAAATGAACCACAAAAAAATTCGCGAAAAATCTGTCAATCGAATGATCGTCAGCCGATATAAATTCTGCGCTGAGCCTTGAGGTTTCTCGTCAAATTCTCATCCACGGCCTCTCATTGCATGGCTGAAATTCTCAGTGTACCGACGTTATCCGCTCGAGGCGTGCTACGCGGATAAAAATTGACAGTTTCAGGCGCAATCATCTCAACAGGGGGGACTGGTAAATCGCGTTGAGACGACTTACATACGGCTAGAATCAGTCCTGCTAGCAAACGTTGAGACGAATGAAGAGGAAGCAAGCGAGATAATTCGTATTCGTACGAGATGCTGCTCGCGCCAACGGGGAGCATCGTTGTCGCAGATTTATCGTAACTCAGCAATGACTTTTCTCGCTCGGTTCATCGAGACACCTCGAGTAGAGGAATCCCTATTGCCGTTGCCTTTGCCGTGACCACCGCTGTGGTCGTCGGCTTCTCGCGAGGTACGTTAACGAAACGGTACCGATGTCGATACGGGTCCAGGAATAATTTCCCAGCGGTACGGTCGACGATTTCTACTCGTTGATCTCGACGGAAAATTAATTCAACTCCGCATCCGCGTAATGTTTTGCGGTTAGCAACGTTGTTTGGCTCCGAACGGAGTTGAATCGTAGGACCAACGAGGTATCGCGAGGCGAGATCACCGATTACGAAAGGGTTTGACGTACGAGTTGGGGTTGAAATCGAGCGAAGTAAAGAGGCGGTCGCGGTAGCGCACCGACGATACCACGAAATACTCGCGGAATTGTTGAGAGTCCTCGGAGGAGTTCTCCGGAGGGAATTGGTAGCAGTTTGAAATTTCTTTTGTCTCCTCCGGCTCGCGAGCATCGAGGACCGCGCGCGCGGAGTGGGCATCCCCTCTCGGGTCTCGTGTTACGACGAAGATAGAACGAGCGAGTTTAACGTAGCGTTGAAAACTGCCCGAGAAGTGTACAATTGAAAGCGAGCTTTGTGAATCGTCATTCTTCTTTATCCTACTTTTTTATCACTCTTGTTTTCCACCCATGAGGCTACCGAGCCACAAAGTTTTCAAACTCCCCAAACTCCCCGTGTAAACATAAACATAAATATTCAGATTTGCCGCGCGGGGACATTTTTCACGTCACGTTTTTACGACACGCTTAACGTACCGCGCAACAAATTACCGTATCGATTCGCGCGCCAACCCCTTTCGGCCCCAGAATTTCATCGGCGTTGATTATTTATTGAAAATTATATTTTCATAAGCTTGTCGAGGCGGTGCGCGATGCTGTGTTTCTGAAAATCAACGCGTCGAGCCAAGCGTTTCGGAAATACTCCCGCGTCGATTATATTCGGCGGTTAAAGGGACCGCAACTCGATTCGACGATCGCAAATTCGGACCTCGATAATGCGGACCGACAGTTTTTCACTTCGACCAGTCGTATCGAATTTACCCTGTTAAATTTCCCAACCTCCATCGCCATTTCCGGTCTCGTACCTCCTTTGCCTCCCATCGGGAAAGTTGATGGTGAATTTTCTCCGTCGACGAGAGTCGAACAACTGATCTGCAAGTTTCTTCCGCATTTCTCGAATAGAATCGAACACGAGCGTCGACGGTCAACCTCCTATAGCAGCTACACCTCGCGTGTCTGACCCAGAAATCTCGTTTGTCAAAAGCAGTTGATACGCTAATGGTAATGAGAAAAAAAGGTATGCTTTTTTCACGTTTTCACCGCAGGAATAAACATCGTGCGAAGGGCGTGCTCGTTACGTTCGTTCATTTTCGCGTAATTAATGTCTAAAAAATATGCATTTGCTACCCTCGCCGTTGCCTACCCACGTAAACAGCGCTCGTCGTTCTTCGTCCAAAAAATAGGTCTCGCCTGTCGACCACGAACATTTCACCGCGAAAAGCGGAGCGCGAGAACTCCGGAGTTCAGAAATTACGCAACAAATTGAAAAGTTCAGTGTGGTAGGTGAGAGAGACAGAAAGAGGGGGGGGAGAGAGAGAGAGGGAGATGTGAAGGAATTCGAGAGGTTTCGTTCTTCCATTTGGAAAACGGCACCGAGCAAAATACTCGCCTCCTCGTTGCGCTGCTGTAAACGTTTTCGGACAGACGAGAAAAAAAAAAAAGAAAAAAGTCTCCCTGCTGCCGGTTACGGGAGCATGTAAATTGGCAAGCTGCCGCCATCACCTTGCAGCTAACCCCAGGGTCGGCGGCGCGCCAGGTTGCACGTTTATTTGCATGAGATTCTAATTAGTTGATGCAGTTCTCTTCCAACGGTGCGCGACAAAGCCGTTGCTTTTGGTCTCTTCGTCTTCGCGAATTGATAACGCCCCTTTGCAAAAACTGCGCGGCTCGATCGCGAAAACAATGACGATACTCGCGTTCGTTCGCTCGTCTAAAATCTACAGAAAAAGGTGCGATGTCATTTCAGACGTTCCAGCAAGAAGTTCCGCGAAAAACTACTCGCGCGCCGATCAAACGGTAATTTATGGACAAAATCGACGGCTCGATTCTACGATATAATCCGGAGCAGAGTCGTTTCTCGCGATGACTCGAAGAGCGATACGTGAATCGGCGAAGATGGATGGGAATTCCTGTCATTTCGAGGATACCAACAGGCTTTTGGTACGCGTTTCTTGCTTTTTTCAACAGCCCACGTCTGACAGCTCGGCTTTTTCAACGAACGACGTGACTCGGCGCGTACGCGATACGCAAACAATCGTGTGCGAGAGGCATATTTCGTAACTGGCGCCCGGTAAATCGATCCAAGTCCAAAATAAACAATAGCTTTTGTTCCCGTTGTTGCGTACGAGAGACGCTCCAACGTTCCTATTTCGGACGCGGCATGACATTTGAAAAAGAATTTCAAAACACTCTCCGACGCGTAACGACGCGGCTAACAACCTCCAGAGGACTACTACACTATGCTTGTAAAACATTTTCACTTCCAGCTTTGACTTTGAAAAATGAGCGCCGCAACATTTTTTCCTTTCACCACGTTTAGGACGCATTTCGGGGGTTAACAATAGAGCTTCAAGGTCGCGGATCTACTCCGTGATTTTCATCTCGGTACGATGATTTTTTCCGCGCGGAAAATACTTCGATCTTTCGGCTCAGCGATGAAGATGAACGCGAGAGGAAATTATTGTGGAGAGAATTTGGCCTGGATACATATTTGCGAGCGAGGTCGGCGGTGACAATGCGAAGAGACTCGTCGCGGTCCGTATCGACCGACATCGGCGAAGACAAGAAGCGTCGGTGGTCGAACAACCTCTTGGTATGCGATTCGTTTCATCGCTCGTCACACCCCATGCCGCGTCTGTCGAGGGGCATATTTAAATAACCGATAAATGAGAATAAAAGGAGGAGCGCGGCTGACGTAGAAAAAGCACTCTTGATCGTTCGCCAAGGTTCCGTCGAGCCTCGCGAGACATAAAGGAGCTTAAAGTCACGCTCAAAACGTCTCCTCTTCACATCGCGGAAGGCGTTCGCTGAACAGGCGAATTTGCCGGCGTGGACGCCGACGGAAGTTACTCGACATCGTCATCGACGCCGAAGCCGCGGTTTTTCTCCGCGATTTGCCCGCGAAGCCAATAATCCGCAATTACCGCCGAGTGCGAAATCGAACGCGTATTCGAAACGGCGTTGGGATCAAAGCGGAGCGAACGGAAACTCGATTTCGAGCCCTCGTTCGCCTATGCGAATCAAACTTGATAGAGAAACGTCTATCAACGGTAGTCTCAACCTTTGACGGATAATTGGCCTGTCGAGGGCTCGAAGTTTTCGTCGAATATCCAGCAACAACCCTCGACTAATTTCACGAAGGTATTTCAATCCCTCGCTCCTCGAAAGAAACCCGAAAACTGGGAATAATATAACTCGGTACGAACACAGATTAGGTCGGTATGACGGGGAAATTCATAAATTAGCCCCCGCCTCCCTCGTGCTCGCTAACGCCTGATTTTTTCGTCGAACATCGCGAAGATTGGGAAAGTTACAAGGCGTATCTCTCGTCACGAACACGCGATTCGACGCCGCGTCGTCAGCTTTTACGCGAGCCATTAAATATAACGAGACAAAACATTCGCCTCCGTTCACGATATCGGCCCTTTATCGTCTATCGCGATAATGTCTCGGCGACAAGGAACGCGTGTTTCTCTTATATCTGTATACGGCGGAGGGCTGGGGCGAGCTATAACTAGGTGTAACGAGGTCACCGGCCTCGATAACCACGCGATCGCCTCGGTGAACGTTACATCGTGGGTCGAGGCTATCGATATTCTTCTGGGATCCTCGATGGCATCGTGGGCAAAAAAGTCATCGTCGAAGACTAATCGGCGCTTTTGACGCAGCGGACGTGCGAAGTAACGAGAGAAATAACAAAATGTTGGCTCGACAAGATTGTCCCGCGTGACCGTGAGACGCAGCTTCCGCGCGGGAGATCACGGGATCAGTTTCGCTGGGTGTACAGCGCCGCTCGGATTTGTCGAGAGTTGGAGAAGAAAAATGAAAAATAGTGCTCGCGACTAGACTGACCTGATCTCTCGCGGCTCCGGTAAGGCTCTGAACTCTTTGAAGCAGGCTCTCCCTCGTTTTAGCTGGCGACGAAGGGGCGCTGGTAGTTCTGGAACCAGGTCTCAAATTCAGGCTCAAGTCGCCGCCGGCTGGCTGTTGAGTTCCGGAAGGTGGTGCTCCGGGAACCGGCGGCTGACTCGGCGGAGGAGCCGGCGTCGGCTGCGACTGCAAGGGACGCTCGGTGGACGCGAGAGGTCCTTGATACGGCTGACTGGAGTCCTGGCGACTCATGGAGGCCAGTCCGGGCTCGGCGGATGGATCATCATCGAGTTCCGAGCTGAGATCCCCCGACGAGAACCTGCAAGGGGAGCGTAAACAAATATGTGATTCGACGCCGCGCCACCTCGATGCAATCGTCCCCGGGGAAATTTGCGAATCTGCCGAAAATAATTAGGTACCACCTGGAATACCTATTCGACGAGGTTCCCGCTGGTGAGATTAAAAATTAACAAATATGGTTTCGCGTGGCTTCGACGTTATTTGCGGATAAACGGATTTTTCTTCCACGTCGATCGAGCGAGTCTGCTGAAATTCATTTCAGCACTTCTGTTCCCCAATAACGCGTCTCGCGGCTCCGACGTCCCGGACTCGTTGTTGTGGAAATAACGAGATCGTGCGGATTCGCCGAAACGAAGGCTTTTTTCCGGCGAATTTTTCATCGCGAGTAACGCAACCGCGTTTTCAGATACGACGCGAGCGAACGGAGATTCTCGCGGAACGGTTGAATCTTTTCAGCTCTGGAGAGACGCTCCCTCGCTGGGTCTAGACTCGATGTATTTTTATGCTCGTTAAGTAACCTAAATTTACTCTATAAAACTGCAAGGTCGTCAGCATTTTTCACGGATAATGCTTCGGTAATTACGAGAGAGACTCGCGAGACGTCGCGGCTACGCTCGCGACGTTCAGCCGTGAAAAGTGCGAATTCTCGCTACAAAAATGATCTACGTTAACCGAGTTGGCTTTTTCGAAGCTGGTATTTTCAAGGAGCACACGATATTCCGAATTCTCATTCGCCGACTTCTCGCCTCGTTTTCACAAAAAAAAAGCACAAAAAAAGTGGCGAATCTCCAAAAACTCAACCATCTCCGTCGAGAAATTTCCATCCGGCGAAACCGTCGCGAAAACTGGGGGAAAAAAACGACCGACTGTGAGAGAAAGAGGAACGAAGCACGAAAATGGAAATAATTAACGAAACGTATCGTCAGATTTACATCGCATTCGCTGCCTTCGCGTGTTCGATACCTTCCAACAAATTGTAAGTATACGCACCGTCATTACTCAAGCGGCATTTCATCGGAATAACAAGGATTCCCTATCGTCTGATTAACTACTCGATTAATCGACGAGGAAGATACACGGGAAAAAAGCCAATCATAATCAATAATGATGATCAAACGCTGCGAGAATCCATCACGTGGTCAATTAAAATCTTGTCAAGCGTTAATCATTCTCCGTGTCTCTCTTCTCATTTCTCCCGAGTACAATACAGGAAATTTCGAAATCACCGTGCATTCCATACGAATTCGACGGATTCTCGAACATTCGCGCTCCTCCAATCTGTTCGCGATTTTTTTCACGTTGCTACATTGATATTTTGGAAGTTTTTCGTCATCTTCGCGTTGCATGGAGAAGAAGAAATAACGATTTTCTCGAAATCCGGATCTACGGCGGTTTCGAATGGGGGGAATCGATCGTCAGCTTATTTTCGGTAGTTTCAACGATGCGAGTTTCGAGATCGCGGATATTCTCGCGATAAGTGGATATCAGTTGTGAAAAATGCCGTTCCAATAAATTCGAGGATCCGAGCGTTGATATTGGTAAGAGCATTTTTTATCCGCGATGATTGGATTCGAGCCTCGATGCCATGAAACCCGCGGCATGAAAGTATATATTACCAGTCGGTGGAATTTCGGAGGGTGAAATAGTCAACGGTCTAACGCAGGCGAGCGATTTTCGATCATTGGCCCTTTATACGAGGAATGGAATTACCCTGTGACTCGGGTTTTCCTTGATTACGATCCATCAAGCGTAAAAAGTGAGTAGCGAAATGGTAAAAAGGAGATGGAAACGCTCGCGGGAGCCGATCCTCCAAATTTCGCACGATCGGCATTCTCGTCGTTACCCTCGTCTGTAGTTTTTGTTTCGAGGCACGAGGGACCCGCGCACGCGGGTATTTTTACAATTTTATTGATAACCTATCGATCAAGCGGTGTCGAAATACCGGTGAAAGATATGATCGCGGTAGATACTCCATCATCGCTCTCGGAAGTCTAACTCAAATATTTTCGTCATCTTCGCCGTAGGGCAAGACGCGGGGTACCCGAACATCCGTACGACGTGCAACGTACAACGATCGGTACGGTGAAAAGGAAGAAAAGAACCGCAAGGAGTCGAAGCCACGAAGGTGAAGAGCAAATGACGTTCTCGCCGTACAAAAACGGACAGCGACTTCGGAACGCGACGCGCTATGCTGTCGAACATCGCGAGCTCAAAAAGCTGCAGGAAAACGGCGTGTTTGCACGAGAAAATTAACACCGTCGCGAATAACTGCACGACTCGGATGACGAGACGAAAAAAGCTCGACACAAAAACTAATGAAATGACGAGACATAAATACAAGTCAACCGAGTTCGAAATGGTGCAAATACAATGAAACCCGTGAGCATCAGTGCGAATAAACATGCCGGCGGGCAAAAGAAGCAATTTCGGCAAAAATACACGTATAAGAAGCAAAATCGCGCAAAAGTCAGTACAATTATTAAGTTTGCAAAATTATTATCCTTGAGAGATAACCGATGAATCGGGAGAACGTTGCTTGAAAATAATGGATGGCCGCGGAACAACGTCACTGTATGGTGCGAATACCTATATTGTCTTCTTGCTTGGTGGCAAGTGATGCAAAGTAAAATGCACGGTTTTTGTGAAAAACTTTGCGTAAATCGCGAAAGGTTAGGGCGAGCCAGCGAGAACCGCCGTATGGCGAGGCAACTTCGCGGGGCTGTTGGATATAAATTGTCGATGAGGTAAACGAGAAGGTATCGAAAATGCCGGTGAGAAAATGGCGCGCGTTAAGGTTGATATACGCGAGATGGTCGTAACGAGTATATAACAGCGACGGGCGATGCTCACCTTCGTTTCAAGTAGTTGACATTGGTGGTGAAAGATTGGCGGAAGCTAGAGAATGAAATGTTGGCGGGTGTTGGAGCGTTGCCGCAATATTTGGCGCAGCCGCCTCGACCGGTAATTTTGCCGGTTCTGTCTTCTTCGCGGTTCGAGAAAATTCTTCCAGTTTCTTAGGTCGTGGATGGGAGATTCGTTGTCGCAAACGAGGAGCTCGCGCGTTCCGCCTCGTACGTATTTTTATCGCAAAATTCGAGTATCTATCGCTTAGACAAGCTCTGGCGAGGAGTTGTCCGTTTCGTTGTCTCTCCTTCTCCAACCGACTCGGGGTTTCCTCCTCTCGGTGTCTCGGCTGGTTGCTGTTGCTCCTCTTCTTTCCTCTCGCTTCGTGGCGTCGAATCGTCGAAAGTCGTTGCAGTAGTCGCGTCCGCGTCGTTGTCGTCGTTGATCGTTACGTCGAGGTGATATAATAAGCTTGAAAGTAAAGTAACTGGAAATGAAAGGGTGAACTAAGAGAGGTGAGAAAGGAGAAAATAAACAATCCAAGTTTAGGTCTGCAACAGAAAGAGAGAAGACGATCGTTAGTGATCGCAGAGATTTTCTGCTTATTTCCAGACTCTCGCTTCCTGATTAATTGTAACAATTACAACGAACCATCCAACTAGCGACACGCTAGGAAACGTCGATCAATTGCTACTTTACACCGCTCCGACCTCGTTTTATAATAACAATAACAATAACAATTACAAAAACAATACCAATAACAATAATAATAACAAAAATAAAAATACCATTCGTTTGATGTTTAGTCATCACGGTTGTATGTCACAACGAATAGCGGAACTTTCACGAATAATCGATCTCGATTCGTGCACGAGCGAGCTTTGCTAATACCGCGTCGAACGCGTCGTCGCCCCTTTCCATACAATGGAAGCAAGCTTCTCGAAGATCCGAACTTTTCGTACGCGTGATATCGATACACCGAGGGTCGTCTGTTTGGTTTGGCGAAATACTTTCGGCAACCTTACCTTTCGTTCAGCTCACAGCTCTCTCGGCTAATCGTCGAATAAATATTTAGACAGCCGCGAGAACGCGATCCTTTCGGTAGACTTTCGAGTACTCTCGAGATCCATTATAGAGTGAAGAAAAAAGAATAATCTATAAATCGTCGGCATGCGAGAGGGAAATGTATCCACGTGAAATACCGTGGACACGACGCGAATGTATTTCGGAGCGGTAGGTACGTGTTTTTCGAAAAACACCGGTTCGTATCTACTGGCTGATGCTGTCGGTTCGTTAGATAAATCAACGCCCCGTGTTGACAACGACCCGATGTTATTACATCACGGTGTTACATCGCAACGTTGTACCGTATAATACGAGTACAAATTATAAAGCTGCTTTATGCGACAAGCTGATTCCTCACTCTAACGTATAATACAGTTTTTCAAGTCACGTTTTCTATGGTCAGTTGTAATACGCGATTCGTTCCTGCAATGCGATGCAGGCGACGACGATCATCCGTTTATGGTCTTCGTCCCCGCGTGAAATATCAAGCGCGATAGAGGAAATCAGGCGATTGTTCGAACCCGTGCCGTTGAAATATCATTTACCAACGAAAACAACGCTTATTCGAGCTTACAATTCCAAAATGATCTTAAAATGTAGTGAATTCGTCGCGTACTCTTTCCGAATGCATATTCTCGCTAATCCGACTTCCCCGGTCGTTTAAGCCCCGCGTAGACTCTTCAACGCGAAGTCGATTTTTCAAACGTTAGCCGAACATCCTTCGTTGTAAAAACGCGCCCGCCCAGGCGGATCAGGTCGGTGGGAACACGAGGAAAGAGGCGGAATACGGCGTCGAGTATCGCGAAAATAAGAAATAAGAGAGCCATTCGTTGCAGGTTCACGGAATTTATTTAGAAAATTTCTACTCAAGAGCATTTTGGCGTGTCTGAACGCGTTCCACGGACCCGTTAACCGCCCACCTTCGATCCAAAACTAATGCGGGTAGAAGGAAGTTTTTGGTCGAGTAACACGGACGGCGCATCCATGCTACACCAGCGAGTCTCCGTCCGCCTGCGCTCGATGTCCGCGTTCCACCGGAAGGTATAACGCGGTGTAGTGCAAAATCGTGTTGCTCGGGTCACGAGCGAGAGTGAGAGAATTCTTTAAAGCAGTGTAACGCGAAAGTACATCGTAGAAATATATCATCGCTCTTTGTGCAGCGAACGCACCTACGATAACTTTAACGTTCTTTAACGAAGTGTCGGCCGGGTCGGAAAAAAGTGTAGAGAAGAAAAAAGAACGCGACGTTCGCGACTATTCGCTTGCCTTTTGTCTTTCCTCGTGGAAATGTAATAGGTAAAGCGAGACTCTGGTAATGAAAGTGCGAGAAGGATTCTCGGATTGTTATTAGTTTTCTAGGATCTGCCGAGATTCGCAATTCAATTTCTCATCCTCAGAAAACACGACTCGTTGCGTGCGCGTGAAATTTAATATTTTCGGCTCGTTTCGTATAAGCCTTCCACATTTTCCCGTTTTTCTTCCGCTCCAGAAAAAAGAACGACGGACGGCTCGGGGGAAAGGTTGAAAATCGCCGACGGGCTTTCGCGAGCGCTGTCCTCGTCTCTTTCTTTCCATCATCTCCGCGGGCCGTGTAATTTTTTCCCTTCGTTTCCCCGTTGTTTTTCTGCTTTTCTCTCTCCTTCCCTCTCTCCCTCTCGCGCTCTCGCCCTTTCTTTCTCCTTTCCCTCGCGAATCCAATTTACCAGCAGCAGATTAGCTTCGTTCTTATCGAGTTAAGAAAGAATGACGTCGTAAAAAAAATTATGTAGCGTCAGTCGAGGCACCAGCCGAAGAATATAAATTAGTCGAACGACAAGGAAGAGACTCCGAGAGCTGGAGGCTTCGTGGTTTGCCAGAATCCGTGTCAACTCCCAACTACGGTCGAGCGAATCGTTCTCCTTTGAAATAAGGCCTTATTACTGTTATCACCTGGCTGGAAAAGAGTTTCCTTTCTCGGCTATTCGATTCTACCATTTTTTTCTTTCGCAGGAGGTAGAAAAAATCGCAAGGAAACGGCAACTTCGCGTGACAATGGAATTCCAAGGCGATCTCCTCTGTCGCGCCGAGAATTCCACGTACTTTGCTACCCCCCGCGAAGCAGACGCGTCGAACCTCGCAATCAGAATTTCCTTGCCGTACCTACGCACGACGGTGGCTCGAGCTCGCAGCGTTTTCGCCAACGGAGTCAAACGCGAACGAGTTGACTCGTTATTCGCAGCCCGCCAATTTCCCATCCCCTCGTTCTGCGAGCGCTTCCGATCCCGAGCCTCGGGCGAAGCTCGTACTCCGCGCTTGGGATGGAAAATTAGCGCGGAGCCGCGAAATCGATGGTCTCGCCCTGACGAGTCAAGCGTAGGCTTATTTGTCTCCATTGAATTTTCCGAATTTGTAAAGAAGCTGCGTGCAGCGAGTTCAGCCCCTCCGTTTCCGCGACCAGTGACGCGGCGATGTCGCCCGGGACGCCGGCAATCAGGCGCGGCGAACGGAGCGCGTAACGCGAATCCCATTCGAGCCGGTCAGGCCGCGCATTAATTAAACGCGATCGTTATTCCCGAACGTCCGGCTCTGTTCGTTTGATTTCCAAACGCGCATCTGGACGTCGTCCGGCTGCCAATTTATGCTCTTTATTCGAGCAACGAAACTATTCGAAAGCCTCGTGATCCGCGCCGAGCAGCAGGTACCAATCCAACTTCCCGGTCAAAACTGCCGAGGAGGCTCCGCTAAAACCAGCGTGATACCCGCCGCGTGGTACATAAATCCCGAAACTCGAGTGGAACGAGAACGATTAGAGAGATCTTAGCTGCTACCAAACTATTCCGACGGCAACGAGTGGGTATCCGCCGATAAACGGATAATTCCCAGTATTATGCCGCTTCGAACACGAGTTTCACATTTTTCAATTTTTCTCATCAACGCGGACGACTGTTTCTCTGGTTTCGGACGTTTCGCCGCTTCCGAAATTCTTCCTTCGCCGGAAAAATAATCGGGACGAGGAGCCTCTCACGGAATCAGGCGGATACGAGCTTAATCTTTACGATGAGCGCGGACGACTTAGCCTATTGATGGAGCACTACGCCGGAGGACCGATATCAGGATGAGAAGGAAAGTCGTCTATAAGCGAAACGACGGCGATTCTACCTTGGATGTACATCGTCTGTACCTTCATCGATTGCATCCTGGAGGCGTCACCCGGCGATGTTCCACAATATCGATAATGGACGAAGACGTGGCGCATTCAAAGTAGGAGAATCTCACTTGCCACGCGAATTCATTATTCAGGCAGCGAAGCGCGACTCGCGAAGCAAGAACTTTGCACGGCGCGACGTATCAACTTTGTTTTTAGTTTTTTTTGTTGTTGTTTTTTTTTAATAAAAATGTTTGATACGTAACAACGGAATATTTCGTGTCTTCGTATTCCATGCGATGCACCATTTTCTCGAGTAATACTGAGACCGTCTCGAGCTTTGCCCAAAAATGGGAGTACTCGTTGTAAGCTTGTGCAAGCTACTTCGACTTCGGCAGTATTTCGACTTCGGTGCGTCGAGCCAAGGCATTTCTACTCGTACGTAGAGTTATTATTCACTGCCCAGCGGAATTTGACCGGGTAAAATTTCTCTCTTACGACGTATGAGATAGAATTCCTGAGTCCTCGGTTCAGAATCGCAATTCATCGTGCAGAAGATACGCGTTTCGCGAAAATTCACCACTTCGCGAAACTTCCGAAGCATCCGAGTAAATCGTTGGCCACGCGTCGCGTTGGCCATTGTTCGCCTGATTCGCAAACTTGCACGCCACGATGATGTACGAAAGTAGGAAAAATTACTGGCATCTCGCGTCTGCACTGCGGATATAGAGCGAATACTCGCTACTCTCTGCTATCGCGTAACACGCAAATCTCTCGTTAACGAAGTAATTTAGCGTTCAGTGCTCCGATCAATTTTTCACTCGCCATTTTCACATCCCATTTGCTCGGCGAATATTAAAAATGTTATTGAAAAGATCCGTTCGCGATATTAATTTCGGGAAGAGGAGCAACGCGAGTTTCGATCAGCTTATCATGGTCGTAAGTTAGCGATGCAGTTTCGTCATCGCGGTGATGAAAAATGTAATTTGAAGAACGTTGAATGCAGGAATTCGCAGGTTTCGCGAACACGTTCGAGGGACGATATCGCGAATCTATTTCACGTCCGAAAATCCGTTTGCTGGGAGAGAATCGCCGACCGTGAAGAGAGTGTAAAACGAGGTCCGAGCTAAATTACGAACAGACCGGACGACGAGCAGGAAGCGAACCGAGAACTTGGGCCAATTTCTCGCCCAGCGAAAAACTTCTCTTCAAACTTCGCTGCGAACTCGTAGCGAAAACGGAACACGACGCTGAGGAGAGTCAACGTTGACATCGGGGATCGTCGTTAACGGAATGTTCGATAGTTTAAAAGTAGCACAATCCTACTAACGAGCATCCATTCGGAGAATAACGATGCGATGCGAATTATTAATAAATATTCGCGCGGAAAACTTATTTCCAATCATTTTACGTCCGTACAAATATACCATCCCGATATCCGACGCACCATTTGCAATTACCTGACTTCGGCTAAGACTTTCAAGTGGACAAAAAACTGGACAGTTTTTCTGAACCGCTCGGACGAAAGACATGAACCGGAAGCTGAGAATTTTACATATTGGACACAGTTTCGAATCACGCGGAAATATACGTAGTAATTCGTAGAATGCAAAGATCGTTCGCCAGCGAAAATATCAGTTCTTTTCGGACCGTCCTTTTTTGCACGCAATAATCACAGATTATCGGACAGTCGTGGTAATTTAACACTCGATTGGACACAAATAACACAATTTCACGCAATTATTCCCATTTTATTCCGGTCTCGGATTTCAAATATACGATATCAAATGCGAAATAGGCGTAATCGAAAGAAAAGCGGGGAAAATTATTGCAGGTGCTGCGAGTGAAGGGTTCTTCCCTCTCGTTGCGCGGGTCCTTAGGTCTCCACTGCGAACCCAGCGCGGGCGAGCATATTAATAATAAAGCGCGTCGTAAATTTATTTTACCGGAGGAATTTCTAGTAGATTAACTACTCTCGTTAATTAACCAGCCATGAGATACGAGGCGAGGAAATGAGTAATTTCCACGCGAGATCGAGAGGTCCAATAGATAATAGAATGTTTTCAGCGCTCCGGTCAACATCCACCGCATCTCGCGAAGGTTTTCGTTTCATCGAACGTACCTATCAAATATCTGCAGATGAAGTTGTCCGTGGAAAAAAAGGCGTGAAATTCACGTCGGCGTGGTTACACACCGGGGAGAGATGAGCTATATCGTTGCTCGCGGGCGAATCGGACGGTTGTTCCCTTTGCTCGGGAATACAAGAGGTTTTGCGGAATTTTCCGAGTTCGCGGTTTCTCTCGCGTTTCCGGAAATTTTGTCGGACTCGGGAGCCGAAACGTTTCACATTTTCGAGTTCGTTGCTCGACTGGGTCGAATCACTCGGTGATTTTCACAAAAAGCTGGCCGCGCGAAAGCGCGAGGCTTGCGACTTTAATCCCGCGGACTTTCGTGCGAACCGGACCAAATCATGTCGAAAATGTTTGATGGAAAATAAAGGCGTATATAAATAAAGAAACGTACGGAAAGTCGATTATATCCCTTGCGGTCGCGTGCGCTTCCTTTTACCGCGGCTTCGCGAGCAGCTCAACCGGTGAAACCGAGCAGCAAGGGCGAAAGCTCGGTCCCGCGAAAATAAAAATCCCGGGCAAAAATTTCAGGACGACGAAAGCCCAAGGAAAATACGGAGGATTTCCGCGAATATTATGCCGAGTTTCGGAGATTATTTTTCACCGGAGGGCCAAACATTTCGCTAATTGGTTATTCCAATTAAGCCACGCAACGTGACGCGCCGCGCGGTGAGACAATAACGAGAGGCACAATGCCGCGATTTTCCACGGCATCTCCCTCGACTTCGCGCGAATGCGTATATGAACCAAGAAGCAAATAATCCATGATGAAAAAACGACCTAATATGCCGCGCCAGCACCTTACTTCACAAACCAAAATAATCACCGATGCTTTTTTCAAGGGTTTTTTCAAGATCCAGCAACTCCGTCGCGACGCGATGAGAAAAGCAAAGAGCAGCGAAAGAACAAATAAAGCTCGCCGCAGCGGACAAACTTTCTCGCCGTGAGACAAAAATCGATCGAGAATGAACGAATAAAAACCAAAAATCAAACCCTCTCGCTTTTATTTTCCCATTTCTTTTTTCCCCCATGTTTTTCTCGTGTTTCGTTTGATCTGTCTCCTCTTAGTTTTTCTTTCCATTACCGGTTCTACTTTCCGATTCTCTGCTCGTGTTTGTCTAATCTTCTTTGTTTATTCTGGTTCCGTATCAAACTTATTCCCAGCTTACTTTCTCTATTCTCCGAATTTTCTCTTCCTCTTACTCATTTTTTTCAGAGTTCCTTCGTTTTTCTTTCCTCTCCGCGAGATTCCCTACGTTTGACGCTTGTTTGAGAGGCTTTTGTCCCGTTTCACAGCTGATCCGCGTCTGCGATCGATGCGAAACCGTACAATTTTCGGTTTCCTCGCTGCAGTTATGTTAATTTCTCGGTCGAGGGTCTCCGCTCGTTACGTCCCTTGCGTCATTAGGGAAATTGTCCATTTTGTAAACACCTCTCGCCAGTTGGCATTGAAGAGGATAAATATCAGCCCGTTCCAGGTGCGACGACGTCGTAACGACCGCGTTTGCGCGACACACGCCGCGAATTAATTTTTCCTCCCAAGACTCATCAAACGCTAAACGACCACCGAAAGCCAGCGCAAGTATTTTTCACGTGTATAAAAACGTATTTCAGTTCGTCGGATGAAAAAGCATCAGTCCGGAAATTCTCTAGGCTCCGATATTAGCCTTTTCGAATGTACGACTCGTTTGAAAAGTAATTATCCAGCGGTTGGCAAAGGCATGCGTTTTCTCCGCGTTGATTTTCAGTCACCCGATGAGAAACGGCAGCATCGTATTCGCGTTCGATACACACGCGAAACGAAAAATGTGTCAATCTGTTTTTTCCGATGAAGTCGCGCGAATATTTCGGCGAATAATTTCCGTAGAGGTAAATGCGAATGTTTGCTCGTTGATTTACGGAAAATCGATTCGAAGGGGTATATAATTGGTTCGACGATGGTAATTGGCAGGGAAGAGGATACGAAAGAGCTGCGTACTAGGCGACGTAAGAGGGCGAGAGGGCGGGCGGGGAGAAAGGGGAGAGGCGAAGAAGAAAGTGGATACGATGAAAACGTTGGAAATCTGGGGAGCGGTTCGCGAGTCCGGTTAGGTTAGTTTTGTCATTAAAACGTTACGTCAGGCGCACGATTCTCGGTAACAATGGTGGCTCTGGTTATACAAACGCGCGCCGCGAGGAGAACGAACGAGCCGGAGTTATATACATCCCTCGTGTCTCGATTTCCCATGAATTTCTAGGAGGGTTCGATTTACTGCCTTGAGAAAGAATGCATTCCGGAGCTTTTTCATTTTCAATAAGTTCAGCCGTACTTCGGCACCGGAATGACTGCCGATTGTTCAATTTTACGAACCGAAGATCGATTCGACGCGTCGTAAAATCACGGCCAGGCAATTCGACGCGTTACGCTCAAGATATTGAAATGGACGAGAAACCGTTCGCGGACTTTTCCAGCGCGCAATAAGCACACGGAATGACTCTAATACGACATTAAGCTCCGAACAAATCCAGCGTCCGCGAGGAGAATAATTCTTGTATTTCCATTGTATCCTCGCTATTCCATCGCCCGTATCGTTCTCCGATAGATTTTATACCCACCCCGTTGTTGTTTCGCCGCAACGTATCTCCCTCCCCCGCTACTCGCGCGAGAAACACGTGGAGCAAAAAAAAAAACCAATCACCTTTCGTCGCCTCGTCGTACACAAGCTTTTTCCAATTTTTTCCGCCATTTTTTTTGGACCCGTTTCTCGCCTCGACCGTATTGATAAATGAATTTTTGCTACGGTTGATAACGCCACAGCCGCGCGGCGGGCTACCAGCCTCGACCCCTCGCCGCTGTACTCCTGAAGGATGGATACGACGAAGCAGCAGCCCGTATTATATGTTCTATGGAACGAATCGTATATGAAAAACACGACGCGCCCGGAAGCTCGCTCGCACGCCTCGAGAATTCCGCCACGGATGAATATATCGACGCGCGATTCCGGGGAGCATTTTCAGGTAACAATGCGAAACGGGGATCCGCGTCGAGTTACGTATCGCTGGTCGTTCGCGGCGATGTGTATGCGAGCGCGGATATCAACTCGAGTTCTTGTCATCGGCACTCGGTGGACGATACACGTCGTGCTACAGGTGGAATGTTTAACATTTTCAGATCGCGTGCGAACACGAGGGATGACGTGTCGGAGCATCGTTCGGTGTGTACCTGACGGACGTTGGTTCATCGATCGCGCGGCTCTTCGTGGTCGCGTTCATCCGATCCTATATCATCTACGTGCGCGTGGAAGGATCCATTTGTGCCGCGCGAAAGGGTAACTACACACGGCGAGGACGAAGCGCGCGAAGGGACTCGCTCGATATCTCGCAATTTCGCGTTTCTACGACCCCGATCAGCTCCGTTATTATTTGTCATCTCAATCTGGATTCGAGCGATTCGATTCCGGTTTGCTAGTAAATATTTTATTCGATTTTCCGAACGTCTTGCGGCCCCAAGATTTCTCTCGTGACTCGACGCGCGAGATGCTCCGATCTCGTCATCGCTGTCGGTGATAAAGTGCCAGGAATAAAATTCTCTCGGATCACTCTACGACTTCGCATGTTTTCGATCTCTCTCTCTCTATTCCTCTCTCTCTCTCTCTCTCTCTCTCTCTCTCTCTCTCTCTCTCTCTCTCTCTCTCTCTCTCTCTCTCTCTCTCTCTCTCTCTCTCTCTCTCTCTCTCTCTCTCTCTCTCTCTCTCTCTCTGCAGTCAATATCATTAGAATTCTACGAGATGCTTGGCGAACAAGGGAACGACGAATGGACGGGTGAAACGATAAAGTTCCAAATTACACGAGTTCCATTGACGACACCCCGCGCACGGATCACGCATCTCCGTAAACCTAGTTCGAAAACTTCATGCAGATACACGCTTAGTGGCAAAATATCTCGGGCATAAACTTGGAATTGCTAATGTACTCAACGCTGACCCAGATTCGTCATATCTGCAATAATGTGCATAATATACGATACGCGCGCCTATGCAACGTTGGTACGATTGACGTCAGCGACGTCGGTAGGTACTCTCGGCCGAGAAAATTCAACGATGCTGTACATTAAACGCTGTACGTTTGTTGTGACAACGATGAAATAAACCAGAGACGAAATTTCCATAAGCGCTAGTTTCATACCCCTCCGCTCGAGCGTCAGGTGCACGTTGCTCGCATTCGCGAAAATACACTTTGACGCGTCCGTAGAAAAAATATGCGTACGATCTCAATTTTCCCGACACGTAGAAGACATCATCGATGAAAATTTGTACGAGCAGATAGGACGCTTCCCTCCGATTCTTCGTCCAGCGATGACAGACGAGTAAATTATTTCTCGAATGAATTAATTGCGAGGCCAATCGAACTTTGATTTAAAGGGAAACACTCGAGAAAAGAAACTGAAACGAACGAATGGAAAAATCGTGGTAAAGTGGGTAAGAAGGTCTGCAGCGAGCAGTCGACTCGCGTAAGACGTTGCTGCTGTCAAAATTTATATCGTTTCCACGTAACGAATTTATATTCGGGATACACCAAGAATGGAAAACTTCTCAAAAGCTCGCAAGTGAATCCTAAGATCGGTCTTCCGAGGATTCGGCGGTCAGATTTATGGATAAAGTTCGTCAAAGAGTAAAAAACCGCTCGATGCTCGACGATGTTCGGGAAAATACGTTTTGTAGGTACGAGATCGGAATTTACAGGGCTACGACGTGAAAAGCTAGATATACGATACGACGAAGCATCGGTGAAATTTTCGTTCCCATGGTGGATTTCGACGTCAGATACCGCTGCGTTCGTCCAATCATAACATTTCTGCTCGACGAGGTCGCAAATATTGGATGAAATTTTCGCGATCGTTCGGTCACTGAAGCTTTTCATTTGTTTTACTTCATCGATCGTATAGGCGCGCACGTACGCGGGGCACATGCGTAGAGTATTCGCGGCTCGAGCCGCGGCGCTCCGACCGTAAATTCGCGAAACAGGAAACGTGCAAGAGACCGAGGAATCGAAAGGGGTAGAGCGAATCAAATAGAATTACGAAGCAGTTTGGCCATTAGCGATAATTAACGCTTCGCGACTTGGCGCCAACAGCGACGCCCACCGGGAAGACGGAACGCCGGAGTCTCCGAGGATGAAAGCAACTGCAGCCGAAGGGGTGTCTGCCAAATGGTCGCGGCAGAACCCGACGCTGCACAGTCAGGGCGAATCGTAGCGTAGGTAACAACGTAATCGATTCAATCTGTAATTGTGTTAGCCGGACACCCGTGTCAACGCCCGCAGCGTTCATGCAGCGTCCACCGGAGTCGGTCCCAGGCGAGGGCGGAATCTCGCGAACTGCATAACTCGACGATTAGGCATGTCCTCTGGTGGCCGTCGGATGTAATCGAGTATCGTTATGGCAAATCGAATCTCGGCCACGGCGGCGGAAAAGAGGGTAGGATCAAGCGTTGTCCTTCGCGGAGAGCGCGAGAGGGTGTGAGCGCGCGCGAGAGAGAGAGAGAGAGAGAGAGAGAGAGAGAGAGAGAGTGGCGTCGAATAGCGACAACGCAATTACGCTCGTTCCGACGAATTTTCCGAAAGAAAACGATAAAGCCCGGTAATGAAATTCTGTTGTCGCGACGGAATTCGTTAGAGAAATGCTGGAATAGATCCGCTTTCGCGTCTTCATCGGCTCTCCGTTCTCGTTACCATATCGCTTATTTTTTCCCTCGGCTATTCTCGCAGCGAAAATTGTTTGCCTTGAGATGACGGCTAAGCCGGGCTCGCTTCGTCGTCGCCATCGATACCTTTCCGCGAATATTCGATTCGCTCCCAACCTCCGCTACGGATAACGAGAAGTCGAACAGATTCGCGCGGGCTGGTCGGACGAATGCTTGGCAATCTCGATGGAAAGTCGAGACGAGCGACGTTCGATGAACGGCGGAGAGTTCGCGAGAATCCGAGCGAGTGCTTCGCGGAGGGATGGTCGGGATGTATCGATCGAGTTGATTCACCGCCATTCGCGATAATACGCTCGACACGATTAATCTCGGAAAATGCAAGCGACGTGGTAATGGAATAGTGATTCGAAACCGTTTAACAATTCCAAGTTCCGGTCGGGCGCGGCTCCCACGCGCGCAGACCGTCGTAATTTCTGCGCTACGTGCTAATAATAATCATTTCCAAACGTAACCGTAGGAACTCGGCAAATTATTTCGCGAATCTGCGATACCACACGCGGCTAGATATTCTCGACGAATCCTGCATTTCTCGACACATTCTAACGTCATTCCACATTCTCAGTCCAATCAGCGCGACGCCGTTGCGTAACGCTACCGTTCCTCGCGTCGATAAATTGTCGCTGACGTCAATCGAACTCGGGGAAACGTGGGTAATCGAGAAAAAGTGACGAATCTACGTCGACGTATCGCATTCCGGAGGACATTTTTACATCGCTCTAGTACTTCGATAGTCGAGCGTACGAAATTCCCCGAAGAGTCGTACGCTGCACGGTGAAATGACGCGAAGAAGCGAAGAACGTCGGAGGAAAATCGACGTTCCGTGCAAAATACTTTTCTTTGTCGAACGATAAAACCAACTCGCGCGTCATATTTTTGAATAACTGGCGAGCAATCGATGCGTTCAATTTTCTTGTAAAAACGAGGAAACGGAATGTTCTAGAAATTGTATTCTACGTTTTTCGAGCGGAGGCTTTTACGTGGAAAATGATGTAGCGACTTGTCACGATAAAGCAGACGTTGACGGGGAATTGCTTTGGAACGAATTGTCTAAAAACCGTCGACTGTCGCGTAACGCGATAGCAAACGTCGGTCATGCGATACACGTTTAATGGAATGTTTCCACTGTTCTCGGGAATTTGAGAAACGAGATGATCGCGAGCAACGCGGATTCCGCCGCGCGTTTGTCGCTGCCACCGATCGATTCGATGAAACGAAATAAAACGCGTTTAAAAAGTGGACGATCATTTTCATCGCGTGAAAGTTGATGGCTTATCGTTCTCCAGATCTCGGAGACTTGTGGGAAAAATTCGTTAATTAAAATTTGGCTCGGATTCAAGATTCCACGGAGGAGTGGAAGTGAATTTTTTCTCGCTCGTTGCGTACGATTTTCCCCACGCGGAAGGTAATTTCATGGCAACGGCGCAAAGGTCCAACGAGCATTCCGGAGATTTGATTTAGCCAAACAGTCCAAAGAATTTAACACGCTCGAAGTTGCACCACTCTTCTCGTTAGCCGGTAATAGGATTTTCCACGCGGTTTCTCATATCATTTCGTTTCCCGACGACGAACGAACGAGCGATCAATCGAGCTCATTGCCACGCATCGCGAGCAAACAACGCGCCGCTATCCCGATATTTTTTTTATTTCTTCAAAAATACATCAGCTCGTAAACTGGAAACAGTCGTCGAGGAGAGCAGCTATATCACATTCGACGCGAACGCGATACTTTCCAAAAACGACGCCTCTTTACATCTCTGGAAAATTAATTAAAACCAGGCAGCGGCACTGCATGACGCGCGCGCCTGTTTGTTCCTGAAATTCATCCCGTTTGCTAAAATATTGGAAGCTCCACTTTGACCGGAAATAAAGTTGAGCGGATCACACGGTTGTACGGAAATTTAATACGTCGTTATAAATCACCGTTTCCAGCTGCCAGTTCGATTGCATTTATTTCAATATACATCATCGCCAGGAATTATTTCCGGGTAAACAACATTCGTTTACCCGGAGATTTTCAACAAACCCTTCGAAAACGTTCATCAACGTTCTCAGCGTTTTTGAAGCAAGAATGTAGACACGCAGTTTGAGGGGGGAAAACGACCAACTAATATCCAGTAACTCGAGATGGGTAATTCGAAGAGATGAGTCAGTCCTGGTTGCCGCTGGATAGCAAAATTCAGGAAAATAGCCAATGAGCGCGGAAAACGTATCTTTTGATGAATCAATTGGCTACGCTTTAGCACAACACGTAGAGTAATTAAGTGATTTTCCGGGTAGTCACGAGTAGACAGCGAATGGAGGGCAAAGGCAAGTAGGTTAGGAAAACGAAGCAGCAGAGACGACCCTAGCGAGATCGGACAGACCGCAGTAGTCGAGCTAACTGATACGACGGTAGTCGAAATGATTTCCGAATTTTGTGTGATTTTTTTTTCCGGGTTTTAATTGAAGTTATTAGACGAATGCGAGCGAAGCAAACGGCAGCGAGATATCGGAGTGGAAGGGGACATACGAATAGGGATTTTTTTTCTCCGTAGTTTGGATGAAAAAGTGGATGGATGAGAAACGCTGCCGATAAATCTGGGTTCTCGGAATGAATCCGAGGATCGGAAAGTTGAAGCTTTCGAGTTGCGGAAAACTAGATTCTCAACTCGTACTTATCGCCGTTGAACTTCTCGCCCCTCAACGATAACGGTATGCATTTAATTGGACGAATTATTCGGTAACACCCGCGACGAGACCGAGCTTTTCCGAGGTTGTAGATAGGAAAGCTCCGCTCGCTATTTTCTCTAATCGCGCGAAGAAGCGGATCCATTAAAGAAAACTGATACTTCACAGAGTTCGACGCTTCGGCAAATCAGCACCGAATCAGCTGAAATTTCAAACCTCGCGTTTAAGGTAACAACGAGAATCGCTTCTCCTCGCCAATCGATCGTTTCGTTACGACGGTGAAAAAAAACATCGTCGAGGCGATCTTCTACTACGTGGACGAGAAATCGGCAGTAACGACTGCTGACTCGCAAGGAACGAGAAAATCGCGAATGGCGAGGAAGGATGAAGGAAATGTTGTCGATCCCGTCGAGGAAAATCGCAACTATCCCTTTGTCCGTGGAAAGACTTTCCGGTCGGGCGTACGACCGCAAAAGTCCGGTCGGACACGCAGTCCAAAAGGACGAACGACCTATTTGTTATGCGTATCGCGTCGAGATTGCGAGACCCGAGGTTCGCTGGTGGCTAACGGTGTTTGATTATGCGGAAAGTCAATATACCCACGAAGCACCGCGTGTCTGTCGTTTGGGAAAAGGTGCGTAGGGTCTCTCCAGCGGTTCGCATTCGATGCCACCAGGTTTGCGAAGGGACATCCCGGCGAAAGTATCGCTCGTCGACCTTACGCAAATACAAATGTAATTTACCCCCCCAATTTAACGCTCGATTTTTCAATCTCGGCCAGACTTAATCGTTCCGACCCGAGATAAACGCGAAGCGAGGAAACACCGAAAGTAGCGGGAATACGTTTTGGGAAAATAAATAGAAAAACGTCCCTGGACGCGACGATGAAAAGAATAGCGGGGTGCGATCGTGATCTGGAAATTGAATTCCTCGTAGCGGGAAGAAACCGCAGATCTCATGCAAATCTTTCGGAGAGATAAGTCGGATTTACGAATACAGAATGCGAAAGGCAGTTCGACTCTATTTACGGAAAATGCCGACTCGGATCACTCGCGTAAATACTTACATATTTTCACGCAAGTCGAATCGAGCAATAGGCAATAATTCTCACTCGCGAGCAAATAATGCATTTTTTAACGCATCCGTCACCCTCGAAGAAACCTCCACGCAGATTCCGAATTTCGGCGAAACGCATAGAAAACGTTTAATCGGGTAGCAATTGTTTTTGCGAGCACTTCTCCCGAATGTTCCCTACGATCGTAGAAATTTCCATGCCTTACACCTTTTTTTTGACTCGAATCAGCAAATTATAGCAGCCTGCTGCTCTGCGTTTGGAGCGAAAAATCGCAGCGACGGTCGCGTCTGACTATTCGCGTCTGTTCTACTTAAAATATCGCGCCACGCGGCGAAGTGTACGACCTACCGCGCGCGCACCCCTAAAAACAACATTCGTATCGTCCGATTATTTTTACACGCGTGTCGAATGCCCCGACGAAGACGCAAGGAAATTTTCAAAATGGCGTGCGATCTAGTTTACGCGGAGAAAGTATTCGAAAATTCGTTCGCGTCGTTGGCACGGCGTTCGTCGCGAGTATTGTGCGACCAAGTGATAAAAGTAGGCTCGTAAACTGGCAGAGTCGAGATCAGGGTAGACACCTGGTGTTAAAAATTGGACGACTAGAGTCGTGATGCGTAGGTTTTCGCGGCGCGAGGTGGAAATTAAGGAGGTCAAATATCCGACGATTCGTGTCTCGCGCCCGATTCTATTCGCGTGGTGCAACTCTGCGAGTTCGGCGTTATCGCGAGTGTTCGCTCGATTTTCCCGTTAAAATTAATATGCCCCTTCGAAACATCTGCGTCATAAATTTTCTACCGCGAACTCGTCGCGCCAATGAAAAATGAACTGGTAAACTGCATCCGTTTTATGGGAGGAAAATTGATTTCGCCTCGTGGTCCGGATCGAATGATGGATAGAAAGGGGATAAAAAATCCTCGTTTTATCCATTAGTCAGCAGGAGGTACGTTGTTTTGCGAGGGAGAAGAAAAAACTTATCCTTGACGCAAGACACCGACGAACATTTCGACAACGCGGCTGTTGAAATGACGATTTTCTCGAAAACTCTGCCCGACCACGTACGACGCACGGAATGGTAATTAAATTCTCTTCGAAAGTAAAGAAACCTCCCGGCCCGACGAACGACGCCCGTCACGACCCGGAACGATCGAAGTGTACTTATCGGAAAAGTAATTTCCGGTGACCTCCGTTCAACGTAAATCCAAACGAACGGTAAAGGTCAAAAGTTGTTTACGATTCTGACAAGTTCCAAAGTGGACGCTTTTCATTACGTATCGCCGAGTCAACGCTTTTCAACGCGAGAAACGTAACCAACTTTCATGCCTGAAAATACAACCAACTTTATACCCGCGAGATTGATCGTGTCAAACTGAAAATCACAGGTTCACTCCAAAATACTTCCCTCCCGAGCTTTAATTCCACCCACGAAATAATATTTGTGTTCGAAAAATAACAAATAAGAAAAACGTATCTCGACATTCCGAAACTGTTTTTTTTTTCGAATGGAGAAAAATACGTTTATCCTGAAATCGATTTTTTTTTAGCGAGAACAAAAGCTGCTGATTTTTACCGAAATTATGGATTATTTTCCATTGGAGAAACGATGTCGATTTTCAAAAGGACGATTTTGTTGTAGAAAGCCTCGTGTAGAGAATTTGAAACGTACGAGGAAGATAATGTACGCCTTAGGATGACGTGCAAATCGAAGTACACGTTACTCGTCGCAGCAATGACCTTGAGACGCGGTATCAATCTGTCTATCGCTGGAATTTGAGGGGTCGATTTCAGCGTTCGTGTTTTCGTGAATCGTGTTCGTAAAAGCACGAAACTCGCGAGCGAATAAAGATGTTCGTCGAGCGAAAAGTGTCGCAGTAAACGCGATTTCGCCGCGTTTTTCGAATACCGTTAATTAAAAATGCGAACCACGTTGATTTAACACCGCGTAAACGAGGGTTCTACTTTTTTTTATTTTCCCTTTTTTTCTCGAGCCGGGTAATTCTACGCCTCGCGTGGCAGAGGGTCGTCGTTGGGTCGCCTCCGTATACCTACCTACTTTGATTTGGACAATAAATTGCTAAGGGTTGCCCGCTCGTTTCTTCGGCCCTGGTCGAAGCCCGGGAGCCACGCGACGCAGAAATAAAACACCGGTTGCCTAGATCGAGGCTCTCGTCGCGTACCTCGCGATACGCGATACATTCCAAAAAGTATCCGTGAAGAAAAAAACGGCAATCTCTCAGAAAGATAGATTCGTTATCACGGTCTGATTTTCGGAGCAAATTCCTCTCCCGTCGAGCCCAACGATTAAACTCGCGATAAACCTCGTACGCCTCTCTTCACAATTTTTCGCCTACCTCTCGCGGATTTTTTCCATGTACATATATTTTTTTTCATTCTTAAATCCAACGCCGGGAAACTTTCTCGCGAACCGTACCGGCGAAGCTGCTACGTGCGAGCACAACGCGGTGGAAGTTTTTCACAGCGGAAAAATAATCCTCAGGTTTGTTTTTCCGCAACGCTAACGATCTTCGCCCGGGCGTCGCCGCTTCTTTTGTTCGTACCACTTTAATTTCTGCCGCGAATTATCCGAGTGTAAAGCAAATTTTGTCCCTTCCTTTCGTATCCAAGGTTTGCTCGTCGACCAGTCTCGTGTGATACTCGGTCGTTCGAAGAAACCAAAGAGCAAAAATCACTCGGTGCCTTTCAAAAACGATACCCACATCGCGAGTGTCCGAACATAAAGCTGTTATATTTACGTCTCGTTCGCAATTGTTATTTAAGCTATATTCGATTTCGATTTACCGGCCCTCGCAGCTCGAAACTCCTTCGATTTTTCTATGCAGTAGCGAGTTGGTAGAAGAAAACGTTTCCTCAGTTTTGACAACATCGGTGTAAAAATTCACGCAGCTGCACGCTTCGACATAAAACTCCAGTCCCTCAGCAGTACATAAAATAACCACCCAAAAGTCGCCTACGTACCGGCTGAATCTCACGGAAGTCGGTAAACTGTGCGCAAATTACAGCGAATCGTAGACGCCGTCGCCTGACAACTTTACACGCGGTAACGTAGCTTGAGCGTTACACTAGAAGTTGATCGTTGAGCAAGGCACGTATAATTTTATCAGCCCGTCGTGAATACAGTTGTGAAAAAAAGTATTCGAATAGTAGAATTGAAACAAAAATTACGCAACTTCACTGTACATTCCAGAATACGGAACGATTCCATTTTTGCGAGGAATAAATAATGAGAAACGAAATACTGTAAGTTTGTAGGAAATCGATTTTTTCACTCGAATAATCACAACTCGTTTAGGCTTTGCGCTGTTCTGGTCAAATTTACAGGCAAAACTTCCGAGGGGAAAAACGTTTCGGTAATCACTGTCACGTACGCGTCTCGAAAATCCATAGTTCCTATTTCAAACGTTCTGGTAAGGGTCTATAAAGTTACCTGCGAAGGTTGGGAATTTGAGAAAATCCGAGGCTCAAGTGGTCGGATCATTTCGTTAATATCGTTGAGCTGAATCTGTCAAATTAAAGTATTACTCGACTTCTGCACTAACGAATTCTCTTTCACTCGCTGTATCACGACACTGGTGGGGGAAAAAACTCGAGAAGAAACACCGACGCGAGTTTCCTTTTGATCGTAACTCTCGTGAATTTGAAACTCGTGAAACTTGTATCGGAAGCTTTTCAGTCCGAGTGGAAGACGAACGCGCGGTGGCGAAGATAGATATACAATTTTCGAGGCGAAAAGGTCGCAGTCGACGCACGGACGGACTGATAGCCGCGAGATAATACCATTTGCAGAACTCTTCAGATTGCGGGAATTTCAGGTTCGATAAAAAAAAATATATCGAGCGACGCGTACGCTGCTATTTCGATTCAATGTCTCGTCAGCGTAGGATTGAAAAATACGAAACAAGAAAGAAAAGAAGCGCGTGCTTTTATTATTAATATTCACCAACGTGTACGCGTACGTGTCCAGGGAGATGGGAGTACGGACGAAAATAACGCGGACGATCGATACGCTCGACTTTTTTACTGTTGTTATTATCAATGTGTTTTTTTTTTTTTTTTTTTAATCATTATGTTCGTTTCGCCAGCTCGACGATTATTTGCCAACGACGCGACAAGACGTGCCAGTTGGCGAATCGTTAATTACGCGACGCGTTCGATGAGTTTCGCAGAGAATATCTGGAATTACGATTTCCAAGAAGAAAGTCACAAAGCTGATTGTGTATTGTTTTGTTTTCCAAGCGAGTATTCGCCGACGTTGATTTCAGCCGTTTAATCGGAAATAATTACGCGTCACTCGGAATTATTGGCAAAATGCGAGCTAAACCATCGACTAATTCTCGCAAAAAATAGATAGCATGCGTTTTTCTATGGGAGGCTACATATTTGTCATGCTGGTTGCAGGGAATCTATTATTAATCCGAAACAGAGCTGGATAAAACACGCGACGCGGACGTATTTATTTTGTACGTGAAATTCACATTTCTGATGGAAGCACGATATTAGAATGAACATGGATCCCGAGCAAACCTGACGAAATCGCGGATAATAGGCGCAGTTTCGCGACAGATTCCCGTTACTTCGACGATCGGGAAATGAAACGTAGAACAAAATAGCCAGCGTGGCAGGCGCGAGATACATTAAGCTTGCATCGCCGAGGGAAACGCGAATTCAAGTCCATCGAAGCTGATATAATTTGCATTATCCCGAGACCGGCGTTCCATTATGGCGAAATATTTGTTTTCAAACGTGAATCGAGAGGAATGAATATTTTCCACGGATTCTTCGAGCACGAAGAAGAATATGGGAAACAAATCGAGTAAGATTCGTATCGACAGAGGGAAAATATGAATTTCAAATAATATTTCAGAAACTGACGTATCTTACGGAGAGAAAAATGTGTTCACGGTTGGAAAAGTTCTCCGATCAGACGCGAATTAATACTTCTCCAATGAGAAATATCATTTTTAGAACCCGACGCTTCGATGTGGAATGAATTCTAGTTTTGTCAGACATTCGAACTCGATTTTTGTCCAGCTCTGTTCCGATCAATACGTTGTCAATTATCTAGAGGATGATCATTTCGAAAACGGTGCGAGACCTCGGAGTCAATATTGAATTAACAATTAGACGAGTAAACTTCGTTCGAGAGCTCAAGTTTTTCGAGAAGGCGCGAGATAACTTTCGACCATGAGGTTAACTTTCGTCGAAAGCTCACTTGATTTCGCGAAAGCAGCGCCAAGTAGTTGCGCTGCCGCCTCGCTTTTACCTCCTTTTTGGTCTCGCCAGTTCTTACGCGGGGGGAATTTCAAAAAAGTCGCTCCTCACCGCACAGAGAGCTGTTCGTCCGTTCGATTTTTTTTCACCAATGACCTCGTAATCGCGAGTCACTTCCGCGAAATACGAATCATCTCACGAGTGTCGAAAAACCGCGTTGTCGAAAGAATATTCAACAAAATCGCTTGTTCTCGATTATTTTCTTGTTTTTTTTTCCAAACAAATGAAATCGGGTCGTAGCAAAGGAATAAATCGACGAGTCGAGGGAAAATTTGTTGAGAGGTGTGAAAAAAGAATCAATAGTACGCTGAAAATACGGCGATGGTAGGCAAAATATTGGCGAGACGAAGAGAATGTTTGGCGAAAATGAAAAAACAATGGTGCGGATATCCACGACGTTGACGAGGGAAACAAACGCGAAAAATTCGGAAACAGGGGAAAACGGCGAGAAATGAAACGAATTTAGCGAGAGGAGAGTACATTTTCGGGGGTGCAGTAAATCATGACAGAAAGAAAAATTCTGAGAACGAGGTAATCGACGAGAGGATCGAAGATTGAAAAACGAAGTTGAAGAACACCGAGGGAGGGTGGAATTTGGACGAGGAGGGAAAAAGTAGGTGAGAACGAAAATCGTGCAACGGCATGGCAGACGACACGTTGAGGGTGTAATTCGTAGGAGAAATGAAAAGTGAAAAAACGAGTCGATTATCGGTGAGAATTTCAAAAGAATATCGTTCGAATACGCAATCGTTCGGTGTGAAGCGTGAAAATGGGTCAAATTCGGTCAACTCGCGGAGACTCGTCGTTCGATAAGTTCTTTGGAGGGTTAGAAACGGCCATTTCTTAGGGTGATGCCGAGGCGAGACGAGACGATTCGCGTAACGTAGTCACTGGGGTTCAATCCGTCCCGAATCCGTTGTCACAAGATCACGAGTTACTTACGCGTTCCAATTTCGTACAACTCGCAGCGTTTCGGCGACGATAAACTCAGTTTTTCCCAACAATTTTCGCAGGAAAGATCGAAGGACAGACGTTCAAGGGACAAGAGATCACGTGAATTCGTGCAGCCCGCATGCTACGGCTGCGTAGTGACGACGACGTCGCCCTTGCGCACTCGAAGCGTCGCCGACAGTCGTGCTGCGAAAGTGAAAACCGCGGCGATTCCGAACATCGACGAGAAAATATCGTGGACATCCATCGTAAAATGTAATCGACGAATGAAATATATTTCGTTGACCGGTTCGACTTTCTAGTTGTCTTTCTTGTTTGCTCTCGAATTTTGTCTATTTAGCGGCGAACGACGAACGGCAAACGGCGAACAGCTCTCGGAACGGACGACAAACGGTTATTCGGTCAGGTGCGGGATCAGAGAGAGAGATGCTTTCGGTTCGACTTACCTATGTCGTGTGTGTGTACTACCCACTAGTCGCACGGTGAAGCAGTGAGCCACGGCGAAGAACCGCGAGGGAGTCGCCCCGGGCCCCTGGTCGATACCCCCGCGCCTGCGCCCCCCCGAAACATCCCCCCGTCGCACCAGCGCGCCGCTTCCCCTTCCCGCCCTTGCTTCCCTCGGAAACCGCGACGCCCTTGCCACGGTTCCACCGACTCTCGCGCCGAGGCACGACGAGGTAGCGTTGACGACGAAGGTGGAGCAGCCCATCTACGGGGTGTCCGACGAGCATGCTCAATTATATCTCGCGCTTCACCCCTGAAATTGCCACCCATTTTTACAGCGTTTCTTCCATTGACAAATGCGTTTTCCGCCAAATTCATTTCCATTATTAAACAAATTCTCGACTAAATGCCAGTTCTATTTATTTTTGTTTTTTTATCTCATCCATACTCGTTTTTCGAGAAACTTTCCTTTACCCATTCTCTCCTTCATTTTTCCGAACAATCATTTACAATTTTTTGAAGTCGGTCACGTTGTTTCTAAGAATTCACGAGTATTCCCGATTAGTTGCATTTAGTCTTCTTAACGAGAAACTAGTCAAACTGACCGAGCAATTCGTCGAGGAAAAGTTCTTGATCTATTTATGGTATTGGAATCAATCGAATTGGATGAAAAAAATTGTTTCAAAATTGAGTAAGTGACGAGTAAGATTTTTTGGATTGGTAGGATCGTACGCAAGAAATGAGTTCAATGGAATTCGCAGTAATCGCGATTGATCGTCAGTTGTCGGTCTTCCATTCGATTATGAATACAAGTATAGATACGACTGATGTTTTTTTTTTGTAATCGTATAATTTCTGTGCAATAAAAATAGAAACAGCCAATGAAATTTATTCCCTTGAATCTGACCAAAACTATCTCAAGCAATATTTCAACAAAAATACTGGAATAATATATCGAAAGCGGAAGCAGTAGTAGCGGAAGGATGAAATTTGTGGTTCCCGCAAAACGCACAGGCGTGCGACGAGAAAAAAACACTGGTTAGCAAAGACTGTACGATTACAGTAATAACTGCAAAAAAGTTTAATCCTTCGCGTTTTTTTTTTATCAAGGATAGAGGAAAAATTTCGATGTCGAGATGACAGAAGGTCGAAGAGTGGCAGACGAATCTACGGTGTCGAGTGAAAAAGAGAAAACAACAGACCTAAGTCAGTTTCGAATAATTGTCTTGGGAAATAAAGAGAAGATCTCACTTCTTTGAAATTCCATTAATCTAGGGGCCGAGAACGACGCGGCGACGTAGACCAGTCTCGTCACCCGGAACAACGATATTCTCGCGAGAA
The DNA here is from genome assembly GCA_963969455.1 of Arge pagana. NCBI lineage: Eukaryota > Metazoa > Arthropoda > Insecta > Hymenoptera > Argidae > Arge > Arge pagana. The sequence goes on along the minus strand of OZ018308.1, from coordinate 5,466,529 downwards.
TCAGTTTCCACGATTCACGACCCGAGTCCCGAGAATTTCCTTCGCAGCTTCGTCAGCTAAAATAAGCGCGATTTTTTTATTTTTTTTTAATTCCAATGGTTACATTTCATTTCCCGTGAGAACAAAGTTATTCTCTTTCCCGCATACCGACTCTCGTTTGTTACATCGTTACGTTGATACAGCCTTCAGCCTTGGCTCTCTCTCCCTCACTCTCTCTCTCTCTCTCTCTCTCTCTCTCTCTCTTTCTCTCTTTCTCTCTCTCTCTCTCTCTCTCTCTCTGCCACACTCGTCAAGGTCCCACGAATCCAAGGATGAAAGGATACAGCTTTACATCATCCCTTAGCTGTTTTACAAAAATTCCTCCGTGAAAATTTATAATTTCAGCGCATCAATTCCCGGAAAATATTCTTCTTAGATATCGTCGACACAAGAACGTCATCGTCGTTGAATTTCACGAGATGATTTCCATAGCGGAACAATCATCGTATACAGAGAGTATAATCGATGCCCCTACATTTGTTGTCGAGCTGCGATGCATGACGGCTATTCGGTAGAATAAACTTCGCTGGCACAGGACAAACACGATTATACGATCCTCGTGAAATGCAACTGGAAAAAATAGAGGAAAATCAACGTCGAAAATGTTTACGTATAGATTCGATTTCTAGAATATTCGTACGAGGGGTGTTAATTTAAACCTTAAAGGTTTTATGGAAACGGGTTGGAGAATAAATATCTCTGGCGTCGCAGGTTCGAGCGGAGGAAGATGACTATTTTTTATCACCAGCACTCACATTCTATTACACAACGGAAAGAGAATATCGAGAACGCAATGATTCTCGCCTGCACTCGCAAGGGATGATAGTATAAAATCGATCTTATCAGTTTTTTCCCAATTATCCGCGTACTCCGACTGATTCCCGAGCGAAGCTGTTCGAGCTATAATCCCAGCTCCGATAATAGCTTTTATCTCAATGTTTGAAAAATAGATAATCTTCAACGGGAAAACGCACTCTATATCTCCATCGACGGGATTCGATGCATCGCGCCTCGATATATTTACTTAATAGGAGAATGTTCGATGAGCAACCACGTCGAATATACGACGGCGTCGTCCCTCGCTTACGAATCCCGCGCAGAGATGTGGAGTCGCTTTTTTTAATAATTCGAGTGATGGCACGCGAGGCCCGCGACGTTGGCTCCGCGAAATATCGAGCCTCTTGATATTCTCCTCGCATACCCCGATAAAAAGCACAGATTTGTATTGTAACGAGGGCGGACAACGTGTCGGGAAATTTGACAAATTACCGAACGTTTACAGACACCCTCGTCGCGAACTCGCGGAGAAGAATACCCGAGAGGATCTTGCGCTTTGACGCGAGACGGAAGAAGACGGACGGACAGTGTTTGTTCGTCGTCTCACGTTTGTCTCAAATGTTCGCGCGAAAGTGTCATTCCTTCGCGCTTCCAGCAGTTGAATATTATACGCAAATCCTGACGAGGTACAAACAACTTACAGCGAAATGCCCCTCGTTGCCTACGGAACCGCGCTCCGCCGCTGGGAAAAACAAAAATGCGAGAGCTTTGCATTTTCAAGTACGCGTGTACGAACACGGGTATCGGTACGATCAACTGGACCGGCACGCTTCGCCGTGCACGCCGCAGCAAACATCGATCGAAGTTGATGAGAAAAACGTATACATCGACCGTTGCCAAGTAAATACAAATATTGGAGTAGTTATTGTTGCAGCGTTATTCTGAGAAATTCGCCGATGCAACGTACAACTATGAACAGTTTTGGATCCGTTCTCCGGGGAAGTACCTACGTTTCAGATCGTCACAGTGATAATACGTATTATTCGGTGAGGAAAAAAAACAAAGGCGGAAAATGTGAGAAATAATGAAACCGCGAAAATAACAAAGCGAGAATTTGCTGTTATCTGTAATCTCGCGGAGACAGGAACGACGCGGAGCCGGTATAAATTAGGAGGGCTGAATAAAAAAAAAAGACCTCAAAAAATCGCGAGCCTGAAACAGAAGCAGAATTAGTCGGTTTGGCGCGAAACCGATGAAGAGGACTTTCGCACCTCGAGACGCGTGTTCGGAAAAGTTTCTCGGATCTGATATCGGAGTTTCGAAAAACCTCAACTTTTACGAACCTCAGTTTTATCGACTTGGGATGCAACAAAAAGATTCTCTTTCCCCATTTTTACGAGTTGTATTAGGTTCGTTATCTCTCTGTGATTTTGATTGATTCCCATTCGTGTTCTCGCACCTGCCATATCCGGCCCTTGCGAGCTACGAAACGATCGTTTAATATCAGTCGGAAAAAATGACGGAATCGTATCACTGAGTGGGTATCGATCATGTTTTTTTTTTTGTTTTTTTCAAAGGCGGAACGGGTCGACCCTTTTTTTGCGCGGCGGGGTGATTTAGGGATTTTCGATAGCCGCAGCGTTGTTCGGTTATCGCGATCGTTTGAGAATGATATCCATATCCTTCCCTTGCGAAAAGCTCGCTCGACTCGGGTGGAGCTCGCGGGAGCCGCGACTCCGAACGTAACGCCGGTTCGTTCGAGTCGTGTTTCGATTAGTTTGTTTTCTCTCAAACTACTTTTCTTGTTTCGTCTTTCACCGACGGCTGTTACCGCGAAACTGTGCGAAACTTTCGACCCGAGTCGCAGAGATTCCGAGGCGTTCGCGGCGCTGGATTCTAAAGCGTTGCTTCGCTTTTCGTAATACTCGACCGAGAGGCTTTCGGTCAGTATAAAAAGCACGCGGTTCAGACGTAAGAAGCTCGAGCTGCTCGGTCGAACTGAAAAAGTGTCTGAAACTACGTACCTCTCGAAACGATGAAACAAGAGGAAACAGAAAAGGCTCGCGCGAGAGCAACGGTACGGAATTTGAATAAATTTCCTGTAACAAGGCGAGCATAAAAGCGGCTAAATTCCACTTTCTGGAGATTTCATTTCACCGAAACGCCGCAGCGCTATCAAACGCGCATAGTTACAATCCAGTTACGCGCGGAGATTTGTACCTACTCTCCGCGAAAGTACGCTCGGCGTAAGTCGAAACTGGTTTTGGAATTCTCGACAACAATTATCGCGATAACAAACAACGCCCCGCGCGAAAGGTGAGTGAGCGAAGTGCAATTAGGAAATTACATCGAATCCGGGGAAAGCAGCGCGTGAAACTGCATATTCAACGACGAAACTTTACGTACGCGTTGTATATACCCGGCTTTCCTTGTACTATCTGTACGAGAGAACAAAAAGTGCAAACTCGATTTATTCATCGCGCGAAAACTGTCGCGGACACGTTTGGTAAATAGTGTTTCATCTGGTAAATCAAAACTATCGGGGGGGGGGGGGGGGGGGGGGTTGTTCTCGAAGTACGGGAAATATATTTACGAAGATCCTCTCGAAAAGGCTCAACCGGTCGTCCGGGAAGAAAAATAAGAGCTGCGAAACCAAGAATTCTCTCGGGATCCAAAGAATATAAAAGGTCGGAAGTCATCAACGAGCAATGCTCGAGTTCGGACGAACGCAAGGGCTGGAAGTTCTTTGGTCGGTGGAAAACGGAATTTCTTGCTCTATACCATCGAAGTAGAAATAGACGGCGAACAAATTGTACGGATCGACGGACGATCCGTGTTACGCAAAATACGCGAGCTGCAGCATTTTTTCATCTTTCCACTTCGTTAGCGACGAAACTGCTCGCTAAAACTGCTGGAAAATCGAATATCTTCGCGCAAGGAGGTTGGAATTGTTATTCTTTCGAGAGGTAATTTTGTTAATTTTAAATTTTTTTCGGAATTTCTGAGCGATGCATTATCGAAGTATCGCGTTACCTAGGACTCGGATTTGGGAAAGCATATTTTGCGTCGGCGCTGAATCGTGGTATATCGGAGGAGGCGCGTGGATAACGTCGACGGAGAAGTTCTAACGAAGTCGGAAAACAGAGTTTATCGCGAATCGTAACGATCAACCGCAACTGTAATTTCGCCCGAGCGGTGAAAGGCTGTCAGAAACCTCGGCTTCGGCACAAACGAGAACGCAACCGATGTAAGACCAAACAACGAGGTTGTTCGCAAACGTATGGCGCATCTTCATTGTTCCATGGCTGTACTCGAGACGAGCTATATCCTTCATTAAACACCGCGGCGAACACGAGTTTCGAACCATGCCAAATTATGCACGGTCAGAGGTAAACGCTAACAAGTGTCTGGGAAGTTTCGTCGATGAGATTTCCAGAACGTTACACGTTGCCGAGAATGTGAGCTGTGTACCCGAGCAACGATTCCGTAACCTCGATCTGCTCTCCCTTATTTTCCTACCAAATTTCCACTTCTTGGAATTATTCACCATTCAAGGTCAGACAAAAATTGGTGTCGCTCGCGCTCGAAAAATTCCCTGGCACCATTCTGATGGAGCGTAAAATGAGTCGGTCGCCGTAACAATAAGCGTTGAACGGCAGTCGTTAGCAGAAGTTCGAGGAAAGAAATGCGAGTAAGCCGAGAGAAACGTAAAAGATCTCGTCGAATATGCGCGTGAAAAATTAATGCGGCACGAAAATTAATTCGTTCTTTTATCTTTCACTTTTTTCCTTTTTCCTTATTTTTTCGTTACGACCTTTTCGAGTCGAGAGGGATCGGCGCGGAAGAAACATTCGGCGAAAATATCTTATCCGATAAAAGTGGCAGGTCTCGAAATGGAATCGAATATGGGCCGCGGGAAAAAGGTTGGTGGGTGAAAAAGTACGTATATCCGTTTATTCCTCGCGCCGGATCTCCATGTTTTTTTAAACTTCACTTCAGCTCGGTCCGTTCCCGGTGGCGATGATATTACGCAGCTGGGATAGGTTCTCCGAGACTGCGGTTCGCTCGCGGCCAACTCCCTCCGAGAGTTACTCCATTTCTCGCGCGTCCTCTTGTCACCTGTCCGCAGTGATTCATCCAGCAGGAACAACCCATTCGCCGTATGGGCAAAGGATTCCAAGGATACGTTCAGTGCTTCCCGTTGCTCCTTGTCAGACGCGAGCTCCGAGTATCGCTAGCGGTCGCGACCTTACATTATCGCGAGCTTTTCAGCCGTCCGCGGCGTGATACATCGCGGAAATGTGGCCGAGCTCCGCGCGGAAACGCGAGCGAATTCGAGCCGCGCGAAGGAAGCGCGAGAGTGAATGCTCCGCGTGGATGGCAGGACCGCGAAACGAATCTTTGTATTCGATGCGTCCCTCTCCGTTTTTCCGCTACCCATCGAGTTTACTCGCTACTGTCTACCGCTGTTTTATTAATTCGCGAGAAAATACCCACGGATTTGAGAGTGACTTCGCGAGTCTGCCACAACTGATTTCCACAAATCTACTCGTCGGATGTAAAAGAAAAATCCTGAATTTCGCTTTCTTTCCTCGTAGCCCTGTCAGCCCTACTTGGACCTGTTCGCTAGTGAGATTCTGGGACGCGTGCCAAACACTCTGCACAATTTTCCAACGGACACGTATTCGTCCGAGGAAAAAAATATACGACGACCCAAATTCCGAATTAGTCGGAGAGCCGCGCGAACGTAACATCAGCAGATTAGAACTCTTCGAGGAGTATTATTTTCACTGCTATTTCGTTATTTGTGGATGTTGATTTTCCCGGAAGCTTTGCTCCGTTCCATTATCCTCTCGTTTGCCTAGCGTGACGAGAAGATTCGTTGTTATCCACGCGACAGCAAAGACGAGGAACCAAAAGTTTGGGTCGCAGAATCTGCGGAGGAGCGTCGAAATCGCAAGTATGGAAGGGAACGAAAGAACATCGAATCGTAGAAGAGAATCCAAATGCAAACGATGGTAGCAAGCGAATAAGCAAATATTTTGACGCACCCTCGACGACCGATGGTTGTTTATATAAATTGAGCCGAATTTCCGTTTCGGCTTCGATCCGCCGAGTGTTCTCTGTTCCGTAAGAGCGATCACGAAAGGTGGACGGAAAATCTGCATCGTTCGATACTGTCAGAGCCAGCAGGAACAATTTCACGAGAGATCAACTTTTGCCCCCAATTTCCCGCCGATCGGCGTGAACGTAATTTCCAAAATAGAAAAACGAACGCTTTTGAAATTCGGTGCTCGCAATTGGCCCAGCACGGGTAGGGAAGCTCGCACGTGGTTGGAAATTGAGAAATTGCATGCCGCACGCCAAACAATTGTCCTGCCTTGATCCGGACGGTACGCTTCGTATTTCCGGATAAACGCCGAGTGGAATGCCAAGAAATTATAAAATATGCGAACGACGATTCTCAAAGGTACCGTTTGGCCCGCGGGCAGATTTCTTCGTCTGCGATGAAGGATAATAGGATGCAATGATTATTTTCAACAAGAAACAAAGGGAAGCAAATTCTCCGTTTCACGTAGTTAACTTGCAGGAGATCAAAGAAGTTCGGTATTCGTTAAAATGAGAATAACGCTGGGTAATATTGCTGGAGAAAATTTTTCAAATTACGTTTTTATTTATTCCGCGTTGCCTCGTGTTCCGAATATTTTTCATTCGAAAAATTCAAACGTTACACCCGTCAAAGGACGAGTCAGACTTTTTTCCGAGAATAAAATTATCATCAGAAATGAATTCCCATGAAATTACGAAACGCTGCGCTCTTTCAGCGCCTTGGAATTTCGTCGAAAGCTCCCTTCGCCTCGCTAATTGCACGCATCTCGAAAGGGTTTCAACGGACTCGTGAGCAGAAAAAAAAGACGATTTTCTCTACAATCGATTTTCAGAGAATAATATTTTACGACACGATCGCCGAAACATTCCAATGTTTTCGGACGCGAAGATAAAACTTGTAGAAATCCTTCGAAGCATTTCTTCGGCCAGCGGAGGGAAGCCTGCGCGAACGAGAATCCGATCGATCGGAGGGTTCTCGGATTTTCAAATGTTATTCATAAATTCGTGCGACAAAAATGTGTATATCGGATGGCACGGACGTCAGGTTCGAAAATGGGAGAGGAAGATTTTCGCTTTACCGTAGCGAAACCGAGAAGAGCGTCTGCTAGAATCGAGAGCGCATCTCTCTCACGTCGCGCAGATATACTATAAAAGCTCGAAGTCGTGACTCGGAGAATGGTATACGGTTCGCGAGACGAGCAAAGTTTCGGTAGCGACACCGTAGAATGCTAACGAATGGACGAAAACGCGAGAGAACGTTGGAAATGATAGATGAAATAAAGGTTGCTCGAGTTTGAAGAAATTTCGCCCGGAGCAACACGGGCGAAGAGGTGGAATATACGTAGGCAGATGTATATATATATATATGAGGCGAGGACCGAGAGGCGTCCTTGAAAACGTCATTCCCGTAAAACTTGACTCCTTGGGTCGAAAATGTTTTGATTTATTATCTTCCCGGTGCTTCTGGAGGATGGATCGGAAGCGAGTAATCAATAACCTTCGCTCGGACGCGCGGCAGGACTTTCCGACACGGTGATAACTTGCCGCGAATCGAGTCTCGCTTGCCGCGCCGCGAAGCCCAACGGAAGCTTCTCTTGTCAGTCGTTTTAAACTGATTAATCTTTTACTGCACATTTCGCCTACCGCTTCCTCAACATTTCTTTAAATTCACCCTCGGAATCTTCTCGGCATCCTATTATTCACGGAGCCGGGATAAAAGCTCTGTAAGTATACGACGGTTCGAGCTATTTTTGCGCCGATCGAAGAGTCCCTCGTTATATCCTTCGTCGATGCTCGCTTTTTCCAGTCCCGTGTATTCGAAACTTCGAGAACACGGGAAATAGAAGTTGGCGATTTCGAGAATTCAAATTCACCCAGCGACATATGCAAGCTCGCGCGGAACGCAGCGGAAATTTGTCGGTAAACAACGTCGAGTAAAATCTCCTTCTCCTCGCCGAAGGGGCAATTTCAGTTTTGGCGATTTCTTTCTCTACGTGCACGCGATTGCCTCGTATCGAAGGTTCCGTCGAGTCCTGTACCCGTGAAAACCTAGGCATTCCGCCGTTCCGGGTAGCGCGAAAACAGAACTCTTCCCTTCGGCGAAGGGCAAAATAGGTCCTTTAAATTAAATTACCGTGTCACTCCGAGGGAGTGCGTAGATGTGGACCGTACAATAACAAAAACCGTACAATAACAAGAGTTTGGACAAAGGACCAATGACAGGGAACGACCGCGGAATATTTCCAATAAATATCGAGCGACGATGCGGTGAATTCATTTCAATCGGAAGCTTAATCGTTCTCGTAATGACCGATAAAGTGTGGGATAAAATTCGATGCACGGATATGACGTGGAAAATTGCGCGGAGGAAGGGATGAATTTTCGTGAAAAGAAATAAAGGATCGATTTCAGCGCGGTGTAGGTAGTATGTTCTCGCTGGAGAACGCTGGTATACATCGGCTCGATGTGCAGGTTGGGAACGCGAAGGTGCGGGCGGTGTTCCAGGATTGTCAGCGTCGTTTGTTCACGTTCGCTTAAAACTTCCTCTATTTCTCATAGTCACGAGGACGCGGTTGCCGAGAAAGTAGCCGGGGACCATGGTCCAGCAGGTACGAATAGGGGAAGCATATATCTAAGCGTCCGAAGTCCGAGGAGCGTGGAGCGGGGAAGAACGCCGTGCTTCATACGCCGCACCACTCCACACGATCGCCACGGCAGCCAGGCAGCTCGTGACTAAATCCTAGTTTAACACTCTTAAATCTTCTTTTCGGAAGTTCCCGCGAGATATATCTTATAGGTGGTCGTTCGAATCAATTTAATCGCCGATATAGCTCCTTCGACTACACGTTTCGCGGCGAGAGAGGATTAGATCAGTCTCGCGTTGAAAAACACGAGACCGCGGATTTTCTTTCTCTCGAGGAGTCAATAACGAATGAAAAACGACGATCGCGACGATCGCGAGTAATAATGGGAGATTCTCTTGCGGTATTCCGCGACCAGTTGAGAATATCGACGATGTCTTGACCCAAAAACGGTGGCGACAGCTTCGGCTCCTGGACGACGCGGTCCATATTTTCAGAGTTAAGTGGAACGAGCCAACCGATGCTTTCTGGTCGGCAAGATGGGTGATCAATCACTCATCCTGTTCAAACGTATGAATATTTTATTCACAGTCCGCAGGCAAAACGGATCGAACCTTGAACCGCGCGTGGTGAGCGAAGCCAGAATTCGGCCTGGCGTTCGCGCGAAAAGTTCCCATTGAAAAAAGAGCAGTTATCATTTGAAATAAATTGAGAGAATCCGCGCTTCATCGAAATTTTGTCCAATTAGGATGATATAATTCACGATTGTACGTATACATTTAGTTATCGTAGGAATTACGCGAATGTTAATCGGTAACGCGTATTTCTTACAAGCTACTTTTTTTACTCATTTGCTTCTCGCTACGTCTCATTGGACTTCTCTTTTTCACGTGGATAAATAGTTTTTTTCTTGTCCTTCGACGTGGTTTTTACGACAGGTCTGTTATCGATGTATAGAAATATTAGTGAAATCTCGACATCGGGGGAATCGCAAAACCGCGGAATGCTTAGCAAATTGACGAATATTAAGGTTGTCGGAGTGTCGAGAGAGCCGGTTAAATTCGTCGTTCTACCCTCTGATCCCAGCTGTTTCGTCTGTTATTTTAGCCCCCTTTTCTCTTGTAACTCTTGCCAATGCAAACATGAAGGAAAATGTGTCGCGGTATGATTGAAATTCATACCTGGTGTATATCCACGATGTTCGAAGATACGGAACTCTCGCCGAGACGACGGCACGTTAATAATTCAGCGGAGCTTTTTCGGTTCGCGAATTTTCTTCATCGTTCGCACGCGGGAAGCTAATTTCATTAGCAGCTTCGTTCCCGTTATAAAATACGCAGCCATCGAGCGACTGCGTCGTTCTTCGAGGATAATGAATATTTGAAAAGCATCGATTCGTTCGCAGCTCCGAATTCCAGTAATTTATCGCAAAAAAGTCGAGACTACATCGGAATTATCGCCTGTCCGAAACTTATTGATGATGAAAATTCGATTACTCTCGTCGCTTTTCATTAATTTATAAATAAAATCCGACGGAACTTCGGTTTCCTGAAAATCGCACGACGTAGCGCGTGGCGAATATCGATGCATGCTCGCTGCCGATACACGCGAGCACATGCTCAAAGGATTACGTATCTATCTCCAGACACGTGCGAAATAGCGAGCCTGGATTTTACGTCGGATACGCAAACGTGCCTACTACCGGAGCTTGAAATATTTATCACAGCCTGCGCGACAAACTATGAGAGAAATTAAACCGCCGGTTACTAAAACGGGCCAATCAGCCAATTTTTTCGCTCGAGTCGAGGTGAAAAAATATTGATCGTCCAACTGGCAGCCATTTGCGGCCTGCTCGAGCCTTTGGAAACTTCGTAACGCCCGATGCACAAAATATGAGGCTTGATTTCGAGGATTTCCGTTAATTAAAAGAATTTCAATAACCCAATGCCAACCGCGATTCGCCCTGCGACGAAACGCGCCAAGTCTACGCTTCGAGCGTGGATCTCGCGTGCGCGTGTGCAGATAACGAATGCTATCGAAAGTACGAGCTAACGAATCGTGAGAGAGGGCTGACGCGGCGGATCTATTCGGAAAGTCTGACCACTACGGCGCGCGGCCACGAAGTAGAGCTGTCAGCGTGGGGTCCGGCAAATCTCGAAAGGTGCGGGGCGGTCGGATCGTTTTACGGAGCCGTATTATTCTGAAATCTCGGGGCAGGTTTTGCATATTCATTGTGTACCCATGAATTATTATCGCGCGTTTCGGCGTTCACGCGAGCACTCGCAACGCGATGTGGAAAATCGATAGCCGCGGCTTTCGAACAGAAACGATAATTAAAAACTCGGGTTTCGCTCGTGAGATTCTACGAAGATACCGAGCGAAATACAGGGGGGCGGGGGGGCTGATTTTTTTCCAGCTTCCATTCGCGATCGACCCACGCGGCGTTCTTTGCATTTTATAATTAAAAAATAAGTGTATCGCGTGGCCGCTATTTACTCGGGCGGAATAATCGTTTCTCGTGAAAATATCCGCGGGTATTTGTATCCACTTTCATTTTCTTTTACCAGCCGCTTGCTTTGTTCCCGAACAGGACTCTCGCCGAAGAGAGTAAAAAGAGCGTGCGGCTAAAATAGTAGGGAAACAAAGAATCGGATGAGACGGGAAACAAAAGACTGCTCAGTTTCGGCGATTCGGGTCGGGAGGGACGAAAAGAAATCGCAAGAATTTCGATGGACCAGGGAATTTAGATAGCGTAGGAGAAATTCTCGACTGGCGAGATCCCTACGAGAGCGGTGACCTCGTCGGGGGAAATTTTCGCCCGATCGAGCTTAGTTTTCAAGGTCGACGAGTGTACGGCGAAAACGCGCGTAGGGGAACAGGCTTTTCCGTATTTCTTCGGATTTCTATCGAATCTTGTTTTCCACGTGTGGGGAGACTTCGAAACTTGTTTTTATCTCTTCTCCATAATCCGATCCATCTTAGCTCGTCGTAATTGGATTCTGAACGGCGGGCCGTAGAGGATTTACCACTTTCCGCAACTTTGTATTTTACAAGCCTGGCAAGGTTCCTTCATCCCCCGACCCACGCCGCGACTCGCGATCACCTACCCCCCGTTGCCTCCCCAAGCCTCTCGCTGTATATTCGAAACGAACCGGATTGCGCATCCCGCTTATACACCGTCGACGAGTCGTTATATTACGCCGAAGATGTCGGCACCTACTTCCATTCCCTGGGACGCCGCGTATCTCGAACCCCCTAACATCCCGGGCGCTCGAGTCTAAGTCAAGGAAATTGAACGTTTCCGCGGAAATCTATCTTCGCCCAGAGACTCTCGTCGTCTCGGAACAAATACAACGATCAATTTCAAATCATAGACGGAGGATTACGTCTCACGGTTCAGATTTCGAAACGATCGTGAAACGACGAGGAACGAGGAAACAATGCAGGGTCGTCGGCAGACTCGCGTTACGGATCAGGAACCTGTTAGACCATGGATACCGAACAGTTTTTTTTTTTGTTTTTTTTTGAAACAGTCTTCTGTTTTATCATTAATTAAAATAAACCACTTAATTGTTAGCCGTTCATTCAACATGATACCGTCGCTGCATTTAAATCTTCCATCTATGAATAAACGTAATCTTGACCATTTCCAGGAGAACGGTGTGCGTTATAAAAAGTCCTGGAAAAATTTTCTATTGGAAGTATGCGATACGCGTATCGTTTCGAGCCTGGAAAGGAATATTCCAGCCACGAAACCACTGGGAAATCATGAAAATACAAGATTTTTCAAACGGTCTGGGAAAAATGTGTCGCGGAGAAATGACATTTCTTGCGATGAAGGCGATGTCACGTATTTTCGACTCCTATGTAGGAATCGATGGTGAAGTGATTCGGAGGCTGATTCAAGCTGTGCAAACAAACGGGGAGTGTGAAAAGTGCCGAGTAAGGGAGTCCGGATGAATTGTGGCGGGGCTCCATGCCCGGCAAACTAAGTAGATCGAGGATCCGGACGTACATATTTTTTGTGCAGGAATGTAAAAGTTGCGCGAAAGAGATTGCGGGAACTCGCGGGTAGACGCGAACGTTTGTCACCGATGAGAGAAGCGAAGGGGGAAAAAAATTGGGGACAGATTTGGCGAAGCGATACGGCGCGTTAAAAACAAGTATCGGATCCGAAGTAAAGGATGGATCGTAAACGGAATCGGAAGAAGGGAAATAACAATTTTTTCGACGAGAAGTAGGGTAACAAAGCGTCGCGAGGGTGGGAATCAATTTCAAACATATTGTCGCATAACTTCGTTCTCTTTCTTTATTTCTCGCCATCGCGACGTCTCTCTCTCTCTCTCTCTCGCTCTCTCTCTTTCTCTCTCTGGACCGACCTGGCTCAACACCCACCCCGTCACCACCGCACCCTGACCATCCGCTCGCGCCTCTCTATCCTTCGATTCTCGTAACGTCGAACGTATAAAACTTGACAAGGACACCCGGCCGTGACGCGGAGATGTTTGATATACCGTCTGAAAAAGTTTGTCCGAAGCGCGAAAGGACGTGATATACGTTCTTATATACAACGAGCACCTTCCGCAACCCGAGGGCTGCCCCGAAGTTACGAGACTACGTTCCATAAAAATCCTAGAAACTCGCATCTCCACCGGACGACCTCGACAAATTTGCTACATTATTTTCACGCGTAGGTAAAAATCGAAAAATTCGACCATCTCGATCAGCTACTGTTTCTCCGCCGACTCACCCCCGTTTGGGTCTGATTCGGAGCACAGAGCTCTGTGCGCAGCGAGTACCTATGTATCGTGCGCCTCCCAGCGTCGTATGCATTCGTTCGCGTCGACGGTAGACATCGAGATTCTCTACCCTTTGAACTTCTTTTTACTTTCCCTCGTTCTATATTCATCGGCGTTGAGTCAGGACTCCCGGCTGGTCCCCGAAGTCATTGATCAGAGACGCAATTTACCTGTCTTATACTCTTTGACTACCATACTACAAACCCTACATCCAAACTTGAGAGAGATCTTTGCGTGGTATAAGAAGCCACGTCCTATCTCCCGCATAGTCGCAGATGGTTCGAGGTATTATACGCAACATACGTCAGTATTCACGAGAAATACTTGCCATACGGAAAACTATTGCATACGTGGTTCGCAGAGATTCGGTTGATACGACTAATAATTGTCGTGCGAGTATTCGACAAAGCAGTAAATTAGAATAGAAGGTGACACTGCCACACCCAACGTTCGTTCGTTCCAGCATCCGTAGTCTTTTACTCAACGTACAGGATTACCTTGCGTCTACATCGTACGGAGTATAAATTGTATCGTATTTATTCCGAGCTGTTCCTCACCTTTCGTGCAACCACGCGATACACGCTTCGTAATAATAATATTCATATATTTGTAGTCATGACTGAGACTCGCCATTTTTACCCCTCGAACAATTCGCACGATTCCCGGACACACAGCTGGCGTAGATACGTATTTCATAATACATCCGTAGGACATTTACCGCCTACCAAGAATCAAAACGATATGCTTCTCGTCTTTTGGTATGGTCGAATAAAAAAATTGTCAAGATATTTATTAGGGTGTCTCATTTTTAGGCAATATATTTTTTTATTGCTCCTACCTGAAAATCACTATAATTCATTTTTTTTTCAAATATCCCTGCCGGAAAACGAATTTTAAGTACAGTAGACGCTATTTCAAAAATTCGATTTCTCATTTAAATAATACAGAGACATTTTTGTCAGTTTCAACATCAATTTTTTGATGCTCAAAGAAATTTTGTGGAAAAAATGAGCACACAGCTTTTTTGACCATCGTATTTGCTAGAAACAAAAGTTTGAGTGAAAAACACCGGTTTTTGAGTTGTAGAGCTGGAAAGGTGAATGCTAATAATAATTGGCCACATATTCCGAAAATCGAATTTTTGAAATAATGAAGCCTCTAATTTATTTTCAAAAAAAATTCAGCGGGAATATATTTTTTTCAACAAATTATCAGTTTTTTAGGTAGGACCAAAAAAAATATTGCCTAAAAGTGAACCACCCTAATATTTACACGTGGTGACCTTGCAATCGGAAAACCGTCGTTCGCCCTCGCGACAAATGGATCGAAACGCGACATCCGCATCGTGTTGGAACTTTATTGGATCATGATTGAAACCTAATAAAAATTACCGATACAGTTTCACCATTTTAACTCGTATTTCCATTTTTCGCTGCCCTTCTCTTTAATCTCGAGGCTCTTTGACACGGTTGATTTTTCGAGATTGAACAGGACGGGACATCAAAGGGTTTCTAATGAAAATCGATACGACGAAATAAACGCCGGTGACAAATGACTTTTCTGAATGTTATCGACATTTTTTCGTCCCACCGCGATGAACGTCGCAACTGTCTCGCGCCGAGGAGAGAAAAAATTGTCCCGTTTTCTCGCGCTCAATACTTCTGCATCGCGATTCTCGGTACTATTCTCCTACAAACAAAGTAGGCTTCACTTTTTTATCAAGTTTTTTCCGTTTCGTTCTACGTCGGATGTGTTTTCATTTTGCGAAAAAATTTCGTTCCGCGATCGCCTATTTTCGCTCCTTCTAACAAGACGGGAGTAGAAGGAGCGAGACTCGTCACGCGATCGGACTAAATCGCCCTCAGCGCTAACGAAGAAAGCACGAATGATACGGTTAATCGTGTCCCTCGTTGTTCATCGGCTAAATTACAAGCAAAACTCGCAGACACGTAAAAAGTCCGAAATGTGATCGGTGTAACCCACGGCTCACGGCTCGGACGGTGGAATAAACTATTGTTTTGATAGCATCCTTCGAGTTGGCATTAGATTTCTCCGCGGAAATCGCAGGATCGATCGCGATTTTCCGAAACTTGTACCTTCCACGAATTGGAGCGATTCGAGAACAGCCGAAACCTTTCAAACTAATCCGATCGTAACGGTGGTCGTAATTTTTGCATGATATCACGTAGTTTCCGGCTGTTTCAGTCCCCGGTTCTGGGGAGGACACGATTCGCCGAGTTTTCCAATATCGTTCGGCAAATATTTTTTTTTCACCTCGCTATCGCGCCGCAGATGAAAAGTGATATCGGGAAGACTGGGGCGGGCGGCAAATACTTAAGAGCGGCGCGAAAACGTATATGGATATTATTTTTGGAGAAGAGCGGAGAATATTTCTCTCTCGCCTCGGCGACGGATTACGGCGGCCCGTGGTCTGAGAATTCGCTCGCGTCGCGACGATCTCTCGAGTACGACGCGACGAACGGGACGAGCCGCGACGGGAACAGCGATGGAACCGATCGGGAATAACGCGAATTTTCGTCGAGTGTTGCTCGCCCCCAGGTATCGGGGGAAACGCGCCAACACTCGTCCCGAGCTTCGCGAGTGGATGGGAACACGCGCGAAACGGATTCCGCGACGAGGGTTGTTGGTAGAGTCTCGCGCGAACGCGGTGTAACTCCGCGTCCGTCGTCATGGAAACTTGCCACGGTTACCCGCGACAACAATTCCCAGCGTCATCTCTGCCGTATCTCGTTTCCCTCTTCTTGGAATAAGTTGACCGTCGCGTTGTCGAGTCGCGAGATAAAAGCAACACGGGAAACGGAAACAAACGAGCATATCTATGAAGCTAGGTGATGCTGATTTCACGCTGACGCGTCGCCTCGAGAGCTAGCGAACGACGAGCCTTTCATCGCGTCTCGTTTGAAGAACGCGACTCGGTCTTTCGAGGCAACGAGTTTCGGGGGAAAAACGGAGAGAAAAACGGAGAGAAAAAAATACATTTCCGGAGAAACCAAAGTTGGGATATCGACGGAACGAGGGAAGGTCGATCCTATCCGTCCGACGACGTTATTCACTTTTTCCGAGTCCGAGAGGGTGCGAGGGACGATCCCACGCGACGCGGAAGCTAGTTAATCTACATTTTTTCCCTTTCTTGCTCGTCAATCTCCCAAGAAACGTGAGAAATTATATGCAGGATCGAGCTTTGTCGGTTATGAAGCGTCACGTCTTCATCTATCGTTCGACAGCTCGTCACCTTTATCCGCTCGACGTTCCGCTTTTCTACCAAAAGAAACTCCGTCGGCTTTCACCGCCTCTATTTTTCGTTCCTATTCCTTCCAATATCATTGCCAATAATCTATCGGTCAATTCATCCAATTTTTCACGCACGACAGATGAAAAACAGCGCCCGAGAGGAGTCGAGGGATTTTCGACCATCGAGCATCGATGTAATTAACGGACGCACGTATACTCGTCGCAAGCGGTGGATATTAAATTTTTGCAGAGAGCAACGCCAATTAAAAATAACGAGCGAGTCGAATGAATATATTCACGGGCGGATACTACGCGTGTGGATCCGGTTCCTTATAATTGCACGCGAATTTGTTCCTTTGTCACGAGTCATTATTTAACCCTACACAGGTATAGTCTCTACGTTTGTTTTAATTTTTTTTCGCAATCGTCTCCTTTCGCGAGCATTTCTAACTCTCGCAACAATCTCCTTTCCCTTTTTCACGATTTCTAGTCTCTTATCGGCCGTACACACTCGAAGCCAAACTTTTCCAGAGACCGTTAACTCCACGTTCGAACGTTTCTTCGTCGAACCACGTTTTAATCAACCGTATAACACATCATTTTAATTTCTGGACATTCATTCAATAAAAAGATATATACCCAATGAATACTGATTTTAGTTTAATTGATACTATTTACATGTTTCACTTTTCGATTATTTTTCAACGCATAAATAGAGGTGATTTTCAAAAATTTTCAAACAACTAAAAAATGTGCTGCTTTTGATTTTTCATGTCGAGTAATTTGGCACCCGTCAAGTGTTTTCCACATTTTTCTACTATTCTCTAGCGAGGTCCGGAAAACGGGCTAAAAAAAGGTATTTTGTGGTCACTCTTTCATAATAGGTATAACAGAAGCAATTTGGCGCTAAATACTTTAGATGGACGTTATTTGTATTCTCGACGAGAATGTGAGCAACGACAAATTGCATATGTAGAGAGTCGGCGATGCGTGCGTCAATTTACCAGCATCACCGCGTGACATGGCAGCTGGAGATATCCTCTTTGAGCGCAGTGTCCGCGTGATATCAGAGTGCCAGGTAAACTCGGACTCGGAACGATCATGGGGGTTCGATTCTATGACTCGATCAGTGTTTTAAGTAAACAAACCCGCACCATAGTATCGACCACGCGCAATCAGCGCGGCGAGGTGGTACAGTAAATCTGTAGGGCGGCTAGTTTCGAGCAACGGACGAATCTGCTTCGATAACGAGAAGACAATCTAACGTGTTAATATTCACTTCGAAAGAGTGTTAGCAATTTTCATTTTAAGCTGTTTTCTTCCAACGATCACGATGTAAAATGTCAGCTGGAAATAAATCATCGACGCGATATGCCAATGGTTATTAGAAAAGAAAAAAGCGGGGACCAGGCGGCGTGCGGAGAAGAGAGGCCACATAAGTAAACGGTTGAGGCATGCCAAAGGCCACATTCGCAAAATAGCAAGCTGATCAATCGCATGCGATACTCATCGATGCTGGAGATGGCTGGTCGCAGCGCTGTTTTCACTATTTTCCGCATTGTTCGCCAAGTGGAGGCCAGTCGCTTCAGTGCTGTTCTCCGACGTTACAACGATCCAATTTTGTGACACGCTACCGATAATTCAGAAGCGATCTTGCAACGTCGAACGAATCCGCACGAGCTGAATGAGAAAATAAAATTGAAACGGCATTCACCAAACGATTGTAATAAATACAAGCGGATAGCTACATACGTATGTGCTGAGAACTCACGGTAGAAGGTAACCTAACGAATTTTCATGAAAAAGTAAAAAAACAGCGTGAAACTTACGGAATGATTTTCCTACAAACACTCGAGTCCTGCAAAAAATTACACGAAAGCTCGCATACCTCTTCATATCACATCTTCGATGCTAGATGAGTTCTTCGGATTGGAAAAGTTGGTCGGAATCATGATTCGCTATCGGATTTTATATCTGATAAGAAGGATAGTTTTGTTAGTATGATACAATGAAGGCAGCGGTCCACGTCGATTATCGATGATAACGAAATCACGATTTATAATGTGACAGAAGTTAAGTATTCGCTATTTGACCGAGCTTTCATTGATCTCGCTGCGTGGGCATTTTGCGTGTGGTGATATCATAAAATCATCAACGAAATTGATTGATTCGATGAAAATTTCATGCCCCGTCTAACGTGTCGCAAAATTTTCACGGTGCAAAAATTTCATCGGTCAACCAAAATTGAATCTCGTCCGCGACTGCTAGGGTATACGACGGTATACTCGTAAAATTGCTAACAAGAGATTAAGGGCGGACCAATGCCTCTACGAAGACAAAATACCTACGGTACAACGCAGCTATCTGAAAAACAAAATTTACCGGTTGCTTGATGTGACTAAATACCGATTGGAAGATCCGTTTAAAGCTAACTTTACGAGATCGAGTGACTCTAAAGAAACGATCGAACAATTCCGATAAAGCAGCGCCGATGAGAAACGGTACGCGTACCGAGCTGGCTATTCTTTGGTTTTCTTAGAAAGATGACCTCGTGCGGGGTAGAATTTTTAAATTGAAATTTCATTCCATTCTTCTTACTCGCTCAGAACTGGCGAACCGAAGTAACCGAAGTCTGACATAAAAATGTCAGACTACGGACAAGGATTATTGCGAAACACTCTCGGGGAGCTTTCTGGAATTTCTGATTCGGCGTAATCGAATCCTGCGACAAAATGTCGGCGAAATTCGATGTTATTTTTAGGGTGGAATGATTTAGCCGAGTAAGCCGAATAAATCTCAACCCCCGCAAGCCCCATCTCGAGCTGCGAAACGGTTAACTCAGCGATCATCAGGGAAATCGAAAAAATCGGATATACGAAGATATTGAATGTGATAGACTCTTTGCCATTTTCCCCGACATCTACGCTTCTATTGGCATACGTTGATTTCAGCCGCCTCTTTATTTAGCATAATCAATTCGCTTCGACATCATCAACATTCTCGCTTGGCCAAATTCGCTCCGATTCGCGTATAAAATCGAAATAAACTCGATGAAAAGAAAAACCCTATCTCCTATTTTCCCGCTATCCTGGCTGATCGTTTTCTAACTATCCAACATATTTCCCACTTCGGAATTTCTCACGCGTCAAATCGTTGCGAACGGAACATCTACGCGACTAAAGGGTTTTTTTGATTTTTCGTTTTTTCCCATATCACGTCGCACATTAACGTTAGATTATTCGCGACTACTCGTAACACGTCTCCAGACACAAAAGGACTACTTCAAATTCGCTTACTGACGCTTTTCATGAAAATCTGGGACAAAACTAGGGAAAAAGAAACCTGTAAATCAACCCTCTGTTATCTCAGCTTTCACGCGTTTTGCGGGGCAAGGTCACCGTTTCAGTCGGTTACCGCGACTAAATAGTTAACGAGCAAACGGCTTACACCACCAATCGAGGTGTCCGGCTAGCGAAAGACTTTATCCAATTAACTGACACGAATATCCAGCCGTTTTATTCGAATGAATAAGTTCATTTGGTCGACTAAGTAAATCGAACATTTATTTATCCATTCATATTCATTTATCCACGCGGATTATTTATCCACCTATCCATTTCCGTTCCTTTGTAGTAAATTTTATACTCAATTTACCGTATGCATCAGCGAGAAGTTAATATTGCTCTTTCGAAATGTCCCTGCAGGATATTCGATGGCAAAATTAAGTACTGGAAAATTGTCAGTATCGCCTTTTTTGCAACGGGATGGCTTCCTCGACGCGAAATTGAACTTATCGACAGCGATATTACCAAACGATGCTGTCACCTGGCGCGAAGTCGTCGAAGCTCCGACAAAGTTTCCCTCGAGCCACGGAGACTTCAACGCGTGGGGATCCCAGCATACCGCGATCTGACTAGAAATGGCGTCCGTATTCCCCACCAGAAGTGAACAGTAGACAGAGAATATACCGTCGCCGATGGTGGCGAAGAGACAGTCATTATCGCACTCCGCAGCAGTCCGTCCATAACTGTCTCTCCGCTAACCACGTCGTCGAAGGTACGACTCCGCATCGTTCGTCACGTGTGTCACGGTCACACAGGTGTCAGAAAAGTTGTCTGTCACGAGATCGCGAGTCTCGCGACGATCGTTCCCGCTGCGTCACGAAACCGAAATAAGATGCGGAAAAACGGCCAGGAAACGAGAACGAAGAAAGATGTGACGTGCATCGTCGACTCGACAGCTTAGCGGAGTCGCGACGTTTCGTCGACAGTGGCTAAAGAGTGACACGCGAGTCGATCGTTGACTATCGATAAAAAATCCGATCGTGAAACGGACGTCGAACATCGTTAAAGTACGCTGCTCGTACAATTCGAATCGAAACGTTCGTCTCCCCGAGCATCCGTATCCACGCGAACGAGGGAATAAAAAATGTCAGTGATAAGGACACAGTTTCGGGACAAGCGAATCATGTCGCGCCAGACGATACAACGGCTGCTGTTTGCCATGCTCGCCGTAGCGCAGGTAAGAAATCTCACGCTACCTCGTCATCCACGTGTGTTTCGCTAACGTCACCTCGCGTACACCTACTAACAAATCATCTTTCACGCGCACTCTTCAAAAATCCAGCAACCAAACGAAAATTCGACGACTTTAGGCGTCATCGATTATTCCCTACGCGACCGTCATCCGTCCGCGGACGCCTCTCAATGTCGTCTATTGATATTCCACAGCTGTTTTTCCCCGAACAACTATGCGTGACCAGTCCACCATCCATTTAAATTCAACCTGATGACTAAGCATGCAGTAATTGGCGAACGAAAACGCGACTTATCGTTCCGTCGCTTCGTTATATAAGTGACGATTCGTGTACACACGTGTAAGCGACTGGTTTCGGATACTATAATTATCCGAACGTTGTTTCCACCGCGTTCCAGATCGATCAAAATATTTCGCGTGTTCTTCTTCTCTGACTGTCGCGTCGATATTCCACCGATTCGCTGTGCCCGATGGCAAGTCGTGGCCACGTGCCGTTTCCTCGGAGATATCTATTTCCACGGCGTAAACGCGAGTCGGCTGGTATAGCTGATAAGTTACGAGCCTCGCGGGACCAAAATTCACCAAGCTGCGAGGAAATACGAGGAAAATTCCGAAATATTCCCGTTTCGCTGTCGGATGCGAGTTGGGAGGGGAATAGGACGATATTCGGGCTGCGAAACGTACGTAGACGATGACGCAGCGGATGCATTCACCGAAAACGAAATCGATTGCGTCACATGACCATATATATGCACTTATATATTTATACATTTCGATCGCGAGGGACTCCGTATTAGATAAGAGACTACCTACGCGTCGGACAGCATCTGCCTACGCTGCGATACGCGCAGCCACGGTGTAGCCTACTGTTTACGACTACCTCGTTGCGAAAGTATGACTGAAAATAAGGTACAATCCGAATGGCATTACCCGAGATGTATGATGTAGAACCTAAGCAGCTGTATCTTCGTTTCTCCGTCGTTTACCTTGGCTCGGCTTTTACTACATAGCTGACTGACGAGTCCGCGCGAGCCTGTGGGTTTAGCTTGATTGCAAGCTTGTCACCGGCACGTTCTCGTCACCGACTCGAAACCGGGAGTGACGTAACGCTGGTTAAACGAGATACAGATACGCCTTAAATTCTAATCCATCGCTAATGGAAACGAATGATGTAAACCAGCCGCTTTCCTCCTCGACCATCGATAAGCGTTCGTTGACGATCCCATTACGAAATCTCGACCCTGAAAAGGAATGGTTCGTCGGACCAGAAAAAAAAACCTGTCACTCCTCGATCCTCTTTGTGTGGGTGCATCGCCGAAATATCGCTGCGTTCTTTTCACACTAGTCGACTGGACGATGGAGCGTAAAAAATAATTACCGATCTTCGCGACCGAAGCTCTGTATTATCGCGGTTCCAGGTTTGTCGATTTCCTTCGGGAGAAACCCGGTGTTCGCCGAATTGTTGATCGAAGCTTTGTCGTCTCGTGCTATGCTCGAGATTTGACCGGTTTTGGGGAAAACACCTCGTTCGACGAACGAACGATCGGGCGGGCTTACGTCACGCGATGCTCGTATTGGCCAATAGCAGGAAATACCTCGGCGCATAGCTTTTGAATAGAAGTCATGCATCGCTGTTTTCGAGAGAGTTAAATGCATCGGCATGCGTATCAACCGATGGGAGACCGGATGTTCCGCATATTCGCACCGATCAATTATTCGCGATGAGATTATCTATTCATTTATGGAGAACCTCCAGCCTTGCAGGCGACGCGCGTTCCTACGTGTTCGCCGATCGCGAAGGTCAGCGAAAAAACACGCGATCATTTTCAGGCGTTTCTACAGACGAGCGCGTTCTCGATCTCGTGTTTGAACAAATGGTGGGCCAACGTCGTCTTCGCATACACTCGTCCTCGATACACTTGGAGACACTCGAAGTACGAAATTTCCATAGCCTACCGCGACGCACATTCCAGATGATTTTTCAAAACGCGTACGAAGCCGCGGCCAAAGTTCTGCCGCGGTCCCGATAACAACGAGGAACGATCATTAACCACGCTGCTGGTCCATTAACGCTGGTCTTTCGTGTCCGCCGGTGCGAACGCACTGATATTCGTTGCACCGTGGTACCGAGGCTTGGGCAGCCGCTACTCGTTCCAGTATCAGAAAGCGCACTCAGCGACGTCGAAGACGTCAGTAAAGATGATTTAAGTGCGTTCTCATGAGCACCCTTCTGCCCGCGCGACGTCGTACCGCAGCCTCGTAAACACCGAAGCGTTCCACGATCCCCGTTCCCAGCGATGGAAACTACTCGCGTCGTTGAAAAATGCCGAGAAAAAATAACGCCGGAAAAAAAACTTGAAACAAAATTACGTCGAAACGTTCAACGAGAATCGTGCGTCAGCACGCGGTGACTGACGCGCTAAGTGCATCGAGACGAGCTATGCGTTATTAGTTTTGTTTCGAGAGTAATGATCTCATCGACATCCAATCTCGAACATTCGAGCCGTTCTTCCTCGTTATTTTTTTCCAAATCAATCACGTCAACCTCGTATTTTTCCGTTCCTCGTCGCTGGCAGATCTCAGAATGACTCGTCTGCTCGATGCTCTTCGTCTCGACGCTTCACTGCGAACCCGCGATTACCGAAACCTCGCGGGAACTTTCTTCGAATCGGCACGAATTTCCAACGCGAAAAAAAAGAGAACAATTCACTTTCCTCGAGGTTGTTGACCAGTGCGATAGACTTTCTTCCGCTGCCGTTGGTCCCATCCCTGGTATCGTCACCGGTTGTTTTCCACAACCGTCCGAGTGTCGCCTCGCGTTGGCGGAGACGTAAATGCGTTAAATGCCTATCGCAATTCGCTTTTTCGGATTTTGTAAAATTTTGACGGAAAAAACAGAAATTCGACGAGGCAAATTCGCTCACCTGAGACGAATCGACCGAATTTCCAGGTAACTAGTTATGGAAACTACGATGCGCCGTCGAGAATCGGTTTTCGATGGAGGCTTTCAGACGTGAACGACGTAAATGAAAGGCAACGAGGTGATGGGTTTAACGAGTTCGAGACCAAAGGCCAATTGACGCTCAAGTATATGCAAATTTGAAAAATACAAGGCAAACGGGGGTGAAATTGCTGCGGGGAACGTTATAAACGTTTTATGATCATGCTCGTGCAGTCTCGTTACCTAAAGTGGAAACGAGCGCGAACTCGCTAATAAATACACTCTTCGCGAATGACTATTTAAAGTGTTCGATGTATCTCTGCTTTTCCATCGCGCTTTCCAACCGTCTTCTTCTGCCGTCGATGGCCGAGGGATAAACGAATAACGGTTCACGATGCATCGCCAGGTTTCGTCCGCCTTAATCGACTCGCGACGTCAACGAAGCGAATCTCGCAGACCAGCGGCAGCGGAAGTTTGCTTGGCGAATGAAAGCGGAATACTTCCGAGAACCGGCGACTTATCACGGGAGGATCACTCCTCGCGATCGTCGCGGAAACCGCGTCGTTTAGATAGCGGAAATCAAAGCGAACGACGAGGAAAACGTGACGAGGAGGGAAATTCGCGGGGGGGAAAAAGTGAACCGAACGGTACGAACTAAATTTGAATTTTGATAATGCAAAGGCTACTCGATTTAAATGGAGCAGAAGAAAATAAAACAGCATTTTCGACGTTGCTCGCACGTGTTCGAGCGTGACACGAAATTTACACATTTTCTACAAATCATTGTAATTTATATGCGATTCACTTTCATCTCGATACGTTACGCTCGCCTGAACCACTCGAGCCAACGCCGGCGAGCCGAACAAGTCCTGAAACTACCGGGAGACAAAAGCAACTTTGTTTAGAAAACGCGAAGAGCGCGGAATAATTCCGCTCCACTTTCCGCTTCCTCTGGCGAACCGCGTCACGCGAGTTCATACACCTTCACGCTACGGATACCGTTTCGTCTGAACTCGCCGCGTCCACCTTTGTCCACTGCTAATTCGTCGTTCTACCAGAAAAACTTCGAGCTTTCGGCATAAGCGCCATTTTTTCTCAAATCGATAACGTATTTCTCGTAATACGATAACAGTACATCCGAAGGGGGAAACAGCGCGGAAGAAGGAACCAGGCAACAAAAATTTCACGAGACCTAGCTCGAGGCAGACGTGACCTTGGACAAAAAATGTATTAACGTACGACGTGTCGAGCATGTTCGATAAAAAGTTACGATTAAAGCAAAGTGGAAGCAGAAGTTGGTGGAAAAAAGAAAAGTGGACGTATCTAATTCGAGGGGCGAGGAACCTCGAACGCTAACGACTCAAGGCTGGACGAAAAGTGAAATGAAATAGTTTTCAGGCTTCGTTTTCGAAGTGAAAGCTATTCGAGACCGACGACCGTTGACCGTACGGATTACATCGCGGTTACGATGGACCTGGGTGGCTCTCTAGAAACCATCAACGTACAGGCTGAATCGTCCGCGCGGATTACGCGTATGACTAATGATAGCCGGAGCCGAATTATCCGGTAACAGACGAGACAGCGTCCGACCACGAACGACACCGATGCGCTTGGTAGCGAAAAAAAATTAACTTCTGGTTAGAAATCAGCGCAGACGTTGCTCGGTTTGTTGCACTTCGCTGAATACCCTAAGTACCGGAGCTGGAATCGTGTTAATCAGGCTCTGATTGTGACAGTGAGATTCACTTTCATTCGTCGCGAAATTCCCACGATACAATTATACCTGCATTTTTTTTTTATTTTTTTTATTTTTGAATAATCGAAAATACCAGCAGAGAAATCTGAAGCTATGATTAGAGTGGACATTTTTCATGACCAGTCATCGTCGACCGAGTAAAAATGAGGTCCGGATGCTATTTACCGCGCGAAACTGTACACCAGTTCATAAATATTCACGGACTCGAAAACTATTGCGCGTCGATCCGTTATAGCGCATCCGTTTGTTGAACTCTGTGACAACAGGTTCGAATGACGCGCAGTTCCGAACTCGTCGCATCGACCCTCCACGGTATTTGGGGCATAATCTCGTTTGCTCGGTCTCTCAAAAGTTAACGGATTACATTCGAGTCAGTCCCGATCGATCGGCTGTTTTCACAGCTAAAAAACCGTGATCCTACGACGGATTTATTCGTGGCGAGTTACTAAATCCGTTGCCTTTCATTCGTTCTGTAATTTCTAGACGAACCGATCGACTTTCTTGCAGTTAATCGTACATCGTAATTTTTTTGCCAAACGAGCGTTGACTTTCGCCTCAAATGATTGTAGAGAGTGCAGGGATTAGGGCAGGTGTTTCAGTTGTGGTTTTAACAACGGCGATAATTCCCCTTCGATCTCTCCGTCTCTGGCGGCGAGTGTAGGTGAAAATTCATTCAACGAAACTCGAAAATAAATATCGAAGCGTGGGAAAAATGTCGGAAGAGAGAGAGAGAGAGCAACATTGATACGAGAACGGATGCGCGAGCCCGTCGACGCGCGTTGGCTTTCATCTACTCTGTCTTCTCGGTAATCATTCGACCGGTCTTTCGTGGAGCTTCGTACCACGCAATGATTCCGCTCGTACAAAATATATCTGTCAAAGGTGATGGACGCGTGAAATACGTCAAGCTAGCTCCATGGAGCACACAACTTAAGCACACGTACCCGCGCCGACGCGTCGTGAAACGACGATCGTGTACGACTCGATAGGTTCTTTTTATTTTTTCCTCGTCAAATGGATCCCTCCTCGTACGTCGGGGCTCCTCGCTGTTTTTCTCCCGAAGGTTAATCTTACTACGATCGCGCGGCGATCTTGCTCATTTGCGCCTCATCACCGCGCCTCATCGCGCAGCAGCCACACCCGAATGACTCGCATCGCCGAGTCACCCTGTACACATATATTAGTCGAGCCTTCACTTGCGGCTGCATCTCTCTCTCATCTCCTCGCCTCTCCGCCCAGTCATCTATCGCTCTTTCTTTTCCCCATACAGAGACCGATTGCCGCGGAGCTGTTACGTCATCCGCGGAGAAAGTTTCGACGTAAAATTGTCACGACATCGAATGTATCAATGAGTCTGGTCGGAGATCATGCTACCATGCGCGACTCTTCCCGTCGCATTTTTCCTCTTAAACAACGAACAAACGCGATAATTGATGCTATCATGCTCTGTGCGCGGAATGATAAATAAACACCTCACGGTAGTCGCTCGTTTTGACAACCGTGCGAAAGCCATTATTCGACACACTCGTCGTTTACGCATCGTCCCACGTACGTCCCGTCGAGCAATGCGCCGCACGCGAAATTCTTTCGCATTCCTCGATTTCTGAAATTCAGTATCTTCTTCCATCTCCACCGGAGATCGACCAATCGGACGCGAGCATCCTCGAGGTGTCCGCGATGAAATAACGAGGCGGAACACGCTTAATTAATTTTCATCAAAGTAATAATATCCCATATGCACGAATCTCGCCGATCCCAAATCGTAATAAATAGCCTGGCATTCGTAAACCGAGAATACCTGTTCGCCAGATTATGTCTAAAGGCTATAAATATCGCTTAGACAGGCACTGTTTTTAATTCGCATCCGATCGCGCAGACCAATCCGAAGGACAGGTCTCCGGTGTGGGCAACTTAATTCCTTTATCTCAAATCTGATCGATATATTTTTGTACAGATATATGTATAATACGATGCTTAACGAGGCTCGGTGTGCTGAAAAGTTGCTTAGAAACGTCCCGCGTACATTCGGCAAGAGAATATTTGCATAACGTGGTCGAAAATTAGGGATTCAACGGATCGCGCATTGATTAGTTTATCAATAATTAATTCTTCAGGGTACCAGGATAAATGCAAATTCTTCAACCATGGCGACCATTTTTCTCGGGGCGATACAAAACACGTCACGCGGCACCTGGAACTTAAAATTTATAGTTTGATTTTTTTTTAAGTATACCAATAAACAAAAGCTCCGTGTTCGTGGGTCGTTACGTTTTGTGCCAGTCTTTCGACGATGCCGAAGATCCAAAGATAATTACCGTTGCAGAAAGGAGAAAAACGCACTCCGGTTCGGTGCAACTCGACAGCTCGTTCGTTCCTTCGCGAAAAAGTGCATTTTCGAGTGCAAAGATCCTTCGGGACCACGATGAATTTTAAATTGGTCGGGAAAAGCGTGGCAGCGAAGCATCGAAGCGCTGGCTCGCTGTAGATATCGCTTAATTCCGATCACGCGAGGAACCTCACGTAATATTCATAACCCGCATAAGACGCGGCGGGACTTAAATGATGCAAGTTTGAATCGGTCGTCGTAGAGAGATTTCACGTAGCTGATAATCTAGGCCCGATTGTCCTACAGATTTGGTCGGCCGATGAGACTTTCTTTCTAAATTCTTTCGGAAACGTGCCCTGCACACGTATTGGTCTCATCTCTGTCGCGGGGTCGAGCAACCAACCGAATCGAAACGATCTCGAGCTCGCGATCAGGATTCCAATGGCGTGTGCGCCTCGTTCCCTTCCTCCCGATTTTTTTTCAATTTTTTTTTTTCATACCATTTCCAACTTATCCCAGTGACATTCGGCCTCGAGGTGCAAGCGATAAACTACGGAAGGTCTAGCGGACTGAAAATAGCCAGGGTGTCAAGCCGTTGCGTGCGCGCCTGCGATCGCGATCGGCAGCATAGAGGATCGACGTATCGATACCAACCGAACGCGATAAATCTCGATAAAATCGATAGGTACGAAGCGATTCGCGCGCGTCACTTTACCGCGTGCCGATGCGAGTCCAACGGTACAACATCGCCGCGTGTCCCTTCCTCCTGCTACTTATCCGAACGGTATCGAAAAAACTGATCGAATGACGCGCGAGCTACAAACTCATCGCGACCAGATGGACTTGACATTTTTTTTTATTTTTTTTTTTCAATTTTTTGATATTTAGACCGTCACCAATTATTTACCTAGCCCCAATGTTTTCCACTCTTTCACGCTCTCCTTTCACGCTTTTTTCCCTACCCTCGCCGATTTCTTTTCCACGAGCTCCCATATTTTCTCGCCGCTGTTCGCTTCTCTCTGTTTGTTTGTCTCGTTTCTCTTTCACTCCCATTCATTGTTCACCCGCGTTCCGAACTTTCCAGAGAAACGCCGGTCGTTGACGCTACCGTTGTAGGAAATATGTGCGTGCCGCGTACGTACGGGAGAAAAAAAAATGTATCGCCTCGTCCGATGTGAGATTTCGCACGAGTGCTGCACTCGCTCTCGGATACAAACACTTTCCGAGAAACAATAGCTTCCGCACCGCGATATAAACCGCGTACTATGTATTTACATATTACACGCGGCGAGATACTACGTGTTTTACAATTCGAAACTGGGTCATTGTCTCTCTCTCTCTCCATTCGTTTACGAGGCCAGTATTACACGATCGTACTACCGAGCCAGAAATACTAGTGGGATAGGGAGTGTTGTCTTGCCGCACACGCGCGTCAAGTACTCGATCGGAACCGAGTCAATTGCCACGTGTGAACGGCTTCGTCGTTGAAATTTTACACACGCGCCTAAGAAATAGTACGATCGAAGCCGCTAGCTCCGAACGGTGCGGACGTCGCGCTTGACGGTAGTTCGATCGGATCGCTGTAATCTGTCGGGAAATCGAGCCGAATGCAAAATTCGTTCGAGTCAGGTTGTAAACTACTCCCGTTACCGAACCTGTAATACCGAACTTTCACGACGTAACCCGAAACACGCACGGATCAACGCCGATCGGTCTCGGAGGTAATCTTACTCCGCGCAGGATCCGAGTCGACGGCGATGCTCACCTGCCTCTATCGATGGATAAGTTGATCGGGACGAGATTCGAGAGTCGCTCGTTACCATTTCGCAGCATCATCCTCGGAGTCCGCGATCTGCGCTCGATAGCGGTTTATTCATCCGCTCCGCGTCTCGTCAGCATTGATAACGCGACTCGATCCTCCATCGGTAAGAACAACGCGGCCCTCGCAATATTCTCTCCGATCCCGCCGATCGGTATCGAGTCGACTAGGTCCACGGCGTAGGTACTACGCACGGCTCGCGTACATTCACGGTTAGATGTGTTAATCTCGGAACAAATTGCGCGTCGTATTCGTCTTCATCGTACATACCTACGTTCGAATTCAGATGTAGATAGCCGAAACGGAGGTTGTAAGAATTAAACAGATATAGCGAGAGATTTGCCTCGCGAAGGTATTATTTCAGACACACGTGCCAGGTATGATGTATCGCCGCGGTGTCGTCGTCCTCGTACCTACCCTCTCCTTGCCACCTACTAATTTTCAGAAGCAGACGTTGTTCGCAGTTCGCGGAGCGTTACCACCGCGGCGTCGCGTCTTGCACGCTGACAAATACACATATTCGCGGTGCGCGGTAAAGTCCGCCAATAATGCGAGCTCGTGTCGTATGTACGCCGCGTATCTACCGTTCGTACGCTCGAACACCCACGCAACCTTACGGATATGGCAGGGGTACGCAACGTTTTCAGGCTGACAGGACGATACTCGTTACATTCCACCGAAGTGTTCTCAGTTTGCGCGAGTACGCGTACTTACGTACGTATGCACGTATCCACGCGTGTACGTACCACTGGTAGCACGTGTACGCGAGCGGAGAGACGCGCGTTCATGCTGCATCCTACCCGCACGAGGAAGTCACGTCTGGGTGAAACGTTGAAACAATGCACCGCTGTCACCTACGCGAGCCCCAAGATAAAAGTCGAAGAAGTGAAACGTGCTACCGACGCAACTCCTCTTTAAAAACGATCCCCTGCGTCCCGTTCTCGGCGCGGGGGGGGGGTCCACCTCCTGGCGTAAGCTGACCGCGAACGCGACACGCAGCTGCTCTCTGGTTCCAGGTTTGAGAATAATGGAACGGAGTTAGTTATGCGCACACGTGTATACGCGGATAACCTCTCGTAATCTTGGATCTGGTTCGTAATAAACAAACACCGCGAGCGGGAATACCGAGATGGGGGAATACGGGGTATTGGAATTATCGTCGGGAGCGTGGTGTAACGATCATCGGTTGTGTTGTTCGAGAACGGTAACGCGAGCGTGTCATACGGCTCGATCAGATTTGAGGAAAGAATAATACGGGTACGGGAGCGTTTGAGGTAGGCGAGGTGGAGGATACCCGCGGCTTTTGGCGTACAACGCCGAGTTATTTCGAGAATCCGTAGTCCTCGCGGAGCGTTTTGCCCCTCGCGAGATGCCCTTTTCAGACAAGCGAGTACGGAGTCGAAAGTTACGATAATCGTCTCGCCGATGACCATCTCCGGTGAACGGGAATGGTAAACTTTCGGCTTTCGTATATCTTCTTCGGTTACCAACCTCTCGCGACGTAACCGGATAAATGAAATAAACGAAATAAACGAACGAGTCGACTTTCGCTCCCGCAACATTTCACGACGCGATATTATCCATCGCCTTCCATCACTCGCGCTCGCACCACCTGCCAATCTAATCTCCTCGCGAAGACAGATTCTCGTTTCGAAAAATCACGTACGACTCGTCACGATCGCCATCGGAGGATCGTATTTTCGAGCGAGTGTGCGAATAATCGTAGTACGTAACGGGCATCGGGATTGAGGAAAAGCTCGAATGATCCGGAGGCTGATCGATAAATCCCAACGAATCGTGATTCCCGATGCTATAATACCATACGGCGAACGCGTTTTTTCCCCCTAAACACCTGTATCTCACGTGCTTCGTTGCTCGACACGCAATCAAACTTTTTGAGTTCTCCGCTACCGATTCGACTTACGTAGAGGTCTGCGGAGATCCGCGTGCCTCGCGCACGATCGTTCGTTAGGAACAGCGTGGAAGAAAAGGATTACTGTTACCAGCGAAATACCAGAAGAACACTCGTAAGTGTGGTAAGGTGGTAGACATTTGATGGCGTATCATACGATGCGATACTTATAATAGTAGTTATGATCGTGACGTGAACGGTAAAACAATCGGGGGAACAGCGAATGCCTCCCGGTTGTTCTCGGTTTCTTGAAATTGACTTTGACTTAATCTCACTTCGTTATTGCTTCGGCAGAGATCCCTCCCGCTTATCTCGTTACAACCGTGAGTTATCCTAACCGTTGCCGGCCAAACGACGACGCGTACGGTCGATCGCTGGTATCTGCTTCGAAAAAGTATCCGAGACCCGAGGGCAGACGTCGACACGAGTCCCGCCGAATCGCCGACCACCACGTGTTGTTGACCCTTACCCGTTCGAGACCCGAGCCCATTCCCTCGTTTCGCGTTGCTCCCGCCGCCGAAATCTTTGTTGCTCGTTCACAGAACGCCTCTCTCTCTCTCTCTCATCCTCTCCTCATATTTCCTCGAATGTACCCACTCGCTCTCTTCTCCTACCTCGGGTGAAGTTTTCGCAGTGGACAATCATCGCGCGTTGCTCGTTGAGTATCAAAATTTCCGACCGATAGGTGGGTATCCCGACGAGGAGAGAATTCTCGAATCCAATCAGTTGGAATCACGGTGTTTACGTATCGGTAAAAAGTCAACGGCAGATGTGAACGATATGAAGAGACAGAGAGGGAGACAGAGAAACAGAGAGACAGAGAGAAAGAGAGAGAGAGAGAGAGAGAGAGAGAGAGAGAGAGAGAGAGAGAGAGAGAGAGAGAGAGAGAGAGAGAGAGAGAGAGAGAGAGAGAGAGAGAGAGAGAGAGGAGAGAGAGAGAGAGAGAGAGAGAGAGAGAGAGAGAGAGAGAGAGAGAGAGAGAGAGAGAGAGAGAGAGAGAGAGAGAGAGAGAGAGAGAGAGAGAGAGAGAGAGAGAGAGAGAGAGAGAGAGAGAGAGAGAGAGAGAGAGAGAGAGAGAGAGAGAGAGAGAGAGAGAGAGAGAGAGAGAGAGAGAGAGAGAGAGAGCCAGTATTACGGAGGTACAGTTATACCCGTCGGAGAACGAGACCGGTTAAGACCTACAGGACTATATCCCCGAGGATTCCGAGACATTAGTCTCGAGATGCTGTCCCAATCAGCGGCATCCTTCGCGAGTTATGATCCTTGCACCGTGACAAATGCTCGAGCCGCTATTCCCAGAGGATCGAGTCGAGGCAAAATAGAGTCCAGGTCTTCTCTAGGTCTTCGTACGCATTGGTCTGTACACACCGATATATCGAGTCGTTGCATCTTCTTGCGTTTGCTGGAGGGCGCAAAGAATAAAACGAACGGACAACTCGAGACCCTCGAAGACCAGTCCGTTTGTCATTAGCGGGGAGTGATTTAATTACGACGAACGTGACGTATCGCCGTAACGCGCGTTAGCCTCGTGATTTGAAAAATGAGCGGACAATTAATAACAAGACACGCACCACCGCGATGCGAATGCAGCAAGTGTACTTACCTACGCAGCGATGATTGTGATTCATCCGCGCGAACGTACCTACATACGTCGTTGTATCCCCTCGAATCTCGTTCGGGAATCGCAGAAGCCCGCGCTCGAACCTACACGCGAAATACGAATACCCAGAGGACTTGCCGAAATACCATATCTCGACGATGCTACCCGCGCGCGAGGATAAAGTTTTACGAAAACGGATCCAATACCGTGAAATTCGCACTCTTCGCGACGAGACCGAGTACCCCGGAGCGTGGCACCTACCTCGGGGAGAATAGGAGATCCCGGTCCATCGATCGCCCATAAAAACCCTTCGGCACGCGAACATCCAGTCGAAATTTTCATCCGCGTGCAACGTGTCCGCGTCAAAAGCTCCCGCAAGCTCGCTCCATCACACACGACGCGCGTACAACGTTACGCCGGACGGGGTCTTCGGATCCGCGGTGAGGGAAGCATGATAAATTCAGATGAGCATCGATTATGCGATTCTTCGGCGCAGGCGGTCGTTATATCTTAGAATCTTGTTCGGAAAGACCCAACCTTCTCGTACCTACGAGCGAGAGAATCCCCAACGGTGTGGGATACACGAAGCGTGCTTGCTACGCGGAGGCCACTAAACGCGACCTACGCGATAGCCAACGCTTATCGAAGAATGTACGAAAAAGGATACAGCGACGTACCAACCGATTCTTGGCAAGGAATGCAATGTTCGCGGATAATTTCGCGTCAATCGATTCTCTACCGCGTACAAAATGGTCGTCCGGCTAACAATTTATTAGAAGCAATTTCGCAAAAATAACTCGCCCGTAGGCGTACACAGCGATAGTTACGAGCATAAATACGATCTCTGCTCGCCATTAATTCCATCGCGACAGTTTCGTCCTGTCGCGCGACGTCCCGAACCATTTCTCGTTCTTTGTCTTTACCCCGAGCCCTTGCCCCGCGCCCGCAGCCGCGGACGACCGGAACTTCCACTCTCGCACAGCTCCGTGGACCGATTTCGTCACCACCGACCCAGCAGCTTTCTGCCTCTGCCGATCGATCGATCGCGACGCGCGATGTAACTCCTCGCGTGATCTCGAATCTTACCGCAGAAATAGAAAGGTGATCCGACGCCCGTATTTACCGAAGATAAAAAATGAACCGCATGAAAAGATCGAAGCTCGCGATAAGATTTATCCCGAGCCGAAGTAGACATCCGATCGAGATCAGCCCGGGAGCAGCAAGAAACCGCGAACGATATCTACTTTGTTGCCGATCGAGTAGCCTCGCCGTACAGATAGTTTGGATTCCGCGGAAACCATCGATGAAAAACTCTGAACCCGCCACCGCCGCTCCGTTCTTCTTCCTTTTCGGCTGGCTAATTTTTCTGCCCATCCTCGTCTTTTTTCCTCACCTCCTCTCGCAAATTGTTGGCGAGTCCGGGATCGCCGCCGCGGCGGCGGGGGAAAAACCCCGACGCGCCTCGAGATATCCTCGTCCTCTCGCTTCTTTCGCAGGCTCGCAGGTTCCGTGTTCCTCCGGGACACAAAACATTCCTGATAAATCGTCAAGGAGAAAGAGTGGGCCCGGAACGCGCGCTTCGGTTCGAAACTGAAAGTTGCGTGGGCTTACCACACGGCTGCCGCGCGGACCGGTCCTCGCGAGGCAAGCCGAACGCGTCGTTCTCCACCGCCGCGTCAACGCTGCTGCGCGGAGCCGAACCAGAGCCGGATTCGAGAATTCTTTCGAGTCGGTAAATGGCATTGACTCGGGCATGGTTTTCTCCGCGGCGCACGAGCACCGAGGAACAAAGCTCCGCGTGCGGTTGGAATACGATTTGCCGGGCAGCATTTGGAAGCCGCAGCGGAGAGTTAATCGCGTTGCGAGATTCGACCATCTCCGCAGCCGCGGAATGACTCTCGCGTCGTCTTTCCGCGCGATGCTGGACGTGGGCGTCGTGACAACGCTTCGTACCTTGGACAAATCGAACGCGCTCGTATGCGCTCTCCTTATTGCCAAAGAGACCACCTACGATAACTTGCGCCACGTCGGCGTTTCCGTCGCGTAATGGTCTTAATAATAATCGCGCGAGTCAATAAATATCGAAGGAATAACAACGATGCTACCAAAATACACTCGGACCTGAACATTCGTAAGCTCGTCCTAACTGTTCCGAGAGCGCGCCAACTGCTCCTAATCTAACCCTACTTATCCCTGCCTCAGTTTGCCAAAACCACTCAATTACGAATCCTAAGCCGCCTTTTATTGCGCCAGACGAAAAACGAGGGGAGACCAGCTGAAGCGAGATATCTTCGTCTAATCGCGATGGAAGTCCAATGGATAACAAATTTTTCCGGGTTTCTCGACAAATTTCATATTCTCCTACAGTTTATCCGGCGAAGAAGTCGCGCGCATCGACGGAAACTTCGGCAAATCTATGGGCTATGGGCAAGAACGCTGATCGTTTTCCGCGACTGGCAACGCTACGAAGAATCAGACACGCGAGCTTTGAGAAGCTGAGGAGTGGGTGACACGTTGAAAAGGCAGCGAGCTGTAGTCTTTGAAGATGAACAACGTGGATGGATAAGTCGTGGGGCGGATATGCTTTCTTAATCTCGATGAGATGTCGCGTCGAGAGTAACATGCTGACAACGAGTCGCGTAATGAATGTTGATGAAGATGCTGACGTGTCGTGTGCGGCAGATCAAAAAACGTACGCATCATCAATCAGCGAATTTGCGACGAACACGTTTAATGAGAAAAAGTTGGGTAATTATCGAGATACGCCAGAACAGATCAGGCCAGGTTGTATCGGTTCGGTAATCGAAATCTGTTCTGCTCAACGGAGCAGTTTAACCGGTTCCTCCGCGCGGACGTCTCGCCGCGAGCCAACACCTCCGTACTCGCGAGCGGCGTTTGGAAAGATTCGGTTGCCGTGGCAAAGAAACGGAGGATCGCGGCAGCGCGAGAAATCGGGGACGTTCTGCTGAATCGCGAATTCGCAGATCGCGAATCGAGATCGGATCGGGATCGCGCGTGGAAGATGAAAGAAGGACGATTCGTTGCGGTGGATCGCAACGGTGGTACGCGGAGATGGAGCCTGGTGGCTCGGCGTCGTTGCTGAAACTATTATCATCGGGACAAGGAACTCGAATCGAGGCTGGCTTAAATTAAATACGCGAAGGGTAAGATCGTAGAGACCTATACTTACAGAGGGCGAACCTCGACATCTCGACGAGACACGTGAGAGAAGATGGTAATATACATGAATCGGGCGGCTGATCTGCATCCAAATGGAGGCTTCCCGCCCGTAGCGTCGGACAAGAGGTCCGCGGGACGGAGCTCTAGCTTTCCTTTGGACGTTTTGTAGCCAATCTTTCATGCATAACCGTCGTGTAATGGCCATTTGTCATGCAAATAGAACCGAGACGGACGAGTTATAGATAGTAGCGTCGTCGTAGGGCTGCTCGGAGGGGACGAAGCTGCGACTGTCGGCTAATAACCGTCTTGTCAACCGAAACGTCGTTCATTCTCGATGGAATTTTCGAAAACTATTCTTCACATCCGGCTACTCGTCGCAGTCGCCTGGGAAAAATAATAGGCACGCTCGACCGTAACGTCTGCGCCGATAAGCCCGCGAGGCTGTGACCATTCGAATCCGCGAGTCGCGATCGGACGGAAAAAATCAAGATTACAGTTCGTCGCAAATTGCGCAACGCTCGTTACCAACCTGTTACCAAACGACGCAACTGCCAAAACGAATACTTACCCAGTTTCATTGCCATTCTAATTCCGTAACAAGCGCCAATCTCTTTGCGCGTGCAGGCGCAGTTCCACCGTTATCTGTGCGACGGGTCGAGACCAAACTCCAACTCGTCCCTCGAATTGGACCAGATTTCATTGCGATTCGACGACAAACACGTGCTTTTGTTCGCGTCGTTTCAGGTCAGCGGCCAGCTGCCAGATACGGATTTTCAGCCGATGGTGACGGCGACCTGCAACGCCGACTACATGACCATTCGAATGAACGTGAACCAGAGCTTTACCGGAGCTGTTCACGCCAGGGACTTCCGAACACCTCAATGCATGGTACTCGCCAACGGGACGAATCACGTCACCCTCGGGATCAACCTGCTGGCCACCGCAGGAGCACCCGACTACTGCGGCGTCCTTGTGAATAACGTGAGTCCTCGCAAGTCCTCGCAAGTCCTCTCTATGCTCGACGAGCATCGAGGATAAGAAAACATGTCCGGACGATTTGGACGTTTCTTCGCGATGGTAAATAATGGACTCGTTCTGTTTGTAGAAAACGGAAGAGAAGTCTGTACCGATAGCTGTGAGGATTCACAAAACGCTGGAGCTTGCGGACGACAAGTTCTACGTGATAACGTGCGGTAAAGCCGGCTTCAAGAATGCCAGGTGAGTCGACGGAATTCTTTTCCTCTACTTTTCCACCCGGACAAAGGTAAACACTCGTAGGTACTTGGAGTTCTCGCTTTATTACGGCTTTTAGCTCGCGAGTTCCTCGTAACTCGCTTATTGCATCTTGTACTTTCTCCTTTGTCGCAAATTCTACGTCGGAAACAATCGAATGCCATCGTCGACCAACGATGCTACACCCGACATTCCGACTGTGCTGGAGCACCGCGTCACACCAGACGAACCACGAACGAACGCCTCCGACCTCGCACTCGACGACGACACACGCGCACGTGCGATCATTTTCACGACGTCCGTCGTCTCGTCACGAATTCACGCTTGGTCTTCGAGAACTCGATGCCACCGCGAACTGGCATTTCGACGACGCGTCGCGGATGATCGAAACGAACGCTGCCTACACGCGCGAAGCCTTCTGCGAAGCGATGCGATTCATCGGATTCGAGACACGCGGAGAACGCAACGGCAAACCTTCAGAGACTTTTTACTGATTCGCGTCGAGCATACTTGCGTCATAGCCTCGTTAGGGATTCCATATCGCGCGACTGATGGATCATGGTTGGACGAATTGCTGGATCGGACTAATCGAAGTCACCATTCGAATCCCCGCGAATTCGGGAACGCCTACGCTAAAATGAAAAATTGCACCAAGAACAACAACAACGGCAGAAAAAATGTGTCGTGAAATTGCCGTTATCATTCACCGCGAGTTTCAATGAAAACGGAAATTACGAAACCGGAAGCGACCTTCGATTATTATGCGGTTCGCGCAGCGTGTCTCGTCGCATTTGAAAGAGGACAAACGAGAACACGTTCGAACGAAAATGAGGCGATATTCGCGATTTTTTCAACCAATGCTGCTTTTTTTTACCCCGCAGGAACGAAACGTCGCTGGTTTCTCTTCGACTCCTTGACAAGGGACATCGCGTGCAAGAAACCATCTACAATCACAACTACACCCTCAGAGCAGAAATATCTCGTCCCGACGGTCAGTAAAGATGTCTCGTGTATTTTTTCACAATCAACTTCGTATCCGAGATTAGTGATATTTTTTACCCCACGTTCGTCCAAATTTTAACCGACGTAACTGCATCCTGTGACGCAACTTCTTTTAACTCTCTTTCTCGCCAGAGATATAATTAGTACGCGGTCGACGAGCATGATAATTGGAATCGTACAACGTAGTTACGCATGCACTCGCTTCTGAAACGGAAAAATATTATTTTCCCAATCACCAAAATGCCGCGAGGCAAATACCCCAGTTTTGACAAACATCAAAACGATACGGTAACAAAAGTACGGCGATTAGCCTGTTTTGTCGCAGGATGCACAGACGTTTATTTTTTATCCCACGTTTATTTTCCTCAACCTTATTTTTTGCGCAACCCCCAGGAACCTACGGCATACGAGTGAAATCCTGCTTCGCATTCAACAAACACAACAGCAACGTGTCGCTGATCGACGACAGGGGGTGAGTTCGTGCGAGCACGGTTTCTTATTTTTTTCTTCTTTTTCTGGAGAAACTTTGCTCTGCTTCTGGCTCGGGAATCCAACCGGAATCGATTGTTGTCAAGTATGTTCCGCCAGTAGCGGTATGTTTCCCCGACTAAAGGGTTGCCTTCCTATGTGCCTACCATCAATTTCATTATGTTGGGATAAATAGTTGAATAAATGAAACACGCGCTTCCCAATCAAACTGAAAAGGCTATCGATAATGAATATAGTTTTCCGTGTTTTGCCCGTGAAATTTCAGATTTTTTTTTCTTGACATTTTCGATAAGACTACGTGTAATTTTATTTCATTTTTGTCAGCAACGAGCTTCCTAAACAGTCGCAAATTTTGACAGATTTTTTTTGTAGATCAATTTATCGAATCCAAATGGGGTCAAAACGTTTTCGTCGTAAGGCCTGAATATCCGTAACACTTAAGAAGACTACCGAGCCGAAGCTCGATTGTCATTAGACTGAAAACTCGCGATGCATTTTTAATTGCGCGGAGAACGAAGGTGATAGCAAGGTTGAGTCGTTAATTGGCTGAGCCTACGCGATGATAAATTTTCATGGAATTTTCGATCCGATAGGTGCGCCAGACATGACCTAATAACAACTAAAGCAAACGCGATTGGTATTAGAAGCGTGTACATAGGTAAGCGCGAGGCAAGCGTAGAGACGGGAGCAACGAACACGATAGCCGATAGTCTCGTGGCTACGTGTGGATACGTAATATGTAATATTGCGTACGAGGCAGGAATGAATATATCGCCACGGTTGAATGCATGCGTGTCAAGGCAACTTCCTAAGAATTTACGCCCCGCGTGCCACGGGAATTGTTTAGCTTTTGATACCGTAGAAAGTTGATCGTTTTTTATCGAAACAAAAAGTAGTGGCGTACGCGTCGGAGACCACAGCTACGACCGGTTAGAACGTTAACCATTCTTTTCGCGTCGCGGTCGAATTATTTATTTTGTTCCGGGCCAGATCGCGTTAACGATCTGGAGACAGATGACAAATCGAGTTCCCAAAAGCAGGAATCGAACAGATCGATGACGCACTTTTCCGCTCTCTTTCAGATGCCCGGAAGACAGACGCGTCATGACGAAGTTCGTGTACGATCCATCGACAGGATACGCCGATTCAACGATCCTGCGGATGTTCCGGTTCCCCGATGGATCTCAGGTTCACTTCCAGTGCGACGTCGCTGTCTGCAAGGGTGAGTCACGTCTGGTAGCGCGGCGCGAGTTCTCCCCGCGATCCTCGTTAATCTTTCCCAAGGTCGCGGGACGCGCAGCCGGTGAAACGTCGAAGAAATTTCGCCGGGACGATCTCGCTAGTAGAAATGATCTCGAATCGGTGAAGCATCGCGCGGTCACTGCGTACGGGTAAAATGATGCCTCCGATAAAAGCACGCGTCTCGATGGGAACGTAAAACGTTTTTATTGGCCCCCAGCACCCGGCATTGTATTCGAAATAGCTGCGGATATAGCGAAACAGCTTGACAACGCCATCCCATAAAATTGAATTTACGACTATGGTTGTTGTATCAACCGTGGAACTGATATAACCGGTAGAAATCACACGGAGCATTATGCAGGCATTGATAATGATAATTATAACCACGCGCTCGAAGCTCTAACTCAATTCCGTTCGGATCGATGATGTTGTTAATTCGACTTTCGATTCGAATCGTTATTTTCCTCGCTTACACGACATTTCTCGCGTGATACTAGCTCGAGCGAGAGAGTAGCGTGTAAAACTGATAAGTAAAGTTGCGTTTCCGTGAAATTTCAAAAATTAAATGCTCGAATTTCCCGTGATAAACGAAAGCGACTCGAAGAACATCCGAGAAGCGCGTTCACTTTCACTTTTAAGTCTTCGCTCGAATCACGATTCGACGAACCCTTTAACGATACCTTCCGCCCGTATTGACTTCGTTAGCGTTAAGTACGGCTGACTCTTATCGCGTCGATGCAAAGTGACGGTGTGGTAAAATGTTATTTCTTACTTTCCAGCGAGAAAATAAATTGTTCTAGTCATTCCTTCTGGCGGAATGTGGATTTTTGTTATCTTCAGATTTTCCCATTCCAGGCAGCTGCGGTACTCCGGTTTGCGAAGGAGATCCTGACGAGGGTGTGAACGGCAACGTTCCACCCGGTGGACAAAGCCTGGCCGGTGAGGAAGGCGTTCTCTTGGCAGGAACCAGCGCCTTCGTTCTCGATCCCGGTCAAACACCGAGTAAGTGCCGATCGATCGCAATTTTTCGCAGTCGTAATTCTCGACATCGCTCATTTACCGAGCACAATCGCTGCTACGTGATTCCCCTTTCCTTGGCAATTTTCAATATTCCAGCCTTATCGGGTTTTTATAACGCCAGTGTACACCCGTCACGCCCGTAAGTAAGAGTGTTGGAGAAAAAAAAACCTGTTTCTGTTGTGTCCGCGTAACCTGCATTTACCTACGCGGATCTCGCGCGTCTTCATATATCCGTTCGTTGAAGGAGCCCGCGTATGCTCGCACGCTAACTAGCTGCTCGTTGAACGAAGCTTAGCTTCTCTACTTAAATTTGACAGGTCATTAAGCAAGCCTCTGGAACTACCCATCGCGAGGGAATGTACCTCGGCTATGTTTTTTGCATCGTAACCTCATACCAACCAATCAACGGTAGTTTTCCGTGCAATTTCTTCGAACCTACGCCCACGCGGAGATCAACGAAGGTGGATTTTGTTCGAGGAAACACGGAGTTGGGAACTTTGTAGTTTACGCGGGACAACAAACCGTCGTCTTCAACTTCCATGTCCGAGGACGAAATTTTGAATCAACAACGTTCGATCGGCTTATCAATATCTCTATTTTGGCCCTACACTAGCAACACGTGCGTCATACGTAAT
This sequence comes from Arge pagana, assembly GCA_963969455.1. Lineage (NCBI taxonomy): Eukaryota > Metazoa > Arthropoda > Insecta > Hymenoptera > Argidae > Arge > Arge pagana. The sequence continues at coordinate 5,424,280 of OZ018308.1, read as the reverse complement.
TCTTGGAAATTCGCATTTGTGCTTAATCTGCTGTTCATTTTTGCTCCACCGAAGACTTCGCGCAGATTTTCAACCCGAAATAGCAAAATATGGCGATCGTAAAATAAACATAGCAAGCACCTCGATGCTTCGAGATTCGAGAGCTGTTTGAAAATTGTTATCGAAGAACGAACAAAATGCAGGACAGCCGTTCAAAAAAAAAAAACCAAAAAAAGGCAAGTTCCTGAAATCGTACGGTGTCTTGATATAATTTGAAATCTGACGCTCGTTACATTCCCTCGTTATCAATATGGCGGAAAAATGGCTGAGCATGCGTCTTGTAAGCCGTATTCACCGGCAACGAGGCATCCGGCAAAACTCACGCTGTACAATACCGATGCTCGTCCACTCGCGGATCACTCGCCTAGGCATGTTCCGGCCGCATGTCCGATCTGTCCGTAGGCTGTCACGTCCCATTTTTATTTTCCGGAATGAAATAAGAAGAAAAAGATGAGCTCCGATCTTCGTGGCTAACGTTATGAATAGCCGTGATAAACATAGGGTAGACGAGCTTACTCGGCATTATTACGCCGATCCTGTTATCGTAATAATACAACCTGTATTATTGTCCACTGTTACCATTGAAAAACGCGATGCTAAAATTAACTCCTCACCTACATACCAGTACCGTTTCTGCAATTATATCATTTCAAAGTACTGCGGAAACAAGAACAGATGCGACGTTTCCTACAGATCATTCTGACAGCGCATCGAATTCACGGTCGCTTCGAATCTTTTATTGCGTAAGGCAACGAGCAGCGAGATGGACAGATACACGTATACGTAGCCCGTGAATCAACACGTTTTTATGATTCGAACTGCTAATATTCCACGGTGTTTTTATACCGCGATCCGTTTAACACCACGTGGTGGGCTCGAAACAGAGAGTGTTCATCGTCTGTTCATCGCGACTAACGATAAATATTTTTTTTTAAATGGTATATAATTCATTTGTCTTCGAGCGCGTACAGAATTTTAACACGGGAATAGACTCGAACGGTATGAAAAATCACAGATATAACGAACACGTCGATCGATCGTGCTGTTCTTTGTAAACGCTATTCGTTGAATTCGTCGTTTGTTATTTCTTCTTTTTTCCAAACGTTCATTGTCGTCGGAAATTATTGTTCGATGGCGGTCGTGTCGATGAAAACTATGCGATTCAGCAGGAGGGAATGGGAATTACAGTTGACAACGAAGACGCTTACGGTTAGGAAACACGCCGATTCCGCGCTACCTCGAACATTTCGAACGAGACGGTGAAAGTGAATTGACGCGATGGTAGGAATTCTTTACCGGAGGGCTTTTGTCCGGCTGATTCTTATGTCGGTGTCGCGTGACGACGGTATTTCTTTTCTTCTTGCTGTTTCCTCGTTAGCAATCGCGTCGGGGTCTCCGACGACCGATTCTTCCCAATTAACGACCAACGTGGCGACACTTTACCCGTGGATTAGGAAAAAGCGATTACGCAGGTGTAAAATTGGTATTTCACCTTCGATGTAAGATCACCGGGCGATCGAATGCGCGCGGCTTTGGACGCGATTAAAAAAATTGGCGGCTTTGGACGCGCGTCAAAGTACCGAAATGGAGTCTGGACGCGTGACTTCGCGTTCGTTTATGTGTAGTAATGAGCTGACCTAGTTGAAAACCCGAGTCATGCCGCTGTTCTTTTGTATTCTCGTTATATTGGATCATTCGAGTTGTACACAGAGAGAGAGAGAGAGGGAGGGAGGGAGGGAGAGAATTCCGGTGGCATGGGAACGATGAGGCTGTGAAAATTTAAATTCGAGGAGAAAATGTGGGAATAAAAGCCTCGGATTTTCTCCTCGTAGAAGCGCGGGCAGAAGTGGCAAAGAAGGATACCAGAGCCGTGGTACTTTGCCGTTCCCGACGACTCTTTCCGTACGTGCGGTTTACGATTATTCGAATAGTGATAAAACAGCATCGCTCGACCAGGCCGTAAATAATATCCACCGGTCGCGTTTACGGTTCTGCAAAACCCAACCGCAGCTCGGTCCTGGTTACTCGTTTAGAATTTACATAAAATATCCCCTATCTGCACGGGTGCAGGGCACTCGACGATGCACGCAACACTCGACGACGAATCCTTGGCGACGCGTCTGTTGTCTCGTATGCGAAAAAGTAGGGAAAGCTGGGGAAGAACGATCTGCGAGGATGAGCATCGTTGACTCCGCGATTCTCTCATTCATCGAACGTCGAACCAATTTCACGTGAAAAAAACCACCCCACTTACAGCTATACAGCAATAACGACTGCGTTCTCGTTGAGCATTGTACCCGATCCGCAGTCCCCTTCCGATGCACTTGGCCCGCGAGTCAAATTACCAACGAGTGGTTTTTGCGGATCGCGTGAACCACGCGCCAGCGGAGCTTTCTTCGCCTCGCCCGTCCGTGACGCCCATTCGCAATACGAGTGACAAGAATTAGTCGCGATTGAAGCGTTTTGCCGGGGCAAACTTTCGGAATTTTCTCTGTAATCGGGTCGCGTGGAGAAAAAGAGGCGAGCAAAGTAGGGTCACCGGTCAATTGGGTTGGCCGAATTACCGGGCGCGATGTTGCAGAGATATCCGTTAGGCTTTCGTTTTCATTTCTCGGCTTCCGGATCTGGTAGCACCTCGTCGAGGCTAGACGGCGATTCGACGACGCATCGGCTCTATGTATGCGTGAAAAACCGACTCGTAGCTCGGACAGAGAGACGAGCGCGTCGTTCTTCGGACGTAAAACGATGAAGGTACCTACGACTGTAGAAGGAAACACCGGAATACACCGCACGCTCGTTTGTCACCGCGTGACAAATGTCCGAAGAATAAATGGCAAGGTAGTAGTAATAGTTTCAGCGTTATCTGCTCGCGACAGTTCGGACATCCGATCTATGGCAAAGAGTTCGATAAATCTCACGTCAGCAAACTCATCGCGTCCCTCGCCTAACGTGGGACTACAATTTTATCGTCGACGGAAACCTACCATGGACAATTAACCAGACCACGTCTTAATAGACTCACGGACAGCTATTTGTCGAAGAGGCGTAGACTCTCGCCCCCGGATATAATTTGTCAAATTGCAGCGCGAAACGAGTCGAAGATGAATTTCCCCGTGGTAGTTGACGAGCCAGCAGTTTTCTGCAACTTTCAAACATCGAGCTTTAAACGCCGCAAGATTATGGCGATGACCATCCCGGCGAGATTCTCAACGAAGCATTCAAACCTCTCGGCAGGAATCTCGTCTCCCTATCGAATTACCTTGCATCCGGTGAAAAGACTCTTCCGAAATTACTTAGCACCGATGAAAAGCAGCCGAGAAGCGCCGGAGGTTTGTCGAGCGGTCTGATCACGCGCAACGAATAAGTTGACCCCTCGTTCGTGCTGGTCAATTCGTGGGACGGTCGCGAATAAATACGTCGTCGCAATTCTAGCCGAGGCAAGCGATATTGTCGAGCTTAACCGATCTCCGAGTAATTGGCGATCGATGCCGATGCGACTCGGTGAGAAACGGTTATCCGGCGACCGTCCGTCCATACCGGAGTGATATGCGAGAATAAGGCGACGAACGCGAAGTTCGAGTCGCCGAGTCTCGATGCTACAGGACTCTTTTTATTAAAAGACCAATTCTCTTTTGTACGTGCGAACCGGTCTCCAGGGCGTGGCCGCGGGCCCGAAGGAACTTGGACGCCGAAGGGATCCAGCAGTTAATTACCTGTCGCCAATCGAGATCTGATCTGGCCACAAATTACCCGCAGCCTTCGAATCTCGTTTCTACACGGACGAACGCCGCTGCATTCGCCGATGCCGAGCGTCGCTGGCAAAGTTCGGAAAATCCGCGCGAATTCGAAACGCATCTCGATCATACGTACGTTAATGGCTCAAGGTTGAACACCGCGCTACGTACCTCGAACGTTGCCCGATCTTTTTACTCCGGAGAATGGTTCCTCGGACATTTCAGTTCGACCGCTCGCTCGACGACTTTCTATTTTAATTAAACGAGCGAAGTTGACCCGTTCGTGGTAATCCCTCTGATACACCTCGCGCCGACTACGTGCAAAAAGCGAGATACAAAAGAACAGATTTGAACAACGCGTTCATACGACAACTAGGTATAATTCAGCGTGAAAGTTTCGTCAAAGATCGAGTAAAAAACGTGTAAAAAAATGCACTTACGAAAGAGTTCTAATGAAACGAGCTCTAACCCTCCAACTGCTCGGTACGATTAATCGCGCGATACTCGAGTGGGAACAATTAGCTTTGCGAACGAGAGCTAGAGCTACGAGATGTTTCATATTTCACCTGTCACGGCAAGAAATATGAAACTAACGAATCGTGTGGCCTGTTGGAAGAAAATATGCGCATTTATCAATTATCAATGGAGAAATTGACCGCGCTTGTTTTGATTTTCATTCATCTTTATTAAAAGCGTCCGACCGCGCGCACGGTAATTACTGACGTCAGATTAATGAATAATGCGGCAATTAAATGTTTTACGATATATTATATCGTCTGGGGGAGGCTGCAAGACCGGGTTTTTCGTGCGATCCCGATCGATACACGACGATGGGAGACTAATTGTTAATTAATTCGCCGAGCGGCGACTTCAATTTATCCAATTTAACAAAGTCAAAACCGCTCGCGATGCCATGGGATAACGCTGCGTGCAGCTGTTATTCGCATACAGTAAACAAAGGAACATAACGATCGATCTCTGTCGATCCTCGCGCAAGTGTACCCCACAGCTAATTGCTTCTTTTCTACGCTCGTTTCAGTCGTGCAGTCCGTATGCGAAGACGGTGGTGTACATCCGCAATGGTTACTGTGGCTGGCGATCGCGTTGGGCATTCTCTTCCTCATCATGCTCATAATGAACATCTTTCTTTGCTCTGCGATGTCCTGCAGTTGCGCTCGAACCGAGATAATCGAGAAGGAACCCTCGATAATCGAGGATTACGATCCTTACCGAAGCTGGCACGGATCTCAGTATGGCTCAAGGTAAGATTCGACCTTCCCTCGACGATGACAAATTCAACAAACGCGACAAACCAACATAATCGACGTTTTCTCATCGACCAACAAACAAACGATATTACCTCACTTCTTCTTCTTCTTCTTCTTCTTCTTCTTCTTCTTCTTCTTCTTCTTCTTCCCTCGCATTTTTTCACCTCCGTGATCTTCGCATATTTCGCCGCCTGGAAGAAGCGTCTGCAAAAGCATCCTCTTTCCTCTTTCGTACTTTACCAAGACGGTAGTCTGTTCCACGCGTACATTCCTTCCGGAGGGTGAAAGACGGGGCGGTTGGGGTTGAGGTCTCTGATATCCGGTGAGAAACGTGCCGTTGCCGACCTACCCTAACAGCTTGACACTTGGAGCCGACCTTCTAGCTGCCGTAACCGATACCTCTACCTGATACGGCGCAAACGTGTCGGGTCGAGAGGTTAACCTCGCGATACCTGTAACCCTGCATGATCGTCTCCAGACGGGTGAATATACTACGAGGAGGCAGTATTTCTATGCAGCTTCGCATTTTCCTAGAACCTGAATATCCTCCATGCGCGTCGGAAGCAATAGGCCGGTAGGTAATAGGTAGTACTTATTCGAGTCGCAGCTTCGTTGCGTATTACCGAACGAGCCGTATTTACGTCCGTCGAGGTCGAAGTTTACACAAACGATCATTGAAATCTGATTCATTCTATTTTCAACGCATTTTCCGGATTCGGAACTGTTTTTTTTTTTCAAACTCGAGATTCTTACAAATGATCTCCGCGCGTTCGAACCGCCTCGAATACTCGGACCATTTATTATTCGTTACGTGCAACGAGCAATGTGAGGAGCGAGACGCGGTTCTCGCGATACCGTAATCCGTCTACCATTTCCTACCACGAGAGAAACCTATTTTTATTTTACGAATGAACCGACTCGCTAGCCTGCTCTTTACTACGATAGAATTTGACGTCATTAACGGGACAGCTTTATGTTGCTCGAATCGCGAGTACGGAATAATCTCGTTGGTACGCGCTACGTATTCTCGTGTACTGGAATGCCGTATAGTAATTAATTTATTCGCTGTATAAAATTATTTATCGATAACATCGGGCGTATCACTGTGATCGCGGCGGAAAAAACAACCGAGATCATTTTCATACCCGAGGAATGATGCATCGATGATGATGATTCGCGTCTACCTACCGCGCGAAACGGCAGTTCGTAGAGAAATATCGATTCATTATTGTGTCGAGATATGGAAAAATGTTAATTTTATTACGCGGATCGTAAACACGTCGTTTCTTGCAATAAACAATAGATACGCCTCGCGTATTGTAGTTGAAAGAAACATAAATTCATATCTGTCTCTACAGTTAACGTGCCGTTACGCTAATTATTGTTATTTACTTTCCTTCATCCGCCGCGGCGGAGAGAAATTACCAACACTAGATGAATGTGCGCCGTTACACGTGTTAGATTTACATCAATAATTTCTCGTAGATCGTAAATATGTAACGCGGAGTAAGGAATATTTTAGCGAAACGGAAATATGCCTCGCGGAGACGCGTTTGTTCTCAGCGATTTTACGCATCGAATCGCATTCCGCATCCTCGTACGCGCGAAAATTCTGCGTCGTTCGTTCGTAGGAGAAGCATATCGTTTTCATTACGTTAATTCCATCGCGATTAAAATTCGGTAAATTCGAAGTACGGTAACGATGTTAACCTTCCGATAATGTTACGCCGCATCGCGATGTTTAATTCATAGACACAACTGTGAAACGGCGCGGCTTATTTACGCTCATATATAGCGTGTTTGTAAGGACGGTAACGGATCACCGATTTACTCCGATCTGTAGGTAGACCGCGCTTCGTTCCGCGTCAAATTTTTTTCACATTTTACAACGCATGGTAACGCTTTGATGGGAGTCTCTATCTCTCTACCTCTCTCTTTCTCTCTGTGCGTGGAAAGCGAGCAGAATCCGTGCTCGTCGACAGGTTCTCACGTACGCAGCTCGTATCCCCCTATATGGAGGGATATTTACAATAGATACTAGGCGCTAGGCGACCTAGCCGAACATAGTTTACGTATATTTTCAACATGGAAACGCGACGAGTTTGTCACGGCGCGATTCTTGTTGCCCTTGTCGTCGTCGCCTTCCATTGAATCGCGAACAAAATTTGAACAGTCATCGCGTCTACGTGGAATTTAGATCAAGTTTATTCTTCTACTTATGGACAATTACCGATCTGATTCCTGCGTAATCGTATTGACTCTCGCGAGGTGGTTGACGAGTGTCGTTTGCGAGAGCATTTGTGCGCGAGATACGGATGTTTGTCGAGTGCCGCGCCTCGCGGTGCACTCCGCTGATCACGAAACTTCGCTATTCCGCTCTTCGTGTATCCCGAAACTCGATTTGTACCGCTGACGTCTCAGAGGGTATTTCTGCGAAGATGAATCGCAGCCAGGAACTCGAGCTCGGGATCGTTTCGAATTTACGTACAGGAGCGCGGAACACCGTTCTGATCGGTTGAACGACAGATAACGGAGCTACGATTGTTCAAATTGTTTCGGTGTTTCACGGCACACGGGGATTACCGCCAATCTTGTTTGCTTCCTCGTGATCAATTTCGCCAACACGTTTTCGACATCCTCCGACGTTTAACACGAGCATTACGCAGTCGAGACACGCGGGATTCGCGATTTAAAAAAAAAAAAAAAAAGGAAAAATTATTAAAAAAATTATTAAAAAAATTAACCCGTTCGATTGTTCCCGTCTGCACAGGTATTCGCTGAACGGTAAGCCTGGTTACACATCGGGAGGTTCTACGATGAATTCAACGAGATCGATCTCGACGAACAGCGATCACTACGCGATCGTCCATTCCCGCCCGGGAAGCAGATACTCCGGGCCCGGACACAAACATCATCATCACCATCACCGAGGACCACCGTCGAACATCGGTTCTCAATACTCGGCAAAGTAAATTCTGTACGACAACGTGATTAATACATGAAAGTGAAATATAGGTACCTACGTTCTCTCCTATCCCCTCTCCACAGCCATTTCTCTTTCCACTTTCGCCTTCACACGAGCATGGGTGCTCGGCGATCGAGCGAAACTTTGAACTTGTATTATTTTCCAGGTAACGCGTTACGTACAACTTATCCGTAAATCGAGAAACTTTCGATCTTACGGCAAAGTTTCCGAACGAACGCTGCCCTCTCCTCTTCGAAGAGCTCTCATCGACATTTGACGCGCGCTAAACCTTGAAAAAGGTTATCAAGTAATTCGGACTGTAACCAATTAAATGCTAGCTTAACTACGAATTAGTACCGAAAAATCCCGCGAAGAGTATTTACTGTGTATAACAAAGATGTAACGATAATACACGTGGCCATTTGAAAGTTAAATGTATATTCTATACGTATACATATGTCAGGTAGTACGTAGTACCTCCTCCATCCGTTTAAATTTAGAAAGTGCTTACAAATTTAAGAACTAGTTAATTAACCGTTACTTAAACGACGTTAATGATAAGTATATCAGTTAAATAGAATATCTTGTATATAATTTTATTAATAATTTCAAAACAGCTCCAAGCTGTTGTGAATTCGAGACGAAATTCGTGTTTTATTGTTTCATCACCTTGCCTGCGAGTGTAATTTCCATCGTTGAAAATAAACTCGACATCTGGTAATTTTTCTGCAATAATATAACTCTTTTACGCGTATTTTTACACCAATATTTGGCCATTTTGAACAACCGTGTTTTTAATAACCATTCGCCACTACCGCGCGCATGACTCGCGGCGGTTTACGCGCGTTAGAAAATTATTACCATTTACGTCATCAACTATCGAGAGCTACGTGTAGATCTTTCGTTCCGTTAGCTTTTGTGGTTGAATTAACACTCGAGTTTTTTATTAGATAGGAGAGAACAGTACGAGTAATCTTCGCAAGCTTTCTTACCGTTACGTAATACATATTTATTGACACGTCCTTGCATTCGCCCACCGATCGATCGACTGGTAGACTCGCGATAAGAAATTGATACGAAATAAGATTATGGTACGCAGAAATATTTGGTAACATTATTTTATTACTAATAAATATCCGCTAACATCTGTCAATCATAAAGTAAATAGGGATACAGAATAAAATTTCTGGGTACATAACGTCGCGTCGAATGTGACACAATGTACGAGGTGTCCATAGTTTATATACTTTAATGAATACTATTTTTTTCGACCGATCCTTTTTCTGCCTCGTCAGACAAGCTGGTACGTATTTTCAAATCGGCTTAAATAACATACGACGGTCTTTTTTTCTCGTGTACCAACTTGTTTTGAAACCCAACGACATGATTACACGGCCTCTGTGAAATTTTTTGTTTGGTCTTCAAATTATACGAAATCTAAACTCCAATAAAGAAGAGACTAGAAAGCTTTTATAATCATAGCCCTCGATACGTCGACGAAACGAGCAGATTATCGAAATAGGGTAGAAATTTGAATGCACGCGCGAAAGTTTTATACGCAAAATGAATTCAGTTTATTCAGGAGTAGCAATATATTTGGAACAGTTTGCGTGCAACCGCGTTGCATCGCCGATGGGAGTTATAATTTTGAGTCACTTCTAAAATACTGGGAGTTATAATTCCTTGACGCAACGTAAAGTACCGAAGGCATGCGATATACACGTTTCGTAACGAGATTGAAGCAGGTATGAAAAATATATGTCGAACTAGGCCGTACGTCTATCGTTTCGATAAACTTCGTTTGTATAGCATTCGATAGGATAATCTCGTCGATGATTGTGCTACGTGAATGGCGGTAATGCGGTAATGCTTGGCTAAATGGGAAAATAATACATAATTAAAGGGTTAACGTGATATAACGAGTTTTCTAAACACAGACTGATCTTACCAGCTACATACTTTCGCGATTCTATTTTCTCTGCCCATTTCAAAATTGTACATTGGCAAGAAATGAGGCTTTTATGCAATTGTTACAGCGACATAAATTGACAGTTTCGTTGATTAAATCTCGAAAAACTTATAGATTTTTCGTTGAAGTATACGGCGACCGTTGACGCCTGCGCGTGGTTCAACTAAAGTGATCCCCATGCCCATCCAAATACACGAACAACGATTCAAACCGTGTCTTCCTTGTTCTACTATGCTTCGATGATGTTGCAACTGACGCTTAGTAACAATTTTTTGCGGAAAATATGAACTATTCTTGACACACGAGATTCACACAATAGCGCATTCGACGAGGGATTAAGCAGACTCCTGTCGCGTACTCCATCTGTATTGTTCGTAAGCTGTACTTTGTAAATGTGAAATCACAGATTCAACGTTATATTCTACTGACCCATAATGAGATCGAATGGTAAGTAGACATTGAAGTCTTCCTAAGATGCGAATTAATACAAATGACTAGTATTCTGATGCGATGATGAAAGCCGTAATCCAAAGGTAATAAGTAATAACATTATATAAGTATTCTGACTACAACTGAAATTCAATCACGATGGAATACATAGCATAGGAGTAAACCGCATAGGATGCCGCATATTTACACTGAAATGCCAATGTTATCATAATTTGCATCTGGATTCTAAACGAGAGAATATAATTTTAAAATCTTTTTCACCCACGAGGTATGGGATTGTGCGGAATTGTGCTTGTTGCCAACGTTTCTCCTCGGAGGTCCATCCAAAGTGGTAAACGCTATGGCAATCGTACTGTGCAGAAATGATTTCCCAGGAACGTGCTTGATTCTGAATTCCTGTTTAGTCTCCTATGCTACGTTTATATAAAATGATTTGACATTACAATGGAAGATCTAAATACAAACCCTGAAGTTTCCTACCATATATTATTCTCGTTAAATAGTTATGTTTGAACAAACACTCCGACTATGAAATCAAAGATCTATAGAATTAGCTATACGATAACCTTCTAATAAATATAATTTGCGTTATATTACTTTATACGCGCGCACTTTGTTTGCGAAACTTCATAAGATATCTCTCACCTAACTGAATTGACCATTCCATCTTATTTGTTACAGTCGTTATTTGTAATTCGTTTATACTTGATAGAAATAACTTTTAACTTAATATTATACTCACAATCAGATACAAGTGAACTGATTGCTGTCACGTGAGAAGGTTCTTAATACTAGTAAATTAATTTTTTTAATAAAATTCTAATCTCATCACGCATATTTACAAAGATTTACTCGTCCTACGTCAGCAATGGTATGTTACAACTGTCATGAAATAACATAAGACAGAACAAAACTAACCGTTGATAGAGGCCCGTGATAGAGTAACAGCGCCATACGTAAGACAGTCAAATATAATCGCAGACGATTTTCATTCACCCAATTTCAACACGAGTAAAAGTAACAACTGCGCGTATTTTCAGCTGAAAAATTGACGAATAAACGAAGAATTGTAGAAATTCGATAATATATCCGCAAGAAGTGCAGCATCTTCGACTTGTCAGAAGAAAATTATTTATCAAAGTTAGTATACAGTATGTATTTAGAAACGTACCACTGCATTATAAAATATTCTAAATTCATTCGTAAAGACTACTATTGCAGTTGGCATGCTGTTAAAACGCGCGTCATTGAAAAATGCTTCGTATGCGACAGTCACTTTTGTTCATTTGTTATATATCTATCCGTTTTAAATACAGCAATAGATCTCTCTCATACTGTATTATCCCAATGCTCGCACAATTAGATATACTTACATTGATTCGCATCGTATCTACGTTCGATACAAGTAACGACAATATTCGTATCAATTAATCAGGAATAATATTTGGGATGCTCATTTAGGTGCTCATTTTTTTTGTAGGTGCGCCGCGACACTTTTGAGGGCAGATGGAATACACTCAGGGCAAACCGTATCTACTTTACCTGGTTGTCGGAGTATATCGCCTAATAATTGCGCGGTATGCGGCAGCGGTGTACGATCGGACATCAGCAGATCAGCTTCCATTCTTGGGAGTATCTCAGATTGATAAGTGGAGAGAGAGAAGTGATGACCGCATGTGAATATCATCGTATCATCATCTTTTTCAAGAAAACTTGATACATCCTCCGGGTTCTAAGTTCACCAGAAAGACGGTCGTGTCGTTATACACATATGAAAGCGAATGCACCATGAATATGATAACTTACCTGAAGGTGTATGAATGGCCTGGCATCACATTCTTCCAAAGATATTGTGCTCATGACTCCATCAAGCATCTGTTCCGGGGTTGTATTCCCGTTTGTTCCTGGGTATCCAGTTATGGGAGGGCCGTAATGTTTAGCAGCGAGTTGAGATAATAATTCTATATACTCCGGTGTTGGCTTATCTGGTTCACAGAAATAACAATACGGATGTCAATTGTTTGCTTGTATGTTTGTTTTTTGCAAAGAATAATAATCGACCGTCCATATTGAAAAATTGAATTCATGCTTTCACCGAGTTACCTTGATCGATGTGTTTCAGGAGAGTAGAACAGACTTGAAGACAAAACTTCGTCGATAAAGAATTCATCATTGTGAGGCTAGCAATATCGGAATTATCTTTATTTTCAGCCCCAGATTCTCCCATATTGTTCTGACTGAAAAACAAGAATTCCGACAATTATTTTGGGAGTTTGTTTTCTTTTCTTTTTTTTTTTAATGTTATATCACGGGTGAACAACATTTACTTACCAGAACAATAATAGACCCAAGGGATAGAAGAACTTGCTCATGTGCTTCAACAGGACGTTTTCTAAATTTTCTACGGGGAGATTGTGCTTGATCCAAAATTCAATTGCTGTTTGCAAAACCTCTCGCATCGTACCGTGAGATTCGTCCTCAATTTCCCCAATGTAAAATTCAACGATGCTCGTAGCTTCAGAAACAACGGCGTTTTCCTGATTTCCCTTTGTTGGATTTTCCAAAATATTCCTGTTCGTGAAATCGATCTTTGTCCGAGACATCGGAGTTTCTGGGTCTTGCAGATTGTTAGAGCTTGTAGAATGACCATTTGTCTCCTCCAACACTGTCAGCGATAATGAACGGTTCTCCGCAACGTGTTCCCTACATTTTTCCAAAATATTGATAGACGTCTCCTGATTGATCCTTTTGCGTTCCGTGTCAACACCGTCGAGAGCATCTTCGGTAATATCCAGTGAAATATCTTCGCTTTTAGAATCGTCGCAAAGATCCTCGTATCCACCCTGAGAATCGAAAGTGTGCAACTCTTGCTCTAACGACTGAAAACTGTCGAGTGATCGGCTCGCTGACATTTTCACCTTGGTCTTTTCTTCGCTCTCCTCTAACGTATCAACTAGATTCTTTTCAACGTGTTTATCAAACAATTCGGTATTTTCTTTTATATGCTTTCTGTGAGCTGAAGAGAACTTTGGATCCTCCAGTGTGTTTAAATTATCCGTCGAATCAGCGTGAATTGGATTTTCGCCACATGTATATGAGAATTTGTGGGATCTTAGATGCGAAATATTCAACATTTTCAACTGGTAGGACAGAGCATCGGTGAAATTACGTTCCAATAACGAAATTTTAGAAGCCGCTTGGTAGTTGCCCAACTGAATACACTGAATGAATAAACGAACTTTATCATTTACTGAATAATCGATAACACCGAGTTAATCGTTGAATGACATCGATGCAAAATTGCTTACCTTATCCATGATTTTTGCGGCATCGTACAATCCATTAAGCCTTTCTAGCACATAATGTAAAGTCATTTCCCCCAGAGATTTTTCTACCACACTCAAAGGTCGCACGAGACCGGCTAGTGGTGTCACGTCGTAACTTCGATAAGAAATAATGGGAATAGGGATATTAGGAACTTGACTAGGGGTATCTAGAGCCGAATGCGCGGCATGAGGGAGTCGCACTACGCGTCTTGACGATTTAAGTAAAACGAGTTTTCCTTCGACGTTGCGGGAATCATCGACCGGTGCACGTCCAAGTTGCGCCATGTTGTTACTCCCCCAAGCGAGCACCGTTCCACCTGGAATATAACAGTCACATGGAATGGTAACTCAGCAGTGATTAATCCATAGTAGTTTGACACATTTCTTTCATGATATTGAAGCGGGAAGCGTGATTGATTAGCAATGACACAACTTTAATACCTGGTTGTATGGCAATTGTATAATCACTACCGCAACAAAGGCTGACTGCTTTGATTGCACGATTAACTTCTTCTCGCCTCATGTCATCATTTCCATTTACAGCAAATGCTCCTGAACCTCCCAAATTGCATTTTCCTTCCACAGCATTGCCATTCTCGGTATCGTCACTTTGTTTCTTCCCTGTATCTCTGTGACCATTATTTCGTGGTGGAATTCTCGCTAATATCGAAGCTAGGTTATAGTTGAGAGGTGTAGGAATCAGCACTTCGCGTCGACTTCCATTGCCTATCTGACCATCCAGATTGCGACCCCATGTATACACTGAACCATCTTTTGTCAGAAGGCTCGAATGATGGCAGCCCGTTGATATCTGTGGTGGTTTATCAATGGTCGATATTTAGATTCGCAAAATTTATACATCGGATGTAATCTCATAAACCAACTACATTTTCCTCAAAATATTTTTACTCGATTCGATCAGTTAGATATTCACAACAAATCGTTCTCCAATTAGAGAATGTTTACAAATTTGGAATTGGGACAATTGTAATTTCCATAACAAAAAAGCTAATTATCACGCGCAATAATGATTATTTTCTTAATCATACTCTATACGATAAAAAATGTACAAAACCTTTTTATGCCATTCGCAACTGGTTATGATATCATGAAATTAAAAGATTGCTTTTTTTGAGAATCCATGCTGGGTTTTATACGAAATATAAATATTATAAAAGACAATATAAGTAATATTTATATAGAATAAGAACCAAAACTATTAAATTGAAAAAATGAATTTTTACCTGAAGTATTTGTCCATTAACTAAGCTGGTATTGACTAAGGTGGGCTGCAAATGAGTTTGGGCTTCCTCGATTATTTCCACATCAGGAGCTTTTGGCATTGAATCTTTAGGTAGGTTGATGTCATTGATTTGTTTTGTTTGTGATATACAGTCCTGGTTACTATTCGAAGTATTTTTTGTACTTTTCGATTCGTGACTTTGTACATTCATCTCTTCAGATTGTTCGATTGCGCTATGATTTTGAGCATTTTCATCTTGTTTCTCCACGGTATCCGTATTTCTGGCAACTTTTTCAGATACAGATTGTTGTTGGAGTATTCGAGCTTTTTTTTGTGCCTGAGCTTGCAGACGTAGAACTTGCGGGCTTGCACCCCATGTATACAACTTGTTTGTGGTAGTAACAGCCAGCTGTAAAATAATATCGATACATTTCGATTCTGAAATCTGAAAGGTGCAGCTATGCTATATCCCTTCGTGATGTAATCACTCACGTTATGAAAATATCCAGTTGCAATGGTGATAATTCTTTCTGCTAATGATACAACTTTTACGGGAGTGGAGGATTTTATATTGGTTCCATTTCCCAGCTGGCCGAAAACACTACTCCCAAAAGAGTACACGTCTCCTTCCGATGTAAGTACCAGTGTATGGGCATGCCCAGCACTTATCTGCCTTACAATTGTACCAAGTAAATCAGTGACTAAAGTTGGTGTACGCTTTGCCTCCGTATTCCCATGACCCAATTGTCCGTGAACACCCCAACCCCACGTGAAGACTCTACCATCTTTTGTTAAGGCAACGGAATGGTACTGGCCTGCCACTGCATCAACGATGATTTCCTCGGCCAAAGACATAATCAGTTCAGGATTTGAACACTGCAACTTTTTTCCAAGACCTAATTGTCCGTATTGACTGGCACCCCAAGCGTAAACGCCGTTATTTGTGACTGCTAACGAGTGACATCGACCGCAAGAGATGCTTAGCACCTCAACCTTCATAATTTGAAAATTTGGCACGAGCTGAGGAGATCCGTATCGTGACATGGTTGGCCCAGTTCCTGGTAACATGCACGTTCAATAATATGAAATGATTTTGCAAATGAGAGCATATGATTACAACGATGTTTTACAAATTCACCAACCCAAGCATCCTTGCGCAGCATTTCCCCAGGAATAAACATTGTTATTTCTGATCAAGGCTGCGTGAGAGAAACCCGCAGTCAAAGCTCTTCTTCTAAAGTCTGCGTTACAATTTATCTCGTCGATATCCTGTGTGAATTGAGTACAAACTATCATAACAGCGACGACTCTATGTATTTGATAAGCACGGTAACATCGGACAGTATTGATTAGTAGCCATGGAAAATGAAAGGAACTTACCTTTTCCGAATTAGGCACTTGTATACGTCGCATCAACTTTGGTTCGTAGTTCAATTTTGGCGATTTTTTATGTATCAGCATTATTAAAATGGAAAGAAAAGTTTCTATCAATTCTTCTATTGGTGCCCCACTTTCATCCTAGATAATATAACATTCTACTGATAATTATGCTCCAAAGTAGTACTGAAATTCATAGACAAATCAACTCACCGAAGTTTCCGACAAATCTAGAGAGTCGAATTGGCTGGACTGTGAGCTGTGCGAAGTAGTCCTATGCCGAGATCTACAACGGACCAGTAAGGGTCGCAAAATCGCATTCGTCGGATCATACAATTTTGTTAATCTCTGTACAATAAATATATTCAATGTATATTTACTCGCTTGTCAAATTCATTTCATGTTAACAAAAATGTTACCTGAAGAACAAATAATTGCAACGTTGACAGATTTGCAAGGACAAATGCAGCATGGTGTCTGGCAAGATTCGGGGAGACAAGCATGGCATTTATTAAGCTAGATTCGCTCAGGCACATCAATAAACCCGCTAGATAAGATAAAATATTCAATAATTTCGATAGCCTTCCACGAGGTTAATTGCAATTTAAAACAATTTCATACAATAGCACACATTTTCTTGCGGTCTATGGAATTTAACGGGTTTTTGTATATTTGATTGTACGTAGGGTCTACGAACTAAATTTTATTGTTTACGTACAATCCAGTTCATTGAGCGATGGCTGCATACTGTTCGTATTGAGCAATCGAATCACTTTCATGAGAACGTCCAAAACTTGAGAGTAGAGACCTCTTTGCGTAGCTAATTGTTGCAAGACCTCCCAAAGACCAGTTTGTCCTGCTACGTTAACAGCCAAGACTTCGTCATAAAAAGTATTCGTAGATAAAAATTGTCTGCAAAATTCTGTTAATTAAATATGAATCTTTCCATAAATCGCTCCTTTGCCAATAATACTTACGAAAATTGTTTATGTATTTGACTCGATTGCATGATCGAGGCTCGAAGAGTGAGCTCAGTAAATGTCATAACACTCAAATTAGATAGATGAATACGGGTAGCAATGGATAACTCAGCGACTGACGGTGGAGCTAGACAACCGGTGACGTAACTCAACAATTCAGATGTATGACCAGCAGAAGCGAATTTTAGAACACTCTTTAACAATCGACACTGCAAAAATTGTTGTCAAATGAAAAATACACTTGTGGTGCTAATTGAAGGCAACTTCGCGATTTATACTCACTCTTGATAATTTGTACAAAACTATAGCTTGTGGAAATTCTCGGTTCGACAAGAGTATGTCACCAGCATTTTCCAATAACTGCTGCAAATTCATGCCGAATACCAACGCGAGGCGTTCAGCTTTCTCCAATTCCTTGTATTTTAATACTAAATCCATGAATACCGAGATCAGCGACCTTCTATTAAACGAATTATTTTCAAGTTAGGCAATGCATCGAGAGTCAACGAGTGAGTGCTACGCATATCAGTGCTGAATAAATGTAAAAAAAAATGGAATTAATTAAAAATCTCAAAGAGTCTAAAGCGAGAAACAACAAACCTCAAAACAAGTTTATAGGCTGCAAAATTAGTAACGATGATGCAAGTATCAACGAGCGGTGTATCAACTCTGAGGTCTTCGACTTTCTTTGGCAACCCATGGTAATGCTCAGTGTCATTCGCGGATACTTTTGTTGGTACGAATTGAAAATCTGTTACTCTGTATACTTTGTCAATGATTTCGTTATTTTTTAGAAATGAAAATTTTCCGATAATCGATTCTGGATTGAATTCCGTATCATTGCCGACTCGGGTTTCAGAGAGTGGACATGATATAATAGCCAACGATTTTTGATGGATGTCGGTTACGTAGAACAATCGCTGGGTCAGCAAAATGTCCTGACAAAAATTCGGCATTTTGTGTATGTACAGTGGTACCAGAGAGATGTCAGTCCCATGAATCTACAGCACATCCAGAGAGAAATTGAATTTTCGTTTCGATAATTACGACCCGCCAATTGCAATTGAATTGATACAACGTCAATCGTCTTACAGTAAGATGATTCGTAGGAGGATGATATCCGGTGAACAAATGGTGTCCTTGCTTGGTATATTGCGGCATAAGGAACATATCTCGGGGTATGAGTTCTGGACTGAGCGAGTCGACTCTCCTCTCGGATGAATACCTGCTCAAGCCGAAAGTGATTGTCTCATCGGTCCCACTACTGCTACTACTATCTAAAATAGCGTGAATTTGGAATCACAAAAGCGTCATTTGAAGTTTTGAACGAATATACTCGTGTTGAATAATAATAGAGATGTACCACGTCGCGATGTAGTTCCTGTGGTAGTCCGACTTCGTGTCTCAGCCAATTTTTGTTTCAAGGCAGCCAACTTTTCAACAGAAAGTTGTTTCAGCCCCTGCAATCGGGACCTTGTAGTAGGATAAGTTCGTGATTCCTCATTCACGCTCCCAGTTGAGTATAAAAGAGGATTCGAACGGTGAAAATATTTTCCGCTGTCTAAAGGATAAACATATCCATTTGTACGTTGTTCCAGAATCAGCCTCCATTGCTGTCGTTGTTGATTGGTTATGAGCAACGATACAACGTCAAGACTGTTGTCTTGACAAATGCAGAGGTTTGAAACCAATCCTTTGATATTTGTCATACCAACTTGGCGCCCATTTTCCAAGTCCACCAGAACGATCTCCCCGTGTTCTGTTCCTATGATACCTATATGACCACATTCTATTGCCCCTTGCCACCAGACAAGCGCGCTGGGTCTACAATTGAAAACATCTAAATTGAAAAATGTTGAAAGAATTGAACAAATGCAGAATATACAGCCATTGTTACCTTGCATAAGAAGATTGAGTACTCAACGAAGAAAACGAAGTTACATCGTTTCTTGCCCATTGATGATCGCTATGAGCATTATCATCAACTAATGCCAAGGCGGGCACAATGTATAAAGAACCGTCAATACTTGCTGTTAGCAGCCAAGATCCCGAAGGATCGAAGCAAAGTGCTGAAATTTTTTTATGGGATCCTTGAAACCATGGTATTCGTTTAACTATAGGTGGGCAATTCACATCCCTTTGATAATGTAAGACAAGATCCAAAGATCCTGTAGTAAATGCTAACAACTGTTTTCGGCCTATTTCGCAGTGGGCACTATGTTGAATCTCTGTAGCTCTAACTAAGCAGCGCAATTCGAACAGTTTTTCTTCGGCAAGATTTATTGTAGATTGTGGACCTGTGGCAGTCTCTGTCACAGCCATTACGATGTTTAACAAACGACGTCAGAGTAGTAACATCCTATCTGTAAAGTTAAGAATGAAGTTAGTAAAAATACATTACGCACATCACGATGCACCGTCTCTCAAATACTTGGCTATTGGTGTTCTAAGTTATCAATACCTATTAATGAGTTGCTAAAGGCTAAGCAAATTACCAATATTGAAAAACTATCAAATTCTTGGAATCTTAAACACATCATTTTCATTGTTTCCATTGCCAGCTTGAACCTGAGATATTTGACATATCTGAAGAATAAGATACTGTACTAACTTCATTTTTAATTCACGCTCAAAAGTTACGTACAAACGTAATCAGTTGGTATTTATATAAATTCTGTATAATTGCTAGCCAAAATCCAACCAAAATTAAACAATTATTCAAGGTATAGGGACAATGGAACTTTGTGTACTGTTCACAATTAACATAAATTTCATCAAACAAATGGTGCAAACAAATCGTGTACTATGCTGCGATTCGGATTACGTTATATATTCTTCGCTTAATCTCTCAGGCAATAAATTTACCTGATCCCCTCAGGAGGTTATAAAGTATATTGCCAAATCATGTTATTTATAAATACTGCACAAGGACGTAGAAATCTCAAAGGTCCGTAGAGGCGAAACATCATATTTCATGTTAAACAATGCGAAATGTTAAACGCTCTATCTTACGATTGCACATTACATTCGGATTGCATTCCGGACGACACACGAGCACGTAGTTTCGAGCAAGGCTCGTAACGAAGTATAACGAAGTGACTACTGGTGACTACTGGGTGAACGCGAACACTATCACGAACTCCACATACGTCAAATTTAGAGGTTAGCTGGAGTACCACGGTCGTTTAGCAGCCATACGTCGTGGTTAACCACATATAGGTGAAAAAAGCAAACAAGCAAGCTTCGGATGTAGGTACGAACTGGTGCCAACTATCATTGACAATAGGAAAGTACTTCGAACGGTGGGTTCGTATATACGCAAACTCATCTGTCGAGGCAGTTTTGAATACACTACTCGACCAAATAACAAGACCTGAATTCAAATGTCCTACGAATCCAATACGATTTGAATGAAGAAATATGTATCTGATTTTATTCCTCGCGTTACTTCCCTTGTCCAGTATATGTGCCAGCATACCCACCGTTTTATTGTTTATCGTACGTCAATACGCGGTCATAAACAAGCAACAGAAATCAAAGGAGAAGAAAAATAAAGAACATGAAAGTCATAAACTACAAACGTCGATTTAGGTCATATTTAGTTAACGGTAATCTTCGGTCATGCCTGAATTACATCCATTGCATTATCATTCGAATGTCTGATACACTAACACTTGTCACTGTTAATAAGTATCACAATGTTTTTCTACGCTAGTCATATGACGTCTTATTTCACCGATGTTCATGTTTTTCGTGATTGTTGCTAATTTAAATTGTCGGAAAATAATTGAATTATTGTCTCGCTGTAGCAGTCGCCTCGAGTACTTTCGAAAGTACTCGCGCCACTGTCTCTGCGAACTGCTACAGCCCTGTATTACCGAGTTCCAGCGAACGTCAGATTACAGTGCAAGTTGGCCGTCCGATTTAAAGAGGTTAAGAGTAAAAAAACGAGCCTAACGATGGCAACAGTTAAGGGCTTGGGTAGGAATATTCCTTACCTAAGACAACAATTTGCAGCCTTGTTGGGAAATACAAGCACGAGTGTCAAGTTCATATGTTTAGTGGTCTTATTTTCATATTGCCTGTCTTATTCGGACGAGGCAGTTCGAATATTGAGCGTGACACCAGGTTATCTTTTACCACCTGCGTTTTGGATTTGGACAGCATTTACATTCTGCTTTCTAGAAATACATTTCTGGGAGGTATGCGTGGACATTATTACGGTTGGTCTGTGTGGAAAATTAATAGAACCTCTATGGGGTGCGATGGAAATGATGACATTCTTTGCGATTGTAAATTTTGGTGTTGCTGTACAATCAGCACTGTTCTATTTGTTTCTTTACATGTGCACTAGTGATACCGATCTTCTCTTTGGTATACACATACATGGATTAACAGGATATATTGCAGGTATTGTAACATGTTATCTATTTCCTTGCATCATCCCTTGGTTGGAAAATGCCTGAAAAATAGATAACAAAACTTTCGTCTAATAAATTGTTCGATGCAATGATTCTGAAACGTTATCATGGTCATGTAGTCTACGACGTTAGTTGCTAGGCACAATTCCTTGATATTTGTATTATTTGCTTATATCTACATTTAATTTTGTTTTATTCGCAATGCCAATATATCATGTAATGTGTTTGCATCAACAGATTATCTGTCCGAGTATACGTACATATTTATGTATATGATTTCATTTCCAGGCGTCAGCGTTGCCGTGAAGCAAATAATGCCCGATCATATTCTGATAAAAACACCAATTGGCAAAATAACCAACAGGAATATTCCGTTAATGGTATGGGTTGTTGCTCTATTACTTTGGCTACTTGGATTATTAGAAGGAACGCATCCAACTATGTTTCTGAGTGGTTTATTAATTTCATGGATTTATTTGAGATTTTATCAAAGACACAATAACGGAACCCGCGGTGATATGGCTGACAATTTTACATTTGCCAGGTAAATATTGTTCAATCACCACATACCTCGTGAAGAAATGTCGTATTTCTCATTATGGATAGTGTTTGTAGAGGATTGTCCACCAAAATCATAATAAAATGTTTTATCTTTTCAGTTTTTTTCCTAACGTATTGCAACCTCCAATAGCTGTTGTAGGAAATACAGTACATGGATTCCTGGTGCGTTTCGGTGTTTGCAAAAAAGTTGTACGCAGATTTGACATGTCTAACGCGCCTCCTGGATTAGTCATCAGCTTGCCAGGCATTGATCCTCATGACAGCGAACGACGCAGGTTGGTATTAACGAAATAGGTCGGAGTTGAATTGTCAACGAGAAAATATGTTCAAGTTGATCTATCATGAAAAAAAAATCTATTGTTCGAATTACAGACAAATCGCCTTAAAAGCACTCAGTGAAAGGCTAAGTAAGGACCATGCCAAACCATGGCAACAAGACAGGAGTAAGAAACACTCACCCATTCCGCCAGCTGTTTCGATCCCGATACCCGAATCCACCACCCCCAAGCCCTTAGCATCACCCTTAATTCCTCAACAAACAAACGTAAATATACATAATCATCCGTCCACCAGCACGTGATCACCTATAATTGACTGATTTCAATAGAATGTTTCATTTGTAGCAACGATTCGATTTATACAGGATTTACCAAGTATTTGATCAAGGTGCAATTCTGTGCTTCGAGGTTTTCAATTGAACTTTGTCAATCTTTACTTGGAAAAAAGATACGAGCAACAAGCGTGATGTATTCCGTAATTATTTTCAAAGTAATAATATTGAATAATACCAATACAACGTGGCGAATTCCGAACGATAACGAAAATATGTGAAAGGAGATTACATAGGTATATATTGAAGTCAGTCAATTCTTTGTAGGCTAGTATGTAGCGATTTCATATTGTTCGTAACTCATTCGAATATTCTGAATACTTGGAAATGTTTATTTTATCCTCCTATGAACTCCGCACATCATTTTACCCAACATACCTGCTTTTATTTAAAAAACAATCCTTACATGGAAATGTCTATTTTTGAAAAAGATGTCTATACTTTACGTGCATCTTAATTTTTTTAGTAGATTGATATATACTCGTCAAAAAACTACATAAACGTTAAAAATATTCATAAATTAACCACCTATTATCGAGGGTATTTTCAGTTTCTCCAAGAATGAGTTAAGAACGTATTTGACGTGTAAAAAAAATATATGCAACGGGATCAAGGTACAACAAACGAAACTTGACAAGATATTACGTGTAGCGTGAAGTAACTCGTGATGGATTCAGATTATAAAACTATTTTTATGTATAGTTTAAACGAGTTCTCCAAATAACAGACGATTTGAACTGAAAATATCACGGCCTGACATTTGGAAGCTGCTTCAAGGTTTTGCAGATAATTTCTGTCACTGTAAACAGTTAATAAACGTTGTTCTTTCTTTTATTTATTATCTGCGAGAGTGAACAAAATTGTTGATAAGAGCATGTGGCCAAGAAAATACGTTGTGTGAATAAATGGACATTCGTTAGGTATACAATAAGAAACTTAAGTAATATTAACTATTATAATATATTTAAATGTTACATATAAATGATTTTGTAAATACAACGTGTCCTATCATTCTGTACAATATTACAACGTACCGAGTATACTTTGTTATTCAGCATTGTTTCAGCACTTTGAATTCAGTACTATTGTTAATTTAGGGTGATGATAAACCATAATATTCTAAGCAGACGTTTGGTATTGTGCAGAACAGGTTTGTTCGTTTTTCACCTTTAATGCAATTGAGATGCTAATAGATTCATCTGGAGCAATGTAGCGATAAAATAAAATTTGAATCGGAATTACAGTCAAGCTTCTCTGACATGTCATTCTAGCATTGAAAAGATGCGACAGATTAAGTTTTGTCACGTATAGTAAATATTGGTAGCTGCAGACAGCGGAATTCACGTAAAAACGGAACAAATATCTAATCAAAGTTCAGTACAAAAAAATGAAAGTATCTTTATGGTAATATATACACTCTTGATGCACTATATTTAATAATTCGTGTACAAAACAATTATACCTCTTGTTACGGTTTTTGATTTTTTTTTTATAGTCCGTACCAGTGTGTGAAAAATATCTCCTCACAAAGCTGGTAGTTGTGATTAAATTGAAAATAATCTCTGAATTCCGTTGATATTCGATTAGTCACTTCCTGACAACGATCTGCCATTTTATGATTGATGAAAATTGGCCCCGTTGTAAGAATCTATCGACATTGTATATTATCAGAACAGTATTGAATCTTATCTATAAAATTGTTGTTGATGTTGCGACCATTGTGATTGTGTGGGGGGTGGTTGTTGTGGGGGTGGAGGACCATATGACTGCTCTTGCATATATCCAGATTGTGAAGGCCTGATGGCAGCAGAAGCTGAAGAAACATATTGTTGCTGCGGAGGTTGTGAAGCATATGGAACTTGTGACGGATGTTGCTGCTGAGGATAATATTGTTGTGACTGAGAGACGGGTGGGGGGACGCTATAGGCAGCATAGTTCACTTGTGGCGGGGGTGGAGGTTGGTAATAATGATGACTTTGCTGTGTGTGCATGTCATGCGTATTCATGGTAGTATCTTGAATGGGTACTGTTATTAAATTAGTTCTCAATGGTGCATTGCTAGGCTGGGGAGCAGAGTTTTGTTGATAATTGGGCATTGGGACAATTGTTTGCGGTCTGTGCTGTTGTCGATGTTCTACTTGTTGGTTCACCATTGAATTCACTCTGGGATCATTTCCCATTATTGGTTGGACCATGTGAGATTGCACTTGTTTCATACGGTTGCTTTGCATAGATCCGGATGGCAATTTCGTCATCTGAGAGTCAATGTCCGATTTTGAATGCATATATTGCGAGTCCACTTGCATTCCCTGGGGTGGCGGCGGTGGTGCTGATATGTGGCGATGATTAATATGGGCCTGATAAGAGAAAAATTATTCACGTTTCGCTCAAATCGCTGAAATTCCATATAATATCCAATACGACAGTGTGAATTGATCCCAGTGAATAACAAAATTCCAAATAATGAACCTGTAAATCTCTTTGACTGAGGTACGTCCTTCTACATCCAGCATTCCCATATCTCGTTCCTCCATGAGTGCACATAAATACCGTGCCGAGTCCGGTTTGTTCCACCCTCGAAACTTTTTCCATGCATCGTGGACAAACTTTATCTTCCCTTTTTGCACATGACAGGCAAAAAACATGCTTGCAGGGTATCTGGAACATACGGAATATCTCATATCTATTCGAAAGAATTAATGATGATTGAAAAACATTCCTTCCGAACATTTTCAAATCACCATGCTAGACATACCCTACTGATTATAAAAAAATCCCAGTACCATTCGACCGTAAATGAGAATTGGTTTGAGACACTTGTCGCAGCAGTGTATCATAGGGTTGAGAACTTTTTCGCCGATCAAATTTACTCTGTGATCCCAACGCAATCGCAACATTGGTTCCGGTGGGCCTCGATTTATCGTTGTAAACGTAGGAGCCTCGAGCTGTGATATGTCAGCTTCCAAATCGAACTGCTGCTCAGGTGGCTGGGTCTGTTGGGTTTGTTCGAGTTCTTGTTGTTCAGTTTCCGCACTGTTTGTCTCCATGGGAGTTTCCTCGGGTACTTGAGGAGCGTCATCTTCATCGCTTTCAATCACCTAATCACGAACAAATAGCTACTTAATATCAATTTGCTCCACTAAAATTTTCCAACTAATTAGATTGAAACGAAACATTCATAGAACTCGACGCTCTGCTCATTTCATTTTGAATAACACAGTTCATAACAACAGCGCTTGAAATGTACACTGGCTTGATTTCTGAATTGTAAGGGAATAAACTTGTACTCAACCTTTACTGCTTTTTTGCCTCGACCTCTCGCCCGGCCCCGAGGGCGGCCACGTGCTCTTCCACGAGTTCGGCCTCTCATTCTTTTACCACCATCTTCCTCCATCACTGAAATCACCATAATATTTTATACGTACTCTGAACCATAACTGAAAACTCTCAATTAATACCTCTCTTGAGGTTAGGTTTAAACGGCTTATTCGAAATACAAAGTTTAGGAAATAAATGAAGTTAGTTTTACAATCTAAAAAAACTGTAACAATCTAAACAACATTTGCAATATTAAATCAATGCAACGAAAAATATATCCCGTTGTGAAATGATTATGATAACGGAGCGTACGAAAAAAGTACATACAATTATAAGCACTGCAATATACTCGGGATGCTCGACTCCTAGCTGGAGCGTATTCGAATCAGCCCATTCACTCCAGTCGGTACCTTCAGCACGATACTCATCTGACGCACATACCCTTCTATTTCGGTACAAAACAGGATGAACAAAATGCTGAATGAAAATGAGAGCGTATAATGCACATAACCAGACACGACCTACTTATATTTTCTCTTGCTCTGCTCTGAATTTGTTCATTATTGTAGCGCTTTGTATCGGTCGTATCGTAATATGTGAGAGACTTTCCGTTGACATGACAACAAACGATGCGACAAGATGGCAGTCATTCGATACACGACCGAACAAGACGTACGACGTGCGATCGCATTGTACGTGAAAATTACACTACACTTACATTACTTCGAAAATAACAACGAAACTTTTATTGTTAACAGTTGAACATCTCGTCCCGTATCGTCTGTCTTTTAGTCACTAGTGGTCACTCGTGAGGGCCGTGATTGAGGCGGTTGAAGTCTTACAACAATAAGTATCCATAGAATCAAAATAAATAGTGCACAGTGGAGTGAAAAATGGGTTGTTGTAGCGGAGATGACGAGGAGCAACGCCCGGAGCCTACGCGCGTTCGCGGTTGCACGGATATTTTTTGGCTATGTATTTTTATACTATTCTGGTTTTTAATGGTATGTAATAACCTAGGCTAGACTAGACTATAGTTTAGTGAGGTCATGTCAGACTCCCGACTAATCACATTAGTACTCGGGTCAAAATTCAATTATCTGATGACTAATGTAATGCAATGAATAAACTCAACAAGTAGTATGCAATTACGCATAAGAAGACTTGTAATTAGTAAACAGAATTTACCGTACTGTACTTAATGATCATCATATGAAAGTTCGGATTGTTACATGATTGTTACTCACGTACGTGTACATTTCATTACCTGGCAGTATTCTTATACGAAACTATACTTTTTTATATACTTTATTAGGCATTACAATAATTCAGGATGTGTATCCCGGACTATATATGTATCCCTGATGTAATGCAATGATTATATTTTTTTAGATTCTCATAGCTGCATTTGCTATGGTATATGGTAATCCAATACGTTTGATAAATGGCTATGACAGTTTTGGCAACACATGTGGCATGAAAAACAATCCAAAATTTGGCACAATGGAACTTTCTGGACAGGATACCAGCGACAAACCGTTCGTATTTTATCACATTATTGATCTGTATTATCTTTGGCTCCCCATTCTGCGCGATATAGAAAACAGTATTGTTTTTTTTCGTGCCATTCTTTCAATTTCTGATGTACGATATATTTTATTCCACAAGGTGCCAACATTTAATAGAAACATTAATATATTTCAGCTACTTGTTCTTCTTAGATATGCAAAATGTTAAGCAGTCTTTGAAAATTTGCGTTAAACAATGCCCAGATCGTAAACTAAATACATTGGAAGACATGTGTCAGTTTTACAAAGAAACAGGTACCCAATTGTGTCATGACAAACCATCAAGTGGCTTCAGTGCTTGCACAAGTGGAAATAATAAAACCATGACTGGAACTTGTCCAACATTACCTGTTTACAACAGTATTTCTATATTAAATCGCTGTATTCCAAAAGCTATCGAAGAAGTTGGTAAAACAGTGATATCAAACTTGTACGGTTTGATAAATTCGTGGGACGTAATTGAGCAAATTCTTGGCGATTTGTATAAAACTTGGCGAGAAATTACTGCATTAGCATTCCTTGCTTTTGGTAAATAATTGGTCTATATCTATTCATAATTAATTCCCCTTCAATCTTAAATGTATCCTTTTCTGTTTGATTTCAGTTTTGTCCTTATTCATGATAGCTATCTTCCATTTACTGGCAACTGTTGTAACTTGGATCGTTATGATTCTCGTTAGTATTGCTTGCATTGGTGAGTTACGCCAGTCATTCACAGTTCTGTGTTGTGATTAGAAAACTTGACGAGAATGCTAGCAAAACAGTAACCACAGAAAATTTCAACTGCTCCGTTGTTTTTTCAGGTGGCACTGGTTTGTTATGGTGGACGTACATAAATATCAAAAAAACTTTGGACAATACGAATCCTTTAGAGCTCTTAGAAGAGTCCGTACGTAATGAAAAGGCATTTTTAATTTATTCGATTGTCGCGACTATACTAACGGTAAGTTGAGATGCAGAAACCTCATTAAGATGTTTTTGAAATTTATGTATATAAAAATCGCTCATCAATTTCCAGGTTATATTATTATTACTGCTTTGTTTCTTGCGCAAACGCATCAGCTTCATGGCTGAACTATTTAAAGAAAGTGCAAAATGTCTTGGCGAGCTTCCTGGTTTATTCTTTCAACCACTGCTGACCTTTTTGGCCCTACTCATATTTTTTGCATTTTGGGTAACAGTGGTTCTTTGTCTTGCCACTGCCAGTAAGTAAATTATCAATTACAGCACTACTGACGTTCGTAATGCGATCAATGAAGTAAATGAATTGAACCATTTTTCACGTGAAAACACAAATACTGTGGAAATAACAGACTTTTTCTTTAAAATATCAATATCATTTATATTTGTGTTGTGAGAATCAAAAACTATTGGCACAAAGACATTTCTCAATGGTGGAAATTACAGATTACCCTGGAACAAAACCGGTACGTATGTACAATAACGAAATATCTGATTCATTAGACTTGACTACTTCTGGAGACAGAGTTAATCTCTCAAAGGATGGTGCTAGTGCGGAGTCACCTCTGAAAACCTTCAAAAGTATCCCTAATATCAATTATTATGCATCTTTTTGTATTATTTATGACGAAATTTCATAAAAATAACGTACTAATTTTTCAGCCTTTACGTTAGTGGAATATGTTGATGCAACATGGGTGAAGTACATGTGGTGGGTTTACATTATTGGTCTAATTTGGATATCAGAATTCATCATTGCCTGCCAGCAAATGGTGATTGCTGGAGCCGTCGCTCATTGGTATTTCAGGTATTATGCACCCTTTGACTGCCAATTCTAAATTCTGTCTGATCAGCAATTTTTGATTCCACGTTTTGAGATTTTCTTGGATTTTCATATTTATGATCTGTCATTGCTCGTTTTGGTAATGTCCATCGTTACTACTATTTCCAGAGGGAGAAATGCAAGCGCTTCGCCGGTGTGTTCGTCAATGGGAAAATTGGTCAGCTACCATTTAGGTTCCGTAGCATGTGGATCATTACTTATCACCATTTTCAAGCTGCCTCGATTAATTTTAACCTATCTCTATGCAAGGTACCAGAAAAATGTGCAAAGAAACCGTAAAAAAATGATGGGATACTCACTATGTTTATTTCTTTGATTCTAGATTTGAAAAGACCAAAGAAACATCTCCCTGTGCTCAATGTGGATTAAAATGTTGTATTTGCTGTTTTTGGTGTTTGGAAAAGTTCATTCGTTTTATGAACCACAATGCGTACACCGTTGTTGCGATTGAAGGCACACATTTCTGCAATGCTGCTAGAATTGTGAGTAACGACTTTAGTCCTTAACTTTATTACATTCCACAATAGAGATTCGGAAATGACATAAGCAAGTAGAAGTGATGTCATGTAATCGAATCCAAGCATATAATAGCAGTCTTGAATTGTATAATTGGTATGATGGTACCAAGATCTTGAATTGTGTTGTTTCATCAACTACAGTCTTATATTTATAAACGTCTTGCGGACCCTAGTATTTGTTTTTAAACAAAAGACTTTCAAATTTTATATTTCTGTTCCTGATGTTTGAGACGGTTGAGCGAAAAGCCATGGAAATGCAAACCAAGATATGTGATATTTTTTATACATTTTAGGCTTTCACGACATTGGTTAGCAATGCTCTCCAATTAGCTGTGATAAATGGTGTAGGTGATTTCATCCTCTTCTTGGGTAAATGCTTTGTAACAGCAGCAACTGGAAGTGTTGGACTCTTGTTTATGCGACAAGACCCTAGATTACATTTTTACGCCGCACCTATTTTTGTAGTATGCGTATTCGCTTTCTTCATTGCTCACTGTGTCATCTCTCTATACGAGGTGAGTTATACTACAGTCAAAATTTTTCATCATCGAATAATCCATACGAAATATTTATTATTCATCTTGCCTGTTTCAGAGCGTTATTGATACCCTATTTTTGTGTATTTGTGAAGACAAAAATCTGAATGGTGATAATGGCAAGTGGCGAGAATCTGCCCTTGCCAATGTTGCAGGAGGTTCTCCCTCTAATACAAATGGTCAACAGTCACACGAATTATCCCCAATCAATCAATAAGTATTTAACGGCGAAATATTTTATTTTAAACATTTGTAAAAATATTACCAAGCCATTCATTAATTCAATACTGGAGAGTATGTAAGAGTATAGAGTGAGTAATTTGATGATTTTATACAATTTTAGTAATATTTTTCAACACAAGCACATACAGATATATCTTATAGCACCTTTTACATTTAATCTTACATCAAAATGTTTATTATCCCTTTTTGCAATTACTTCATCTTAATGATGACGTGTTCACGCAACGCAGTTCCATAATTTTTAATACTACCTTACATGATGTTTTCCAAACATATTTTAATGCTGATAGTAAAGCAACGTTATACCAACGTATTAAGTGTCCATACAAAACATCTTCATAAGTAATGGAAATGTTTTATTAAGAACAGTGTTTTCATGTCTCGTTCAAAGTATTTCTCAGAATCACGCACAGCATCTATCTTTCAGCGGAGTCAATTTTGCGCTGATAAGTTTGATTTAGTGTATAATAAACATCTTACCTGGTACATGTTTTATTATATCTAGTGATAAATGGAATTTTTCGAGGTTTTACTCATTGATGTTTACACTTATAATATGTGATTTTGGTTTATACACCAAGATAAATTAACGAGATCATCGAATATTTGATCATCTTCCTTAAGTCATATGGCACTGTAAGTTGGTTTTCTATTATAATCCTATCATCAGTGCTCTGTATTATTTTTAATTAGAACTATGAATTTCCTACTTGGACAATTTATTCCATGCAGTTTGAAGTGAGATGAGGCCTGATAAATATGTGGCGGAACAAGATTATTGAAAGTCGACTGATAAGTAGGGAAAAATGTTGTTCAATATCGTTCAATAATCATTATAATCAATTAGTTTACAGAAAAGCAGAAGAATTATATATTTTTACATGATTTAATTATAGCATATAATAATATGGAATCATTTTTTATCTGAATTAATGAAAAGCCAGTAGCACACAGGATACTGTTTCATATTACGTTCCTTTCCTTATTTATTTTGAACTAGGTCGGAGAAAATATTCTTCAGAAAAAATATTTTGATTCAGAAATTCCGATACCCAGTTATACTTATAATTTACTTGTGAATGAAATTTTGGGGCTAAGTACAGGAATGCTTCAGTCACATCTAGCCAGTGGAACGTTTTAAAATATTTTCATAATTTGTTTCATGTTGATGCTTGTATTGAAACAGTAAGTAATTTTCATGCGATTCCGAATCGTCTTCAAACAATAAATGAAATACGCTTTTGAAAGGTAAATTAACATAGCATACAAAAATGATGTAACAGATATTATGTACTATTTTTAAATATAAAATTATTCAAGTGAGAGATATATTTCTACAGAGTTTTCATATGCTGGTTTATGACGTGGATCTTAGTAGATTCATATGTTTTTGTTAAATTTGCCAGTCGCAACAATAAAGTGATAGAATGAAATGTGACCAGAAATTTCATCTCTTACGATCAAAGTGATAGTGGGATTCGTTTGATATGATTTGATTCGAACTCTGAACAAACTTACGAGTTTTCATTGTGTATGTATCTAGATTAATAGAAATCTGCTGGCAAAGTTATTTCACGAAATATACGTCCATTGTGTATTGCTAACTTTACGTAAATCGAGACTAAAGGAATGTGCCTGTATACCAGAAAAATTGAGTGCAAAGACCCCAAAGTTGTTTCGGGAAAAATGAAAGATATTTTGAAAGTTTACTCTGTAACTTATATTTTTTTAATGCAGTTTTACTCAATTTTCATTACACCACAGACATACTGTTATCGTACATTTTACAAAAATCTGTAAACTTTGTATTTTGATCTTTACTGAATATCTATCACGAGAAGTGCTGATTAGTAAGTTGTATTAAGTTTATCATTGACAGTGTAGTTATTGAAAAATGAATCAAATAGAATCATTTGTTAGATTCAGAAAATTATTTCAGAGAAATGATTTACGTTTAACCAATCGTAATATATTTACTTTATTTCATTGGGTAGGCGTAAATTGAAATTTCCAATTTAAAAATCTATTATGAATGTTGATATCTGTTATTATATTCTGTGTAGTTTATGTCAATTTAATAATTCCTACAACCTTTTCATCGTGGACAATGTGAATATTTCGTAAGCAACGATTGAAGACCGTGTTTTGACGTGAGCAAAATTTTGATATTAAGAAATGTAGAAACGAATAGAACGGTTATACTGCCAGGCCACCGTGATCGGAATGTATCATCAAATTAGAAGATCGGTCACATCCATTGTAACGTTGCATGTTAAATTAAGATATCACATTACTCTGTGTTCAGTGGAAACAAATCAGTATGGATGATAGTGTGCAATTATCTGGCAGCGCTCACCTATCCAATTTGCTAAGTGCTAACGAATGACTGATCTGTCTCAGTATTCAAAACGAAACCATATAATATTAAGATATTTTATTGTCAAATCATGTGCGAAAAATTACATTGAATAAACTTATTCACTTCTTTATTTTCTTCGCAACGATTGTACTCTTTTTTTTATTGGTCTTTTTGTCCGTATGTTTTTTGGGTGATTTTTTGACAAGCTTCTTTTTAGGGGATTTTTTCGTGAGTTTCTTCTTCAGCGTGCCTGGTACAGTTTTGCTAGCTTCCTCTATCTGTTGCTCTTCCAGTTCTTCCATCTTAGCTGCTGTTTGAAGCGGATCACCCTTAAAGATCTCGTCCAATGGATTTAGGGCATAAGATTTCTCTGGTTTGTTGGCTTGATATGCCAATTTTTGTTCGATCCTATTGCGATACTTTCCTGCTGCTCGCTTTGATAATGCTTGACGGTACTGCAATAATATTAGTAACATTACTATGAGCAGATTCAAAGAAAATGTTTGACTAACGTTGCAACCTAATACATAGATTATTGAATACCTTGGCAGGAGATATGTAATTAGGATTGTCCCAAAGAGTTTCCCCACCGAAACTGCTGCCAAATACTTTCACCGGATTGAGAACAAATCGTGGTCCAATTTCAGCTAACGCGCCATCTTCCGTCAAAATTTGGAAATTTCGGAACCATATTCGATTATCTAGAACGCTGAACGTATACACATGATCGAAAAATGGTTGACTCTTTGGATGTTGTTTTGGAACACCGAATATTTGTGTGAATAGTTCTTTGAGGAGAGTCAGGTGAGGTTTTGTCGTAAAACTTTCATCAA
Source organism: Arge pagana (assembly GCA_963969455.1). Lineage (NCBI taxonomy): Eukaryota > Metazoa > Arthropoda > Insecta > Hymenoptera > Argidae > Arge > Arge pagana. Next base: position 5,390,158 of record OZ018308.1, on the reverse strand, counting down.
AGGAAAGCAAAGGGCGAGATCCTCTTAAGCAATTTCCAGTCATTTTCAGTTCTGCCATAGTATGAACTGTAAACAATAGAAGATCAACAATTTTTTAACGTTTCTTGTAGGTGAATACATATTATTACTAGCTGTTTGAACAAAATAATTGGTACAGATTGATTGGAACATGGTAAAATAATATTTCTGACTACTTTCATTGCTCAGAAAACTTTTAAATACAGATAGCATATAATCTGAAATATTATTTGACCGTTAGTGGTAAAATATATACATTGTTTAAAGAAAATCTATACCATTTTCAACAAGAAATTTGGCACAAGGTCCAACTGGGACATTGGACAACCACATGTAGAGATCCCTTTTCTTTCGGCCCTCGAACAATATGGCTTTGTTACAATTCTTCATTTCGCACATTTCATTGACAACTTGTAAATTTTTGGAGCGTTCCATTTTACTTTCTGGACGATGCTGAGGCATTAGTCGTTTGATATCCTCCATCAAATGCCGATCTCTGTGATTGATACCTCGGGTAGCGAATACCAACACTCGTTGTTTGTTCAACCATTTCAGCTATTTAGTAGTAGACAAAAAAAAATACCAATCAATACACGTGTAATGGTAGGAGTAATGAAATACGTTTCAACCGGAATTCGGCCGGTTTTCTAGTTGTCGGGACTATCACGCATTCAAAGGAGCAGATTTTTGTCCGATGGTGGGTCACTTATAATTTGTCATTGTTTCAGATTACAACTCGTGCTTAAAAAATCGCGACGAGGTTAGAACATAACCTTTTTAGGCGGCGGTTCATCGGAGCTTCGTTTCGACAGTGGTTTTTGTTTCTCTGCTTCCGCAGGTTGTTCGGGTGTTATCTCGATTGCTTTACGTTTCCCACTTTTCTTCGCCATTTTCATATGACACTCGCTATCACCGTTCGGGCGACTAACAATTAGTAACAATATTTGGAGAAACAAGCGAATGCAGTTCAAGGCAAACGAACACGTTGGCGCACGCGGTAGCACACGATTGACCGCGTCTGTGTGAATGGGGGCGACCGGGATCGGGGAATCGACTACAATCGACTATAGCATGTTTACGAAACGAGCGGTCTATCGACAATCGAATGGCAATCGTCGTACTCGTATTGCTGTTAACGTTGTACGGTGTCCGTTGGTGTCCGTCGTGTCCGTCACAGTCCGTCAATTGGTTTATAGCCTCGACAAATTGCCTTACATGTTATGAATTTTAGAACGAAATATCAGAATTTTTTTTCGTCAAATACGTGTTTCATAATTTTCGTACCTGACCATACCTGACGTTTAGCAATGACTTCCCTAACAATCGTCGACCGAGGTTATGACTTGACAGCACGTTTCGTATGGGGTCAAAGCATGACCATCGGCAGGTAAAATCAAAAAGTTACCCTTTTGCGATTGCTTTTTGAATTACTCGATCAAAAAATCGTCCTCTCGATGAAACAGCAGTGTTGAGAATCGTTATTGTCAGCAATCATGATTCTCAACGGGCATGTTATTATCCTTTGTATTCAACATATCAACTATTGTAATGAAAAATCGTGTCAACGATTGATTAGTCCGTTCGGAATTTGTCGCCTGAAGTTAACTATTTTCCGATATGATGTGAGATGTGAAAAAGTCAATTGAAAATAATTTTCTTTTGATCTCCGTAACATAGTAGATTTCTCGCTCACCTGCGATTTGCATTTAATGTTCGATAGTGTTTCATCTTCTCTCATAAATATAGATGAGTTAGAAGAATGTAGGAAATGGGAATAAAAGGATCGAAGTAAATTCACATAAAGCAGCAGTTTATTTCGTTGTAGACAATTTCAACCTAGGTTAGTTCTCTTAATCGGAAATTAGCCAAAATAAGTTATAATCTCATGGCTGTATTATGTACAATTTATTACCTATATAAAACAAGATTAACTTGTACCATGGATCTGGAAAATTGCATGTTTTTAGAAGATTAAGATCGAACGTACACGTTTCTGATTGACATCCAGCTTATCGTGCCACATGCAAATTTTCTTAATTGCGACAACAACGAAATGAATAGTAAAACTAACTCCAAAACTTATTTCATAGCATCCAGGATGTTGCAATTTCATACCAACGTCAAATACTAATACTGTTGACCGTTATAATGTTGCTAAACCGATATCGTGCCTTTTGCAGGTTTAAACTTAAACAGAACTATGTATAATAATAAATATTTATTGATTAAGGACATGATGTATTGAGTTCAGTTAGAGAAACATGCATTGAACTCCTTGATGGGTAATCTGAAATAACGATGGTCAAATCAATTTACATTCCTATCCAAGAATTGTTCATTCCCATCATTTTTTATGTGCGCATATGATACACATGTGGATTCTAACGATTTCTATAAATTTTTCGCCCGGACGCTTGGCATGATATAGCTCGAACTACATTGATGTGGGTTCTTGATGAACAATTTGGAGTCATTTGATAGGAAAATTTGACGAAATTACCAAGCGTCATATTCTTGATTTTTATAAATTTTTATCACTTACACATAAATCAAGAAAGATAATCGACATTTTGTTGTTTCTGAAATCCTTGATAAGCTTCCGAATGTAATTAGATCCAACGTAACTCCAGTAAATTGGCAAGATAATGCAGAGTCGGTAATTTATGTATATATATTTTTTTAGAACGTACTTTGCAAAGGTAAAAGAAAACTCTGTTATCACCACTAATATTCAACATTTCTACGAGACACCTGACTATATGCTATTCTTTATAAAACAACACTCATGTTTTGTTTTGAAAAATTAGTAATAAAAAATTTGGGGTCATGAACCACGAACTGTTACTATCAGATGACATGTACATGAACTATTTTTGTTTCGTTAAAAAAGTACTAAAGTTACACAATTTACTTCTCTTGGCTATTTTAACTAGGATGCCACTAATAACCAGCTATTACAAGTTCGTTCAGAGCCTATCGATCTATATCACAGATTGTAATAAAACTGTCAGTATCGTGTGACATATTATGGGTACAGAGAGAACAAAATCTCACTTGATTGTGAGCACAGTTTTAAAATACTCTATACGTTGAAATATTTTTAAAAAAACCTATAAATAATAATAATTATTATAAATTCACCATGTTCCGTCAATACTCCTGTAAAACGTGGTTTTCCATGAGAAATGTGAACTATTTCATTTCGGCTCGTAGCAAGCACGATCTTGAGACATCTTTGAGATATAGTTGCCTGTATATTATTGCGTCAGGCCAGATAGGTGCTGAACGAATGTTATTCGCATCAGAATGTTAAAGATTAGAATCATGTTCAATACATTTTTTTTAAGCAAAATTGTATGTCATGTATCACAATTTGTCCAGTTTGTAGATCGTATTTTGACATACATTGCTAAATACATATCTACTCAGCTCTCCCAGTTCGTTTCAGTGATGTATATTTGATTTTTCATAAAAAATTCACAATGTAATTTGCATCATGACGCAAGCATGTTATTAGCGTTATCATATAATTCGTTAATTTCAGTGATGTTCTTGAGTTAATTCACCAAATGTTTCATACCAATAATCGTTAAATTAAAAACGAATCTATCTAACAGCCTATACGATATAGCTTATGATAAATAACACAAAATTTCTTGTTCCCTTCCCCAAAAACATTTTGTTTGATAAAAATGCTATGACTGAGTGTTTGTCAATTGGTAAAGTTATGAAAAAAAACACAAAGTTCATGTATAATTTAAGCGCTGGTTTCATTAATTTTCGCACCAAACGGCGACTATGTATAAGTATTCTAGGATGTGTCCTGATATCTAATAATTTATATTCTAAACAATTTATGGGCTGAGCGTAAAATTTTCTTATAAGTATGCAATTCCAGTTATTAGAAATGGTTATTTCTGATAAATTTACGTCTTGATAACAACTCTGGCCAGTAAACATGTAAGTTGGAATGCAGTGTTAATACTTTGATGCTTAAGACAGCACATTACAATATTCATTATACGCGTTTGCAATCATGTATACTAGTGCCGATAATTTTGTGTTGTCTTGTATCAGATGACAAGAATAAATACAATTCGTCGATCTTGAATCCGGGCGTTAAGAGATGTTTGATACAGAAGGCAACTCTATGTAATGGTAATTGGTGAAACAAATTGTGACGCTACTGCCATCCCGATATTTTCCTGTATTCAAAACTCATCGAAGGTGAAATTTCTCAAGTTGTTCACAGTGTGTTGTATGCTACATCTGCAAATCATTTTTCTGGTGTTTAAATGAATTTACTGAAAATTTAAATTGCATTATTTACGGAAACAGGATTTTACTTTCAATTATCCAAAAAATTAGGACAAGAGAAGTATATAATTATTGGAATGACACGTTGAAAATTCTCAATTATACAACTGTTGTCCAATGTTCAAGAACTGACTTACACCCATTACATTTCATCGTACAGATGATCGCGCGCCTATCAGCAACATGATTTTGCGGAAAGTTAGGAGCAAAAAGATTCAAATGATTCTCAAATATTTTGACGGAATGGTATCTCAGATCATAGGAATACGGCTTGTAATACCATTTCGTACGATGTGCAGAGAGCAAACGATTTCAATAGACGATCCAATTTAATTCTGGTTTGATTTGGATTTCCACGATATCATTGTAATTATCACATACTGAAAAGATGTAAAAACAGCAAGGGTATCCAGTTAAAATGTTAAGGAGTAACTCGATTTTCTGAAATTGGCCTCATTTTTCGGTACCACCGCCCTTACTTAGATTTTTTGCAAATTGGGATAATGCATTGTTAATCTCATCTAGCACAAAGACTGCTATATGTTGAACCCGACGTTAGGCACAAAGCCCAGTTGAGAATGAATTAAAAAAACTGTCCATATATTATTGATTATATATGAATTTGCACAAGTATCAATACAATTTAGGTTCTGAAAACTGTGACACTCAAATGATAATCAAAGAAAATTCCATTTGACTTTCTGAATTTTCAGCCTTAGTTCAATTGAAGTTGATGCCTATTCATAATCTAGGGCGTTTATAGAGTAGGATTTGCTTCACCATTTGCCGCCATTTTATGCTTTCTTTGCGGTTGAGTGTAAATGGTCTGCAGTGGCACATGTAGCATTTCGACGATTTTTATGAAGTTCGGTTCTGCAATATTTAAAATGCTCGTTGAAACTGATACTGTCTATTGTAAAAGTTCAATTCTATAATGGTATGAGGATTTTCCTTCAACCAGGTTGACGATACAGTTACAACTTCGATGGAGAAACTTACCATTTTCGGCGGTAATATATCCATGTCTGATTAAGAAATCGAGTACCACCGGAATGGATGTGGTCTTGAAGTCCGGTGATAATACTCTCTCCAAGCATTCTTTAACAGGGAGAAGTTCAAATGTCTCTACCTCTCCATCACTGTTAGATGGCACAAAATCTGCCGGCAACTCGAGATCGTATACAAATTCGGTATTGGGGAAAAGACCCCTCTCGCTCTCAAAGAAGAATGACACGCAGCCGGCGCTCTTCAATTTTCCAAGATGTTTAGTAGGAATACTGGCTTCTTCGCCGGCTTCTTTGATGCCAGTCTCGTGGATACCATATCCTACGCTTAGTCCACCTCCGACCATGTTGTCCCAAAATCCAGGCCACGTTTGCTTGGTAGAACTTCGTTTTTGTAACCAAATCGAAAGTCCTTTTTCACGGTCCATAACGTATCCATTTATATCAACGCCATAGTTCCGAATCCCAAATAAACCTGATACAATTACACATTCAGCATATACTCAACGAGAGGACTATTTTCCAAAATGTTCTTCCACGGTTATCGAACGTGGTAACTTACAGGTGGCCGAACGGTCCATTTTGAATAGCGGCTGCGTATTGAATTGAGCACGCACGTCGTAACATTCCTCCCGCCAACCCTTCAGTGTAACAAACTTTCCACCATCTCGCCATTGCTCGAGCACTTCTTCCATCCTAGTACTACGCTCAGTATAATCTCGGAATGCCGGATTGAGTTGAACATATTCTGGCTGTACTTGAAATATCTTTCAAACGAACAGATGAATATCGATTAGTAGATTACTCTTAGGTGCAGCGTAACCGTTGCGCTCAAAGTTTATGCTTCATCACGGTTGTGCAATCTCATTGCTTGTATCCATGAACAATATTCAACCTACTACAATTTGTATACCAACGAAATAATACTGGCGAATACCGAATGAGTAATAATTAAAGTAAATACTGTTAATAATGCAATTTCGAATCATCATTGTTTGAGTACCTCTGAGAAAGAAGTTCGTCGCGTTTAATATTCTCATAAAATTCGGATTAATCTGAAGGCTTTCACAATATTTCTGTTTCATTCGAATATTGTGATTAAAAATGTTCATCACTGTGCTCAACATTTGATAAATCTACTCAATTCAAATTCGATTCGAAAACATTCAACTTATTTGCTTTCATCTGCACGAAAATACGACGAACTATACGATCATTCGGCAATGTTCAAACATCGCACGAATTATGAACAATCATTAAATTCATCTCTGAAGATGATTAAAAAAACTCATTGAAAATTATTCACATTTTGGTCAATTGATTCATCGAATGAGTAATCGTTTTGAAATTGTGTCCCCGTCAACGTAATTGTGAAATATTATCTTTCCGGTTATTTTAATCATTTCGCATAGAGATACAGCGCAATCAACATATGTCGCTGAAATCCTACCGGCGACTTGCGATTTACATAGATTGTCGGAACACATATTTACTTATTTGTATCCCCGAATCTATTTCGAGATTCTGACAGTCGCGGCACTTGCTCATTCCGCGGTCGGAATAACCTCCGATTAAAAATAACGAATCATTTAATTTGCCTGACGGCAAACGCGGAAGACATTTAAGACGTAAGACCTTCGTTTCTTTTCGGTTACGCCGCGTCGCGTGTACCTAGACGAATTTCCTGCTGCATCGGGTTGTTCGCGTTACGCGAAAATGTTCACGCAACTGCGAAAGACCGTAGAACAATGTCCATTTACCTGCGGGAAATTGAGAAGTTCTCGCATGACGTCGGGTCGGACAAGGCCAACCTGTTGTCCATCGACAACAAAGGCCCTGCAATCGCCCGAATTGAACCCTGCAATAAAAAAGCAATAAAAGAATGAACGTCTTACGCTCACTATTACGCTGAATAGTTGACTACTTTTTTCTCATTCTCGGCAACCGACTAGAATTTTTTGTCAACATTCCGCGAGACTAAATATTGACGAAAAAAACATAAATAAATAAACAAATAGAAAGTCGCGTGACGTGCGTTTCGTTTCTACATCCAACCTACTTATGACTACAATACATCACGAGTAATTCAATATTGACATATTTTATCTAATTTATTTGCACAGCACGCTGCGAGCAGACCCCTTGCGATATGAATTTGTAGATTGATTAACAGTTCGTCAGTACTAGGCGAAGTGTAGAGAAGTATATCTGTACAGATTGAAATTGTCACAATGTACCAGCCAATGCCAAAGATTCGACGCGCTGAATGCATTTTCTATGCTAATATTGCTCAGTTACGCTGGCTCCCGATGTCGATCGCAAATTCTTCGAATATGCATACCGGAGTCACAGTTATAGCTGTACGAGTAACACGTATACTTCGTCATCGAAGTATTTCTTCCAGCTCAATGGTAAAGAATTATCGCAGACCTGACAACGTTCGATACGATATATTGTGACGAAGTTTCGGTTGTTATCACGCACCTCGAGCAAGATAGTGGAAATGCACGATGTACGTGTATTATTGACTATAGTTGCACTTTATCCCCTCGCAAATGATCTTATGGTATAGTAGACGAGTGTGCATTTGGTGGTAAATTCGAAAATTTTTACGCAAGTATCGTTTCGATTGAAGTGCGGGACAAACGAGCAGGTATTGAAGAAACGAAAAACAACGGACGCGATACACAGCTGTACGCGATATTTATCGAAAGTGGGAATCTTCTCGTGACGTTTGTTGTGATACAGGTAGCGTTTGCAATAGGTTCAACCCGAATTTCAAGGATTTCCAAATTAAACTGTCCCAGCATGTATTGTAACTGTTATTTTCAGATCGCAGCTACGGCCAAACGGACCGAAAACAATAATTATAACAGTATTTAAGTAGCTGCCATTAGTCCGCGTCACGCTGATACCTTTTTCACAATCTCTGCTAGTAATACTTGATTCGTTGTAACGAAGTTACGTAGAATCCCTGCTTCGAACGTCATTCAGAATTCGAACCGGACTTCTTTGACAAATAAGATACAAGCCTCAAGGATTTTTTTCAACGCAAGCAATAGCCACGGGACGTCAATGACGCGATGTTTTCATTTTGGTTGGGAATTCATAGCTGAGGTCGCGCAAAAAACTTAATGACACTTCCAACCGGCCTTCGTTCGCGAGCAAGGTAATCGGACGTTTTTTTTCATTATTTTTTTAAAATGCTTTCGAACGCGTCGGTCTAGAAAAATCGTATCGCCACACGAATCTGCATACGTACGCACATGCCTCACGTATTCATATTTGACAAACACGCGTGTGGTTTAAGAATTATGTACGCGTATATATGCCGTATTTTTATTCGTAGTGAGACGATAGCAGTGCCGCACACAACACGAAATCAATATCCTAGCAGCACTCAAACAAGACTTGTATTTCTGACAAACGGTGATCGAAAAATTGACGAAAACAGGATAATTAAATTATGTGGAATCGAAGTAAACGAATGGCGTTACCTGACAGGTAGAAGCAGTTGAATTTGTTAGCCAATTTCAGTAAACGTGACATCGGTTCTGTATCCGTTGACGCCATGATGTTTCGTCGCCGTCAGCCAACTGCAAAAAAATTAGGCTCGCCGACTAGTTTTTCTGGTTGTCGCTAGATGGAACTGGTATGACGTCGCCGTCGCCGTCATCGTCGTTGTCGTTGGTTTGATAATTTTCGTAACAATCGCCGCGAGGGCTCTTGACCGAGATTCAAACGGTCGCGGTATCGCGGTGTCCTTTTTAAAAGTCTAATTGAACATCAAACGTTGACATGTCGGAAAGCGAATCCGACTCCGAATACGATTCGTCCGACGTCGAGGTAAGTCAACCACGCGCGTTGATGTTTCGTGCGTATGACGATGTTGGGTTACCATAACCTTATTGTTTCACGTGTCCTTACAGCTGCAGGAAGCTTTTGCCAAAGGAGAGTTGAAAGATGGACTAAATGTGGCTGTGGAGGCGAAAAAAAAAGAATACGCCAACAATCGTGTACGTAGTATATCAGATTTTCAGAAGTTTTTTCATTTAAAGGTTATCTCTCGCGCTGTGCTCGTGAAGTACGTGTACGAGGGGTGTTTTATCGATACGTTATCATTTTGCAGCCTGAACTGAGACGGAAGCTGAACGAAATTAAATTAGTACTACCATGGGTCGAGAGATTAGATATGGTCAACGTTCCGGCACCTCTCGCGCCAGAATTTGCTCTGCAGATGCAAGAACAAGAAGTACGACGGGGGAAACAATTGCAGGGGAACAAAAAATTACCTCAGTTTTCACCAGCGGACGATCCCGTTCTGAACGATTTCAAACGTGAAATGATGTTCCATAGGCAAGCTCAAGGTGCTGTAATGGAAGGCATTGCCAAACTGAAAAAACTTGGAATAGCTACGAGACGACCGGACGATTATTTTGCCGAGATGGCTAAATCTGACGAGCACATGCAGAAAATTCGAGCGAATCTCATGAAGAAACAAGTCGAGGCTCAAACGTCCGAGAGGGTTAGGCAGTTGAGACAGCAGCGTAAAGTCGGCAAACAAATGCAAATCGAATCGAAATTAAAGAAGCATGCTGAGAAGCGAAAAATGCTAGAAGAAGTGAAGAAGTACAGGAAAGGCGCGCGCAAGGACTTGGATTTCTTAGATAACAAAAAAAGTTCCTTGAGTAAGAAACCCGCTGGTAAATTCATGAACAAAAGGGCAGAGGAAAAGTTGAAAATGAAGAACACGAAGTACGGATTCGGTGGGAAGAAACGTGGCAGTAAACGAAACGACAAACATAGCGCCGCCGACGTTTCAGACTACCGACGACCCACGAACGCCGGAAAAGGTAAAAAGGGCAAACCCAGCGCCGCGCAACAGAGACCCGGAAAGAAACGACGATTGCAGATGAAAGCTAGGAAAAATAGTAAAAAGTGATGAACAGAATATTCCAGGTGCCCCAACACGACGCACCATCTTGTATATTAATTACGAACAACCTTTCGTCTGTACATGAGCGAGATATGCATTTGAGTATTGACATTAAATCATTTTTAAGAAATCAGACTTTCATCGATTCTTAATCTCAAACAAATGTACCAATGAACCGCGTAATATCCACCTCTTGGATTTCTTATGGCACAAAAGTTGTCGATCCACGTTAAAAAAATTCACCGACTCTGTAACGCACTCCGTGATAAATAACGTGGGTAACATTGTCGACGTTTTATAGAGTTGAGGAACGTTTATTTATTCACGTGGATGTCACATCGGTAACATCTTTTACTATTACGCAAGTTTTCCTAGACAACGCGGATTCGAATGTCGACTGGGCATGACGTATAACGCGGAAACGAGAGACACTCCCGTTTGTATATTACGGTGCGTTCCCCGTACACAGACCGGCAACAGCCGCAGGGAGGACGTCCGCCGGTAGACAAAGTACGAGGGGATGGTAGACGCCGCTCGCGGGGTGGGGTCACTTCATTTCTGTCCTAGCCTCAGGATATTGTATTTAAATCTCGCTACAGCCCGTTGGATCTTCCGCTCATCCCTCCGCACGGGATTCCCCCAGCCTCGCGGGCAAAGCTATCGCTGACATTCGCGTTCGAACATCCTGGGAACTCGCTGACCGATCGCAGGTGGTACAGGTCTGCGCGTTCCACATTTTTGCATCGCTCGTATATTTGAACAGCGTTGTCCGGACGTTTCTATCTCGACCGTGAATAAAACGGGGATCGAGTGGTCTCGTCTTATCTCCGAGCGAGAGTTGGCCCTAAGCTACGGCTTTATTATAAAATGACAAGAAAAAACAACGCGCGTCTCCGCCGACGCTAATAGATTTCCAAGAACGCTGATGGAATACTGTTACACTCCAATTTGGAATACCTACTCTCGGAGTAATCCTTGAGATTCGAAACAATTAAAACTTTCGCGCGTCACCTTTTTTCCCCTTAACTTGCCAGCTCTGAACCGCCGAGGGAAGACGCGACCGTTGATTATCGGCACGAATATCGAGCGAATAAAAAATATTCCTATTCCCGAATACCGCGAAAATCTGTATTTCTCATCTCGAGGCACGCGCCCTCACGATGCGTTCAGGGTCGATCTACTTTCATTCGAGTTCGGTAATTGGGGATGCTTCGAATAAATCGACTTCGCCTCGCATCGCCCGCGTAGTTAACTTATACCCTCCGTTAAGGGAAAAAGTACGGAGTACTAATTGAATGAAATCTTCAGCTTTTTAATCAAAAAACGACGAAGCAATTTCGCGATGACGTTGTTTTACCACCCCAACATTCCGTTTGCTCGGGCGCGGCGCTTACCGTCGCTGTTTCGAACTGTATGCACGTACCATCGTGAGAGTACCTAATTTCACCTCCAATTTAAAATTCATTTTCTCTCGCGAAGCCTGTCACCGTAACGCCCAGTGTTTCAGGTAATTAATTATCGCTTTGCCCGACCAAGTAAAGCTTTATTTTTCTCACAAACGAACCGACGCGATATCACGTACACCGATTCGTCGTCGGCGTTCGGTAAATGAAAATTTAAGGCTTTACGCATTACTAGTCGTTTTCAGGTGACTACGGATAACAGAAGAAAAACCACGACGAGCAAAAACCGACAGTCGGGAGGCATCGCGCTCGTCCGCATCGGAAATGCATCGTACGTATATCGAAAGAGTTTTGTTGCGCGGAATAACATTTTGATGCCCGAAGGCAGCGCGTAGTTATTTGCTAATATCGCGTTTCGTCATGGTTTCATCAGGTACACGCCTCGTTTTCAAGAACTTTTTACCCATTTTTCAAGCCCGCAGTTATCGGACAGTTTTATAACGACTTTATTCCGTATGATTTTGTTGGCCACGCCGGGGCTGGTTTTGCAAGCTTTCGAAATTCGCTCGATCGCGGTGAATATTGTATCGCGTCGCGGCGATGTTTCGTAAATGTTAAACGTCTCGTTTTAGTACGCTGATGTTGCAGAGGACGTGACGCACGAGGGATGAAGAAGCGAGTGACGGAGGCCAACAGGCTGCTTCGGAGTAGGAAATTCGGGGGCTTGGTGAAATAATAACGTACTTAGCGTTTCGTGGGACGTGAACAAATGTGTTGGTGGATAAACAACATAACTCAACGGCGACAAAGGACGAGGCTAGCGAAGTACGAGGGAACCGAGACCGAAGCGGGATTAACATATGAAAGACGCGAGAAAAATGGAGAGAGAGCAAGGTTCTTTATTATCGTAGCTGGGGGATGTTCGATGCTGTCACGGTGTACCAACGTCGAGATGGACCGTCGACTGTAATCGACAGGATCTTCCTCTCCGCGAATCACGAATCCTTCAGCTCTCCGTCGATCGCTGTAAAACCTCGCGCGAAGCATTCTCTTCTCGTTGAAGAGTCCAACTATGTGATTTTCGGAATGTTCCAAAAAACGTTCGTGGAAAGTTTTGCTAAAAAAAATGCGGCGATTTACGTTGCGTACGTCACGCGAAGCCCAGTGGATCTCGGACGCCCAGTTTTCAGGGTGTTTGCGCGAACCGAAAGACATCACCGTTCTACTTGCGAGACAGAGCTTTGCCTATTTTCAAATTATCACTTTGGCGAAAAGCCTCGCGAAAACGATGTCTCGAGAGCTCAGCTCTCGCTATACAAAAGGATCCCAGTGGCGTTAGACGTTATCACTTCGGGAGTAAGTTCAGCTCAGCCGCTACGAGGGAAAGAATTCATTATTGAAATGCACCGCGAGTCTAACTTTCAATTAGTGCCGGAGCTACTCCAGCCGCGGGCCAAAAGCCGTTACAGAGAGAAATCGAAAAAAACAATAATACATATATATATACATACATATATATTTGTCTATACATATATACAAGTTGGGAACGCCTTGGGCCGAGGCTCGTGTACGAACCCCAGAATCGCATCAACCGTTTCTTTTTCTCTCCCCGTCTGCAAACAAACGCCTCGTGATTAAAATCACGTGAAAACGACGAATAACGAAATAATGACGAGAAAGTTGATTCGTTCAACGCGATACGATACGATAATTTGGGTGAAAAATCGCGATGGAGAATTAACATGGAAATGGAGGAAGAAAGCTTGTACGTGATCGCGACGTATAGAAAGCTCGGGTCGAAAATCTTTTGCGAGAATAAATTTCCAGTTCCACTGTTTCTAGCTCGAGGCAGAATAGAAAAGGGTAGATAGAGAAAATTCGATCACTCGACCAATATAGTCACGTTGGAGACAGATGCGATATTGTATCAGACGCGGTAGAATTCCAATGAGGCAAAGGATCGCCGGTGATATTCGCTGATCGACAGACAGACGTCAGTGACAAACGCCGTGTTCCCCGGTCCTCGTATCACGAGCATCGCTCGGCATGCGAATGAAGTGAAACGCATTTGGAAATGTGAAATAATATTATTCCTCGCGTTTCGATACGGCGCTTCGATTCGTTTTCTTTTCATTACCTCCACCGTTCGGGGTATCTTCGTTTTTGTTTCGTTTTGTTCTTGACAAATTTGCGCGAGATGGGAACAGCCGAGAAATGTCCGCGGGTCAACGGAAGTCTATTGATTAACGCGCGAGGAGACGGCAAATGATAGTTTGCCGCGGCAAGAACGTCACAAAAGCGAATACGGTCAAAGGAGATGCAATATGAGCGAGCAAATACCAATATGAATGTCTCCGAAGCAAACGTGGCTAGAGAGCGCGCGAGGGTGTGTTGGCAAGGGTAGGAAATAGTGAGAGGGAAAAGTTGTCGTGAAAGTACAAAGAGGGGTCGGCCAGCTTTATTAAACATCCTTTTATTATTACCTAATATTAATCGTTTCATATTTTTAATATTGCTAATTGCAACGGGGTACAAATATTTACAATAAATAGGACGAGAAAAGTCGTGTTTACTCGGCGAGAGATCTAGGCAGTCGCGGAATAGACGAGTTACTCCGTTGAAGCGTTATATTCCGTGAAATCTTAATATAGGAATGGAAAAAAAAACCCGCGAGGTGGAATTCTTCGCGCCAGTCGATTGAATATTTTATATCACGGCTCGTCGTCCCTCCCGACATTTTTCGATTACAGTAGCCTCCTTGTTGAAGTTGTCGTCTGTAAAAGCCGACGACGCTGCTAAAAGTTCGTTACAATTTTTTTGCTGGAATCGAGGAAAAATACATTTTTCGCGGGTCATTCTGTTGGTTTGTCTGCTCGTCTACAGATACTCTTCGGTGGCCTTCGATCGAATTGGTAGATTTTTTCTATTCGGCAGGTGTAGGTATCGAAAACCGGAAGATTCGGAATTCAATTGTTGGCGAGAGGAAAATTTATTTAAAAACCTCCGATGACGAATAGAATGTTTCGCAGTAGAAGAATTAACGACAATTATGTACGTAGTAAGATGATGGATGGATTAAATGGTACGTTTGTCTATCCTCGTCCGACCTGCTTTGTTCCTCTATTACTATTCGATCAGAGCTTCGTGACCGTTCTTTTCAGATGGCCTTTGCTTTTTTCCATCATACGTGATACGTACATCGGACCTGACAGACGTGCGGTGTAAACTGCGTTAGCCGAACAGAATAGCTCGCGCATGGAAAGTAAAGAAATGCGTGAAGCGACCCATCGATTTATATTCATTGGGCATCAGTGCAGGTATGTCTCATCTTCTTTCTCCCTGAAAATTTTCCCGCGCGTCGGTATTTTCTATTCTGTTGCGACTGATAAAAAATCCTGCTCTCCTATCGCGACGGAATCGGATTGGACGCGCAGATCTACGGATAATTTTATCGCTCGCGCAACCAAACCTGTTTGGCTATAATCAAGCCGCATAGATCTATAGATTCACGTGATAATCTCTATAATTGCAATTTCACCAGGGCGCAGAGTTGATGCGAGGCGCGGAGTAGTTCGAAACCGAGTTAGTAAAGTTCGAGAAAGTTTGTACGGTTCAAGGGATTAAATAAGCGAGCCTCGCTATTTCTTGACGAAAAATCGAACACCTTGGGAGAAATTTGAAGCAATTTTGAAAATGTATATGCGCGATCGCGTTCGCCGTTGTATCACTCGCATTATTTCTTGTCACGGAAACTTGACAGCTGACTCGGCTGGCAGAGGAAAGGTAGCAGCAGATGGGTTGGCGGCAATTGTGGCTGCCGGTAAGTGATTACCGGGTGTAAAGTGTTACGCTATACGCGATCAGCATACCTCTTTTTCCTCTACGCAGCCTCTCTCCGCGCCTCGCGGTGATCGACGATTCGCGAATGAGTACCATCACGAAGATTGAAAATAACATGTCTATATAGGGAAGACCGAGGCACGACTGACCCGCTCAAAAAAATATTTGTTTTAAAAAATAACTCTGCGCCCTGCACTGTAATAAGCATAAAAAACTGAAAAGTATAAACCTAATGGATGTTCTTCTTATTTTTACTTATATTTTTCAAAACATGGAATATATTCCATCATATCCTGTTAACGAAATACTGCATTTTGTTCTGAAATCGCTTATCAGCTTTAAATTATAAATAAATCGAGGGAAAAAATGTTTTTTTGGCACATTTTTGAAGGGGTTCGGCGTCCCCCGTCTATTCACATTTTTATGGAAGATTTTACCATCCATCGTAATTGATCATCGATTCTAAGGTCTCCTACAAAACGGGGCATCTATCTATCTTTACCAGAAGAACCAGACCAAGTCTGGATCATCTGTCGCGACAGGAATAACTCAGCCGTACTTATTTTCATCCCGAGAAGAAATATCGGAAGGTCGACTTCTAGACGCCAATTTAATCAAAATGTCGCAGTCGGGGGCTAAGTATAACGAGAGTAATGTAAGGTAACCGAGTTGAGTACCGAGAGTCTCGCAACTCGCGCCGTATTGGGATTCTATAACGGTGGTGTGATTTACATTATAATTTGAATAAACTTGCCAGAATTCCACGACGTGTCGAAAGATCGCCTAGGGCAATTTTATACAACCTTAGCTTCGCACGCTCAACGCGTCGATGTTGTTAAGCTTATCGTGATCGTTCGGAGCAAACAAAATATTACTTTTCCATAGGAAGATTTGATTCTCGCCTGTCGTCGTTTAATTCTCCTGCATCTCGGTTGAACGACCTTACATTTTCGTCGCAATGTCAGCCAGAATTCCAGTATCTTACGAGGGGTGCATTTCGGGAAGCTCGAGTTAACGATGCGTTTTCAGTTTGTCATTGGCGCGATGATCGAATTTGAAAGGCTCGCGGCTGTATTGTTTTGATTAATGATCAAACGTTGGTGTAGTCGCGTACTTTACTCGCATGTCTCCCCTACCATAATTCTGTCTGCAAGTTGCGCTGCGATATTGCAGTCGGCTCGTCGTCCCATGATAATGTAACGTATTGATCCGTTGATTAAATAAATAACCGCGCGTCTGGGTGACGTGCGACCCAGTGCGTTTCCACGCATATTCGGTTACGTTTCGTACAAACGTAGACGAAACGCGTCGATGAAAACGCGCGTTCGATCGCACGTGATCGGTAGATACGAGCGAAAATTGGAATAAAAATTGCGTTGCTAATCTGACAAAATTACGACGCTTCAAATCTGAAAAACTTGAACGATTCGACGCGGCTATTGCGACAAATTTACAGATAATTCGACGCGATTGGACCGCCTCGTGGATCAGGAGAAGCTTTAGCCGACTCTCCTCGACGAGACGATTTGCAAACGGAGCTGCGACGGATTAATTTGATGGTTGTCGCGAATGAAATCATAACTCTGCGAATTCTTCGCGGTCAGGTGAATAAAGGGATCTCGCGGTTTGTATAGTTCGTACGGTAACGTTACGCCGAGTACCTATTACTCCTAGTAACTGGTAACGATACATGGTAACGTGACCCAGGCGTCAGCGAACCGCCCTATATCCCGGACATGGAAAAACACTTTCCATACGTTCCATTATTCTCTGACTACAGAATGGCCCGCTATCCGTACTCATCTCCGTGTAATATCGCGTAAATATGACGCATGGATGTATATATGGACGGACGTACGTCGAATGGTTATTGGTGGACGCGATTGTTGATATGATTACCGTTATTGTTACGACCCTTCGCATTCGTACGCGACGAGTTACACGAGGGCATAACGACGACGACGCGCAATAAACGTGCACTAAAAGTGATAAAACTCGACGAATACCACTCGATTCAAGAATGCAGCGCGAACTAGAATTCTAATTCGACCTGCCTGCTGCCCTGCTTCGACTAAAGCGAGTCTCGTTTCGGAAATGTATTTAATTCGGAAACGATATTTCGTACAACGGGGAACGATCGACAAAAATGTACTCGCAAACGGAAGGTCGGTATTATCGCGTTTAAAAATTTCCGGAACAGAGATTCTGCTCGGCGTCGAGCTTTTACGTTTACTTGCGAAGATCGTTTATTCCCGTTCGTCGCTTTATCTTCGACGAATTCACTCGAATCGATTCGCTCCATTCGATTTGTTGCCGATGATCGATGCAGGAATTTTCTCCTTGCATCGTCGTACGTGATACGATTGTCAACAGGTTCGAAAATCGCGTCGTCTCCTTCGGACATCTACGAACCGACAAACTTGAAATATATAATAATTCTCATCGCACTTTTACCGTTCGAGATATTCGACGGTGTAAAAACGCGAAGTTGTCACGATTTGGGTACTAATTTTTTAGGTAAGTACGTTTTTGTTTTGCGAACAAGAATTTGCATCGTAGCGCGTGATTTCATACGATACGTGAGATCGAACGTGGGTACTCCTCGCAGAAATGAGAAGGACGAACAAGCGAATTTCCTTAAAACTCGCGGCACGTCGCCGATTACGTTTTAGCGTAACGTTTCGTTCGAGGATGCTGCGATGATGTAATATGGAGGAAGGAATCCTTAATGGCCGCCAGTACAGATAAGTATAATAGATTTCTACTTATCTCTCAGCTTATACCGGCAGGAACTATCGCGGGCAAACCGTAATCTCCTTACGATCATATGCAAGTTTCCGTACCGTACCAGGCGAACAATAGATGCCAACTTTAAACTTTTGGAGTCGCAAGTTTGAAGCTCCAAGTTCCAAACATTAGCGCGATGACTAACTTCCAGCCTTAAAATAGATCTTGGAGAGTCACGTGTCTCCGTCAAGGGATACGCGTGTAACTCTACCTCCCTCTCCCTCCCTCTCCCTCCCTCTCTCTCTTCCGGGACCAGATCTCGCATTTTAGTTGGTAACTGCGTTCGGAATCGATTCGAAACTTCGGAACAGTTCGACGGTCTGTTGATGCACTTAGCGTTGGTTACTTTGTTCGGAAAAAGCAACAACCAAAAATAGGGACAAAGTCGCGTTAAGTTGATCGGGAGTTTGAACGTTTTTTGGTTCGTCGAGTACGACGAGCAGCGTTTGCCTATCCCATTCGGCGGAGGAGCAAAGATCCTCGAGTTTTCCAGCATTTATGTTGTCATTTTAGCACCGTGTTGGCGACGCTGGCCAACGGAGGTTAATAGTTACCTAACAAAGACGTTATCTCGTTTTACTCCCCCGGTGCCGTATACGCGATGCCTCCTCTTACAGCTCGTTGCGCAATAAGAGGAAGTTGTAGTCTATGATTTGTGGTCAAGACCTAGTCGAACGTAGCGACTTCCTGGAGTCCCCGAAGCCCGTTTCCCGAAGGAGAAGGAGCAGCGAGTTCACACTTTCCGCTGGATACTAGATCCTTTCCTTTGGCTAGAAATGATCATTCGCATCACACGCGTTGCTCCGGGTCCGTGGAGCGTCATCGATCCCGCGCGGGTTACAAGGCTTTGAAAGAACTGCGCGTCGAGGTTTCCTCGCACCGAGGCGAGAGGATCAAAGTGCGTAGGGGCCCCAACGACTGGGAATTTTAACGAGCTGCATAAAATGATGATTCGCGGGGAAACGTGCTGCGTATCGGTTGGAAACGGACAAAGCTGAGATGCGGCGCGTCAACGAAATTGCCATGCGAATGCGGGGGGGAGCTACGTGGTGACTTCAGGATCCTACGTGTGCTTTGGACACGGTATGAAAGACCTGCCGGAGCCGCCAGCACCACGGCACTCGCGATACAAAGTTTATTCCAGCGTTGAACATCGGCTTTGTATATCTGTATACATCGAACAAAGTTTATCTCCAGTGAATTTCCTTCCACGAATGAAATATTGTCCGAGGGAACGATATTCACTGATAATCAAATATTTACCGAAACGTTCGCGAGTTGAGCGCACAAATATAATACGTATGTATTATTATAGGTATCGCAACCTCGTAAATAAAGCGTCGTTGCCATTGATTTTTGAAGCATTTGCTTTACATCCCCGTGGAAGTTTCCTCCGATTTCTCACCTGCGAGTGCAATTTTCGAGATACTTAATCGCATTAATTATTTCCTCCTTCGCTAATCAATGCCACGGCGATGCGTTCATCTTCTGTCCAAAACGGAGTCTAGCAGCATTTCCTATTTACCACTATACGCGTCGTCGGAACCTTTCAATTCGAGTCTCCTTCTGCGTTCTCGCCTACACAGCTACTGCACCTGCCCAAGATCCAGGAATCTCTGTTAAATCCTCTCTTTGAATTCCCTTTTCGAAACATCGACGATCCCGGATTTTCTAACGATTCATCGCCTAGATTCTTACGAAAATATTCGCACCGGAGAGCCACAAGTAGCTCGACTCGCATTGGTATGATATAACTCGCATATACAGTGTTCCACCAGAAATTCAATTTTCTTCTTCTATCCGGATATTTTCCAAGACAATCGCGAAACGTAGAATTTATCATCGGTGCAGACGACGTTTCGTCGTATTCTTGTTGTATTTCGCAGGGCATAGTTTTCGCGCTCCATGGAAGTATGTAGTAGTCCGTCGTACGCGGGCAAACAATCGCGCGCATCGTTTTCATTCGACGATGTAAATATGAGAGGAACGTTGCGCAAACGGCGCGTACGATAAATTTAGTATGCGTGTATGTTTTCGAATATTCATGCGACGAAGGGTGAACAGCGTACGACGAGTTCTTTTTCCCGTCGACAATGAAGACCCGAAGGGATTCAACGGTTTCTCATTTGAAAACCGCCGATGCCGTGAAAATTACACATTTCATCCGGTATCCAGGTTCCAGCCGATGAGCGGGCCGCGGTACACCTTGTATTTAAGTCCGTTGTTCTTCGAATCACGGAGTGATTCCATTGTTTCTGACGTACCAACGCTATTCCGGCTATTCGCCGAGTATAAATCGTGACAAAGAGGTTTGCTTGTATTGTCGAGGGTTCGTTTCGTACCGCGCATCGTTGTTTTACCCCGCGCTCGTTTCCTCGCCCCGGCGCTACAATGCCAAAAACGAAGTGACGGAGCGTTACGAACGCGTCGTCGGATACACAGAGCAAATACCCTGGTATTTTTTCTGCCTTTCGCGTTGTCCGGCGTCAACGTTTAGATTTGTACCGTCGACAGGAAATTGATAGCTTTGATTTCGATACCTTTCGGAAATCGAATTGGTAATTCTCGCAAGACGCGGCGAAGAGATGCGAGTAGCGAATCTGCCGGAGGATGGTCGTATCCAGATACACGGAGAAAAAGCGAGAAAGAGAGAGAGAGAGCGAGCGAAGATCGGAGGATCAATTTTTATTGGTTCAAAAAAAAAAAATCTCCCAGTCGATGAGAAAACGTCGTCTTTATTGTGCAGGTAATTATCGTAAATCCTCCGTCGACCAATGGATGGATCGTAAATTTGACTTGCATCGTTCGCGACGAGCTTTTGATGTGGCGACAAGGATACGTGGGGAGCATAAGGAGAGGCGGAGGCACGCGAATCTCGACGTGACCCTAATACTCGGTAACAAACACTCGCCGTGCCCCCGATGCCTCTCCCAATTCCCATATCCGTTTCTTCTCTACCACTCCGATCTTTTTCCCTTAGCAATTTCCCGCGAAGCCACTCGCGCGGTTGTTTTCTCGCCGCGATTTTCGCTGCTCTCGCGAATACTTTCATCGCTCGTTTGATACGCGGAGGAATGTTTTTATTAATCCCACTTAAATCCATGCACCTTTCGAGCAGTACCCGCCGCGGAAACGTCGAGTGTTGAAAGCCTCGGTTTACTTCCGCAACATCTTTCCTTTGACGGTTTGACGGGGGCGGGGGGGAGGAGAAATATACCAATGCTCCGAGAGAAGAACGTAGGACCTTGTTCGTCGAGATGATTTGCATTCGCTGAATACCTTCTTCACCGACGCTGCGGATCCTCGACCACGTTTCTCTCCGCCATTATATTCCCCGGGTATAAAAACTTAATGATCGCTCGAGACGAGAAGAAATGATTTTTTCTCGTCTCACGGGTTGTTCTTTCTCTTCCTTTCTTCGCCCGAGCAAATTCGCCGCCTCTTTACTCCTTTCCGAACCCACGTGCGAAACCACCTCTGATCTCGAATCTTCGCTGGACGATTCGTACGAATCGTTCGTCTAGCTGTTGACTCCTCGGCGCGAGTGACTAGACTTACTATTCGCCTCGCAATCATATCACGTACCGCTTTGTCTCTCAGGAATAGATTAGACCCGGCGTGAGCCAATGCGCGAGGATATCTCGACGCGAGATTTTATCACGAGCGAACAGATGCGACCGCGTTCGAGCTCGGGCAACACCGGTCATGCGTCTTGCTTCAGTTTTTCCCACCATCCCTTTCGCGGACCACGTACAGAGGACCACGGTGCTCGTAATGGGATTCCAAAAGGTTATAAAAACAGCCGGATATATCGTATCGCGGAACAGTTCCTCGTTCGTTTACGCGGAGACGCCGTCGAAAACCACGGCGAACTTCGACGTCGCCGATGCCTCCTTCGCCGCGGAATGTTATTTCTCGGGTGCTCCGATACCACCCGCGCGAATACGACTCGCCGCCTATTTTATTCCTTTCCGATACACAGATTATTACGATTTTCGCATCGTTTGACGATCGAGATTTCATTCGATCCCGTCACATTCAACTTTTACGACCTTTGCCCGCAAATTTCTACCAGCCCGAGGCAACGTAGCGTTCCTCCGTTGTCTCCGAGGTTGATTCTTCTCTGGCGAACCCAACGGTCACGATAATTCGCTTCTCGTTCGTAACTTATATCACATCGCGCCGCGAATGAGTCACAGGCGTCGAAATAACGCGGGCAATCGTTTCGCCAGAATTTCCCAACGTACATAATCATCAAATTGTAAAATCCCTACCGCGACGGAAAAATCTCGCGAAGAGGCAAGATTGGGAAGGACGTTCGTGACGGTGACACGGAATTTGTATGCCCATGTATATATATACCAACACGCTCGGTCCGTTCGATTTCGCCCCCGCTATTTATCTCTCCTCGACATCATTTGTAACTGGCAATAGCAAGAGCTTGCGATCGGCGTTGAGATTTGTCTCTTTGACGGTGAACTTTCCAGACTTTCCGCTGGATTCAGAGTCGTCGTGGCAATTAGTAGTACTCGGCCGCGGGACTCGTGGATATAACGAGTAAAAATACCTGCACTCCCACCTGCCGCAAGAATAGTGCTTTGAACTCGCGTCTGATAAGCGTGATTTTCAGTCGTTTGAAGATCGTATCGCCCAATCAAAGAAGCAAGCTCTCGCATCGATACCGTTCCTCGGTATAGTATACCTAACCGCGTCGGCACCGACACTCTTTCATTTCAGTTCGCGATGATTTCGCGAAAGCAAAGCCGCGCACGAGGCTCCTTTGGCGCTCCGTTGACACGGAGCGTCGAATAATCGGAGAACCCTGATTCGTCGTCCCTTCGACAAACGGTTCGCGACGATGATGATGTGGTATAAAGCTGTCGAATTTCCTCGCGTTTATCGCTGCTCGAGTCGGATTGCTCGGCGTCGGTGCTGATGTCGCGATGCTTGTGGAATGTCGATGAGGAATGTCGCGGAATGCTCATGGAAGATATGCCTGTGACGTCCGGATGCCGGTGCGAATGAAGACGACGAGGAGATGCT
Source organism: Arge pagana (assembly GCA_963969455.1). Lineage (NCBI taxonomy): Eukaryota > Metazoa > Arthropoda > Insecta > Hymenoptera > Argidae > Arge > Arge pagana. The sequence goes on along the minus strand of OZ018308.1, from coordinate 5,366,810 downwards.
AGACGTTCCGGAATGTTTGGGATTCGCGGGTGTATCAGGTGTTAACGCTCCGCCGCCATTCTCTTCCGCTTCTTCCTCGGCTCTGTTTTTCTTTTCGTTTTCGTTTTCGTTTTTTTTCACTCGCAACTGCGGAGAAGCGAGTCGAGGAATCATGACGGCGTTCGGTCGGGTATGGGTCGCCGGATCGAAAGGCTCTTCTCGTGGTTATAGGTCCATTGAGGTGAGCTGGATCAGTGGTCCGTAGGAATGAAAGGAAGTTTTACTCGCGGATGTACGCGGGAGTGTTTGGGAGGATCGATTCGAAGGCTTTTCACCACGCAGGTCCTTCGCGCGGATCGGGCGCTTGCGCTTTATCAGAATTTCTCTTTATTATATGCGTGGTCCATAGGCGTCCACGGATATACTACGTATTCGTCGGCGCAACGACGAAGAACCGTCGCGCCGCTCGTTCTCGTCCGAGCCCCTGCTAGAATTGCGTATGCCGTCAGTGAGCGCGATTGAAATTTCGGCATTTGATCAATTAACGGATTAAGAGATCCGAGAGCTCGCGGGATTTCGCTGCCCGCCTCAAAGGGGATTCCCCCGTTCGAATTAATCAAAACCTTCCAGCTTTGTACCCGCGATGAATATGTTTAGTTTTATTTTCTCATCTCCGCGATTCCGAGCTACCCTTCGCGTTTTCCACAGCGATTTCGCCGGCCAATAAGTCCGCTCGCGTACGCCTCCGCTCTACGGGCAGGCAACTTTTGCCTCGCGGTTCTTCCCATCGGTAGCTAATACGAAAACGAAAATGAAGTCGTTAAGGAATAGAACGAGATTTATTTACTTCCGAGTATTTGACTTTCACCGCGTTATTTTTTCACGCTTTGTTTCTCGACGTCGCTCACTTTTACCCTCCTCTGCGCCTTTCACCGCGTTTTCCTGCACCCACGACCTCGAGGACCCCCTCGATCGGTGTTTTCATGCAAAGCTGCCAAGTTACAGCCGCCCGCGCCAATTCCACGACTCTCGACGGTTCCTTTCGCGGCTGCGGGAGGAGAAGTTATTATGACATTCTTCACGATTCGTTTGATCCCGGTGCAAACACCGATCGCGAACGCGAGACGAGGGAACCACCCTCGACGATAATATTTCCAACGTTTCGCTGCTCCTCGCCCATCTTTATTTTCACCGCTCCAACGCAATTTATTCTCATCCCGATTCTCCAACGATTCTCATCCCGATATCCGACGCGATGCAAGAAACGACGAATCATCGCAAACAATACGTAATTATCATCGTCGTTTCATCTTGTTCCCGCCGTTATACTCACCCTACCTCATTATTTTCAAGCCCGTTGTCCACGATCGCGATGCGAACAGCCAGCTGCCTCGCCTGCCTCCCCCCCGCTGTAGGTACGTATCTACTACTATAATCGTCGATGCACAAAGCGAACGCCGGTCATTACGACTGTTAAATTTACAAGCTTTGAGCTTATATTTCATTACGCGCGTACGTTGACTTTGTTATTTTCACCAATCCGTTCCGGCATTTATTCGTTACGTATTCCTGGGATACTCGCCGCGTCTATCTGCCCATTCGATAATCCGTTCTACGTGCCGGTCGCAACGTTCGAGATATTTAGATAATTCCGCGAAACCGAGCGAATCGATCGCGGAGTACTGCGATCATTAACGGGGAAACGGAGGATGAAATACCGAATAGCGAAACACCGTTCCTGTATTACGTCAATCTCGAAGCTCCTGGGCACCGACGCTCGTCGAATTCGCTCGTTCTCTCGTGATTTTTGGGAGTTATTACTTTGACTACGATCGTCGTTGCGGCGTTCTCCCGCGAATAAAACAAAACAAAAAACTCGACTACTCAACGGGGTGGAATACCTCGCTCGAGTTATTTTTCATTTATGTCCCGTTTCTACGGGAGTTCGGCTCGAGGAGAGGGGTAACACGTTGTTCGAATATTTCGAATGATCGTGTCTTTTCCGCGACGAGTTGATTCGACGTCATCGTCGAATAGAATGTATAACAATCATGATATCATCTCACGTATTAGACGATATTTCCCGGGCTGGTACGGAATTCTTGACATGTTTGGAATCTTATCGAATGCCGAGCCCGTGTTCGAGATTTCGCGCGTTTCGTTCTCGTTAGACGTCGAAGGTAGATTCCAAGGTCCAAGAATCCCTCGGACATCGGATCGCGAAGATGCTCTCTCGGATTCGGACGTCTTTTCCCCGGTAACTGTAAAAATCGATCTCATTTCCGCAATCACCTCCGGCGAGTAACCTCTTCCGTCGTAAGTCGACTTATCTCTGCGCCAGTGAGCCGGAGAGAGCCCGTTTCGGGAAGCACGGTACATCGTGCTACTATCTTTCCCTATACTCGACGCGACAAACACGCGGAGGCTGCCGGGTCTTGCCAGAGTCGAGAAGAAACGGAGAGCGACGGAGAGATAACGAAATATCGGGCGATGCGGAGAGCAAGAAACAGAGGGACGAACACGCATACGCGCGCCCACGCGCGGGCTTTCGATACGAACCGACAGATCTGTACGCGTATACTTAGAAAAATCTCTCGGCCCGTTCTCCCATACAAATAAACCTGATATTTTCTTGCCTCCGTGTCTCTGCGAGTAATATAAAAAAAAAAGTCTCCGCCGTATAGCTCACCTGGTCGCGCCGAGTTCTATCCATCTATCTATTTGCTACCGCTGCTTATGGATAGACACGATCTTTCCTCGTTCTTTTCTTTCCCGCGGATCGGTAACTTTCCTCGATTCGTCGGGGCGAGGATTTCGATCTGGGTTATCGATATCACGAGCTACGAGTGGCAACGAGGAAGACCGAGGATCCGCGTACCTCCGGAACATCCGCGTAGGTTGTAGAGTTGGAGAAAAGACGTAACCGTTTGTCGAAAGTACGGGGAGAGGTACTCGTCGCGTGTATACCTTCGCGAAACTTTGCTCGCTTATCTCTTCCATTTATTAAAAAATCGATCGACTACTTCGGGGACAATTCTTTATTTAACTGACAACTTCCATTTCGCGAACAAATTTCATTTCGCGAGTAACTTTCGCGTTCGCGAACAACCTTGTTTCCCGCTTCAAACGAACCCGGGAGTCATTAATCTGAGGGATTATAAAACGTATACCATTAAGATGTTTGCCGGTGATTGGACAGATGCGTCCAACGGTGATACAAACTTTACCTCGTCTGTCTGTTCGTTTTCGCTTCTTTGTTCCGTATTCTTTTGCGAGGCGATTTCTAGCCGAGGTTGAAAATATCAAATTGCCAGGATCGAGGAGAATCTGTCCAACGACTTTGTAATAAACATTTCCAGCGCCGGGCCCCTGCACATCCAGTCCGTATCTACGCGCGCGTGTAGGTGTACGCGCTCGCCGCATCTCGTCGTCGTCGTAGTTGATGGTAGTACTTCGTCAAGAGCAATCAGTCAGTCGTTATATAGCCGAGGAGTAAGAGCGTCGTAATTCACGAGCACAAACGACAAATAGGTCGACTCGTAAGACGAGTTACAATCAGCGAGCGAAGTAAATATCAAGGATCGGAGTGGGTACCGGCCGCGCGGTGCATGACATCCAATAATAAGTGTCCAACGAAACTTGTGCTAGGCACGGAGCAAGTAGGTTTCTGCAACGATTTCCTCCCGCCGCGGCCGCGGGATTCGATACGCGTGTCGGGTGCAACGGATCACGGAGGCGGATACGTTGGCGTACGCGTTGGGAAATGTGGCGATGCGGGAAATACGGAATGATCGAGACCGGGGATGGGTTATTTTCGTCAAAGGCGAAGCGGAGCGTTTCATATTCATTGAAAATTTTCGAATCAACGGTACAAAACAACGTCGATCCCGTCTCTTATTTACGTTGCTCACGAAGCGAAGCTCGCGACGACGAGGACGACGGCGGTACGCCAAGGTCTTCGGGATATAAACGATGATAAAATATTTATATCATTCATGTCGAGCAACGCCGGAGGGTGTACAAATTCTTGGCTTGATTTATTGAAATTCCTCGAAGGATGTGCAGCGGAGGAACGACCACGTCGCATCTCCCGTAACCGTGCTGGTCGGCTCCTCGGTAAGCTTCGAGTGTTCCGCGTTCTTCTTACATCGATTGGCATTTGATTCGTTCCCGTCGCAACGCGACACCCTTTCCCCTGGGTGTTCGGCTCTCGTTGCAGCGAGAGGACGAACAGATATCGATAAACGATCGCCGCGGCGTACGAATACATCGCGGAGGCGATGAAATCCAATTTCTCAATAATTGCCAACGCGCGACGACTCGAGCCGGAGGCGCAACTTTGGGAACTCGCGACGTGGGTACATATACCTCCTACTCGGCGCTGATGACCGACCTCTTCGAGTCACGCTTTGGCACTCATCGCGCGAGCTTCATTGGCACGTGACGAGAAGAAATCGTCGTTGTTAATCGCGGCAGTTTCATCGTTACGAGGCGGACAAAAGCTCCCGCGGAGATACGGGGAGACGAGATCGTTGGGAACGCAGCTCTCTGCTGCTCGTGGCGCTCGTACCGTTGGAGACGGGCGAAGATCAGACGGAACGAGGCAAGATGAAACAAAAGAAGCGGAAGGTAGACGTTGGATGAAGCGAAAATCAAGGGTGAGTCTTAAGGGTTGCCTGACAGCGGCGGGGGTAGGGACTGAAAGAGGCGAGTTGTATTCGTTGCACACGGACGCGTGGCCACGACGCGCTTTTATTTCCACGTTCGATAATATCTTTCCAATTTGAGCCAGCAAGGTCTGCGCAGCTTTCGTCAGGGTATCCGCAACTCTTGCAATTTTTAATAAGAAAACTTTTATCTGATTTCAAATATCTAGAGAAAGTTATCTCATTTTCTTGAAGCTCGGTTAATTGAAAGGGCTGGGCGGTATATAAACGAACCTCTGTCCGAGGGATTACACGATGATTCGGGATAAGCCGACGAAAATACACCCACGCATAGTTTTCTACGGTAACATTCACCCTAATTTCTCCCTCTCCCCACCGACGAGATTTTGGCAGAAAAATGGGTATTTCCTCGAGTCCTCTTTCGTGATTGCATCGATCAGAGATCGAACATCGAACGTGGTAATTCGATGCTCAGCGTGACAAAGCTCGACAGAACGTAAATTCGCAGCTGCACCGTGACAATGACAAATCGAAGTACGCAACGGGGATACAGGGAGCTCCGCGATAGTCCCGAATCTCTTATCATCGATCGTGTTTTCCTTCAATTTTTTTCACGATCGCCTTAAAATTCGGTCGGCTGGTCCGAAAAGACAGCGCCACGCGGCGTATCCGTGTTTCGCGGACGCCTATAAAAGCTCCTGCTGAAAAATTCATGGCCGAACAATGAACGGCCCATCACGTCCCGACGACTTTGAAAAGACGTGCTATATATCAGAGATTCTATGTAAAGACATCGTATTATCACGATAGACTCGCGAGAAATGTCCTCGCTATCGAAAGTCAGCCGAACGTCGTTTGGAAAAGCTTTGAGATCCTCGCACACGATTAAGTATGTATACGACGGAAAAGTAATACATCTTCTCGAGAACTTAGAATCCGCGCACCCGACGTAACCACCTGACGACAGTAATCAAATGTTTACAACTTTTCGTTCCACGTCGCGACTGATCTCGACTCTCCCACGAAACGATCCGTCGAAAAATTCGTCGTTATCTCAGTTTAATTCCGCGCGATGCTCGTTCTAATATTAGCGCGATCGAGGGTGCTGAATCTTGGTCGTTCAATACGCTCTTTCGGACTGTCGCATTCGAGACGTCGTAAATCACATCTCGGAGACACTTTCGGGCGTCTTTTCTCGCTTCGTAGCGGGGATGAGTCGACTCGAGTTCGGTAACGAGGGTGTTTCGTTTCCGGCATAACTCGATTGTTCACGGTCAATTTCGCTCGCTGCGAAAGTTATATCGAGTAAGATTCCGATGTACCAACGTTCGTCGTAACGATCGCGATCGAAGCTTCATCGGTCGACGATTCCGAAGGGAGAGTCGACGTTGTTTATACGTTGACTGCTCGCTCGCAATTGCGCTAGATGCTGACGCATCGCTGTTTTCTTAATTCGAAGGACACCGTGTATTAGGTACGTTGTGCGAAATCGTCGGGACTCGAGGTGGAATTTCCAAAGCGCAAGCGCCACAACGTCGTGGAAGCACCGGCACTAGCGACGCACCGTGTGCCGGTAGTACAACCCTCGCCGTTGCCGCAGTCGCTCCGACCCATCGAACCCGAAGCGTTCTCCCTGTAACCCCTGCAGCCCCCGAGGCAACACATAACGTCGCAGCGTGATCCGCGCCGTTCAGTTGTTCCGGATCGGTCGTGTCGGGAGGATCCTTCGATATACATATACACGATACGAACAACAACATCAACAACAACAACACCCGTACAAGTTCGTCGTGTTTTCATACGCCTAGGCGAGTGAATGATCGTCATGTCGAGTGTTATCATCGATGGTGTATCGTCGTTGAGGTGTTATTTACACGCGAGTGCTAGGAGCCAGTGATTCTCTTACCCTCTTCGAAACATCTTCATTTCCATTCCGTTCGTCGTTTTTCTTTCCCAGTCTCTTCGCTGTTCACATCTTTATTTACAATTAGTTCCGACGACGATAACCCACAGTCAACGCCGTGCATCTCGCTTCAACCGGGAGTTAAGTATCTTACGGACACGAACCGTGGAACCTCCAGGCGATTCGAGCACTGGAATTGGCGCAGTGACATGCAGCTTTTAACGCCCAGGTTCGTCTGAAGGGGAGAAACAAGGTACGTCGTCCTTCACATTTTTCGTTTCGCATTCTCTTATTTCACTCCCCTATTCTCTTCCCCGAATACGCAGAGCAGAGCGGGAATCTCTTTGATTGTAAAACGCTCTAAATTTTCTTTTATCCGACCATCCGTCCGCCCCACTCTCATCCCCTTTTTTCCTTACCTATTCGTCCATACGAATTCCATCCCCGTCTTGTTTTATCCGGTATCTCTGAGCCCTCCCAGTCCTTCTCTCGCTCTCTTCTCTCCGAGTCATTCTAATTATATGCGCCAACGCGATAGGCGGATCGTGAGTTGTTAACGTGCCACTTTCATGCGATACTAAATTTCCCTAGCCATTTTATATTACCCTCTACAACTTTCACGGGCGAGAGATGTCTTTCGATTCTTCGCTTCCGTTCGCCTACCCCTTTTTTTTCTTCTCCACCGACGATAAAATCTACCCCCGTCGTTTTCCGACGTCGAGTACTAAAAAACAATCACCGGGAGCTTCGCTTCGTGGCTCGAGCTTGCGGAGATTCGAGAATTTTAATCGCAGATGCGCAATTTTTTCTCATTCTATATCTACGACCCTTCGATTAACCGGGACGGTTGTTATTCCGGCTGAAATAATCGGCATTTCCATACGCTACATGCAGAAATGCGCCTGACAGCTTGTCGGTGTTCCACGATTTGTATTCCGCGAAAAAAGTTTTCAGCTTTCCGCGCTACCCCGCAACGTTGTAATTATTCTTGCCCGGATATTCCGATGAAATGAGCGGACCAATCGCGGCATTGTGACCGCAATCGAAGCGTCCTCGTAAAATTACCGAGAACGATCCGTTCAATGCTAGATGAATCCTCTACTCCCGCGGCTGTCGTCGGTGATAATCGCGAACAATCTTCGTTCCTGAATAATCGAGACTCCGATTTATTCAGACGCGCGGAAGTGATCCAAGAACGATCCGCGCATTTCTCAACCGGCTTTATTCTTCCATTCAGCGTCGAAGCAATTGGCACTGCGAATTTCCAAGCAAGGATAATACCTAATTATTATAACACATTTTTCCCAACGTAGTATCAATTTTCTCGTCAATTAGGTTCTTTTCTCTATTATCAGCTCTCATCGGAGCAAATTTGCAAATTAGTATTCCATCGGTAAAGATGAATTTAATATATGGTACGCGAATTAATTTGCCGCGTCGTAGACGTTTTTGGGAAGCAGCTTAGGATTTTTATTTTTCAATACCGTGAAAAACTGTCGTGGGGCTGGGGATGGAGATTCGGAGCACGAGGGAAAAGTATTGGATTGTGGATGGGTTTCGGAAAAAACATATTTCTCCGGAAATATGAGGCGGGAGATCCATTTAGAAAGGAGCTTATTTCACGTTTTAGTGCTGAATTTTGGGACGAGGGTTTATGGCTGTTCGAGACGTACGATTCGTGGATAGTATAGATGTTTGTTGCATTTTGCGCGCTTTCTGAGCTTGCGGTGCTCGTTCGAGCGTGGCGTAATAGAAAACGGATCGTAGCCCTGCAGGCGTGACTTTACGTTCCGACGAGTTGTTAAACCAACCACGGCCAGCGTTCGCTAATCCAGAGGTCATCGGTCCTGACCGAAGTAAAAATAAACAGCCGAGTCAACAGAAATATTTCGTCGGCGATTCAACGTACGTAGGTCCACGATGTCCGTACTCGGCGTCGCTTCTTATTCGGAAGAGGCGCGTTAGCAATCGAGAGAGCATCGTTCGTCAATCACATCGAGCCGTTGAATGGAATTCGAATAAAACACAAGTCACAGCCGTGTATATTCGTGAAAATCGGTTATCGCGACAGACTACAGCGTCGAAGTATTTTCCGGGAATTGATCTATGATACGATTGACGTCGGTAGAATGTCGTGCGTTGATCGATCGTGTCGAGACAAATCTAATACAACAGATGTACGTGTACGCGTGTCTGTCGTAACGAAAAACCAAAGCTCAGGCGAAAAGGGTGAGCGCGAGGGAGAGAAGCGTGTAGACGTCAAGCCGAGTCTGAATTTTTCTACTTGGCAAAATATCAAGGGATAAACGTCGCGGCATAGTCAGCCGGGGATTTCGCATCGACGGTGAAATTCCGCGAGTAGTATCGATATTTCGCGTAAGACATCTTTTACTAAATGAATTCTTGAAATGCTGGTCCGACTTTCGAACTTGCCGACTGAATGTCGAGGCAAATAAAGCATCCCTGCATCTTTTCAGTTCGTATTGCGCAGTCGGTGGATATAAATAATAAAAACGCAGGTTAACGGGAAGCCGAATCTGTTGCTTCGGTACACGAAAAAAGTGAATAACGTTCGCAAGTCGGATATTCATAGCTGTTTGTACATTTGACAATTTTCTTGCTTACATAAGTGCCAAAGAATAGGCACGACGAGGCAAAATGAATGTGGCATAAAAGCACGTGAAAATATGCGAAGAATAGATAAAATGTTGCTTGTCTCGCAAGAGGCATTAGCTGCGTCACATAATTCACGCGCGACCTCGAGTTTCAAAGTAACACCGCAGCGTTAAAAAAATACACAGCTTACACGGTAGTCGTCGAGATATTCCAGCCATTCGCAACGCGACTACATCCGGGAAAAAGTTTGGACAGAGATTAAAAATCCGACGAATCGCTAGGAATTGAATGTGAATTGAAAAATTTATGCACTTTTCGAACGAATAATTTTATTTGTCAAATTCGAAGAAAAAATCAGCGCTGTAAATCGAGGATGGTTCTCGATTTGAAACGCTGACATGCGGAGATTTTTCTCGGAAGTTCAGTGAAATACTTGCTAAATATACCGTTATATCCGATAGAGAGGGCACTGTGAATTTTTAATTTTCAAATAATTAATAAAAATATAACATCTTTCCGGGGGCTTGCTATTTTGCGAATGGTCCACTCTTTTTCAGTTCCTTATTCCCTACACATTTTCGTGGACTGTATTTTTTTTGGCGGTGAAAGACTGTATAGCGTTTAAAACCGGATATACACGTGAATTTCCACTTGATCGATTAGCACGTCGAACGAGACACGTTTTTCGCGTACGTAATCAATCTTTGTGGCCTAAGATTGTCATCGTTACAAGTTGCTCCCTTATCGCGTTAGATCTCGATAGCGAGTTGACGGTTGCGGCCGCAAAAACCTCGCCGTATTCACGAATAACTCGTCATTTTCCGCCGCGAATTTTGATCAATCACTGATCGCTTATATTTCGTCTTTCCGAACTTTGAAGCTCGGCTCTCCCCTATTGCGAGCGAAGAAAAACTTTACAGGTACAAACGAAGCAAAGATTCGGTACTTGGACTTACAATTAGTTCACGTTACGTAGCGACAATGACGCATCGATTTTTTGGAAACATCTCGTACGAAATGAGCTGCATTATCCTCAACAAACATTGAGCGAACCTGGACTTCGCGCGATCTGAGCTTTAATTTATCGTTGTTTTAGTAGAGACGACGTAATTATTTTTTAAATACCAAAATTTTCGGAGTTTCATGTTGACCGTTTCGGCAACGCACATCCGACGTGCGCGGATCTTCGCACGGATTCGCGCGTACGTGTTCACGCGTCGGTGTGGGAAAACAATCGGTGTGTACACGCACGAACGAAAGTATAATAATGGAGTGCGTGCTTTCGCATTCATTACGCGTATTCGAACGAAACTGTATTTCGACGCACAGATGAGCATGCCGGACTAATGCTCGGATCAAGTAAAAAAAAAAAAAAAAGGGGGAGCTTTGTCCGATACATTTCGCCCTCGAACATGCGATGCCGGAAAGGGAATAAATTCAGAAATTATCCTTTTGTTTTCGGCATCGCACGTGCGAACGTAGCCGAATTCCCTCCGACAAACGCGCTCTGCCAGGTGTCCGTTTTGACGTGACTATCCCTCGTTGTATCTACATTTTTAACGCACGTGAAAAATTAAAAAAAAAAATCAGACTCGCTGAACAACCCCGGATTTTACGTCTGTCTCGAGACAATAGGATTTCCACTCCATATCGACAATTTTCAACGAGATGATACGATGTTGCTGGTATTTTCACGTGGCAGATGAGATATGTAGGTAATAGTGGATGGATCCTCGATTAATCTTGTTTTTAAAAAAAGCTCGGTCCCACAGAAACAATCACGATTCATAGCGACGTTGTAATCGTTCCGAGTGCCGAAAATTTCTCTCCATTTTACAATTCCCTCAAGTGCGCCGGATGATTTTCATTTACATTCACATTTGGCCGAATTCTCGAAATTAATACGAATCGATAATCGAACGATTCAGAGAAGTTCTCTCAAGTCGCGTATGTCTGATTGTTTCCTCATATTCAGATTATTTTCCGCTCAATCATTTCCCTCGAAACGCGACTTGACCAGAAACAGGATCCGCGCATCGAATCGACACTGCGATAAAAACTGACAATTTTCAAAAGTACTTTTCAACGATCGCAAATGAATATGTACGAATTGTTCGCTTCGACGGAATGGTTGTCATTTTTTATTCGATCTTTGTGCGAGAGCGAGACGCATACTTTCGCGGAGGCCACGCTCGTTGTCAGATACCGCTGCGGCCGACGAGACGCTGACTCGAACCACTTAGCGAACTCCGAGCGCGGAGAGTCGCCGTTGATCATCCGTTGTATTCCCATTGTGAATTTTTCCCTGTTGCAAATTATCAACCCTGTTCTCCGGCAATTCTTACACAAAATAGTCACTGCTCTCGAGAATCTCACGGAACTCTCCACCCTCGCGAAGTCACTGTTCGAAAAATACTCGCGAGATAATCCGTGCGTTGTTTCGTTGGAACAACGAAGCTGCCAACAACTCCGCAAACTACGATAAATAAACGATCCTGCTCGTACCAACGTGCACGTAGATGTTTGTGTCTTCGAAGGGAAGGCGGACCAACTAATTAATGTTTGCAAAACTTTAAATTATGTACGCGACATAAATAGCCGAGCAAATAGCTGGCCGAGTAAATAACGTGCGTTGCAGGTATCGTCTAAGAATCGCGTGCAGCCAGCGTGCGATAAAATTTCACGTGGGCCATCCGCAGGTTGTTAACATGTCGTTCATCCTTTCCATCCGCCCCTCCCTCCAAATCGGATGATTCGGAAAAAGTTCTTCTCTTTGTGCATTCGAAGTCTCTACTCGCCAGCGAAGGAATAACGCGATACGTACGTGCAAATATCACACCGCTTTGTGTATGCTGCGTTTTGTCTACGTATATTCCCCGAGGATTTCACGTAGCTTTTCCACGAAATTGCTGACTTACGAAGAGACTTTGCATAACTGCGAACCTCCACGATATTCTAAGGGTCTCCGTTTTCCAAACGTACAACGTTTTATTTTATCCATCTCCGGAGGAGCCTCCGGAGGATGGTCGTTATTTATTTAAATAATACAAAGAAACGCGTGGTCCAGTCGTCCAATTCCCGTTTCATTTGCTAAACGCTCGAGTCTCTTTCGAATTCACGTGCTCACCATCGCGACGTCCCCGACAAGGTGAATCATTCATTCGGTCCTAACTGCCGACTCTCGTTTTAGCATATAAAAAATGAATCCTTACGATCTTGTAAAAATTATCGCGTATACTTTTTGTTTGCATGCGAAAACGTACCGTTTCCCGGTAACTTTGACAAAATGGAAAATAGAATTGGCTTTTCAACGCTGTTTCCCCCACGAGTCGTAGACGAAGCGATGCACGAAGCCGTATCGTAAACTGGTACGGTATCTCGGAGTGCTGTACGCTCATCTTCTGTAAAAAAAAACTCATTCACCGTGAAAAATGTAGAACTATACAAATTAGTCGTCGCGTTGTTCTAATATTTTTCCGCTCGGTAGCGAGATCGTCGATAAATGACGAACGATCGAATTAGCGTCGGCAAGGAGCTACGGTGATTGTTACGCGAGGAGTAATCAATGATTACTCGAGGTTATAAATGAAATCTGCTTAAATAGCAGGTTAAACTGGGAGCGAAATCGACTGTTATATAAGCACGTCTGGTAACTAATGCAAGCAATAACGTCGGTTTAAGCATAACCTAATGACTGTAACTATAACTAGGATTAGCCGTTAACTTGGCAGTAAACGTTTCCCCAGGGACTCCACGTTGGCTACACCCTTTTGCCCTTCTCCGCAGTTATGCACCGCCTGTGTCCCTCCGTACATAGCTGCCATCGTCCGCGTCTGCGTTGTTCGGCCTGTTTTATATCTCTTCGTGTCTCTATACGTACCTACACCTCCTATTATCCATAGCCAGCCGCATATTACAGAAGTATTATATAACGTGTCCTCGATTACGCCTCGGCAATTTGTACTTACCGCCGAAGCACGTGGCGGTAGATCTGGTTTCCAGTAACCGACTTACATTAGTCCGGTGACGATATTTTAGAGATTATTGCTAGTTTAACGATTCCGTAGTGATCAAGAAGGCTTTTGCTCACTTGCTGGAATCGTCTTCTTAGAACGTATTTCTTCATGGCTGGCGTTTTAATTGCTCGACGGGTAACGACTAACTTTGCAAGAGACCGATGAGTTTATCTTCTACGCGGCTATGGACCGCGCGATGCTCGGGGATTTAATTCCCGACGAATAGTCCGCTCGTTATACGACCGAATCGCGCGTTACAGTCGTATCGCGGCTCGCGTCATACCGGCAGGCGAAATCCACGATTGGCTGCAATTTTTCTGACAACTTATCGAACGATTTCGGAAATCTCGGCCTCCACCGAACAGGTTTGGTAGGTAGAGGATAGTTCGACGCTAACTTACGATAGAAAACGAACGATCCACTAGGGGAGACAAAAACTCTGCCAGGTTTATTCACGAGAACCTCAACACCCTTGCCTCTCACTTCGGCTTGGTGTAGAGCCAAATGCTGGCTCGGCATTTTTTGCACTCACCGTTTTATCATGCTACGCGATTTAAAATGTCCGGAAATATGGTAAAAGCGCCGCGTTTATTGATGCATAGCATATAGTCGTACCAAAAGCTTTTCGTGACGCTCGATTCTCGTTGCGGAGAATTTTTGTTTTCACGCGATTGAAATGACCATAAAGAGAGATTCGATTTTTCCAAAAATCAACTAAGCTCGATTCGGCGAAATAAAAAATTCGCTGTGTATCCGTGCTAATAAGAGAAACACTTCGTAGTCGTTACGAAGATTCGCTATCTACCGATCCTCTCAATGAAGCCGTTCGTCGCACCTTTTTTACTCGCCTTTTCGACCCTCCCCGGCGATTCCTCGGTTCGAAACCGAGCAACGATTCGGGCCAGTCGAAAGTAGATGATATAGCCACGCTCGTAGGTTATATATTATGCATGTCTGTGAAGCGACGCTTTTCGTATTCATATCTCGCCTTAGTGCGCGATATGACGTCGTAAACTGGGTAATCCACTCGCGGTCGCACTCTCGCTCCGTCGCGTATTCGTCAATCGTCAACCACCAACGGTCCGTTCCTCCGCTTCCAGCCCGTCTCCTCGCGTCGCACCCAAATTCACCCTAAACCAAATCCATGCACATTTTTCACTCTTGGCAACGGGGATGCAGGAACGTGGACCGCTCGCATCGGTATCCAACAGCTCGTTCGACGACAATTTGTCACGAGCGTACAATCTGGCGATGAAAATAAACGATTCGAGGGTATCTCGCATCTCGCGGTGATCTTTTCTCCGGAATGTACTCCGGCTCTCTATACATCTGCCCACGAATGAACTATCCTCTCTGTAATCTTGCCAACGTTGGGAATCCGAATATACTGGCAGAAGAATGTATATCGAGCCAAAGATGTCGAGGATGCTGCTCGAAGAGTCTATTACCGCCGTAGCTCTCTGCAAAAATGAGTGGAATTTGCCTTGACCAATAGCAGGTACCCGAGTCTTCCCTTGAATTATTCCTTGTACTTTTTTTTCTCCTTCACTTTTCCCAGAAAGGAACTCTTCTCATCCTCTCCCCTTCTATTTGATCCCATGGTTGACCGCAACAAAAAACTGCGTACATCGGCAGACCGATTAAGCTTCATAAAAGCGCAAGCTCCGCGAGAGGAGCACCGCAAAGATCATGCTCCCAACGCGATGCAACGCACACACGCAATATCGGGCGCGTAGCATGTGGTATACAGAAACGGGCACAAGTGGATGCAGTGAATGAGGAGGCCGAGTGAAAATGCTTAGCGGAGCGTATTATAAAACAAGCTCTGCGCAGCCGGTTAACGCGTGTCCGTGTGAGCTGTCGGTATCAAGTAGGTACACCGATGTACGTGTGTGCGCGCGCGTGTGTATGGAGCGCGTCGGCACGACGAAGAGAAGTGCTGATGATGCCGATAACACGAGGGTAGGTCCAGGTTTGTCCTCTGCGTCTCGCGGAAAGCGTTCACATTCACCCTCGACTAACTATCCTCTCAATGCTCTGCCACCTCTGCTGCACCCTCGCGTGAAAATCCGCTGAATTTCGCAGGCTTGCGTCACTCCCGACGTTATTAAACGCTTCGGCGAGATGTTAGGTCCTGATCGTTTTACGCACACTCCAGCTAATGGATTTCCGTAACCTCGAGCTTTTTCGGCGACAGAGTTCACGCTCCTTTTTACAAGATTGTCTTCGATGAAGGAGTAATAAGAAATGAAAAAATGTTTTAAAAATTCGGAAAACAGTCGACGCGCGGTGGAACTTGGGTTGCGTTCTCGTCCATCGCGGCGAGCTCGTCGTACCGCGCGACGCCGTGAACCCGAATGAGTTTCACCAGTCTCGAGATTATTTGTAACGTTGGTGAAATTTTTGAGCCTGGTAACGATGACGCAGCCACTTAGTTACAGGTAACGGCTGGGTTTAATCTCCGACGACGGGGTGCGGCTCATTAGACGCGATTAGTCTGCCTGCCATCCCTTGTTGCCTCTCCCTTGTCCTCAACCCTCGCGAACTTCTGCCGGAGCTCACAATCCACACTTACGAGCCATCAGGATTCAAGAGCCGTTCCTGCTGCGGTCGCGTCAGCAACTTCGCGACAATGAATGCGCTTTTAATAAATATCGAAAACGTTGACGTCGCTTTCACCGTCAGCGGATGCATATCTTCTCTTTCCACCATTTTCGCGATTTTCCTCCTCGCGACTAACGCGTAAGAACACCGAGGAGTCGTCGAACCGTTGCCTCGGATTTATTGCTCGACGTCGCGCGATCGTCCGACCGCGACGTTGACTCGTACTACTCGCGCGCCCGACTAATGTTTTTCCGAATCTCGAGAATTCTAAACGAAGGAAGAGGAATTCTGTACGACCGGGGAGCAACGGCAGGATGGATCGTTTTCTGTAAACCGTATAGTTTTTCGCGTGAATCAACCCTGAATTATCCAAACGGAGTAGTTTCAGCGAAATGAAGGTGCTAAGCGCGGCCGAGGATTAAAGGCGAGGATTCGGTAGGCGCGTCGTTTGCGGCTGACGAACGTTCGAGCCGCGCCGTTTCGCTGGTTCGCGGATGAAAAAAATGGACTAAAAAATTAAGGAAGGTTAACGCGGCGATAACTATCGCGGTGGCAACGGGGGCAGCGGGGAGGAATGATGGGAAAAGGCACCGATTAATCTTCTACGAAAGTTTCTCACGCCTTAAGCTACACACAGGGATGTAAGCCGCGCGGAGTCTAGGGACTGCTCATGGGAATGAGTTTGAAAAAGTGGTGGCAGTAGCGTGAGCCACGCAAGCTCTTCGAAATGCCTATCGTTTGTTGTTTTTTTTTTCGTTCGTCATTTGTCGCGTGTCCGTTCGTAATCGGCGAACACACCACGCTTCCAATCGGGAGTCCGGTCAGAGGGATGTAAAATCTTGTGGAATTTGCGCGAAGGATCGTCGATTTCACTTCGAATTCTCATCTTCGCTCGGCGTGGAGTCGGGGAATCTGACGGAACGCGATAATCGATGGAACTCGCATCGTTCTCGAACGGGGGGGAATTTATTGTTTTCGATCTACACGATTTCAAGGTCACTGACGAACGGTCCAAACTTCGATCCGTTATCTCCGGACAGATCGCCGGTTAACGGGCGTTTAATGAAATTTTCCCAGTGTTCTTACGACGAAAGTTTCGGAAAGTCGAATAGAAAGATTCCGAGTTTCACTTATCTCGACGTTCCTCGACTTTCGCGCTTTCTCACCGTTGGAACCGAAACTCTCCGACGGCTAATCACCGAAATAGCTCTGGGACTTTATGCCGTGATTTTTCAAAAGTATCAGCTTTGTACGCGAATCAGATTAGCCTCGCTTCCGAAATTAATATTTCCACGTCGGATGGATTATCGACCGTGACGGTCGACATCATCGGAAAGTCGAGCTCTCTTCATCTCCGAACAGCGATGTTCCCGATTTTTTTTTCTCTCCTCCTGGAATTTTTTACCCTCTGGTCTTACATTTTACCGGATTACCGCCGCAGCGGCGAATGTTCGTAAATTACTTACAGACGGCTGAAGTGAAAAATTTGCGGCAACCGCGACTCAAAGAGTTCCCAACTAACGTATTTATTAACCGGGTCGAGAGACTATAAAACGATAGTGGAGGAGAATTTTTTGCTATTAATGGAACTTCCCGTTCAATCATGGTAATTGAGGAGGCGTTAACTTCGTAATAAAAATTCCCCTGGATTCATCGGACGGTCGTCAAAAGAGGAAATTTTGTCGGCCACATTTTTTCCTCCCCTCATTGATTTCGCTGTTTCCCAGAGGTTTGCCCGACGAGCGAAGACTAATTGACGCCGTTTATCAGGATTTCCGATGAATCCGAGACAATTCTCCGTGAAAAAGCTCGTTAATCCCGCGACACGGAATCTCTGTATCGCAGGGCTGCGCAGAGGAAGTTCGGGCTCGAGGACACGTTGCGACTTAGCAGCTCGGCGGAGGCCGATCTTTTATTAAATTTCACCCCTTGTGCCGGACCTCGCGGCCGGCAGTTGTTCTCCGCTAGTTCGCTGCCTCATCCGCTGACCAATTTCGACCGGAAGTATTATTTCTGTTTCGTCAACTGCGTTCCTTCCGATAAATTCCGTTGCCCCTGCGACTGTTACTCGCGACATGCGATCAGCTTTCCATTTCCATGTTTGAAACTGCCTCTACGGTAGGCGAAACTACTTTAACCTTCGATTCGAGGATGTGGCCCATTAAACCGGCTCCTGGCTCCTGGCTCCCGAAGGACTATTTTCCCCTCCTTCTATTGATGAACGCTTAACGACGCGCTCTTATTTACGTCTACGATCACTTCCACCCCGGACGCGGGATACATTCGCCATGGGCGTTGTCGTTCCGCTTTCTTGTAGCTCTTCTCATCTTGACATCGCTATTATCGTCGTACATCGTGAATAGCTACGCAGATAACGCTCGAAGCTAGAGCAGCGAACGTCACGATAAGTTGTTAGCTCCGTTTTATTAATGGATCGTGAACCCGAGCAAATGGTTTTGTGGTATCACGATGAAAGATCCTCGAACGACGCGATCCCGTGGCATCGATGCGTTCTATGAATTCTGACAACGGATTTCAAATCTCGATTTCGCATTCCTCGAGTCCCCAGGGGAACGAAGTATTTTTAGTACGTTTCGAGGTCTGAGACGAGAGTGCGAAGGATTCTGATCAATGCCGAGGCTCCCGAAGCTCCCGAATCTCGCTAAAGCTTTAAACCCACTATTTTACGACCAATCGATTCCTCGCGCTTTTATTATGAACCAGGGAATCGAAGAATTAATCTTCATCGGTTTATTTTTCATTTCACACCCTATTTCATCGTGCTTATTGTGCGAGTTATATCGCAACCGCCAGAATTCCTCTGCGGCTCGTAATCTTTGGGCGGTGCCCAGAATCTTTGAAAATTCAGATACCCTCGCGCGGTTATAGCTCGGTTGACAAAAAAGACGCGGAATAAACTCATTGAAATACGCTGGTCTCGGATTTCATTGCGAACTGAATGTGCCTCCTTCATCCGCGTCGCATCGTCGTACTTTCCCCAATCAGATCAATTCCAATAACAACCTCGCGACTCGCCTGTCATCAACCTATATATACACACACACACACACACATAGGTATATAAATCGACGTCCACGTACATATACATGTACGTACACACGACCTCCGAAACCTGATATATCTCTCAACGTCGTAGGGACATTTTTGCGACTTGTCCAAGATGTGCGACCCTCTCGAATCACTTGACCCAATTTCTACGGCTCTGGTTAACTTTGCCCTGACTCCCGTAATCTCGTAACCGCGATACTCGCCGAACTCCGCAGGCTCGTTACTGGTACAAATCTCGTGCTGGGCTGGTGTAAAAATTCTTTCAGTTTTGTCCATGCAACGAGTAGGTAGAGTTTTGCGAAGCGTTACATAAATCGGATCATCCAATGCTCGCATCTGAATCCGTAGGTAATATCGATATTTTCTATTCAACCAACGCAAACGGATTGTAGACGGTGAACAATTTTACGTCATTGTGTACAGTGTAGAAAATTGTGCGTAGAATATGTAACATTTTAAGTGATACTGTATTAAATTTGTATTTTACTCTTCGTTTTTTTTTTTATCTTCGTTGTAGTCCGAATTCTCCGACGCGATGTTATTTTCGAGTGAAATCGTAACGTTTCAAAAATTTTGTTTCTCCATCCTACGAGTAATCACGGCGCGAGTGATTTGCGATCGGCCCGTTAGAAATTAATTTCTCGGACGAACACGACGATGGGTGGGGAAAAGTTTGACTACCGTTGAAAATGTAGTGAAAGTAACCGGAGCTGAACAACGACATGGAAGCTTTTTCGTTCGATTTATCCGACCAACTCTTGGGATAACGGAATGTCGAGTCCTGGTCCCCTTTTGTCAGGCGGATAAGGGTCGAAAAGGTGAAATGGGTCGAAAGGATGAGGTAGCCGGATTATTTTCAGGGTAAGCATGTTAGAAACGTAATTCGAGGTAACGGGCATAGGCACGACGGATAGATGTTCTCGCGATAACCCGTCGTAATTTTGGGAAATCTAACACCCAGGTGTAAAATCGCACCGTTTTCGCATCTCGACGGCGATAACGGTTAATTGGGAGTGAAGTTACAGAGGATTGTTGTCCCGTTTCAGCTTCAGCTTTGTCTCGTCATGGCAATTTAATTGGATCCGATTGATCCCCGTCGTCTCGACGTTTCGCGATCGATGAGAAGCGAAATGTTACGAGGAATGATGAGAAATCAAAACCTCGCGGAGGAACGAACCGGAGACGGGTTAAGAAATAATAACAAACGAATCGTTGTACGCCGAGCGATTTATATAACCGTTTTCAGCGGCGATAAAAAAGTAAAGAAAGGACGCGTTGCCACGTGAGGCATTCTTATTGGATTTCAATCGTCGGTTCGGAAAGTTGCGCGGTTATTTTTACCGATCGTTTTCTATCGAGGGTTAGCCGGTGCCACGCGACACGCTCGAATTCGATATAACTTGGGGGACAAAAACCTTGGCGATTCGATATTGTAGCTTAGATTTGAGGGAAATCCGTTGCACGCGCCGCCTCGAACGAATAAGCGTTAAACGACGGGCAATAAATTTGGAGAAAATGGATTTACGGTCGAGCATATTGGTGAAAAATGTCAAAAGACCGTGCTCCTTTGACCCGAGTGCTCGTAAGTTGTCTTTGAATCCACCTCGCGCGTCGAAATTGCTCGCGAAACATGTTCCAGTCGTTGAGAAGGGGCCACGCTTTGTCACGCCTTCATTCTCGTCGATGGATCTCTCCAACTGTATAGCTCCCTTGGAAACCGGGGTCCAACCGCGAAAAACGACGTAGAAGATCACGCGACCGGTAGCGCGTCAACTTCTCGTACGTAATTAAGCTCGGAACCGATCGTGCGAATACCGATAAGGAGCGCCGGGATACCTAACGAGGATTTACCGAGAGACCGGCTTTTCTGCAACGGCCGAGACTCGAGTACGCCGAACAGGATCTAATTATCGCGGTATAATGAACCATCTTCTGTCAGATGTGACGTGTAGGATGTAGTACGTAGGGTATTCTCTTTGCGATAAAGGATGAAAGGGGATAAGAGTGGTAAGAGAGCACCGCTTTACCGTGCTACAGAAATTTCACGCTCCCTCGGCAACGGCTCTTCTCGTTCTGCGAGGAAGATGAAACGAAACATCGACCGCTAGTAGTTACCCCCATTTTTTCAAATCGGCGCGTACGAAACGTGCCGAGAGCCTCGCTGATGTTCCTCGAGTCGCGAGATATACGAAGCTGGAGGATCGCTGTGACCTTGAGCGAAGAGACGGGAAAGAAACGGGGCTGTGGGGACGGAGATGTTTCGCGGAGAAGTAAGTGAGGTGTACTTTTTGGGTCATTATCGGATTATTCGGTCTCGAGGAAACGAATCGGTGCTCGGCATGGCGGGTGGACCGCGGAGGAAAGATAAATGAATTAGAAACGGATGACTCTCTCGCGCGCAGCCCCGCGAAATGGTAAAAGAGCCATTAAGTTGAATATATAACGGGACGAATTAAATTTAATCTGCATTTTTCTCGACCGTGAATCGCGAGCGATTAGGAAGACGTAACGAGGCGAAGGCCGTTGGCGTGATCGACAACCTTCTTCTCCTTCTCTCGTAGGTATATAAACGTCGGAAGTGCGGAGGGACTCCGCTTACCCGAGCAAAAGGAGTTGATTGGTTTTGGAAAGGGTTTTGGAAGGCGTCGGAGAGATAAAGTTATTCGCCTCCCCCCGGATATCTGGCCTTCGCTATACAAAGATATCATTTTTCATCGCGGCCGTGATAACGCCGCACAAAAGGAATCCCCGATAGAAACTAAAAATATACTTGTCCGTGAAAGGCCAAAGATTGCCTTATTCCTCAGCAGCCAGTTCATTCGACGTAGTTTGAAAACCTCCTGAGTTATAGCCGCCACTCCACCCGCGTTCTCGCATACCTACACCCCTCTCCAGGCGTGATATAACGCATCGGATAAGAGAGCGAGAAAGCTTCGGAGATTTCTCAAAAAACTTGCTCGAAAAATCATCGGATTCGATAGATCGCTCTTCCCATAGAAGAACGATCGTGTAGGTATCAGCGTAGGCACGCGAACGAAATTCCAACACCCGTCGCAACTGTCACAGTCCGATGCCACGCGTGACGACGAAGATCGACTTCGGCACAAGGGCGACGCGTTTCCTAAATTTAACCTAATTTTCACACTTCTAGCCGAACGTCCGACTAGCCGTAATTACGAACTGTCGAGCTCGTCAATTAGCGAACGTGTTTTCGAGCAGGAATCACGTCACGCAAAGTTGCAGCTCCCTGTTTGCTGTCGGATGCACGTTCACGTGAAATATCCACGAACTTGGAAGCAACCGTATACACGTGCATACGCACCCGTATGCCCGTTTGTGCGCGTATGTTCGCGTATACAGTTGCGTGTGGTATAAATGCCGGTGAGCTGCGCGGAATTTTCACTTCACGTACACATAGCTCTCGCGTCGAAACGTCGCCGCGTTTGAGTGCATAACGGAGTAGCCTATTAAAAGTGGGCAGCGCCAAGAAGACGGTGGCAACGTAAAACTAGGAAAATGGCTCGAAGCTGTACGAAGTAGCAGCCACTGCGTCGTGGAGAGCAAAAGGTGAAGTAGAAGTTTGAGGAGAGAGAGAGAGAGAGGCCATGGCTGGCAGAAAAGTGGAAGGGTGCCGTGTGCAGGATTGAAGAGCTGGAGGGGGGGAGCGGACGGTGAATAGGTGTGTGCAGAGGTGGTAGGGGCTAGGTGGTCGGTTGGGTACAATTTAGAGCACTCCTGTGCGCCTTGTTAAGTCCCCGTGGGGTTACAAGGAGCTGAAGCCACTTTCGAGTGTGCCAGTTAGTTGGTTAGTGAGTTTAGTTAGACGGTGAACAAGGTTAAGGGTTTTTAAAACTTGCCTTACAGTCAGTATTTTCAAGTGCATTAATTCACCGAGCTACAAGGCAAAACTTCCCACGCGTTATCCCACTTCGTTTTCACTTTCATATATCCCCCCATCCCCTTTCGTTATCCGGTCGGCATGAAACTTCGAGCCCTCTCGCATAGTAGTATCGAGTTAGTCGTTTGTAACGCCGCGCTCTCGTGTACGTATCGCGATCATGGCGAGGGATGGGCACGATTGAAATGAAACTGCGCCTACTAAGACCGACTACCGCGACGTTATTATCGCGGTGTGCCGGGGATACAACGTGCACACGTGCGAGCGACTCCTTCGGTGTTTGCTCGTCGTCGTCGTCGTCGCAAGTTTCAAGGATACGCGAAACAATAAAGAGCTTCAGTCAAGGCTTCGAATGATGTATCGTTCTCGCCTCAAAGGACTCGTGTAAAACACACGAAAGCGGTGTGCCCACGCGACTAGGATAATCGGCTCAGCGCCATTAAGCACGCGACGAATAATTACTCCTCGCAATCAGGGCACTTCCCGCGTCGCACCCAACCGCCGTGCCTATCCGCTCGAACGTTTCGCCCCGACCCCGTTTCAATGCGCCGTTTGCTTTTATCGTGCCTACTCCATTCAATCACCCACGTGAGAGAAGGTACTCCGCCCAGCTTCGGCGCCTCATTTCCAGAAGATCAAGAAGTCACGGGGACTCCGCGATCCACCCTCGGCGTTGGGGAGCTGCGGAATTATTGAAAAAACACTATATCTTCAAATCCTGTCCTACTACTTCGATCGCGCGGTTCAACGAACTGCAATACAGCTTTGGCTTGATTTTCACGCCGGTCAACTTCACGCACAGCAGTTCCCAACAACTGACTTCGAAACAGGATAGCATTTGGGATTCGATCCAACTTCCTACTACACGGGAAAGTCGGACCTTCGCGCGAAGTTTGCCGTTTGTGTCATGCGACCGAAAATGCGAATCGATGTCAAAGCGAAAACCGATGACTGTTGACACCGATGCAGCACGTGACAAGAGCGTGTGGGAGTCGAGAAAGACGACCAGGGCTTGTCAACGATATCGTTTGCTTTATTGTACGCTCCGCCCAACAACTTGATGTGTCTTATCCACATTACTACTGGAACAATAGGCAAACTATGGTAATAATGTTCGCCACGTCGAATTACCGCGTTGATCCGTCAATGCGGTTAATCCATTCCGATTCATAATCGACGCGGATGAATCTTTGCGTTGAACTACCATCAATCCGCTGACCGTTTCCCCGAAACGATTTGCGATGTCACGAAGATGCTGTGACGATTTCTGCGCACATTCGCGTAGTCCGCACGGAACTACTGCTGTAGCTACGTTAGGAGGCACGTGGCGATACCGGTTTGTCCGCCGTCAGCATGGAATGGAAAGGCTACCATCACGTGCCAAGAGGACTTTGATTTATCGTCAGACGGCGGGATACCACAAGATCTGTGACCCTGTTTCCGCGCGTAGTCGGGCTCCCGCTTTGGCGAAAGCTTCGTCCTTGGGTCGACTAAACTCGCAAATGAAATTGCTGGAAAACTAATCTACACACGTATGTGCTAAACAATATGCGGCCAGATTCAGGTTTACCCCGAGTAAATTCCACCTACTAAATCGAGCTGACCAGCCGTACCGGAATGGCAAACCGTGTCGACCGCGTAGCTTCAATACTGGTCAAATGACGCAAATAAAATTACCCATTAGCTCCCTCGGAATAGATCTGTTGTTTCGCGTCCCATTCACGTGGGGTTATAGCTATTCGCCTTTGCAATGCCGCGTCGTAGCGATTAGAGCAAAGCGGGGTCAAAAGTTGTTTTGGGCAGGGAAGATAGGGAGCAACGGGAGAGATAGTGTTCGGTAGAAGATGTCTTCGGTTCTTACGAACATGGAAAAATCGCACGAGCAACGGAAAAAGAGACAGTTGGCAAAGTTCGGTTTGGCGGAACCGGACAGAGGCGATGCTTCACGCGATGCAACGTGAAGTTCGTTGCGTCGCTGTGAGCAGGTCAGGACTTTCGGCAATGGGATGGAGAGATCCGATCGTTTATTGTTTATTGTTTCGTTGGATCTCGATATTAGACGGTATTTTGCGGATTATCGCGTGGAAATTATTGATCTATGCAGCCTCGCGACGTCGGGAATCCCCAAACGTACGTCTCGTTCTCGACGTACGAAACAGATGTCAGCCGCGTAGATGGAACGTCGCTCGGTTGGCACAAAGTGCATCATTATCAGCACTAGAGCGACGAGCAGACCGTAGTGGATGTAGTTCCCACCTACAGCGATGCTTCCGTCGCACCTAGTAATTCGAGTCATGGTTGGCCGTATCTCACCCGCGCGTTCGTGCCGCTCGAGTGTCGAGTACCTACCGCGTGTCGAGCACCGAGTGCCGAGAGGCCATCATCGCTCGAGAGTTTTATAGAGTGTGACTCTCCTCATTAAAACCGATTAGCATCGTAGTAGCAGCAACGTAGCGCGTGGCGCAACTTAGCGCTGTTACCAATCGCAATCGTCATCCACTTTCCGCGGATCCATCCAACCGCCATTAATTTAAAACCCTTTTTATGCTTCCATTCCTTTCTCTCCTCTAATTTCACGCGCCACTTCTCCGTGTTTTTTGCACCACAAGGCACAACGAAGCGAATTCGAAAAACGTCGCGTATCAAGATCGCTGCGATCGACTTTCACGTATATTTCAATGATTACGTAGACTCGAGCTCGAAGCTTTCTGATATCCCCCGACGTTCCTGCCGTACCCTCGCTCGTCGTACTCTTTTCCTCCATTAATTATTCTCGATCCAAACCGAAATTCTCTCGCGGGTGTCGAGCTCCATT
The DNA here is from genome assembly GCA_963969455.1 of Arge pagana. Taxonomy (NCBI): domain Eukaryota; kingdom Metazoa; phylum Arthropoda; class Insecta; order Hymenoptera; family Argidae; genus Arge; species Arge pagana. Next base: position 5,341,243 of record OZ018308.1, on the reverse strand, counting down.
TTTCTTCGCCCGTACATTCCATTACCAAGTCCCGAGAACCGAGAGAGCATAGAGACATTTTTATTCTAAATTCGACGATTTTTATTACACAGTCGCGAGCTTTTGCACGATCATCTCACGGCTCTTTGCTCCCCGGGTTATAGGTCTCGTATTCCCATCTCTTATTTTTCTCCAGTCCCGATGTAGAGGCGCCGCGTCGCGAAGCTGTTATCTTTCCCACCGAAAAACAAATAAAGAAAAATCAGGAGGCGTCGGTGCTGAGTTTGTGGCATTGTAGAAACCGTGAGTGGAGCTTTTCGCAGGCGTCGTTAGAGACGCGAATGCATATATATTCGACTTCTACGAGCATTACGTAAATCCGTATTGGTCTGTAGCGGCGAAATGTTCGTAGCTGGTACAGGTAGTCCTGGGAATATTCACCGACAAACATACCTCGCATACCTCTCCCTCTCTCTCTCCCTCTCTCTCTCTCTCTCTCTCCCTCTCTCTCTCTCTCTCTCTCCGATGGGAACATTCCGAACGTATTGTTATTAGGAAATATTCGTAGCGACGGTGTCGACCGGCGACTGGTTGTCCCTCCGATACGAACGCACAGTTCTGATATCACTGTATAAAGAGACAGAGAGAGCGAGCGAGAGCGTGTATCGAATATTCCGATCGCTGCTCTCCACGTCCGGTGCAAAACGTCGCGTATCAACAGAGTCTAAGGAAAATATATGGGGATACTTGAGGAGGCACTGAATTTATATCGGCGCCATGATCGGCCTCGCGGTTGAATTTTTTGCTCGCTGCTCGTATATTAAATCAATGGGTCGACGTTACTTCCAGAGGTTCGCGAACGGACGTAATATCCGCTCTCTCGTTCGCGATCCGTTTGCAAATCAGACGTGAAATTGACGTTGAGTTTGCGAACAATTCATTTGAAAGAGTTCAAAGATTGGCCTCCCAATTTATCGATTCTGGCTCGCTCCGAAGTTTGTTTTTGCGATGAACGAACAACGATTAAGACGGGATTCGTCCCGTCGTCGCTTTTTCTCATTTCACCTCCGGTTTTTTGTTGCGTGGCGATGATGAAGTTACGAGGATGAAAATGTTCGGTAGCTTATCTCTAATGGGATGAAAAATTACAGCAGCTGATGAAATTCTCGCGATTAGGGGTGCTACCTCGTTTAGAGTTCATCAAAGGCCTAATAGCTTGCGGAATTTCGACGAAGGTTGACCCGCGGACGGAGAACTTGGCTTACGTACGATTCGCTCTTATTGGAGAAAATGAAACGGCACGTTTGTTCGACCAATCAATGCAAATCTCACTACTCTACGCTACGGGCCAGCGTCGCACCCCTCGTTTCACTCCTCTATTATTTGCCAGTTGCAAAGAAGACAACTTCACTTCAGGTTAACATTTTTTTGTCCTTTCTCTTCGGTCGCCTTTTTTATTCATCGGCCTCCCCGAACGCGATGCGAAAGAGCCAGAAGTCTCTTTAACCGAGCTTTGCGGACCGCCTTTGAACGGTAAATGAGGAAAGAGCGTTGCGCAGTCCTCTTTCCACTCTTTCAGCCTCGCGACGCCGAGTGTTCCCCGCACCTCTCTCTCTCTCTCTCTTTCTCTCGCCCCTCGAGCCTCAACGTCACCTTCCCTCGAGCCCATCGTCTCGCCCGGTGTCTCGAACCCGAACAGTTTACCCCGCTAACTGCGAAAGATTACGAAAGAACCGAGTAAAGTTTGTCACGTGTAATTTCCGATGTCGAACTTTAATGGCAGTTGATCGGTCGATTCGCAGAGCTGCGATCTACGAAGGCTGGAAGAAGACTAATTTATCGACTCGAAGGCCGCGCGAGTTTGTTTGATGAGAACGAAGCGTTTAATTGGACATAATTATTCGAGATTTCGCGAGATGTTCTGAGATGTTCTGAGATGTCTGAGATTTTCGCGATCCCCTTAATTTTTCGTTTGACGCAAATCCGTAGAAAAAAGAGGACTGTTTCTGATTCGGGAATGTGATCGCTTAGCGACGACCGTGATTTCGCAGCCTTGACCCGACGAGGAGTCGAGACCCGACGAGAAGGTATATACCTTCTGGGCTTCGAATGCCCTCTCTGTACCGAACGATACCTCGTTCGCCCGGACGGCGAAGCGTAATCCTCGTTATAATAACCGAGGTTAAACTCGTCGACCGAAGACGACGACGACGACGGTCGGTCGAGCCAACGGAGTTGAATAGTCGACATGATCTGTAACGGTGTCGCGCAGGAAATCCGCGAGTCAACAGTCGCACACAGTCGCTGCTGAGAACCCTCTTCTAATTAAGCTTGACTACCGGCGAGTCGAGATTATTATTACTATACGAAGGAGGCATCCGTACATCGCGGCAGGATACATACCCTCGTCGTCTCTTCGGTTCGCTCTGTCCGTTATATTCTTTTCGCCCCGAGCCAACCGAAGGGTACTTTTCTGTTCTTCGAAATAACGAACAGCTCTCCATATCTGCCGGCGGCTTTTCTCGGTCAAACCGACCCAATAGGAGGCGGATACGTAATCTCCGTGTAACGATTGACAAAAGCAGTCCTGAAATTTATCTTCATATTCTCAGAGTCCGGTTGACGCGTTGCGCTCATATCCCTCTACATACGCGCGTATTACGTATCTATTATTTCTCACTCTTCGACTACTCTTCAAAACGCGAATATGCATTTCAAGCTTATTGCCCAAGTAGGTCGAGTTTTTTCTACAGTTTTTGCAGAATTTGAGTAAGTTTCTCGCAAACTTCCTGATTTAGTTGGTTGTATTCGAGTATCTGACTCCTACGCCTCGAATCTCGAGGGACAGAATCTAGCCTATTATGAAATTCGCTTCGCAGTCAATATTCCCACAACTCGGTAATAAGTCAGGCTGGAAGACATTGAATGTAGCCAGTTTTTCGGAACTGCATCGAGCAGCTGACTAATGTTTTAGTCATGTCGATTCATTGCTTTTGGTTAGCCACTATCATTCGACGTGATTGATCAGTGGCCGAGAAAGCAATCGTATTTCGCAGGGCAAATGGCAGACGAATACACGGATTTCAGAGTGTTGTTCGATATGCAGTGACGATTGAACGCGGGTAGACAAATTCAAGCGATGAAATGCAATCGAAGATGCATTCGTAGAATGGTCAGGCGACAATCGACGAGAGACAATGCGTGGGAGAGAAAGTTGTCTAGAAATCAGGGGTAGAACGTTACGTTTATTCGAGTTGTTGGTGTTGGCGAAGTAGTCTGAAAAGCCGACGAATCGCGTGGAAGTTGAGCGAAGCGAAAATAAACGAAGGGAAATAAATCTGAAGTGTTTGTAAAGAAGGTTTCTCGAAGGTTGCGGGAAACGTCAAAGCAGTGACCATCGAAGAATTCGTGTTCCGTAGAAATGAGAAAAGTTCGTTCGTACCATCGTGGATCGAGCGTGTTTAATCCTCGGTTTGACGTACCACTGATTCCGCTTTGCCCACTTGTAATCCGATATACGTTCGACTCTGGCTCGAGATTTTCGCGAAGAAGATCGCAGGTCGTTGGGGGGAGGGGTAATATTTCTTGGGAAATCGTCGTCATCGTCTCTTTGTTATCGAAAAGCATTTTGTAGCCAGCCGGGGCGACGCTTTTCGCCTGTATATACCAATTAAATCGGAATCGAAACAATACGGGAGCGATATTTCATCGATATTGCGATTTGAAATGGCGAGGCGATACATCTTTCCCGTCACGTAGCACGCCGCAGCATTATGATAATGCGAAGGATAAGAAGGACTCGGGAGGAGTTCGAGCCGGGAAAGCCGAAGGGTGGATCCGGATGAGGGCATGCGGACGAGGGGAGTCCCGAGCTGGGGGCGAAGTGTTGTAACATCGTGGCAACGGGGCCCCGATGTAATCCGAGACAAAGTTCTTCGGCTCGTTTGATCGTCCTAAATCGCCACCTCCGCGCCCCCTGCTACACGACCCTTGGAAAACAAACAACGAATGACGATGGACCCGACGAGAGTTCACCTCGAGCCTCCTACTCCTCCCTCGATCGATAAATGTCTTCTTCGTGTCACTTCTTCGAATCCGAAAACGTGTATATAAAACGTACCCGGTGTCCCGGCACGCGCGGCCATCCGATATTCGACCCAAAGATGGTCCCCCGTCGGCGCAAACGTCTACTCTTACTACTCGCGCGTTACCCTCGTCGCTGCCGCTCGCTTTAAGCTTTTCAGTCACGAATTTTTTCAGCCATGGTTTTTTTTTCGTGAAACTTGGTGTATAAGAGTTTTTGAGATCGCTCATTACGAATCCTCGGTCAAAATTGCACAATCAGAGACCTCGAAAACCTCAAAAAATACGACATTTCACAAAAGCTTACCATTTTTTAACAATTTGATCGGCCATATTGAATCCGCTATTGTGAATTTAGAAAAATTGACCGTGAATTCGTAATCAGTGAGCTCAGTTCCGCTGTGGCTGAAAGGGTTAAGTTCGTGTGAAAAGGTTTCATCGAACAACGATTCGATAGGTGCCTATATGGTGTATTCCGTTGAAAGCTAATAACACGGTAGATCGCAAAGTATTTGCCGCGGAATCAATTTCGCTTTAAACGCGGATACAGCGAATCGTTCGTTAACTGTTTCCCATTATCGCGGAATTCAGCGAATTTTCGCGCAATAAGTACGAAAACATTTCATTTGTCAGATATAAATATCGAACTTGTCGTCGTCTCGCGCGAACCGCACCGACCAATCGGAGACTGCAACGAGCCTTTTCATACGAGGTCGAGTGGCTGCGTATTTCCACGCTCTGCGAACGTATCGATTTATTATTTCTCTGAAATCACTTCTTTGTCGATTTCCCTTCGACGCGATGGAACGTCAAATTCATGAATCCCAAACTCGAAGCATTCGTCTCGGGTGACAAATGAATACGACGCTTGAGCTGAAAAAACCGTAGGAGGCACACAAGTTAGAATTACATTCACGAACATCGCGACCAGAAAAACGCGATGGGTGGACTAGCAAACGTGGAAAAATCTTCGAACGCATCTGGCACGGCGATATGAAATCTCACGCTGATATTTTTGCAAGCGAACGCGATACCAACATTCGTACGTCATCATGCGAGTTAGACGTGCTGGGTTTTTACTGTCGCGTAAATCTGCAACTCAAGAGTTTGCTCCCGAGTAGTTTCGCTTCACGTTGCGAAAACGTTGCTGCGCATATGTCTGCCGGCCAGAATTACTGCGCACCTAATATTAGTTAACGTAATAAAGACACGAGTTCGCGTTTCGACGAATACAGTCTACGATTAATAATGCGCTTGTATGCCGAGAAGTTTTTTGTTGTTTCAAACGATGCGAGACGAACCGTGGTACATCTTTGCCTTGGCAGACGTAATTAAAATACGTCATTTATCATTTCACGATTCGCGAAACAAACGCATGACTCGATAAGTTTCCGTAAAAAGTGAACCGCGAGTAAAGTAACACTGGTATCACTGCTACGTGAATCTAAAAGCTCCTCTATGATTTATGGTTTAAAAGTAATACTAATAATGAGGCAAATCGATCTTTTGATAACTTTGTTAATTCGTTTCACGTGGATGTTGAGAGATCAGCTCGTTGAAGTCTGAGTCGGGGATGAAGTGTGAGGAGAAATCTTCGAACGATTCGGATTTGTTATGGGCAATGAAAGAGTTGTAAAGGAAAAGAAGTTCGTCGTTAAGTATAGACATTGCAAAACAGCGAATGTTCCTTTTTTTATCCGACGCCTTTTAACTTAATCGCTGCAGCGTTAGGTTATTGGCAATTCAGTGAGCCTCTCGGGCCAGTTCTGAAGCTCTGGCTCTCCTCGTCGCTTATCGCTTCGTTTACTCTCCAACCGGCACCCCTGGCTCGCCATTCCAATTCGCCGCTTTCATGGTAATCATACCGGAGTATGGGTTAAGTACCACGGAAACCGTGGGAGTCCACGGGAGTTGCCGAGAGCCCCGGTTTCCGCTAAACGGAGACACCGAGCGTGTGTTAAGAGTCTTAATGCGACTTTCGCCGATCACATCTACCACCGCGCAGTTTCTAAGGTTTGCGCTCCAAAAACCTGCCCCGACGCCCCTTCTCTGCTGTTCGCCATCGATCCAATAAAAACAGAACACTCGATTGAATTATAGTCCTATGGGTATTCACCGAACGGGTTCATTCCAACCAATAAAGGTTTACCAACCTTTATTCTTCTTCTTCTTCTTCTTCTTCAACTTCGACTTTAACTTCACCCCATTCATTCCCATTCACCGTTCGACTTTACCACCGTCGTTGCCATCCCGTTGCGCGCGAGACCATCGACAAGTCATCATTGCGTCAAAAGAAAAAGCTCCACCTCCGTTTCATTCGTCAATTCATTTGCAATTCACAAAGATTTTTCTCACACCCCCCGCTCGATTTTGCTATCCGTTCGAGGACAGCAGCGACGCGTTCCCGATGGTCAATCGAGAGGACAACGCGGGGAATTCATGCAGGTTATTTGGCGTCCAATATTTCACGGCGACAACTTCTTAATAAATATGTATTCGGCCGATTTACAAACTTGAAGTTGCGGACGTGAAATTACCAGAGCTTCTCCGTAAACGGTATCATTTCGCGTAATATTATGTCATTTATTCAGTCCGTCCCTCGTGACTCGCGGCCCACGAATATCGAAGCTGCCCGAACGTCGGGGTTGAAATATGGATGCGTCGTAGTGAATGTAGCTACGTAGCCTCACACTTGACTCGAGGGTCATCCTTTGTCAGGGTCCCTTTCGAATAAACCGTTGTTAAGAAGTTGATGAGGAGTCAATACATAGATAGGCGCTGCGTATGCGCGAACGTACATAGACATCTCGATCGACCCCGTAAACTTTCATCGGTCCCTTAGATCCTTGGATCTCGCGCGTTGCCCGTTGCGCAACGAACTCTCCTCGGGGTTTCTCTCACCGTGTGCACATATTTCTGCACGTACGGTCGATCGCGCGCCCATACAAGTACACGCGTGGTACTTCGCAGTTATCGAAGGACCGGAATTCAATCGAGTTACTCCAGTATTTCCGCTCGAGCTTGCCGAGTTTGTCGGTCCTCTCTTAAGGCGTGTCGTTGACCTGCTCGGCTTTCTCGCGCGCTCTTACTTTGTTGCAATAATATTATCTAACGATTCTGCGACTTCATAGAATTCACTTCCAACTTCCACCTCTCGAACGTTCACGCGCAGGATTATTACCGTCAAATAATACCGAGATCGACCAACCCTGGGATTTTTTTAGCTATTTTGTCAACCACATGACACTGAAAAACGTTCGCGCGGCGCGAAAATCACATTTCGCGATCCGCAAATTTGCGAAGTAAATATATGAAGTTCATATTCGGTGGAATTTCATTAGCGATGTTTGACTTTCGGTCGCAATTATTGGATATCTTTTGAGCAAAACCGGTGGCAAATTATATTGCAACGCGTATAATTGTGAATTTTCTTCAAATGGCATCGGAGCGGTGATATGGAAGCGCGTTACGATCCGACGTATAGGTTGCCGGGGATCAATTAATCGGAGCACGGTTATTGAAAGTTTCAGTTGATTGATCATTAGTATATCGCGTAATTAGTCTTCCATCGCTGCGACTCGTCGCGCGGGGTAAAATCAATAAGAGTGTGGCAAACTGGTGCAATTAGCCTCTTCGCGGTTCGTCGCGTGAGTCCATAAACGATGACCTTGCCTCTCGTTCCACGTTTTTCTCCCCGTCTCTCCATCTTTCATGCTCTCTTCTCGCGAATCGTTCGAATGCGAGAGATTAAAGAAACGCTCGTTTCAGCTAGTACGGTTTGCGCTGTTGTTTTTCTTCGGTGCGAGTGGCAAAAAAGTGGACAAAGTGGCTCGAAAGTACAATCCATTAAAGTTCCCTCGACGAGGCAACTGACAAATTAGAATGACGTCGAGGCATGACGTTGCTGAGATAATGGAAGCTTCCAATTTCACGGCGCGGGGATAGTAGGAGTTTGAGGTCGACGACGAAATGAAATCGAACGCCGTGCCGCGAAGAGTCAACCGCTATAATACGCGGCGGCGTGTTCGAAACGATCGTGACTTCGCGTACCTTCGGCGATAGCGTGCCGCGAAGTTCACATAAATATCCAGCTAATTGTGCGTCCCGGAATAAATCCCATCGCGGAAATGTTTAACCGACGTTGGTATGGTGTGCATGCAACGAGGTTCTACTCTGTATCGGGGCAGAGTTGGTTGCCAACCCGTGGAAGTAGCGTCTACTTTCAGAAATTGCAGGTACCAGAGGAGGTAGTAGGATCCCTTGCGAGAAATCAGGTTAGTGCGATGAGTTTTTTAGCCCCTTGGCTCGCGCATGCCCGTGCATTCCCCGGCGCTGGTTCGAACATACCCGAATAAAAGTGCCTCGATAGAAGTAACGAGCAACTATCGAAAACACCACGTAGAAATAACTTTTCCCGTTACGTTTAGTTTCAGTCGCGTTTCCCAGCCAAACGCTCGGTGATACGAAATCGATCGCGTCTCTGTGCGCGACGTGCTCTCGAAAATGAAAAAGGAGCGAGAATTTGGATTCGGTTGAATTCGACAAATTATTCGTGTCGAGTTCTCGGGGAGGAAATAGCGGCGTGGAACGATGAATCAGGGTTCACTCTTAGCGGTAGCGTTGAGAGACGTATTTCGCGAACACTTCGCGGAGTCTCGTGCGCGCTAGCGACTGCACGAGGATAGCGAAGCTCGCGCTGCACTGTCCTGGCAATTAGCCTATCTCAAAACTTATTCAACTAGGAAAACTACGATAAATGTTCCGGCCTCTCGCGGTACTCGCGTCGCAGTTATGCCCGAGCGCGAGAGAGTCGGGCACGGACAAGGAGTACGCGGAGGCGTTGTACCGAGCGAGGAGGAAGGGGCTGCCTCTAATTAGCGTAAATATCATCCCGACACATAAGTAATTAAATCGCGGTCCTTTACACGCCTCGTATCCAGAAGAGGAGGACGTACGGGATTCCTGCATCCCTTGTTGTTTATGCAGACTCGTTTAACGGAGGACATTATTTAGCGTATCCTGATAATGTCTGGAATATATGCACCGGTCGCCCCGGTCTTCCCCTGCAATTTCGCAACGGAAGCTCCTCTTCTCGATGATGCAAGCGAAACACGAGCGAATCTCCGTCGTCCGCGATAAAAATATGAGCGAGCGAGCGAAAAGCCGAGGTTATTTTGCGAAACCCCTAAGAAAACGACGTATCATGGGAGGCGTGAGAATCGCACGAGCCAGCAGCAGCAGGGGCGATGGGTTGTCATTGGTTTATCATCGAAACGGTCCAAATTTCACGTTTGTACGTGAATCGAATCAGTATAGTGGAAATGGAGGCAAACAAGGATGGACCTTGATACATCGCAGGGCTCGTCGATACACGGCTTGTGTTTCCTTCGACGTCGCTGTAGCGGATCTAGGCCTCTCATGACCTGTATTATCGCTTCGCGAGGTTGCCTCGAGGGCTTACAAAAAGCTATTGTACGTGGACTTTAAGATTTCACGCTACCTTCGCCATTCTTTCTGGCCCACGTCGCGTTATGAATAGGGCCTTTTGTGTCAAGTTTGACGGATCAATCCGTGCAACGTTTAGTTTCCTCTTGGAGACAGGCGAAGAGGATGTGGGATATCGGATCGCTTATTGAATGGCAACTTTGATCTCACGTCGCTCCCCCTCGTTATCAATCGCCTGAGCGATCAACCTTCGCATTCTCGTTTCATTTCTTCGCCATCGCTTTCCATCTCATTGGCCTTCTCGCGGGTCTGTTACGTATCGTACGACTCGACGTTGGCGAAATAACGCGCGAGAAATCTATTTTGCAACGAAGTTCCCTGTTTTCGCCTAAAACAAGCACCAGGTCGAGTGCGGTCCAAACCTATAAACCATTTTTGTAAATACACGTCAATTGCGACTCGCAATCGAGATGTCCTCGAATTAATTGGCGTACCATGATTTTTCAGAAAAAATTGAACCGACGACTGGCGAATTTAAATGGCAAAATTAACATGGGAAAAAACGAATTTGCAACACAAAAAATTACCTCGATCGGCGAATAATTGGAAAAAAATGCGAAAATCGGTAGAAACGATGGAAAACGAGATTTAGAAAAAAACTTGCTCTTGATTTCTGTGAGCTGTTTCGAGGCTGCTAACGACGAGGTGTTTCCTTTCACGTTTCAGGTCAGTATTATATTCGGGTGATGTAACAGACGGCATGGAACGATCCGATTCAATTTCACTTTCTGGGTCAAATCGGGAACTCGTTCTCGTCAGGTTGAATCAACGGTAAGCCGGCCAACGTCCTCGATAACCACGTTTCGAAATTCGGTGAAATATTTTAAGCGAACTCAATTTGATCGCGATTCGTTAAACTCACAGCGTCAGCTGCTCAAATATCATTTCCCAGATCGGCCAGTCAGATATTTCCACCACGTGAATTTCGCACGCTTTATTAAATATACCCGGAGATACATTCGCTCGCTCCTGCGCCGCGCCTCTTTTACGAAGGCTTACGACGCGAAAACGTGAATTACCGTTTCGCGTGTAAAGAAGAATCGTTCGTGTTCGGTCCACCTGCGCGGTCTCGTTTTCTACGCTGGTCCCTTCGATTTTCTAGTCTCCTCGTCTCACCTCGTCTCTGCTAGAACCGCGGACGAGACGGGAAAACAAATGGAGTGTATGCTCTATTCCAGTATAACGCCGGAACCAAAGCTCGCGCGCGACGCTACCGAAACAATCTCGGAGCGCCGGCTCAGCTCCTGAATTTAGAGCTGACTACGCTTGGTCTCATTTCCGTTCCATCGATACCGAATTCAGATATGCGATTCAATTTCACCGACAATTTTTGTCAAGTCGATCCGACCTTTACTTATTTCCATGGACATCCGAACCCCGTCCTCTCGATGCTTCGATTATTATCAGTCCACGACGTTTGGACCGCCGACTTATCGCGAACACTTCCAGCAGGCCCACTTTTTTCCCACCTCCGAATAATTATTGACGAGAAAAATTCGATCGAAGCAAGGAAATCAAACTTTGCATTCCGTGCATTCTGGAAGTGATTCGACGAGTTTCGACGACCAGAAATTTTATTTGTACCGGTCCACATTCTACGAGACGCGAAAAGACGTTGGCAGTACTCGAGCAAACGAAAGTTGCCGAATGAAATCAATTTCCCGTTTTTCGCGCTATTTTTATCTATTGGGCGTCGTTGAGCTGTCCATCCGCATGGCCATCGTGATCGACGTCCGCCCTTCTAGGACAGATATTGTTCACGTGGCGTCACGTGTCGCGCGTTATTCAAACAGAAATTGGGAACAAAGGTGCGACGCGATTATCGTTCCATTAGCTAAAAAGCCGGCTCGTTGTTGCGAAAATATCGAGCATGTCTTTTCTCGCCTCTATTTTTTCATCGAACCCGGAAAAGATCGCTTTCCCCCGAAATTGAACGAAACGCGATCCGTTCGCGCGGATTCCGAGTAGCTCTCTGGCCGAGAAAATTCGGGAAACACCCGGTATGCAGCGTCGCTGCTCCTAACCGAGCGAAAAGGGATCGATTTGCCATTTGTCTCGCTCACGGAGCGCAACATTATTCGCGTTCTCATGCTCTCGAGATGGCTCGACTCAACCCCTTTCAAGCCTGTAACTCCTTGCTCACCCTGTTCGTATTTACCGCGTGTTTAGGCGTCACTGCCGCCGCCGCACAAATGTCTCAGAACTGATGCATTTCCAATACTTCGCTTTACTTTCATCGCGAACTCGAGCAATTTTTACGTTCCGGTGCATCCCTCTGCATCTTACCGCTACCACCAGTTTTCCTTCTTCATCGCCGTCGAACAAATTCCGAACGAGCGAGTCCCGAGTATTTTCTCTCCCGCGCGCTGCCTCTATCCTCGTCGCTTCGCCTTATCTCGCCAAATTTTCATTTCGCCGAAGGGATGAAAGAACCGATGAGAAATGAGCGGTCAGACAGCCGGCAGATGTATCGATTTCCGTCTTCATTTCGCCTCCGCGAATTCATCCCGGATGCCGAGTGAACCCTGCGAGATTAAAAATAAACTCGACATTATGCCCAGGTGCAGCGGAGCGTGCGCCGCGATTTTCGATCCTGTATTTAAAAAAAAGCATAGCATGATTCGTTTCCGATGAAGATTTTCCCGCTTTTCTACTGGTCAAATCCTAGGAAAGCAATTTAAGAACCATATTTTTCTCTTTATTCTCTTCTGGTCCTTCCAATCTGTCAAATTCCTCGTTTCGTTCGTAACTGAATTCCCAAAGCTGTTTTATGGAGTGGAACTGCTCGAAACTCAAGTTAGGAGTGAACCGTTCTCATACGGGGAGAAAAATATAATGACAGCGATGCAGAGAATTTATATTACCTACCTGCGTGTGTCGAGTTTTAATTTCGTAAAATCAACAGTCGAGAAGTAGTTACTAGCCCGGAAGGTTCAATTTGTTCTTCAAAATTACATTCCAACGTCGCTCCTTCCGAATTGCTGAAAATACACGTGTATCTTTGAAAAAATGAAAAAATAACGAACAGCGAGAAAGTTTTGTAGAGTAAGAAATTTTACCTGTTTCATTCGCGTTCTCGAGTCGAACCGTAATACAGCTACGAGCATACCGATTTTTTATCGGACGAATTCTGAAGATTTTTACAGCAAGAGTGCGAAAGTAAATATCGACACAGATAAGGAGTAGTTCTGATATATCTTCAGATTTCTCTGCAAATGGGCACAAATTCGTTCCGTTTCATCGGTATTTCACGAATCACCGTCGTGCCTGGAAACACTGGAGAACGTTCCTTGCGGAAATACTCACGAGGATACTGAAAAAACAACGAAGAAACGTAAATAATGAAAATGTGATCCGGGAAGTTGGGAGGAGCGGCTTTATTGACTGACGCGTTTCGGCACACACGAGTCACGTGTATTGGTATCCGCCGCGTAGCCTCGGTAAATTTTCCTTGCGAGCGGCATTCAATGAGAGTGCTTCCAGCGCATATGAACGCGGGATTAACGCGATTCTAATTCCATTGTGCTTCGATGCATCGAACTACATTAGACCACACTTCCGCGTTTGAGCCTCGTGATTACGAAATTGCTCGATATGGATGCGCTTGCAGTACCGAGGCGAGAAAATCGCACGGTAGTCGCGCGATCGAGCGGCAAATTCGAGCGTTGATTGGAAAAAGCAGATCGTGCGACTGGCATGGCGGCGTAAGATTTGCGTCGCGCGTCAATTTTCCAAAGATTCGAGTTGTCGCGAGGAAAGAGCGAGCTTGCGATGACGTCAGCGATAGCCTTAGGGAACGCGATGTGCTCGCTTCGTACGGCGAGATTTCTCAAGATTTCTTCCGACTTCCTTTATATCTTTTTCACCGTATTTTTCCACTCTCCACTCCTGTTTCCCCAGTTGTACGACTTCCTCGGGTGTATTCTCGCACCTTCGTTTTTCGATACTCTTCGCATTTCGAATTCACAAACCTCCGAAGATTTGTGCTGCCGTTGCGCGAGAGTGCTTCCCGAGAAAATGAAATATTCCTTTTACATAGAATTCGAAGAAGCGAGTAGCAAAACTTGCGCGGTGTTGAGAAAAAGGGAAACAAAAAGCAACAAAAAAAATGGCGGCGCAGCGGGGAGGAGAGGCGAGGCGAGCTGGTAGCCAGGAAGAGATGAGACGGACGAAACTTCGATTGAGTTATAAAACGAATATCCGAGGCACTTCGAAGCTCTGTTTAAATATTAAAACGTATCTCGACTCGTCGGATGAAAAAACGACGTTGAGGAATGTCCGTTTTTTGTCTTTTTTCATTTTTTTTCCATTTCTTTTAATAATTTAACAAAACGTTCCTCGCCCCCGACGGACTCGGCGAGACGGAAGAGACGTGGAAAAAAACGAAGCGGAAATACGGTCGAAACAACTTGCAAGCTCCGTAGATAATCTCTTTGCGGGAACTTCGAGGTTGTCCATAATCTTTTGTTCGCGCACGCCCCGCGATGCGGGCGTTATCTAATTAGTTTTCTGATACCTCCGATAGTTTTCCATACCGCGATACGAGATTTCTTAGCGTTGCTTACGCACGAACGATGCTTCTCTCTCGTTCCGCGATATTCATACACCTCGGCCCTGAGATAAGGCGAGATCGCGGCGGGTAATTAAGATATTCAGAGAGAGAGAGAGAGAGAGAGATACGTGAAATTAGCGATATGGGCAGGGTATTTGTGGCAAGTCGAAGTGTAACTACGGCTATATCCGTAACTATCGGCAAAGATTAGCCGTCGTAGACTTCGCCAAGATACGATACGCGTTCCCATTTGAACGGCGTAAGTCACGCGTCGTATCGTTGCCACGCCGAGAGGAGAACGGATCGCAGTCATTTCAATGATCGGGGTAAACGTCGCGTCGAACATTGATCCCGCGGGGGGTGGAAAGCCAATTACAACGACTATGCCAACGGGAGCAGAGCGATAGAAGCGGGGGGATCACCGAAGCAGAAAGCGTAGATCTCTGGTAAACCTGAAGTGGCGAGGGGCCGCGAGGCTCGCCGCCGCGATTCTATCATTCTATTGGGTTTTCGAATCACCAGTTTACGTGTTGCGGATTCCTCTTGCCCTTTGTTAGGGGCACGCGAATACGACTCTCGCGTATCGTGATCTCTGCGCGGGTGAACGGACAGACAGACGCGCGTGTGTCCACCGGTAGGATAGAAATTCCCGGTGCATAGGTAGAGAGAGAGAGAGAGAGAGAGAGAGAGAGAGAGAGAGACGCACGTAGCTACGTAAAGCGAGCCGCGGGGGTCGAAAGTGCCTGCTGGAACGAATTTCAATCGAAATGGTTCGCCGCATTCCGGCGCGAGGGGGACGACGCGTCGCGACGAGCCGGTGTTTCCTCGTTCGATCTTTGCTTTTCTCTTCGAAAACAGCTATTTGTTTAAATAGTCTAGTCTGGGTCGTTGCACCGCGTGAGAAGTTTAATTGGTTCGCGCGAGTAGTTGATGAATGAGAGTAAAACTTTTGCTCGGCAAATAAGTCGTTCGCGTTTGATTTACGCTCCGCGAAGAAACGAACAAAAGCGGAGGGAAAACATTCTTGGAAAGTTGAAAACCTACGTAATGTTTGTCGAACGTGAGGACGAGGGGCGGCGGGGGCGGGAGGCTGACGTCGAGCTCGTTATAAGCGTTACCGTGTCCGTCCGCGAATCGCGGTGGAACACGCTCGACGAGAAATTTTCAAGAGGATTTAGTTGGGAGAATTTAACGGGAATTCCGTAAAATCATCGAACGAGTGACACGGCGTAATCACCGTACGCGCTGCATTCGTCGGTAGCTATTTGCGATTGTTCATCCGGTAGCGCGGACGATTTTAGGTAGTCTTTTCGGTTGAGCGGAAACACGGTATCGATATTTTCTCGCATCTCTATAGAAACACCCTCAGCTCTCTGGCGACGGTTGCGAAGAGTATTTAACACGGCGAGTCGGAGGGCTTCATCGACGGAATTGAAGGGTCATTGGAAAATCAGGAACGAGACTGCTCGAATTTTAATATGACTGCGCGAACTACGAGCAGGATAGAGACGGATAGAAAGCGGAGAATTATCGTCGACGAATCCAATGCTCGGAGCTGATTCGCTCGCCTGGCTAATCTCGCGAAGATTTTTTCCATTCCCTCGCACGCTTTCGTGCCCCCGTGCCGTTATTCGAATAATTGAAATTCATCCATTCGTTAGAGTTACTATATTCGTTCGTATCTCGAGGATCTTCCGAGCACTCGGATCGCTGATTCAATACGCGAACGAAGGGACTCGACGTTTTCGAATTTATTTGCGAGAGGAATAACTGAATAATACGAAATACCTCCGAGCTACTCGGTAGCGAAGATATATCAACGCGTTACCCCGGTGACTCGGGGGAAACTACCTCGACGACACTTTCGCGTAAACGTTTGCGAAAACGAAAAAAGAGTGAGAAAAAAAAAAACGACGCCACATCGCGTAGGAACGCTGCCAGGATGCATCGGAGTCGTTGAAAAGACGCGTTGAAAGCAATCTCGATCGATACGGGGCAAGACTGGGCGGAAAAAAATAGCTACGTCTTCGCACCTACGGATCTGTGCTCTGTATTCGAAGTACACATTTCTTTGCTCCCATTACAGATTCACGTCGGCATCTATCGCGGTCACGTGACGCGATTATATATCCGCGTCTAGCTCGGCAGTTCCAAGTTGAAAGTTAGCAGCGACTAGAAGCTCGTAGGAACCCTCGTCTGTAAAAGTGCAGCGAAAGGGTGCAGGAATTCCTGAGAGAGAGCGAGAGCGAGAGAGAGAGAGAGCGAGAGAGAGAGACGGAGCCTCCGGAGAAAAACTTTTAATTTCTCAACAAGCTTGGGAATTTCTCAGCACCGGAGGAACAATTATCGACATCACGTTGTGTCGTTCAACGAAGTGAATTCGTTTCCTTGATCGACGTAATCGTTTTTCATCTCGCCCAGCTCTCTGCTCTACCATCACTTAGGTACCTCTGGACGTTTCTCGGGGCTCGAGCAATCTTCACGATCGATACATAGATTGCGAGGAGAACGACGTTGACGCTAATTCTGATCGACCATTCCTTTTACCACGTTTTTTTTCTCACGTTGCTATTATCGGCTCGAGCTTCTCGACGCCACAGTTTTACTCTTTCGCCGTAGATTCTCCCGGTTCGTCCTCCTCCTCCACCTCGTCCTCCTGCTCGCCGCGTCCTCGATACAATCCGTCCGAGTTAGCCGACGTGATCCGGCAACCTGAGTGGCGGAGATTCATAACGCGAGACATTTTAGTCGTAGGCTTTCAGTCTTCGCTTCGACCTCTCTCCACCGTACGTCGCGAGCCAGCCGTATGGTAGGAGAGAATGCAAGAGCCAAAGAGCTCGTAAGCCTCTCGCGCTGCTCAACTTACTTCGCCAAGAGCAAGAGGCCACCTCCCCGAGAAACTATTGTGCCTCGTGGCTACGTACAAGCATGCAAGTGGGTCAACGATAGTCGCGGAGTACCTACCTATGCACGTGCGATCCGAACATGTCCGTGGCGCGGAGGAACGTAGCTTGATTCGGTTACGATGCTGAAGAACCGTCTAGACTCGATATGATATCTCTCCAGCGAGCAAAGTTCGAGATTGTAGTGCAAATAAGATGGAAGAACTTGCGGTGAAACTCCGCGAAATGAAATGCTCGAGGGAAAACGATCGACGTGGTGCGAGCAGCTAGACTCGGTGTCGTTGTCGTGCCTCGTTGTTTTGTTATCGTGCTTCCCGTTACAATAAATAATAATTTGGAAATGATCTCCGTCCGTAAAACGTCGACGCCGTGCTTCCAGCTACGCGCATCCCACGCTATATTTCACTCATCCACGGAATTCGGCACGAGCTTTACGCTAGGTAAATTTTTGCGACCTTTTTCGAGCGGTGCGTTTCGCGCTTTTATGCCTCGTGTTTGATAGTCGTGTAGGAAAATATAGAGTGACACCGCGGTTCCGCTTTCACGGTGAGATTACAGGCAGATTCGAGGGGTTGGCGATGAAAGCCTTTCGAGCACTGACCCAGTTTAGATGAAAATGTACTCGTGACTGTATCCGCGGGGGTGAGTGTTTCGCGCGTGAATGCGATGGGGATCGGAGCGAAAGAAGAGGCGGCAAGATGGGGGTCTGAGAGAAAAACAAAGCTCGTCCCTGGTGGCCCAGAGGTAGTTAGTTACGTCGTGTGGTTTGCATTTTGAAGAGGCTACTTTGATGCTACGCGAAAACCAGCTAAACACGTATCGGCACCTCCGGGAAAAGAGCAACAGCTTGCTCTGTGAGAGGGCGGATTCGTTACAAATTTGTTATATTATTCCGAAAAACGACGATTCGCGTAGTAGACGCCGAACGAATAATTCTGGAACCACGACGGTCGGACCCAGTCGGAGAGCAACCGTCGAGCTGGGTGGATAACAAATTGAAACGAAAATACTTTACACGCAAATTGTAAACGCGCGAATCTCTCTACGTAACCAATCAGAATAGCCGAATTTTCATTAGACGTATCTACTGCTTACTTCGAATAGCACTGCTCTCAAAAATTCGGAACTCTCAAATGAATTCTCTGATCACTGAAATTGTAATGCTCGATAGTTTTACGATCTTGAAACGTGGATCGATGATTTTTTTTTAAACTTCGCGAATAAGCTTGTAGAACTTGGCTTGTTTATCTCGCCTGCGGTGTTCGGTATCTCGCGATTGTTGTAATTCCGCGCGCAAAATTGTCGAAGAGTCGACATTTGCGTAATTACATTCCATTTCTCTGACACGAGGGGAACCGAGCTTTATTTTCCGCGTGGACGATGTTTTTACGGAATATTATTTTCAACTGAATTGAAGTATTTCGCTGGTGGAGAAATAGAACAAAGAGCGCTTTTCAATTCGTGAGCGGGAGAGACAACGCGAAAGTGTTTATTCTCCTGTGGTGCGGTGTAATTCTTTGGACAGACATCGGCGTGCACGACGACGTACAGAGGCGAAGTACCATTTCATTGCCGCGATATTAGTCCCACGTTCGGTGGCGAAAGTAGCGGAAGCTCGACAATGCCTATTCCCACGATATTTGCCCGTTGAAACTCCTTGCCTGCCGTATACAATATTCCTACTGTCTGTTTCTTGCTGCTCTCGTTCTTTGTTACCGCCACGCGCGGAGACACGTGACACAGAAGCGTACAACCGGAGAGATAAACGCGTCGGCTCGTTTCTCCTCCTGTACCGTTGCCGCCGCGAATAATTACGCAAGAATCGTTGATTTCTCGCAATTTCTCGCAAGCGACGATCTCTTCGATCGTCAGTCGCGAGAAATTGCATCGGAGAAAATGCAATTGAGCGTGGATGAAAGATATTTCGCGAGGATTCGCGACTGGGGAACGCGTCGGTGAGTCGGAGTTTGTTTTCGAGATTATTACCTGGTAATCCATTGGCAGAACGCTCGTCGAGTGCGTAAAGCCTGGATCACGCGTGTACCCCGCGCTCGATCAAACGGGAGGGTTTGGCGAGACGCGGGTTGGCAGAACGAAACGCGATATGTACCAGGCGCGCAATAATCTTGAAATTATTGACAGGAAATCGTTGGCGCGTCGCGCTAGTATTGTCATTACGCCGAGCGAATGGGATACGTCGTAATTCCTCGCCAATACCAATTATCGTCGCGCCGATATTTGCGGTTGTATCATAAAATGATTATTTCCGTTTCCAGCAGCGGGGGGTTGGTTAATGCTTTGAAATTCTGGAACAGTCGAGGTACCGCGCGCGGATCGTAAAATTTTCAACTCGGCGATGCCCCTTGATAATCTTTACGACGTTGGCGTACAATCTCTGGGAGAGCGGGGACAAAAAGGGGCGGAGAAGGCCGAGGCGGGGGTCAAAGAAAGATGAGATTCGGGACGCCGAGTGAATTTGTTTGATAGTTATCGCGCGACGTGACGGTTTTGATTACTTTAGAATATTGGCCGGGACCCGCGGAGGAGGTGGTCGTCAAACCTCGGAACAAAAGGGATTATTTCCGCGCGATCGAGGGGAACTTGGAGCGAAAGGAACACGAAAAGCTTGCGATCCAGCGCCCCCTCCCCCGCCTGCCGCCCGAATCGCGGGGACAGACGAGATTTGAGCCGAAAAGTCCTCGCGGATGCGTACTTTCCGGTTACCCTCGCCGGCGCGTGCTCTCATATCCGTCGAGCGCTGAATTTTTCGTAGGTAAATCCCTTGTAACCAGGAAATATTCGTGAAAAAAATCTCTAATCCGGCTCCGCCAACCTCCGCTACTCGGTGTCTCTTGCTCGTTGAAAAACAAAGATTAAAAGCCTCGGACAGCCTCGGAGCCGCCAAGCCGGGTACCGTAACTGAGTTGGGTAGGCATTACAAGATAAACAGAGATTATCCCTTTCCCGGCCAGTTTACGCTTCTTTGCTTCGTTCTCTTGTCTCCGTCCCCGTCTCGCGGCCATGCATCTCTCTCCCGCTCTCTTTCTCTCCGTCCGTCCAAGATCCTCGCTACTGCCACGCGAACGAACCGGGGTCGCCGTTTAAAGGGGTTAAATTCGACCATTTTTCTCGTCGTTACATCGTTGTGCCGCGGAAAGAACTGGCCCGACGTTCTAACGACCGAAAAATCGAAAAGTACCGGCCAAAACGGAATTGCGTGATATTAAATCGAAAAACAACGAATCGCGTAAAGCTCTGTCGTCTCGATTCGTACCAACGTTTGTCACGGTAATGCACCTTTATCGCGACTCCCTCGCGACTCGCCAACGTCCCTCCTCCGGTCAGAGCTACGCAGATTTCCTCTTCGCGATTTTCACGTTTACGCGTCACGGAAAGCTCGAGCTTCGCATAATTTTTTAATCATTCCCCGCCCGAGTAGGAAGAAATCCTCGAGGCTTTTATCTCGACAGGCTACTCGAACGCGTACCTACGAAAATGATTCCTCCCGCGTCCCAACCCTGCCGCGTACGTCTTTGGCTCCGCGAAATGCATTCGGGTCGTACGTTCGTGCACGTGGGCAGCGGATGCGCTTTCGTGCGTGTAGAGCTGACACATGCACGGATGCCGCGCGGTAAGTATCTTGCAAAATTGCTCCACTATTCCCGAGAGGATATTCCCAGCGTTTACCCAAAGCACTACCTACCCTTCGTTCAATGATTTACGTCATTACTAATGCTCTATTAAAGCGGACATAAATTCTCAGCATATTAAATCGCCACCGTGATATCGTGCCGGGGTATAAAAAGCCTCGTAAAATATTGCGTGCTCCCTCCTCCACTCCCCTTGCGACTCCTGTTTTGACCAGATTCCATGATAAGACAACGGAATTATATCTCCCAATTATCATAACGCGATCGGTTCTAGTTAGCAGAATTTTTATAGCCTCGATGTTGCGATCCCGCGCCGACGATCGATCCCCGAATAATCGCGCGATACGATGCCTACGACCGGCGCCTCCTCGAAGCCTCCCACACTGAATATTTCACGTCGACGTTCGATTTTCTCGGTTTTTTCGGAACCTCGCTTGCTTGGGTATCGAATGTCTCGTGGACCTCGCGTCTTTAACGCCTATCGAACGAGTTGCATCGGAAACTTCTGGCCTCGCAAAAATGAGCGAACAAAAACTGAAGCAGAAGTCGCACACGTCACGCCGAGAAAACTCGCTCTTTATCCTCTTTCCGGTCTTATAACCTTCCACTTTCTCCCTCTTTCCTTTTCTATTGGTTAAAGTTTCCGGTGGGCCCGCGTCGCGGTCGCGCTTTGTTCTTTTGTTGGGAAAAAGCGATCCAGCCGAAGCTGAAACGTTGAAACGGAGTTCAAGGTGAACAAGAAAGACAATCGTTCCGAGTTTAGGGTTCACAGTCTTCGAATTAAACGCCAAACTAACCACTCCTACTCGTGTCGAATTGCAAACCGAACAAACGAATGCCACGACCTCAAAAAAAATAAAAAAAAAATGATTCTCGTCATTTCCGTCAGCTAGGTGGAAAAAAAATGATTTTCCACAATTCTGCGGACGGCGAAAGGATCGAAAAGAACTTTCGCGTTCGATTGTCAAATTTGTGGGGAAGTTCAGGGAGGATCCTCTTCGATGCATCGAGCGTAAACGAGCGTAAACGAGCGTCTCTTTCGCTCCGGCGCGAATTATCCGTTGCAGAGTTGTCGGGATTGTTGGCATGATCTCGTTGATCGGTGGACCTTCGACCTCGGGACCTTGAGATTTGAGGTTGAATTTTCTCCCCGGGATTTCGATTAATCTTCCTTCCCGATTGGAATACCTTCCGACTGTTATTGGCCAATAATCCGGCACGAGATTCGGTAAGACGAGGCGAAACGTTGGTGGCATGCCGACCCACCCGTTCTCGTGCGTTTCACGCCGCCACGGTTCCATTACACTTTCGAAGTGATTTGCATGTGCGCAAGGGAAGTTGGAATCCCGTTCTATCAGACGACCGTCCCGAGCCTTCGGCTCATCCCAAGTCCTCGGATATCTTGACGTATTCCGTCAACCAATTACAATTCGAATCCACCCGAACCCGTTCAAATTTGATCAAGTTATATCCTCACCTCCGAATTATGTTTGCATTATTATACGCATCGTGATCCCTCGACGCCATGCCAAACACAGGATCGAGCCGGGAGCTGCTTCCAACTTTTTTGGAACTGATCCACAACCGAAACTTTTTCTCCCATTTTTGTTGTCGTTGTTTTCTGGGGTTATGCACGCATCGATTTGTTCCACTGTTATTTGCGCGACGATGGGTTTGCAAAAGAGAGCAGAGCTGGTATTTTCAATCGATGCTCACCTTTACACACATCTCTCTCTCTCTCTCTCTCTCTCTCTCTCTCTCTCTCTCTCTCTCTCTCTCTCTCTCTCTCTCTCTCTCTCTCTCTCTCTCGGCGCTCCCCGCAGCCCAATCATTCGTCGCAGTCCGATTCGTCGATCACTTCGTCTACCGAATGCCGCGTTTGTTGCAGCAAATTGCATTGTTTCCTCCGCTTCGCCCTTCGAGCCTCGCAGCGTTGCGTGGCGAACGTCGAGCTTGAAACAACTCCCCGGTAAATGATTTTCATATTTTCAGCGTTTCTCCAATTTCTTGCCGGCAATTGAGCCAATCCAACGACAAATAAAAGAATAATACGAATCCAATCCCACGTTTTTGGCCGCATCACCGTGGAAATCGCGACTAGTCGAAAATATTGCGTGCGGAGGGTACGAAACATCGTCGCAGCGAATCGCAGTTCCATTAGAAAACTGTGCGCGATTTTGTTGGAGTTTCCAAAGTGGTCGTTGCCACTGACGCTGCGCGCTCCGTTATTTTATTTCATTTTTTTTCTCGTCGTCTTTCTTTTTCGTTTTACGCGATCGTGTCGGAACCAACGAAACGAACGTGACAAGTTAATTATTAAGCGGCGACACTCGATGTTCGTCAATAATAATTGAAACGATCGAGTTCGCCGGAACCGATAAATGCTGGCTGTATCGCGCGTCACTCTTCGAAACTTCCAACGTCGAGAATGCAGCTTTTACATTCGTAATCCTAAAATCCTTCCGCTTTATTCGTTTGTATCCCGATTTTTCACGAACTCTCGACACTCCGCGATATTTCAGAGATTATCCGTCTAGCTGTCGCGCAACGAATCACCGTTGCATTCGCGATCGTTCCCATCAATTAGCCCCCATCGTTAAGCGTTTCTCCGCGCGCGAGGTAAGAGATTCACGGTCACTCATCCACTTCGACCCGCTCCTATCGAGGCGCGCGGTACGTCGCGTCCTCTGGTTGTTCCTTCTCCTCGGAGGCTCGTCGTGCACCCCGATACAATTCCGCGCATCAACCCTCCGACGCCCACCTTCCGCCGTCCTCGCTCAACGCTCTCCGGATCGATTCGCTCTCTGCAACTCCACAAGTCGGCACAAGTCGACCCAACAACGTCTTCCACGGTCCTCCTCTCTTCCAGCATCTCGCGTCTTCGCGTCCTACAGCTAAGGAGGCGAGCTGTATTTCTATATACGAAAAGCATCGCGAACCTGGTTGGCTGATTACCTCCGCGTCTACCAGTACCGCGAGACTCGAGGTAGACCTCCTAAATGTCTGACGAGCTCGCTGCCTCGGGCTTCTAGGCTTTGTTACGGATCGTGCCATTGCTCCGCTGTATCCGCGATATCATATACTGTAGAAGAATATCCCTCGCCATTTTACCGTTCCAACGCTACAACTTCATCCTCGCCATGACTCGTGAAACTCGTCGGTAGGTACCAGTACCCCCTCACCTTCTCCGCGTGTGGCGATACATCGCCCTGAGTTACGATACCGTAAACACTTGTCGCGCGTTCGAGTTGGCGCAAAGGTCCAAGTTCGCTCGAGATACTCGTCTCCGCTGAATGCTCCGCGCTCAGCGATTCGACGTCTGGAGTTGGGATCTGAAATTATTAGCCGCTAACTTGTCGCCACGGGAGAGACCGAGAGATAGAAAGCCGGTGATCCCGATCCGGCGAAACTCTCCGACGCGATGTATCTATACCAATACGGTACGGACAGTTTCGCTAGGTCAGATCAGCCCGGATCAGACTAGATAGAGGCCAAGTCGGAACGGTGAGGTCAGACGCCTTTGCGTCTATCCACAAAGTCAGTTTCTCGACCACGAAACGAACTCCGTGGAATCGATACTACCTCCTCCTACTCCTCCTCTTACTCCTCCTTCCGACCTACTCCTTCTCACCTCGCCAAGCTCCCACGGACTTCGAAACTACGAATGTATTTTACGACGAGACCAGTCCTCTCGTCCGAAATTGCGTCTCGAACGCTCGAAGGAAACGGAGGGAATTGAGAGTGCCGGAGATTAACCTGGCTCAGGCATGTGCGTGAAAGACGGTTGTCTCCTCTCACCCCATATCCTACCTCCTCTTCGAGCCCTCGCCGCCCTTTCGTGCCGCATGTTACGTCCCTTGCCTAACGAACGTACAGACGACAACTATTTCGTCCGGGCAGCTACACCGAAAGAAAGGTTCGATTAATTTTGGGGCTAAAGTCGATAGAAAAGTTACCGCTGCCTAGAGTAGTCGTGACTCGACGTAACGTAATCATTTGTCGGTAGCATGGATACTTTTGGTACGCTGTGAAGTTGTCGCGAGGAATCACGGAATCTACCACTCGAAGCGGTTAGTTTGCGATTCGTTCAACTTTCGATTAGATAGCACCGCATCGGGTGGTGGAAATTCTCGAGCTACTTATGCGAATCGAAGAACATTTCATTCGGATTCGTCGCGATCGTTCGGCGATGATTCGGGACGAAAGTCGCCGCCTCGAAACGCTCAGCTTTTCTTTATAGCCGGGAACTTTGCTCTGATTCGTCTCGACTCTGGGAATTTGAACCGCAAACAAGTGGGCGATTTCGCGTTCGACCTTACGACTACTACTCGTCGAGCTTTTCGATGAGCGAGCTCCATCTCCCGCGTTCCCCCTCGCTCCCTTTTTTTTTCTCAATTTCCCTCGAATTTGTCTTTTTCCCACGACCGCGTCGTGTCACGCGCTCTCGACGAATAAAAGTTACAAGCCTGGTGGTACGCTCGGGTGTCGGGACGTTAGAGAACCGAAGATATATCGAGCACACTAAACTTCTGTCCTTCCCATCAATTTCACAAGCTAAGAATCGTGGAACCAGACGATTCTGTTGGCTTCTCCGTCGCTCGGCCTCCGCCACGTATAGCCCCATCCCCGCGACACCGCCGGGTTCTCATTTTTTCTCGACTTTCCTCCTTTCCTCCCGGCGCATTCCCGTTCGAGGAATCGTCCGGCTATACAGTCATCGCTCACTTTAAAGAGAAGATCGGTCGAAAATTCCCTCGGGTTCGAATCTCCTCGGCTTCCATCTCTGCGACAGACCGAAATGTTGTGTCTCGGCTATATAGATTCCCTCGGCGTTGCGCCAGTGACGAGGATGGGGAGTGGAAAAACATATTTCGCGAAAACAGGTCGGTGGTCTATGCGTCGAGGAGTCCCGTCCTATCCGGCTCTTTCCGTCGCTACGTAGCTTTTTATACTTCGGAATTCCGTTCCTCTCGCTTTCGTGCCAATTACCCGCTTGAATTTTTAATTCTGCCCGTAAATTCGCGACGTGACGCAATTATCGAGAACGCTTTAAACGTTACGAAACACATTCAGCCCCGACCCGCCGGAATACCGCTCAATCCCGCGGATTTATACCATCGCCAGCTGTATTAATATTTTTATGCCGCGTTAGGCACACTGGAATTCGCTCGCGGTATCCGGAAGGTAGAAAAGCGAATGCGATTCTCCCTACCTACCCGCTCGCTGTACTCCTCGTTAAAAATAATAATGCTCGCGACCATCGATCAGCCGAAGATCGATGCATCGCAATTATTTTAATCATCGATTCCTACCGCGTTAGAAAAATTCAGAAGAGCGTAAAATTTCTCTCCCCGTTGATTCACGGAGAACCTTTTTTTCTCACATCAGCAAATCCAACTTTTCTCTTCCTCGACGAACTCGGGAGGTACTATTTACTTAGAATCTCGGCCTCTACGCCTTAGCTCACAATTAACTCGCCGAAAGCTTTCCCGAACGATTCTCCGCGTAGCCCTGACACGCGATTTCGTTTTTCTCGATCCCTTCCACTTCTTTGCAAAGACGCGCTGTAACTTCCTTACTCCGCACGCCCGACCGTTACACGCCTTTACTACGGACAACTCCACTCGAAACTCGAAAACTCGTGTTTCTGAGGCGGCAAAATTGTAGCTCTTCTCGACTTCGACGGACCGCGAGTCATACGCCAGCGAGACAATAATTGTGTTCGAGAGTGTCGTTCGCATTGAAATCCTTTCTGGTTTCTTATAGCTGGGAGAAAAGATCCTCCAGCGTTGACGGAGAAACATCCTCGCGACCGGGTGCGTCGGAAGGGCTGCGGAAGTTCGGCTAACCTAGAGTTTCGAGAATTGTTTTAAATGTGACAACCACTCGTTTTCAAGAGCAATTAAAACTTTGTCTGCCGTCTCGCGTCTCACTGGGATAAATTTTCGCCTCCTCGCATTCGTACGACGTTTGTCACGTTGCCTCCCTCGCGACAACGATCGTATCTCGAGGTGAGACATCGTAAACCTGTGAAAGCAATGCCTTGGACCTCTATCAAGCTAGAAACACCACATGATCGAATCGAATTCTGCGATATCTGAGAATTAAGTGCTAATTAGATGCTAATTAAATTCTCCATGGCCGAATTAAGTGCTCTTCATGTTTAGAAAAATACCCGTGGTGTTGCTAGCTGGAGATCATGCTAGAAACACCACAACCGAAGGAGGACCAATTTCGAAAAACTGTTTGGGCAGGAATTAAGTGCTAATTAGATGCTCCACGAAAATCCATCGCCCGAATTAGGTGCTCCACCCCTTTGATTTTTTTTCTATGTCCGGTGGATGTCGAGAAATCCGGAAAACACGAGGAAGACCCATCGGAAAATCATGCAAAATTCATGTTTTCGCAATTCTCGATGTGTTCTGGTCGTCGGACAGCATCGGGACCATGCCCCATGGATCCAAGTCGACCCTTGCGGATCCCAAACAGTACCTGATCTTATATCCATGTCCGGTGGATGTCGAGAAATCCGGAAAACACGAGGAAGACCCATCGGAAAATCATGCAAAATTCATGTTTTCGCAATTCTCGATGTGTTCTGGTCGTCGGACAGCATCGGGACCATGCCCCATGGATCCAAGTCGACCCTTGCGGATCCCAAACAGTACCTGATCTTATATCTATGTCCGCTGGATGTCGAGAAATCCGGAAAACACGAGGAAGACCCCCATCGCAAAATCATGCAAAATCGATGTTTTTGCGATTCTCGATGTGTTCTGGTCGTCGGACCGCATCGGGACTATGCCCAATGGATCCAAGTCGACCCTTGCGGATCCCAAACAGTACCTGATCTTATATCCATGACCGCTGGATGTCGAGAAATCCGGAAAACACGAGGAAGACCCCCATCGCAAAATCATGCAAAATCGATGTTTTTGCGATTCTCGATGTGTTCTGGTCGTCGGACAGCATCGGGACCATGCCCAATTGATCCAAGTCGACCCTCGCGAATTCCAAACAGTACCTGATCTCAAGCTAGCAACACCACGGGTATTTTTCTAAACACGAAGAGCACTTAATTCGGCAATAGAGCATTTAATTAGCATCTAATCAGCACTCAATTTTCAGATATCGCAGAATTCGATTCGATCATGTGGTGTTTCTAGCTTGATAGAGGTATGCCTTGGTCGGCGAAGAACTTGCTTCGTACAGCGAAGTTGCCCGAGCATCGGAAACTCGGTATGTTTCGTTAATCTTTCACGGAATTCTTCGAGATTTTTGGTAATCGGAAGGAAACGGAACTGTTTCGAAGAGGGCTCGAGGCTGATTCGCGACGAGAGCTCGTGCCTTCGTAATTTCGCATTTCCCGATTTCTTCCGAAAGCTCTTACTCGTTAATCGTCGACGCGAGGTAAGGAGGAATAATTTGTTTCTCGCAAGCTTCTTCGTCGACAACAATTGGCGAGGAGAGAAGAGGAACGGATCGGGTGTCGCGTCGCGTTGAATTAAATGCTGAAATGTTTCCAGATGGCGGATGTCAGCCACAGGCTAGCGAAATGGGTTCCATTCCTTTCCACCAGCTGACTCCAAATTAGACGCCACGGAGGGTTCTTCGGCTAGCTGACTGAGGATTTTAAGGGACTCTGACGGTTGGCGCGATATCGTTACCTTGTTTTTTCATCTTCCTCAAATATTCTCCCGTCCCACGTTGCTCCCTGAACGCGTTACAGCAAATCCAGCCGACCGGAATCCCTCCGAAGTCGTCGATAATTGTCGGCCGTTGCGACGTTACGACGACTAATTTTCATAGCAGAATAATCGTCATCAGCGATAACGTTGTATTTCCGCCGAACGAATCGCCGAATCGCGTCGAATGAAAATATTCAACAGGGTGGAAACACGGATTTTTCGCGTGAACCGTAGTTGACTCGCAGTTTCGGACGCCTCCCCTCTTCCTCGTCGCCTCCTCCTCTTCCTCGATTCACGGGTTTATCTGAAATCTCAAGTTCTCGCGTGATTAATTACCATTCGTGGAAATACACTCGCCCTCGGGGTGGGAGGAAAATTTCAGGTCTTGAAAAGTTGGCCTCCAGTTTCGAAGCGGAAATATAAAACGTCGCGAGCGTTAAGATTTGTTTTTCGCATCGGAGGGGCGGCGTTTCCGTCGCGTGGGTGAAGTGCTTTTCGTTGGGCTCGTCGTCGCGTCGAGTGACGCAGAATTTAATTAAGGGTGAATCGTTACGATTATATGAAATGAATGGAATTCATGGTGAAACGATCGAATACGTAGACCTCTGCTGCTGCTGCTGCTGCTGCTGCTGCTGCTGTTCGCGAAAAGCGAGTGCATGGCAGACGCAGCAACGGCGCCACCGCACATTACGGGGGTGGCGCCACGAGAGGGTGACGTCGAGGGTGGCTCGAGAGAAAACGCCGCGACGACACGTGATCGAGGACGTGCGTCTGACGAGAAAATGAAGCTAGGCAACGACTCCTCGTGCCATTTCGAAGGTAGACTCCTCTGCGCGGTGATTTCGTGCCTTTAATATCCAGTTTAAATATTCATAAGGGGAAGTTTCGAAGCGGAGCGGTCGACGACGGGGGAGACGGAAATTTGGGGAGAGTAGAAAGAGGGATTAACGATATCCCTTGTCCTCGCTCTTCGCTCTCTCTTTCTTTCTCTCTCTCTCCTCTCTCTCTCTCGCTCACTCATCGAATCCGTTCCAGATGCCCGAGCTATGCGTGCCGTCGCTCCGGGACTATTTTCCCCAGGGAGAGAAACGTCTTATGCCGCACTCGTCGTTGCTCCCGTACAACCAACGCGCACGTGCTGGAATCGCGATTTATGAACAAGAAGCTCGAATCCATCGTGTTTTACCCGCAATTTTTTTCCCATCGTTTCCTCGATGCTCGCACGTTTCTCCGAAGGTCGCGATACTAAGATGCAACAGATGTATATTAGTAGACAAACGTAACGGAGAACTGCCGCGTTGTTCTCCCCGTAACCCCGCAGAATCGCATCTACGAACGTTGCAAAATTATCGGCAGCTGGTGCACCCTCTGTCCAGAGTCACACGCGGAGCAAAAAAAATAGTGACATCTATAATGATATTAAGATAAGTACCACCATCTCTATATTATAGTTATAGCTATTATGTCACTATAGTAAGTTTTATTATCCTGGACAGTAACTTGTACTATCGAGATGGGGTAACCTGTATTATTAGAATGGTAGCTTGTACTATTTCCGCGCGTGAAAAAAATGATCGTGTCAGCATTGTACTTGCTACTAACGCAAGATGGTAACTGTTACCATCTAACATGCTTAATGCAACTATACGCATTCTAATTGTGGATAAGGAATAAGTGCTATCAAAGCATAGTACGAGCTATTCTTTTTTTTCTCCGTGTACGCGGTATTCAAACACAATTCTCTACGATTACTCCCAGACTAACGCGGCGCAGACGAGCGGCGTGAAACGCGAACAGTCTTGAGAAATGTTGTCGCCGCTTTGATCGCTAGCAGAGCGAATCTACGAACGGGTTGCTCTCGAAATCTGCATAAGAAGATGCATCGCCTATGCTGCTCGTTATTAAATCCCGATTCGCGCCTGATTCCGAGCTTGTCGAGGGATCTACGAGCGTGGTTCGTCTAAAACAACGCTCTCGCGCTGGGGCTGCAACGGGGCTACACGTTCTGGTCGCGACGGTGCATGCCAACATTCTATCGATCCGCTCGAATGGCGTACTCTCTTGTTCCTTGTTCGGCGCTGCTCAACGCCATTCGACGCCGTTCAACACCGTTACGAGCCTGGTTCGCGTTAACGTAGCTCCAGCCACGCGTGGTCATCCACGTATTACCGTGTACTCGTAGATACGTATGTAGAACAGCTTATTAATTACGAACCATAAGCTAACACGAGGCACGGGGGTACCGATGTGCCTACGGACAGAGAGCTCACTCACCCGCATTCGGCTGTGTTCTCATTCGGCATAGATTTACTGCCATAAACAACCCTAACACCTACTACCCCGACCACGGGGCCAACTTATGACTCTCTTCGGCGCTAAACCGAGCTTCGCCCTTTTTACGAGGAGAAATCTCACAAGTCTGCTTCCGCGTTTTATGTTTGCGGAACGAAGAAAAAAACGATCGGTTCTGAATTTTCAGCGAGACGTGGCCACGAGTTTCTTAAGGTGGTTCTTCCGCTTAGCAGCGTATGACGCGGGTCCAATGTATTATTGGAAATATACGTATAATTATCACTGAGGAGATACGAATATGAACTATAAATGTGCTACGAATAATGTTGTACTCGGTAATTACGATTTAGACGAACAGCAGACGCGTCGGGTACGGTTTCGTTACTTTATCGTGGGATATGCGATAACC
Source organism: Arge pagana (assembly GCA_963969455.1). NCBI lineage: Eukaryota > Metazoa > Arthropoda > Insecta > Hymenoptera > Argidae > Arge > Arge pagana. The sequence continues at coordinate 5,310,182 of OZ018308.1, read as the reverse complement.
CGAAGTTTTGTTCGTCATCTGTAGAATCCTGATATTTCAAACTACGTATGCTTCGTTTTTTGCGTGAATCGTAACTCGTTGAAGATGAGAAACATTCGATTACAATCCTGACAATGACAAATCAGCCGTAAGGGTCTTGTTAAAGAGTTCGTTGTCATCAAATTTCAAGATCATTTATTTCTCTTATATGCCGTTAACTGACTCTGAAATTTCGCACGTGTAGACTAGTTTACTTTTTAAACAATGTATGAAAATTTAAAAGCTCTCGCAAGTCAGTCGATGCCTGGAAGAACCGCGTTCAGTGAGCATTCTTCGCATGATCGAGCGGGCGAATGTTGTGCAGGGTTCTTCTCGCGGGAGTACAGAGTCGAGTTGTACCACTGCTACCGTGGTGGTAGCTCCTTCGACTACGGAAATAACGGATATTATTTCACCGCGGATTCGTCGAGGGTGGGAATCCGGGGCGAGTAAAGTTTTGAAAAAGTTAGGCGATTAGTAGGTTTGGCGGGGGCAAACGTCGAGGGTAGAGGAAAGAAACAGCGGAGGAAATGAGCGCAGATACGAGAGAAGATAGCGACGCGCGTCCAATTCTTGACGGACTCGAAGGAAACGTCTCGGGTAAGAATTATGCGGCGGCATTGAAAGTTGGACGTTATAACGAAAGCGGGAGGAGGTCTGAAACCATCTTACGTAGACGCGAGACCGAGTTAGTCCCGCACTTACGAAATCCTTTATTACACCGGAAGTCTTCCTTGACAAATGTCTTACCGTGCTTCGAACAAATACCCCCTTTTTCTCTCTCCTCACTCTGACGCTGCTCCACCCTGCTCCTCCCCCCGCCGACTCGTTCCGTTTCCACCTACCTTCTTCCTTGCTCTTCCTTCTGCGGCCTCTCCTCTCCTCACCTCCCCGCTCTTATTCTCACCTCGTTCGCTCTTTTCATTTTATCACGACGGGGAACCGAAGTCTTTTCCCTAAGTTCATATTTTTCCATGATTTTACCAACGTTTTATTCCCGTAATCAAGATCTACGAGGCGTGCTCTCAGATTCGCCTATCTCTTCGATAGACGACGAGTTACAATTTTACTCCGGCAACGTCTCCGGCATGTTTAAGTCGTTCGAGCTTCCTTTCACGTACATTTCGCCAGTGAGAAAAATTACTTCCTCGCTTCTGACGCTTCCTAGTTTTAAAATAACCTTCCACCTGATTATCGAGGCTCCCTCTTTCATTTGCACCACCGAGACTCCATCCTCTCTCGTTCGCGTAGCAAACCAACGATGAGCTCCGCCGTAAAGAGAGCCAACGCCTGTATTTGACAACGCCTCTGATCATTCCGAAAATAAATATTTAACCCTCCGTCCATACCACAGATCTTTTAGGGCACAACTCAAATTTTCAGATCAAATATCCCCGGAATTAAAAAAGGGTAGATCTTGGCTCCCTCGCTGTAAATAGCCGCGTAGATAAATGACTGGATCGTAAAAAAGAATCCTAATGAACTACTTCACAATTTATCCAGATTTTTCTTGCCAAAATCTTACGAAAATTTCATAGTACAGATGGAGGGTCAACATCCAGCTACTTACAAACGAATGACTTGGGAATGAACACCCCAAAATGTTCTCTTCTCGAATCTGTAACGCTGAAAAACACTCGTTACCGAATAAATACGTAGTCCCCAAGACGTCAGTTACCTAAGGGGCTAATGACGATAACAACCGAGTAAACGTTCCGCAGAAATTCGCAGTGGAGAGTAGCCTTGAAATCGATCGTATAGTATAACGCTGGTGTATCGGTTCACGGTAACGTATAATTTTACTGTGGTATGCAATTTCAAAGCAATTTCTATCTCGGTAGTTTGGAAATTGATCGTATAGCGGTTGTACGTGTAGCAGATAATCTTTTCCGTCGAAGAAAAAAGTGGACGGGACGGGAGGGAGGCCGGTGGATCCGACGGTGAAACAGACAGGCATAAATGAAGATGCGGAAGTTGTTTCGGGTCATATCGAAGCAACGGATTGAAAATTGATCCAGGAGAGGTTTCGGGGGATAGGGGTTTGGGGCATCCACGATTTGACAGGTCGGTCACGACCGCTTGTGTTTTATCCGGTCCCCACGCTCAATGGCAGCGCGGTTGCTTAGCAACCACAACTCCCAAACACGACCGGAGGTGATTGGTGCGACGATGAGGATGACGGCTGTGGCTGGAGGTCGAGGGTGTTCCGGGATAATGGATACATATTGATATCATCCGCGTGCGAGTCTATATGTCTTCGCGCGAGCGTGCTCGTACGTATTTGGGGGAGGAACGCGTGTGCGCCGATGGAAATCCGCGATATGAGTATTTGCCCTGGAAGTTGGCAGCAGCCACGGCGAAAGTTTGTTGCGGATGGAAAGATGTTGCCTTGATCGCGATAAGATGGTAGCGAGGGTGACGCTCATTTCGTTTCGCGTATTTGTTATTTGCATTCGTTGAACGGTATACCGTATACGAGCGGATCGGACGAAGGGTGAAAGGTTTTGTTGGCTTGTTGCGAGATAAAATCGATGGATTTTTTCTACTCGCTTGATTCTCATCGATGTACTCGGGAGTGACGAGGACGACCGAAACTTCTTGTCCAGACGAGCCTTTCGTCTCGGAAGTGGCACTCGATGGAACGCGCGTGCCTACTCTACTTCCCTCTCGGGGATTAACCTTCCTGAGATTGTTTCCTCGGGGCTCAGGCGCCCGGGGACATCCTGTGAGTTTTCCGAGGCGGGGTAGTCGAAATCTTAATTTTTTCACGACGCTTTCGAAAGGAAGAAGAGACGAGTAAGCCTCTTAACTCCGTAAATCATCGGGAGAGGAAAGACTCGTAGTCTTGATGGTTGGTACGAAGACACGAGTAAGCTCCGTCGGAGAGTGAAAGATGTGGCTCTTGTCAGTCGAACCCAACGGTAGTGGTTGCTTCATCGCAACTTAACGAAAGGAGGGAAACTCTTTCTCGAAATGGACGATCGAAACTCTACAAACGACGTGCAGTTTCATCTGCGGGGTAAAAAATGGATGTAAAATTTGCATCACTCAAAAACCATCTACCTGTTCCTGCAACCTCGAAAATACCAAAAATCCTCCGATTTCGGGAAACAACTTTTTCCGGAGGACGGGTGGGAATCGTAGAGTACTAAAATTGCAGGTTCCGTGGGTATCCGACCATAAAGCTCCGCGGCGTCGTTACAGCACACGTAACTATGGAGTTAATTGTTATTACCGCGAGGAGTACATTCCGGTTTGACAAACTCTTTGACGAACTAGCTGCGAAATTACAGAGTTACGAAGTTACGGAATATCTGGACGAGATTTGTACGGCAGGAGGATGATTGACCCAGGGACAAATTTTAATTAGCCCTACCGTTCGACCGTCACCCATTTCGAAACGCGAGGCTCGAACTTTTCCCGAATACCCTTTCGAAAAGCGCTCGACGCTTTTATCCTTTTCATCACCCGTCAGCTCGCTCCGCCGGGGAGCATACGATAGCCAGGTCCTCGTCAACCGGCTGAGTCTACGCGTCAGCTTTTTCCCCGGTATCAATCAATTAATCGACTCGGTACTTCCGGTTCGATTAGTCGCTAAACTTGTTGCTCCTTCCATTGATGGGAGCTTGAAAGACACGCTCGTTCAACGAGAGTGTCTTTCACGCTTCGAATTCTCGCCGCGCCGAACTGACCGAGGGCATTGATAGACGGAAATGCCAACTGACGGACCAATGGATCGAAATTACCGTTTCGGATTGCCAATCGCCTCGTTACAATGCTACTCCTCATAAATCACTCTGTCCCTTCTCTCCCTTCTCCCTTCGCCCTTCACTCTCTCTCTCTCTCTCTGTTCGTCTCTCCCGCTCCCTTATCTCTCGAGAACAATGCTTGACAGAACTATTACTTGTCCCAGCTGTAGCACCGTTACTGTTTACGGTGGTCTATTCTATATGCCCACTCGACAGAGTCGAGCTTAACGGCGCCTACACAGGCCGCTCGCGGCGTACGCTCGCGTGTATTCAATTTCGCGCTAACTGCCACATCCCTCGATAGACGCTTTGCTCGAATCTTATCGTCGGGTAACTCCATAATTCAGCTTTGTATTTCCGGCACAGTTATTGCCTTTCAACGAGAAACGGCGATTATAGAATCCCTAACGATGTACCCGCGGTTAATTTCTTGTTGGTACGAGTGAAAATGATGACATCACCGTGAAACGATGCTCAGTCTCCGAAAATGGATTTCTTACCACCACCAGAGCGGAGAGCTCGGACACGTATGCGTAACGCAATGATCCGCATTCTTAGGACGATACCGTCGCATATGAAAAATGTCGAGTTAATGAAAATTCTTCGCGAAGCCTTTTTTTTCGCCAACTTTAAGCAATTTTAACGTCGGTACGCCGACGCGGGGGAACGGATTCGTTCGTTTCCCGTCTCGGAAACCGCGATGATATATCTTGATATTCACCATTCTTGTCGCGCTCTTCAAATTGCCATTGTCGACGGTTACGAGGAGCCGATGTTGCGTTCCAGTTTGCGACAATAACGCGGAGATTCTTCTCGAGTACATCGTATCTGCTGAAATAAAATAAATACACGACCATTCAACGCGAAGACGCGGGCTCGTGGGGCAGAGAAACTGCTCTCTCTACTCGGCGCGGAACGATTTGACAGGAGACGGCATCGCGCTCGCGAATTAGAGGAACGGATGAAAACTAATCGTGGATCGTTCGTGCGCGGAAATTGGGAGCGTAGTATTTTTCATTTCCGCTACGTTCAAATTGAGCCAGTTGCTGGCTGCGCGTTGCCGTTCGAGAGGAAGGACGAATAGAGCGAAGCGAACGAGCAGAAAGAGCGACGTAGGAAGACGGAAAGAAGGAGAGAAAGAAAGGGGATCGTTGTCTCTCTGTCCAGTCGGATACGGCGTGGTACATTACCCGCCTAGAGAGAGAGAGAGAGAGAACGGGGTGCGCGAGACACAGACGCTATTGTACCGGCGAGCATTCTAGCCATCCCCTTAGCCGTCCGCGGTCGCTGCAGTAGATTCAGCAAGCAATACCACCGGTCGAGGCTATCAACCGACCACCCTTTCCTCCCCATCGTGGCCGTCGCGTCGCCCATCTTTTGTCGTTTTTTTTGTCCAAGCTGACCGCTAAGTAGAAACCACGAGGGTGAAAAAAACTGGGGGCGGAGAAACCGCGGTGAAATCTCGATACTTTCCAATCGCTGATTCCCCTATGCGCGAATACGAGTAATAAATGCCGAAGCTTTCGAAACGTGTTGCTTTCCGATAATTGCACTTTTTCCTTCCCGGATTACATTTCCGCGATTGTCGTTTCATTTCCATCGTTACAGGTACATTTTCACGGTTAAGCTATATTTTCTTTTTCATTTTTTTTTTTTGCCGTCTCGGTAGCTGATCGATACGAGAGAGCTGCCGGGTTTTTCAGAGCAAGTTTTTGATTCGGAAGTTGCAGACCGTAGTGGCGTATTATCTTGTTTCAACCTTGGGAAAAGTGAAGGCGAGATTCGAAGAGAATAGAGTTGAAAGTACGTCTCGGTGGTTGTTACGTGCAGAGAGGCAATGGAATACGGTACGGTTGTCGCGAGTGTCACATGGCCATTTAGGGGAATGCAGGAGAGAGCCGATGGAAGGGGGTGTTAGGTTGTGACGCAGGAAGAGACGCTCGAGGCGTTGCGCTTCTATACTTTCCGCAAGATGACGGATGGGAGAGCAGAAGCGCGGTGGAGGGATGCAGCTGCCGCCAACACCACAAGCCACGACGAGCGACACCGACACCAGCATCGCGAGATTACCGGGCGATATCTGTGTGTGTGTGTGGGGGTGGGGGGGGGGGGGGGTGACGCTTTGCGAGGAAAAGATCCAGACCATTGACACCGAGTGCGCGCCATTGTTATGTCTCCGGCTAATGCAGAGAAATAAGAAGACTCTCGCGAATATTGGTTCGTCGCCCTTTCCACGTACCTACCTTTGTTCGCCTAGCTGTCGCGACAGGGATGACGACTTCGAACCATACGCAACGGCATAACGATCTACTAGCTGCTGGCAACGAACGATTTCGACTTTTGGGGAAATATCCCTTAAATGACGTGGGTACCACCGAGAAGATTGTCAGAAAGGTTTTAGAGAGTTGGGTGGGGAGGTTAATTAACGAAGGGGTTCCAATTCGACTTTGGATTTTAGCCGTGAAAAGTCTTGTACGAATTGAAGTCTCGAGCTTTCGCTTTTAAGCTTTGCTCGAAATATTGACGTGCGCTACTCGTTGATCGTCTCGTTGATAGTCGACTCATATTTCGCAGGGTTGATCGCAAAAGCAACATTTTTCACTTGCAGATCCAAAATGAAGTGGCCCCTGCTACTGCTGTGGCTTCTACTCTCGCATTCGTGGATCCTGGGAGCTCCTGATCGCGGTGAGTTGCGAATACTTTTTCATTACCTACTCGCCTACCTCGCGTGGGTTTGGTTAATTGGAGGCGAACCCTTCCGCATCACTCCGCGACTCCGCTCCGTTTCTCAATATTAATAACCAAAATAACCACCGCGAACGTCGTGATAAGTGATAATAAAAACGGAGTCGAGTGAGAAAACACGTGGGAGGGGGCCGATGTTTCGGAATATGTAGATTCCATGCTCGCAGTGCTCGCAATTTCGAGGACTCATTACGTAAACATCGCGAAATTATACCTGGGCATTATTAGCCCGGCCGACGAGCTCGGGGTAATTCGAATCGCGCGAAGTAAACGGATGAAATATTGCAAAGTTAAGCCACAGCACCCTCCCCCTGGAGAGGAGATAAATCTTTGTCTGTTATGGGTAAGCCGTCGTCCCCTTAGAGCCCCGTTTGACTACACCCACCGCGCCGCTAGTTCGGCTAGAGGAATGTAAACGGATAATACTGTTCTACCGTGGTTACACGTCCCGCCTCATTTCTCGCCACCCCTCGGATCTTTCCGAATGCTCCGCAACCACCGTGACCCTTCTGAAAAGTCCCAAACTCTCCGGAACCCTCTCATCCTACGGTGCGCCAACTGTACACCGTTCCCTTCCTCGGTACCGAAAATTCTACTCCCGCGTTTCATTTGTTTGACCCTTTCCATTACACCAGTCCCCGGCGATCCGCTTCGCGAGCCGAGCGATCGCGTAATTTGCAAAAAAAGATTCGAATAATCAGAGCGAGGAAACCACCGAATTGACTCGTCGTTGTTCGAGACACCAGCAACGGGGTTGGTCCATTGATCAGGCCAATTCACTTTGCCCCCGGATTAATCGAGAATTACAATCGCTGAAAGCTCGGAACGGTATTTACTGCTGGGTATTTGCGACCATAAATGGTCACTCGAGGTAATGGGGATTCGGTACGGGAGCGACGAAGGGTGAACAAACGGCTGAAACCGCGGACTAAAAGTGCGATTTAAAAAGACCTTAACCTCTCCCATAAACAGGTCTGGCGGCGTTGCTGCTTCCGAAACGGCAACGTATCCAACGAGCGTCCGATCGGACAGCGTCGATCAAACGGATTGCCAAAATCAGCACTACGATCGGAAACGACCTTGTCACTGTCACGCCAAAGATATCATCTCGCGTGTCATACTGCAAATGCATCGCGCCATCACCGTCGTATAGTTAATCCCCCATGCATGCGAACCGAGTCGTGAAAGGCCCGAACAAATCGAGGCGAAGCTTCACTCGCAAGGGATACCCACGCTGTTTCAACTTGCGCGAAGTGTACTTTGTCATTCCTGATATTAACGCCGGCTTTACGCGCGGCGTAAACGACAACGTGGACGAGTTTGGGTTGAATGTAATCTACGTTCCTACATGTTTACCGGTCCTTCGGTGTTTTCACGAGTTCACCTTCCACGATGCACGTTCCGCATACCATTTCGGATCGAGGGAAATTTTAGTGCTCTTCTCTAGTGGCTCGTATACAACCCGGACACGGCGTCTCCTCGTGCGTTTGCAAACAAGATCTGACGTAGCATTCTACTCTTCATAAATATTGGTGTGCGATGGTAATTTCCTGGAGTCGAGTAGATACGGATGTTACTGGTTGCGTTATCTACGCGCATACGTGTGTTATTCGATTAGCAAGAGCCCTCGATTTTTTCCTCCTCTCTTTCGTTTCAGGTCGAAGCCTTCGAGGGCGGGAATTTCGCGGGGGCGATTGTTCCATTTTTACCATTTATTCTCATCCAATTTAGTATCTTTTCGTTTCCAAGCGAATTTCAAACGATGATTGGCTCTCAGCTGCTGCACGTTAACAATTCCCTTTTCGCGTGCGCAAACTGTACATGCTACCACAAACGGTCGTTTAATCTCGCTTCATTAGTTTCGAAGAATTGGATAACTTTTGGCAGACTTCATTTGCAGCGAGCAAACGACAAAGGCTCCGCGTGATGTTCGTTCCGTTGAGCGGATGAAGCGCGACACTGCATCCGCGTTCCCGTGAGTTACGAACAGCACCGCTACACGGCTATCTACCATGTACACCGTCGAGTTCGATTCTTATCGCCCAAACATTTTCTATGATACCTCGTTGTTGAAGTTTATTGCATCGAGGCTCGAAATTCTTTGATGCGTTTCCGCAATATCGTTCTTTCGCTTGTTTACCTTGTTCCTTCTAGAAGCCTGAGATACCGAATTTCAGGATCAGCCGTATCGCGCGTTATCGAGGACTCCGCTCCAACGTCGCCAGCCGTCAGTCTATCAGCGTACATTATCCCGGCTCGAATAGGTCGTAACCGCCTAACCGTTACGAAGGCAACGATAAAACTAGCTGCTTCCAAAAACACGCGTTGAAAATTTGCGTCAGCTGAGTCGTCAACTCTCGGCGGAGATCCCATCCTCCTTCCCCAGCTACCTTACCCCTCCGCCGATACCCGTTGACATTCCCGTCGTCGCACCCTGTAATTTCTTCACCTATCAGCCCCGCCAGGGCGAGGCGAGGGATGCATATCTGTGGGAGTCAGATAAGGCAGGAAAGCTATAGGTATTCACCCGCTTTACACCGCAGGCCGGAAAGTTATGCGTGGTTCTGGCAACCCTCTGCCAATCTCGAAGAACCTGACGAAAGCCTGCGGAACCGCTGCGAATCCCGCCAGAGGCGGAGGCTCCTCCGTGGCGAAGGCAAAGTCTCGGTTTTACACGCTAGATGAACGGTGAAAGAGAGAGAGAGAGAGAGAGAGAGAGAGAGAGAGAGAGAGAGAGAGAGAGGAGAAGCAGAGAGGGTCGCGCGACGAGGGATGGATTTTCCAAATACAGGGGGATATCCGTCTAAATGGCCAGAGGAGTGAAAGCGTTTTGTTTTGTTTCGCGGACCTCTCCGCGCGAAGCCTTGGCGCGTGTGGAGGCTGACTTCGACTCGGTCGGAACTACTTTTTTCTCCATTTTGGCGATTCTTTTCTTCTCCTCGCGCGACCCTGTCGCCGAGCTTTTCATCCCCCCTAGAGCGATCTACGTTTTTGATCTGGACGGGAATTTAGGGATATCTGTTCGCACCGTTCTTCGATGTATTTTTGGTGAAATGTTGGCGGCAGTTCTCGACGAAGCCGGCTACCTTCATCCGGGTGCGCCTTAACGTGGGAGCTGGTTTATTAGTTCCCCGCAGCGGTGGAGGTACCGGTGGCGCGTGACACTAACGCCGGAAAACGTAGCGTCAAGGCGGGAAAGCTACCGTTCCGAGTCCTAGATAGTTGGCGCTTTGTATTTGCCCATTAATAGTGAACTACCATCCCAAGTGGTTGCCGAGCAAAGTCGGCTGGGTGCCTAGTCGACGCTGAGAAATTAGCGGAAGCGCTAATTGTGTTACCTAACCCGGTTAGCGATGTGTGTTCTTGGAAATTGTACCGATGTCCCATCCCCCGACACGCTACTACGCCTCTGTGCTCTTGGCTCTAGCTTCGCGAGACTCTCGTTGAGTTGCCGAAGCACTCTTAATTGACGATTTCGACGGTTACTCGTTCACGCGCGATCGAGACCTGCGACACGAAACGATCAAATATCGTCCTCGATTGTCATCCGCGTTTTCTCGACTGTCGCCACAAATTTTGCAAACTAATATTCCTCAAACCTCTTCTCTTCGGCATTCATTCGCGATGCTCCATTCATACATGATACCTTTTTGTTTTCTTGTGTGATCAAGAGAAACAGCTATTTGGAAGATTAACGATGGAAGATTCAAATTCTATTAATAGACGCGTTTTCGCGACGTTGTATTATTGGAGATTTCGAACGGATTTTTGGATATGGAACGGAGGAGATTTCACGCGGTCGACAACAATCGGGGGAAGAGCGAGACGAAGCTGATGTTCCTCGCCGAATACTCCGCATCGTGCAGACGTACGAATAATGTATAGAGCTATGTATTGTGATTTACGAACGGGGAGAGCAGCTTTGTGTTAGCCGCGCTGCTTTATACATATTTATGCCCACGCGAAGTCTCTAAAATCCAAGCTTGACCCACTCTCCTCGGAATTCTGATTCCCGTCGGTTTATCAAGAGCTTATTATTTTCGCGGTTGGGAAACTTTCGTGCTCATACTCGAACAAATATTTGCAAGCCATGGATCACTCCTGGGATATGCTGATAATTTGCTCACGGATATCGATACAAGTTCAACGCTGCCGCATCTACGGCTGTGAAGCCTGCTGAAACAGAATCCCAACTATCCACCGATCATGCGAGGCATCTCGTGGGAACAAGTTTACTAATTAACTCCGGAAACCAAAATTAAAAAATGTCGGTATCCCTCGCGAAATCCAATAGTTATAGGTTCGTTGTAGATTCTGATTGGGTAGGCAGAGAAAATTGTGGGTGAAAGAGAATAAGAATTCGATTGTTAGGAATAATCGAATTGTTTGCTAAGACAAAAACCCCTCGTTTCGACCCTGAATTCCTTTCAATGTAAACGAGAGGAAAAAAGTCGACGAGAAAATGGCGCGTGCGGCTGACACGATCTTATCGCTGCTGCTCGAAAAGCCTCGTACACACAGAGACATTTTTCTATCTGCGGGCAGACTTTCTCGAATCGCGTTCTCGTCGCGAAGCAATGTTCTCGAGGGTTATCTTTTGTTGCATAGTTCGTCTCGCGCCATCGTGACGAGACCAAGAAATTTCACGGTTACGTTTTCCTCCAGAGGATAATGCAGACGAATAATAATAAATACGCGCCTCCGCTTTGAGGAAATGTGGGAAATGTAAGAAAAACACGTGGCCGATGAACAACTGCTCGCTCTTCCTCGCGACATGGGTGAGCGGAAAGTCTTTGAAGAAAATTTGAAAAGATTTTACCATTTTCAAAGTAAAATAGGTAATCTCAGTCATCGGGTTCGCGTACGTTGCTCGGCGTCGCGGTGCTGCTTAGACCATACTTACTCTCTCTCTCTCTCTCTCTCTCTCTCTCTCTCTCTCTCTCTCTCTCTCTCTCTCTCTCTCTCTCTCTCTCTCTGTCTCGTCGTGCGTAAAAGATCCCTTCGGCGACAAACGACGCCTCGGGGAAGAGTGCGGTTCGAGTCGCTTATTAAATAAGAGCCTGGAAGAGGGGCAAGGATTAAAGGGGAGTGTACAACGGGGTTGAACGAGCGAGGAACGGAAGAGGAGCAAGCAGAGGCCGAGGCTGAGGCAGAGGAGGAGGGTGGACCTATTATGTGATTGCTCGTTATTGTTTTACGACTCGAGTCCCTCGGCGTGGGTCGAGACCTCGTCGCAACTGGCGAACGGTGACGAAATCAAAATTCCTCCGGACCGACGATGAATGACGGGCAACGCGAATCGCAGGAGCGGGTCGACGAAGCACCATAAACCGACGAGCGTCTCGCTTCATTAGACGCAGCTGCGAACGACAACGATAGATAACGACTATGCGACGATCATTCAAACGACTGATTCGCTTTCGTTCCTCCTACTTTGAATTCAATTTATCGGATTATCGTAGCAACGACGCGAGCTACAATATCTTGTCTAATGCCAGATACGAGACCGCAACATCGGTCGACTGTGGAAAACTGGGGTGCGCTAGTGGTCCAGATGTTAGCAGATAGAGTTTCGGTGAAGAGTAAATGCCGCACGCGGTACTACGCCAACGCTTCGGTGCCCTCGGCTGAACTTGGTTTTCTTCCCTTCGTTGCGGCATCTCGTGCAGCGAGGCATATCAGCATAAGTTCTCCGTCGCATAAAACAACGACGAATAACCGGACATTGATATTTTGCCTACATTTTTCCTCACGCGTAGCTAAATCTATCGCTTCCATGATAATTATTGGAGGTGATGGCAAATAATTGTTATTGTCGTTATCCGATTCTATTGTAGGAACGCCTATTATTGCGGCATAGATTGACCGTGTACGGATATATCGACTCGATTGTATTATTAATTCCCACCGGAAGAAGAAACTAATTGTCGTCGAGTTCGAAACGGAAAGAGTCGGTTCGCGGCAATTGGACGGTTAATTGCGAACGATGATCGAGGTATTTGTGAGCAATCCGATGATGAAACGAATTTTCATCTAATTGGCGATAATTCCGTATCGAATGTCGAGCGGATTTGCTAATTGTTATTATGCGCCGAAAGCATCGTTATTATTCTAAAGTTACGAATAACTGAGGCACACGTTTTTGAAATAATTTCTTCGTTGACTGCCGTTCGACAAATTTCGTACAACCTTGAATCAAATAATCGTATTTGACTCGTTCCTTGAAAATCGCTCGGTGTTATCCGACTTGAGCCGTCAAAAAGCCCGACATCTTCGCACTCCAATTCGGATTTTCAATAATCGTGTGTGGGGACGCCGCGAGGAACGCGATATTAGCTTTAACCGCGTTAGGTTTTCCATTATTATCAAAGGCAACGTATGCGTTCATTTCGCAAATCCGCTATTTCTGGCTCTTCTCCGCTCTTCGGCTTTGCCTCGTATTTTTCCTTCGTACACACACCTTAGTATGAAAACGAGGGTGAAAAACAGCTTCAAACGACGCGGAACGAAGCGAGAAAAATGTAAAGTGTATCTGCGCACGGAAGAGGATGGACGGTGCGTTATGGAAACGAGGCGGAATAATCACGAAATAAGAAATGTATATATGTAGGGGGACGGGGGGTGGGTGGGTAGGTACAGCGACGAAAGTAGACCCCGGGCCGCGGGAGGAAGCGTATTCGAGGACCACGACGTGAAAATTCCTCGACTTCCAAATCATTTGATCCGGGAGAATTTTACCACGAAGAAGGGACAGCGATCGATCATCTCGGAGGAAGCGATGCCCCTCCCCTCGTAGTTCCGACACACCACCGCGAGAGCCTGCCAAATAGGCGAATGAATTTTTCAACCCATCAAATGAATTATCCTCTATTTTGTTCTCCAAGGAACAACGCTGGCTTAGCATTATGGAAGTTCAACGGCTCGTTCTAAGTAAGCCCGAGAAAACGTGTTCGTATAATGGACTTCGCGAAGTATAGCCTCGTCCCGAGCATAAATAGGGAAGGATGCCGCGCGGCCTGGGAAGCGAATGAAAAAAGGAGAACCGAGATACTCGGCCGACTAGCTACTCCACATTATAAAAGCGTTGGACGCGCTAAACGAGGTGGAAAACAGCCGTTTACGAAGGAATAAATATACCCAAAACAGCCCTTGTAAACGGATAAACAGCTCGATAACTTTTTGGAAGGACACGAGTGGAGGATCGAACGGGGTAGGTCTCGATTTGATACCAGGGAACACGCTGGATACACGGTGCCGTCACTGCCATTAGAAAGCACCCGCGTGCGGGACCTATCGCCGCGTTAGACTGCGCGCTTACTACTTACAACCAGTTACCCACCGATTCCAGAAGCCACCGACCTGTGCAGCGTTGCACTCGCATTCTGACCAAATTTTCTTCTCTTTTTTTATTCTTGTTCTCATCGTCCACGTGTGAATTGCGTAGTAATACTAGCTGTGGCGAAGTTATCGTTCTCATCCGTTATTCTCTCTTACGTAAAGCCCGAGCTAGTAATACTAATCTTTCGATTGGCTGACTAAGGAGTAGTAGCAGCTTGTTACCGCGACAGGATTCCTCGAATCAGTCCCAGCTTGTCGGATGGTTCGATGTTGCATGATTCGTGGTCCAGAGAGCGAGACGTTCAAACTTTTGTTTACTTCTCTTTCGTTCGACAGATTTGTTTTGAAATGAGTTGATGCGTACAGGGGTTGAGCGGAGGATGGAAAAGAACGAAGGAGAAGGAGGAGACGTCGATATCGAGGAGGAGAGGTCCAGAGAAACTGAAGCGACGAGAGAATCAACGAAACGTCTTCTTCTCTAACGATTCCTCGCAGTCGACAGTACGATAACGCGTCTCCCATTGATGAAAAAACCTATCGTCGCGTTCGAGCGGTATTGTTGAGAAAACTCCGTCGATTATTTGAATATAATGCACCGAGTTGGAAAAACGCATCTGTCCTTTCATTCGAGGCGATCTAATACGTTTTTATCAGACTATATCAAAAGTAAGGTAAGAAATCGTTTTCGGCGGTACGAAATTTCTACGCTGGAGAGAAGCGGAGCAAGATGAATCACCGGAGTGAGGAAAACAAAAAACGGGTAATCCTGATAGTTAAAAAGCTGAAAAAGGAAATTACGTTTTCTTTCTGCCTCGCCAATCCATCTCGTTTTATTTTTCTTTACAAGCGCCAACATGCGGGATGATGCGATGATCACGGCGCGCGAAACAACGGCGGAGGCATCAATTTCGAAAATGAATTGTTTGGAACGTGTTTATCCATGAGACTAGTTCGAAGCTTTCGTTGTTCGCGATAAGCGATTTATCGCGACGCCTCGTTGCTGATTTTGAGATTTTTCTCTCGACGGACGATCGAAATGGGATTGGCACGAGGTGTTCGCGACGAAGTTTTGCTGAAATCAATCTTTCGAGGAGAAACGAATCGGTTCGAGTCTATTATTCAATGACACGTGTCGTTGCGCCCGACGATTTCTCCGTAGTCAGCCTCGGAGCAATTCTGATTCCTCGACGTGGTCGCAGCTAACCGTCTTCATCGGGTTCCCAGAGGGCGTGGGTACCCCCTGTTCCCAGCTGCCGAGATAACATCCAATTTGCGCGCAAACCACCGGATTTCGTCGTGCGCCTCCGCATCCCCCAATCCCCGTTGAAATCGCCGAGGATCACCAGGCATCGCTGTTTCTTGGCAGCGATGCCGTTTAAAAAACAACGCGCGATTTGTATTGCTTTGCCCCGCAGCTACGGACCCGCGAGGCTCGAAGACAGGGATTCAATTTTTCGTCAAAAACAACGCGGCGCGGCGTTATGAAAGCCTCGCGCCTATTACTCGTGCTTTCGAAAATCTCCGCCGCTCGGCAACGAGTTTCATTAAAAATCACGCGGCTTCCTCCGATGTCAAGGAAATCGGAGGAATTTAACTTTTCTCCGCGGACCCACGTCGGTGAACCATCAACGTTGTCTCCTCTCTCCGCCGCCCTCTATCACTTTTTCTTTCCTCTGCCCAGCTTCCCTGTCTGTAAGCCGAGCTGGAAATAATGACGCGAAGTTTTAAAGATTTATAGAAAACGGAATCGCGGGTCGACTCGACGCGGGATCAACGACCCAGCTTACGATTTTCTTCTTCTTTCGAAGTGGTACAAATTTTTTTGAACGGCGAATTCAATCAACGTCGTTCACTTGTAGCATCCGGCTATTCATCCGATCGTTACAGCTCTCTGCTCGATATCACTATTCCTCGACGAAAACGCGGGCATTTTCCGGTAAAAAAAAGAACGTCTGTCACATTCTAGCGCGATACGCACGAACTTATCAACCATCGACTCCGTTGAAGGCATTAAAAAACAAATAACATCCGAATCCACCGAATAGTTATCTTTGATATTCTCATAATTCGCATCGCCGATGTCACGATAGTTTATCGTTGACGAAAACAAATTTGCTACGATACATTCGATGATATTCGATTGGTATTATTACGTTTGGTACAGGTGACTGTTGGACCTGTACTCGTCACCTTTATTGGCATTTTTTAATCGAGTCTCATTGATCACTTCGATGTTGAATCATCGTTTGTTTGAAACAAATCGCTAGCACAATTTTCCGCACTAGTATTATTCTCAGGCTCATCATGACCGTCATAAATGTTTCTCGACCACCAAATCCAACTGAACAAATCGTACACATGTGACTGTTTAGGTTTCAAACAACTTTTTCGTCGAAACGAATCACATTCGGGCAGCATGCACCGCGAATGACCAGCAACAAGCCCTTAGTTCGATGAACTCTGCGAACTTTATCACGCGAACCAGATGAATTCGTCATTGTTGATGATAGGCGATAATTCCCACTGTAACTGATCAGTCGCGCTGATACTAACACATTTATACCTTCGAAGTAATCAGCTTTTGCCGTATTTGGTACAGAAACAATTTTCGCTCGCATGGAACGCGTTTGAATTTTCGCTGATCGGTATTCGTTGATGTCAGT
This sequence comes from Arge pagana, assembly GCA_963969455.1. Classification (NCBI taxonomy): domain Eukaryota; kingdom Metazoa; phylum Arthropoda; class Insecta; order Hymenoptera; family Argidae; genus Arge; species Arge pagana. Next base: position 5,293,669 of record OZ018308.1, on the reverse strand, counting down.
CGAATCAACGCGGTGCCAATGACACGGTATCGAGGTTTTCATTTATTTGAAAATAAACTCGATCGTTCTACTTTCTGTTCGTGGAAAAAAATTATCAGAGCTCGTTACCCCTTCACGGCAAATTATATCACGCGCGACTCTTCAGATAATACGCGAAAACTACGGTGGCTCGAATAAGCGCACGGTTCTTGCGCGGTCGAGCTGAATGCGAGGTCGGTGAATCTGTCATTTCGCAACGTGAAATATCTCGAGAGGTTTACCCCAAACCCGTCGACTTTTTCGCCCATTTTCGCGCGCGGCAAACGGGTGATATTTAGGCCGCGCGAGGAAATAGGTTGAAAAAGTGTTGAAAAAGCGAAAGAGATTTCGTATCGTTAGGCGGAAAGCGTTTTCAGGCTTTACTAATCACGTTCACCTGGGCGTGAATACCCTCGGAGGAGAGCCTGCCGCGTTCTCTTCCCATCTAACGGGCCGTGGAGCTTCGAGTGTGTCGTGTAACTAGTCGGTTTGCAATGAGTCGAGAAGCAGAAGCCTATTCATCGAGGAAGGCACGCTACGGATTTAATGCGACGACGTGAGCAGCTTCATATACGGCGTGAAGAGAAATGACGAGTCGAGCGAGAGGGAGAGGGAAAAAAGAAAAAAAAGCGTAATCGCGCCCGCGGTTGTGGAAAAAGCTCGCGAGCTAATACCTTTGTTCACGTGTCGAGGCTGACCTCGTTTTAAAAGACCGGTATATTCTTGGCCGATTGCAAATATAACTTAGAGTCTCGTTTACATAGGAAAACGATAAGAAATGTTCGGACACCGCTTATTGCTCGCCGAGTAGTTACGTACGTACGAGTATCGACCACGAATTAATTGTACGTATAACAAAAATACTACTACTACTACGGCTACAGCCACGGCTACTGCTACTGCTACTGCTACGGCTACTGCTACTACTGCTGCTGCTGCTGCTACTACTGCTACCACTACTTTGTCGGCTTGCTGCTCCAAAGTCTGAAATACTGGACGGAAATCACCACTTTTGCGGAAGCGGTGCGAGAGGAAAGAAAGAGGATGGATGCCTAGAAGATGAAAAAGAGAACGTCGTCTGTTCATGATGACGAACGATGAGATAAGGGCCCGATGATGATTCCGTCGGCCTGTTGCTCTAGATCCGAAACGGAGGGGACTGCTGTTACCTTTTAACGGTGACGGCAGTCCTCGAAGGTGAGACTGGTGATGAATGCTTGGGTATGAGTGAGCATCAGTAATGAAAGAGTTAGTATGAATCGAAACAGAAGAATGGGTGAAAGAATGAATGGGTTTGCATGAAATGGTCCCGCGGTGGTGAAGTTTCCACATCGTGGGACGGATGGGCATACGGTTGTCAGCTTTATGGCATCCCTATGTCCGGGGGATTTTACATCAACTTGGTGCGTGCAATGAAGACATTTTCTTGTCAGCATCTCATGAACCAGATGATGGAGGTTTAGGCCGTAGGCTACCTTTTGCTATCTCTTTGAAAAATAAGGGAAGTAAAGGGGGAATCGGTCACACGAGTTGCGCCTTCGCGGTCGACGGGTGCCTGAAACCGTGAGAGCCTTCTTATGGTCTTCTGAAGATTAGCCTCTTTTTTAACCCCTTAAATAAAAAATAAAAAAACCTACTACTACTACTGCTACTACTACTAATACGACGACGACTACTACTACTACTACTACTACTACTACTACTACTACTACTACTACTACTAATACTACTACTACTACTAATACTACTACTACTACTACTACTAATAATAATAATAATAATAATAATAATAATAATAATATGTGGGCTCAATACTCCGAGCAATTGCCACTTTTGTTTGTAGGCTACACTTCGGAGCACCTGCGAGAAAGAGCGAGACGTTCGTACGCGTGACAGTAATTAGTATCTGCTCCGAGTAAGCTCAGCGCGAGTATCGTATTCGACGAAGAAAAATCAGCTTGCAAATAAGGATAATGAAAGCGGGAGGTTGAACGTCGAATCCTTTGAGGGAAAATCATGGGAAGAGATCTTTTAACGATACTTGCCTTTTTCGAAAGTAGGTACGTTCCGTACGGACGTCCGATTCTTCGATCCGTGCCATTCTCCCGAATGCGAAACGTGGCTGTATCAAAGTTCGACTCTACTCGTAAAATCAGTAACTTTGGGATGAGCTCGTAGAATGTATTCTCTCGGTTCTATGCCTGTTTGCCTCTAGTTCTCGACGCGTCGCTTGGCTCTTCGCTAGGAAGCTCGGTCTTCGCGCTCGCGGAGACTGTCTTCGAAAATTGCGGGACGCGCGGACGAAGAACGGTTCGTATTCTTTGTTCGGTATTCTCCTCGATACTTTCGCGAACGATTCACAGATTTTTCATCCTTTCTTCGCGTGCCCCTTTCATGTCCGCATAATTTTGACTCGCGGTGTGGGAAACTCTGTCTCTCGTTCTCGCCGGCAAGATTGATGACGAGCAACCAGGAATAATCTCGGTGTCATGAATTCCGGATTCTACAAGCCGAAAGAAGTATAAGGGGAACAGAACGTAATATTTCTCACGTGAAATCGTGATAACTCACCAGTTTTCGTTGATTCTCGGCAACCGTACAAAAGTATATGGATACGGAAGATGAATTCGCGCGGTACGAGCTGCCTCATTAACCAGCGTACCTACCCAGCCGCCTTACCGGGTCTAAAAAGGTCTTCCCCCTCCTCCCCCGCCCCCAACCCTCTCAGCGTCCACCACGCCATATTTTTCCCATTTGTTTCGCACGCGAACCGACTATAATCCAGGGACAGACAAAAGCAGCCTCCCGGACAATTCGGACGACCAATCGTAGGTACCGCTGCGTCTTTTTGCTTTTTTCTTTCCAAACGAGAAAATCAATAGCGTCTGTTCTTCGAGAGATCGCAATTACCTTCCGTTCAAACGCACTTGACCCTCTCACGCGAAGCGTGAAACCCGCGTCCACATACGCGTACGACTAGATACGAATGAAATACAAAGCCGTACGAATAGAATACGCATGGCGAATGTACGATTTCATTCGGTCGAGTGGGTGAATAATTTGGAAGTTGAAGCTCTAATTACATCTCCAACAATCTGCCTGGAACTCGTTATCGAATCTGCAGGGATTCAACGCGGGTGAAGAGGAGGGAGGCTGCCGTTCGATACGCGACTCGTCGATGCGGATGACGGCGCGACCTTGAAGCGTAGATTGGCAAAAATTGTATAGCAGACAGCTGTCAGTTTTGCGAGAGATCGAAATCTGGCAGGCAGCGAAGACGGGCTTAAGAAAACAATTACAGAAAGACGAGCGCGTAATTTCATCAGCGGGTATGTAAGGGGAATGAATGAGAAACGGGGGGATGGCAAGAGGAGCGGGGCTGCCGGTAGACGGACAGATAAAAGCCGCTGGGGTCGGCAAAGTCCGTCGTAATTGCAATATTTTATTAACATCTCGGTATGCCTGCTATGTTTCAATTGTTTCCGGTAGACAGGTCGAATCCCTTGGAAATGAGGTATACGATCGCGAACCGGGCGAGCCGAGCCCGGTTGCTCGGGAACAAGAGGATGAGAAAAAAAATCCGCGAGAGAGATAACGCGGAGAAAGACGCGCCCCGCGAAGAACGAAGACCGAGAGCATCGTAATCTCTGACGCGACGGAAGGTTCTCCGTGCAAAGTTACTCCTATTTCCTGCTGCTATACTTACCAGACGAAAGGATCTCCGTTGCTAATTCTTACACAAAGAGCAGAGATTCAGCTTACCCTCGCTGGTAGCAGCGGGAAAACCGAATTTCTCGAGACAAGCAGCGATGGGTAGAACTTCGAGGCTCGATGGAATATCGAGCAGACTTGAAAACACATCGTCACGCGTACATCGTGTTCTCCGAATAGATAAACCTACGACCTCGAACCTATCCCGAGACAGTATCCTGCCGAATCTTCCGACGAACGTGACGCGTGACGTTAACATGCATCGTGGCTGGTACGAAACGTCACGAGAAGCAGCTTACGGTTGATCTAAAAATATCGAGGCACTGGAAACACGTAGATGCGATTCGATACGCGTGATACGATTCCAGCTTTACGAACAGTCGCACGAACCACGTTATTCCTACCGACGAAATGACGAGTCGTCTTCGTGGGTTCGAAAAAGAAACATAATTCATCGGCTCGCGTGTCGCCCGGACTTTTCCGACCTACGTAGAGGTACCTGTTACTTGGAAAGTCGCGAAAAGCCGCTGAATAAATACGCGGTTCCGAAGCGAGGATTGGCGTTAAACTTTATTCCCCTTGTCACGTCTTCGCTCGCTTGCTCGTTCGTTCGAACGGCGGTAGTTTCATTAAAAATCAAGCGCCCCCCTTCCAACTGCATCCGTCGGCCCGGAACTATCTTCAGCGAGTCTGTCGCCCGCCGCATCCATCGACCACCGCTATCCTACGCCTAGGTACACTATTCTGACGTGACCCGTCATTACATAAGCTTCTGCCACGCAACGTCAAAGTGAATTTACTACGATCGTCGACTAAAACGCTCGATGTTAACGTCTATGCTCTTTCGCGTAGGACACATCCATCTTTCGAGACAGTTCGAGCGGTGCACTTAGCCTCCCGTCCGACTGCAACCTTGTCTGAACCACTGTTCGACCCACCGCGGTGGGTTCAGGCGAGCTCATTTCCCGGAACAGCGATCGTTCTCTTCGCAGGATGTGGGACCATCGTCCCGTACAAAGGCATCGTTCAGGGTTCTCGAAGCAGTCAGGCATCGATACACTTTGTCTAATCATATTAAATTCCGAACGTTCGACGTCAAAGGATGACCAGGTGAAAAATAAATCGGACACGCGGCATCCGAGATTCGTTGGGAAGGTTACTGCCGCCGTTGCTGCTGCTGCTACCGCTACCGTTTCCAATTAACTTTTTTTATTCACGACACAGATTCTCTCGTGCCTCGATACCCAAAGGTCTTTCGAGATTTTCAATGAAAAGTCAATGTGTCTCGCGCAGCATGGAGAGCAGGGATGCAGAAGAAACGTTGGCAAAGCGAGAAGGGGATAGAAAATAACTCGCGAGGCCAGCAACGCTTTTATCCGAAGCTTTTAGGTGCCGGGCGCTTTCAGCTTCTTCCGCTTCTCTCCTTCTTCTTCTTCTTCTTCTTCTTGCCTTCCATTCGTATCTGATAACTTTTCAAACTTTCACCAGTCTTTGACGGCCAACTCGCGCGAGTTGGAAACAAATAGAACAAATTTAATTTCCCTTTCAGTGACATTATTTCGAATCGACGATGGTCGCGCGCCTCTCTCTTTAGCTGTATACGTCTGTATCTTTACGGCAGGTTTGTTTACCTCCGTGCGACGATGAGCTTTCAGCTTCGTCGTTGTCGCACCTATATACGGAAGAGCGCCTCGGCATTTTCCTGCTGCTGCTGGTATTCCTTCTGCTTCTCGACTACGCGAAAATCTGGAAACTACGGATCGAAGACTCGAAGGCTGCCATGGAGTCTCGAGACAACACGTTAACGCCATTACCGCGGATAATGAATTTATCGTTGGTAACTTAAGTATAATTAATACCGAACTCTTGATATATTGTTTTACCGCTCCTCGAAGGAACGTCCCAGGATAATTCTCGATCTACCCACCAAGAGTGCCGACATAGGGTTCGAATTCGCCCGACGGCAACCCTCTCGCTCCCGTTCCCGGGGGTGTTGCGTCGCGGTATCATCTACACACGCGCATCGCGCCAGCGATACGTCGCGACGACGGGGCGTCCGCAAATATTTTCCACCGTACAAATCTAAATGTTGCACAAATGGAACTTGAAAATTCGCGTAATTCGCCTACGATCCCGGTAGGACTCGTCACTTCGTCCTTCGACCTCCTCGACTTCTCTCGCTTCCAAGGTCCTCCAACGAAATGCACCTCGTTTCCAAAGACTCCGCGACGAACGAAACGACTGCAGGAACCCGAACTAATTATACTCCTGACCCCTACGCCTCTTATACTGCCTACACGTCACCTCGCTCCCCGCCACCGGCTGCTCGTTTCGCACCCTTTTGCGATCTCCGCACCCCACGCGAACGCGCCCGCGACGGAACAATGACGCGCGTGTCGTATTTCTCCGCCCACCGTTTTTCAACGATCTTATCGGGTATCTTCCTTCATAACCGAACCCACGTATCGTTTGATCGACGTTTCACGTTCACCGACGCCTCCAAACATTTGGGTCAGGGTGAACCGATTTTCTCTTATCTCATACCTCCTTTTCTCGTCCTCCGTAAAACAACGATCTACACTCGTCTACACCGCCGACATCGAGCGATCCGTCTCCGCGATAATCCAAACTCGATATCAGACTTTCTATAACACCATTGCGTAGTGCTTTTTATTAGCGCAAAAAAAGATGGCGATCAGCTTTTCGCGTGTGCGTGTTTTTTTCTCTCCAGTTTTCCGGACATTTTATTAATCCTAGCAAACTGACGCGTAGAGATCGCTTAGCTGCGATTGATACTCGCTTGGTTGCATGGTATTCGTCAAAATGGCCAGATCTCACCGCGGTCGCGGTAATTGCGAGAAAATCATGCGACATTGCAACGAGTCGCGTGTCGGCCGATCGTGATTTCATAACGAGGCAGTTTCGATTGACAATTGGATAAAGTAGCCTGATGTTTGTGTTCGTACCTCGTAAATTCGCCGTCGCCAGAGAACGAAATTAAATTCCCGGGGAAGTGCCATCGTTTCGCACTCCTGTCCTCCTCTATCGTGTCGTATCGCGCGTCTTCGTCGTTTCGGAAATGACGTTATTCGCATAAGCGGCGGAGGAGGAAGCGTTGCCGGTGAAGAGAGAGCGAATCGCGATTTTATTGTCACGTCAAGCGTAAAATAGATGTTCGGTTCTTGCGGACGTACTCGAACGAATTGTTCAATCACATCCAGTTTGCCGAGGACGTAAATCGTCCCGAGTCGTTGAATTGTTCAAATCGCATCATAAATTGAAACTGCAGAATAAACGCGTGATTTAGCGGTGCCCCGAGCTCGTTTCGTATCGGCGCACGTCGCGACAACGTAGCGCGTATAATTACAACAGTGCAAATTCGACGCCGTAACCATTCCGTGCATCACGATTAAGCCGCTCGCGCCAAAAATCGCCAAGTTTATCGAAAAAAGTCGCGCAGCTGCGTCCACGATTTCATCCGGAGTCGGGCACGAAAATACGTGTACACATAGGTATATATATATGTATACGTATATTTTTGCTCGCGCCGTCCTCAATATCGCGAGACCGAGAAGGACAAAGAACGAAGAAAAATGGGTCTTCCGGAGTGGTAAAGTTTCTTCATTCCCGACAAAAAGATCTTCAACTTCTTCCTCCTCTTCGTCGTCCTTCGCCGATTAATTGCCCGGATTGTTCTCGCTCGTGCATACCTATCCCGTGCGCTATCGTCGGTGCGAAAAATATCCACCGCCCGATAAGCTGACCTTCCGCCACACGATAAGCTCCGACCTTTTGTTTCTTTTCTATGACTATTCAGCGGGTATCGGCTCCGTACGCCGCGCGGCGCGGGTACAACCACGCGAGCAGCGAGGCAAGGGAGGTCGCATTGTTTTCTCGAATTGTTCGACTCTGCCGGGGCATCGGGAAAAAACAATAACCTCCGCGGCAGCGTTGAAAATTCCAGCGCGCCGACCGCCATGCCGAGCCGTCAACGATCCGACGATTTATGTAGAAATAAAATTTCAAATTAAAATCGCTCCTCGGTCAAGCGGATTAAAGACTCGGTGGCCGCGAAGCGGAAAAATGGACGGACAGGCAAGGTCGAGGATATGGGAAGCACGAAGAGGTATACACGTGGAGAACCAACGCCCTTTTAATATTCCAAATTACTCGGACGTAATTCGTCCGCTCGTGGTAGCAAACAGACCACTCGGCTTAACCGAGTTAACGGATAATGGGTATATGCACACTTAATCGGACCACTCCCCTATAAAGCTGGCAGACGTAGACGCCATTCAGCGGACGGCAACCGCGACCAGGAACACTTCAACCCTCCCCGTTCGCCGTTCCTTCTCGCCTGGTGGTAGCAGCGCTCTCTTCGCTCCTCTCTTCTCTCGCTGTTCCTCTCTGCTCACCTCCCGCCCGAAGTCTGCCTCTTCCGTTTCTATTCGTCGCGCGCGAGCTTTTCATCGGTTGCCTTTTCCGCCCGCCGAGTCGCGTCGCGCTCACCTTCCTCTCTCTCTCTCTCTCTCTCTCTCTCTCTCTCTCTACTACTCAAGTTTCTTTTTAATTCCCGAGAAACTCGCCGGGTCGTAGTTTATTGGTCGTTGGTCGTAAGACAGACCTCGACCGTAATGTACAATTAAAAAACACAATTTGTTTATTCCCGTGGTCGTTGTCGCCGTTGCACTTCGCCGGTAGAAGCCCGTCGCGACGTACCTACATAGGTACCCACACTTTTACCGCGGTTCGAGATGGACTTTTTCATCGGTGATTATCTCGTCTCGAAATAAGAAGTGATAAACGAGTGGGACGAAGAATGGATAACGACGGCTGCCCAGAACGAGAGAATTATCTCGACTGTGGAGATTCCATCCGTTCGCCAGCGAGCAACGCGGTGTAGAACGAGGAAGCAAGCAACGAACGTTGGAGATTCGACGAATTTCACGTTTCATGAAATATTTACTACGCGCCGACGGGAATGGAAAAAATTCTTCGTTCGCTCCAGAACTGCAGACGAGGCGCCTTCAGGTGCGAGCGAATCGCCCTCGTATCGCCTCTCTACATGCATCCGATGCCCGAATCTCCTGTAAACTTCCTCTGGCTCGTTCGGTCATAACGCGATACTCACGTTTGCCGGTACCTGCTTTTCCATGCAATATCATAGTTTCGTGTCTGTTTGCTCCGAGCGTACAAACACGTTTGCAAACTACTTTTTCCTACCTATCTCGAACCCCCTTTTCACAGAGACGATATCTCGCTGAACCGCAGATTCGCGCTGCGAAATAGTCGTATCGATGGCGAATACGTGACCCACGAGTCAGGACCTTTCGAGCAACGCCACGTTACGTATCAATTAAGATAGACGCGCGAGAGCTTCGTTAATTACTTTAATCGCGGTAATTGCGACTTAGTCGCGGGGTCAGGGGCTCGATTCAATTTCGAGGAAACGGCCGAGATTCCAAACCCTTCGCGAATCCCCAACGCGTTAAGATACTGGTCTGATGCTTAAATTCCCAATCTCGATGAATGGCGAAACGTAAATCGCGCTGTACGTATATGCAAAAATCTATAATAAGCTAGCCTATCCCAGCAGCTTGGACTCGCGTTCCCATTCGCAAACTCTAGAAGAGACCATTCGCTCGTCGATTCCTGCCAAAATTCCGGAGGTACTCGGGAAATAAATACATCGCGAAAATAATGCTGATTATTTTATTTATTCGAGCGTGCTACGCGCTTCCACGGCGCTGATACTAACGCACGTTAGTAACGAGGTCTGAGGCAAAAAAATCCGTACGGACAGAAATTCAACAAGTTCGCGAGTGGTTCCTTCTTCAATTCAGTCGAGAACCCGATTATTGATTTTGTGTCCAATGAAATGGAAACAGGAACACAATACGTCTGGCCAGTATTTCAATCGCAGCGTTATTATTTGCGGCCTCTTTACTCAAACGGCGGAAATTGAAAGAGTATTTGACGACTCGTATACATATGAAATAGCTGCTGGGGCGACATCGATACGAATAGTCATTCGACTTGTCAACAACACGCTTCGATTTCGTTTCTTAGTACCTCTTCGCGAGCATCGGCGACAAGAGCGATCCGCGGTACGATTTTCGTACGTCAAACACCACGGCGATCGGCAGGGGTTTAAAAATTGTGACAAATTTGGACATTTCTAGCGGAATATTCTTCCGCAGGGCCTGATACCTATGCGACTAAACGCGACTCATGCCCCTCGCATTTCTCCTCTCCTTGATCGCGTTGCTAGTTACTATCTGCAGCTATTACCGTTATTAGTTTACTCTGAATATTGGATATCGTAACCGTATACGACGCGATAGCCGGCGAGACAAATAAACGTAATTGAATTCCTCGACGTTGTATCGTAAAGTCGTTGCTGAGATCTGCGAAATAGCGCGAACGAGAAACCAAAAACGACACGCACGGTAATAAAAAATTATCAACACTCCTCCTCGTTGAAGCACTGGTACGAAGAGGGATGATTCTCGACGACGCGCGGAGTAGACTCGAGGAGTATTGGCAAACGATGCTTCGCTATAATCTATACGATTATCGAATAGATCGAATCGGGGGAAATTCGTAAGACGTCCAAATCCTTTGCAAATATTTACTACGAGGCGCGCTGTAGAAAACGAATCTCGTGCGAAATGATAAGCTCTGGCAACTAGGGCAATTTACGGCGATCTCATCGCGATGATTTCGCCCTTTTCCAGCCTCCGGGACTCCGCGAGGGGACAACAACGCATCGAGAGGCCGCGCGTCGTCCGAGCGGCACACGACCCTGATTTCGCGTCGAAATCCTTCCAGACTCTGCCCAGGCACGACTGCCTGCTGCCCTGACTCTCTGTCTGCTCCATTTTCACTCACCCAGCCTCTCTCTCTCTCTCTCGCTCTCTCTCTTTCTCCCCCTCTCTCTCTCCGTATTTCCGCTGTATTTTCTCTGCTCCCACCTTCCTCCCGCCGATTCTACGCGCACCCCCTAGCATCGACCTCCTTGGCATGTTTGCACAGTTTACGATGTTTGTGTTTGCCCTAAACCCTTATTGTTATTTATAACCCTTTGCCTCGGCACCCCGCGACGCTGCGCTACGTTTCGCTGGCGTCGGTGCCGACGTGCTAATATACTTGATTTAATGAAACTTCTAGTGTTGACACGCGTCGAGACGCTCTTTTCTCACGACGTCGCGTCGGCAAGCCGCGCCAAAGTGTCGCGGCGAATCAACCGATTCCAATCCACCCCCGCGTCTCTAATTATCGCGCGTCTCGGGACGACTTCGAGAAGCCGCGCGTCCCGCCGCCACCGCCGACATCTGTAATAAAGAAATAATACCGGCGGAATTTCAATTTCTTCTTTCTCCACGCGACGCGATACTACTCGCCAGATTCGCTCGGGTCGGAGGTGACGCCGAGTACACTCGGCGCGTACAACGGCGTCGCGAGAATTAAACGGTCCAGGCCGATCGCTCGCGTCCCTGATAACAATGGTCGATAGAATAACGTGCGAGAAAGTTTGATAAGTTTTTCGAGTCAGCGTATTACGGAATTTCGATTAACCGACGAATTTGCTTTCATCACCCGCATCGCGCACCGTGAGACGGCGTTCCTCGTCCCCGTGAGATGCACGGCCATAACGGTGCATTACGAAACTCTTCCGAACTCGGAAGAGAGTTTCCGAAGGCGCCTCGCGGCGTCATCCCTCGCCATCTCGAAAGCCAAGCAACCCACCCGCTCACCCGTCCCACCCATCTCCGGCACCTCGTACCGGAACTTTATAACGAATACTGACAGCGGGGCTCAAACTTGACATTCAAAAGTTCCGCTGACGCTGTTCCCGCGAGAGGTCGCTCCTCGAGCGACGATGTTATGCCGAAGCTGTAAAAGCTGTAAAATCGCTTGATACGGAGGGGAATTATTCATCTCCGAACAACAAGATTAAGCGGCTGCCAACCCCGACAAATCCTGCCACCTTGCTCAATAAACGTTTAATCCGAAGACTTTGTCCTCGCCAGCCTCTCAGCGGTCAACCAACGAAGCATGGACTCCTTTTACAACCTGCCTCGCCTACAGGCGCGTCAAAGCCCTACGGAGCTTTGATATTGGGCCGTGGAAAGCCCTGTTCGCGGGGTGGATAAATTTGTCTTGACGTTCCACCGTACGCTTCGACTTATCCGCTTACACCCCACTTGCCTTTTCGCATCGATCCGAAAAATCGCGGTGAATTTCATCCAGGAATGAGAACTGCTGCTGCTGCTGCTGCTGTGCGAGTAGGTATCTACCCACCTACCCACCTACCCACCTACCCACCTACCTACCTACCTACCGATCGCATCATCGAATCTTATAATATTAAATTCCTGCGATGGGCCGCGCGCACAATGTTGCCGGGCATAAATATAGATCTGGATATGGTGGAGCCAGTAGTGAGTTACCGCCGGAAATACATCAGATATTGAAAATATACTCGCTGTTGCGATTCGCGTGCCTTTCATGATTGTACCTCGCGCGAGATACTTTCACGCCTCGACGACCAACACGCGAGACGCGGAACGAATCCTAAATATTTTCCAGCTTTCGACTCGATTTCAAACTTCTATACGTATCTTTCCCTTCAATTTCCGGATACTCGTCCTTACGTCGTCGACGTGGAAATCTCACACGCCAATAGTCGCGAATCCCTTCACGCGACGCATATAATCTTTGTAATCCTCGAGCCGAAGCTCCGTCGTCGTTGCATACGCCGAGCTTTTGCGAATCATATCGCTCTCGCGTTTTAACGTTTCACGCACACAGTCGACTACGTCTCCTCTCCTCCCTTCAACGAGCTTGAGTCGTTACGAATTCCAATCGTAGTTGACTCCCTACCGTATCCGCATCACTACGCGTCGACAATTGCAACGGACTGGAAGGGTTTACATCCTTGCGCGAAGTTTCCATTTTCGGATGTTATTCCGGAACGAAAGTGGAATAGAAAGGAAGAGGTGAATTTACCGCGGATAACGATGCCACGATGCCCTACCGATGTAACGAGAGAGGCGAGGACATGGAACGGAACGCCCGTCTCGTTCTCGCCGCATGCTGGATGTTGGTGCCTGTATATTTAATTTCCTTCGAGTCGAATGGAATTGCGAACGATGGGGGGGGGAGCTTTGAGATCGGTAAAAAATGGAATTCACCGCCGTTTTGAGGATGCCGAGTTCAGCTGTGTATACAGTTACGTACGTACACGCATACACGCAACACCCCACACTCGATAACTCCGTCAGGTTCGCGTCGAACTCGCGTACGCGGAAGCTCCCGTTTATCCTTGTTCGTCTCTTTGCCACCCGTCCAAATATTTATTCACGTAGGTATAACCGTGGCTACGCGAATCCTCTTTTTCTTCGGTTTTTCTTCTTCTGTTTTTCCAACTTTACAACGGTAGAATTTTAATCACCGACGGTGGTTCCGACCGAATCGTCGGAACGGATGGGGTACAAACGAGCATGCATCGATTGTTCTCTCGCCAAGACAATAAAATATCCATCGTTGCATACGGGACATCATGTACGAGAGGTGGAATCTCGATTTGGAAAAGGTCGATGTCTACGGCTATCCTTTGCGGCATCGTTGCGATCAAACGGGGCGGCGTAATTAAAACAGGATGTGTTCTCGCCCGACCCCCTCACGTTCAACCGGCGGCGAAGGTCGGAGAACGCGGGACTGAGGAAATCTCCCGCGGGGATAGCCTCCGTGCCTGATGCCGGGGGGGGGGGGGGGGGGGGGGGGTAGGGTGAGTTATCGGTGTCGGCACGATGTTATCGATAAATTCAACGGCTGGCTCGGGGTGGATGATGGTTTGCCGGGAGTTCGCGGCGACGCCGGAAAAGGAGGAAGAACTACTCGACCACGAGGGCGGGAAGAAAAAGGAAGAGGTAACAAACTTGTCGACAAAACTGAGAAGGCGGGCGGCGAGTGTAGCCGCAGTTCAACGCTGGCCAAACTATCGTATCCGCATGGCCACGAGCGCTCAAACGTTTCGCGATACTGCCGAGACAACTCGAGATTTATCCGCGACGCGTTCCACTCAGCGGGATTGCTACGTTGCTACTAATTTAACGTTCCTACGTTTGTAACGTGACAAACGATCGGGCCGGACAAATTATCCAACGATTTCACGACGATACGACTAAATTTCGCTGCGCGGACGAGACATTCCAAAATCATTGGAAAGGTCCGTCAACGACTCGTCAAACACGTGGCAGGCAGCGAAAGCTCGCGGAAAGAATGCCAAGTTTCTGATCCCAATTTTTAGCAAATAATAACGCAAATCCCGAGTAATTCTCCACCGTCGTTGCTCTCTCCTTATCCACGCGAGCAAACATGAAAGGTTTGATCGGCAAGCTGAACGAAGACCGCAGACGTATTATTCCATTTAATTAATCGAATTGATTTTCAAACCGTAGAATTTCGAGAGCGTCCGTGCGATATTCGTGGAAGAAGATATCATTTACTCGCGGAATAACCACAGCTTCGCTACTCCGTTACTATCGACTAGACGCGGGATAACGATTGTAATATCAATATCAATAAAACCACGCGAAAGATGGAACAAAGGACACCTGGAGTCCCATTCGAACGATGTACTTTATTTTCGTGGAAATTGCAGTGGGTACTCTCCGCATCGAGCAAGTATGGGAACCAAGTATGTTTATTCCATTTGATATTGGCAATCATTTTTCGTTTTCCGCACGGATATTAGGGCACGTATCGATGACCGATGTATCACTTCGCGTAAAACCAAAAAAAAAGTGTTGTACATCGTAGTTGTTTTCGCGTGGCGTGGCCAGGCATTGGGATCGGTGTTGGTGCTGGGGCACGGAAACTGCGGTACATAGTACTAGCCGAGGGAAAAAGTTCGAACTGAAAAGCTGCACGGTTGCGAAACTGTGGTTAAACCGGAATGCTCGTTCTGCCTCAGACATATACGTGCAGAATCGTGCAGTCCACGTTCCTGTTACCGACGCTAACAACAAACAACGCTCCGTTCACCGTTCGTTTGTTCGTTCTACTCGCGAGTCTTTCCGCAGGTACATAGAGAGCGTAGAGCTTTGTAATTACCGAGACTGACTAGCTGCGTTCCTCTCGGCACGTGATTAAATTCGCCTCGTTTGTATGATATGCCGGAAGTGAAAATTGAAGATATGAAAGAAATTCAGCGAACCGAACGATCTGATTTGGTATTTTGGTCATACCTGCTACCCGACACGAGCTTCAAACGTGTTTGTTTCCGTCGATAAAATCGTTGCAAGCTTTTTTTTCCCTGAGCATATTCATCCCCAAGATTTTTCGGGTCGAAGCCGCGAATGAGAATTGATTCGGCGCATCGAATGATGAGCGGTCAGGTGATTTGCCAAACTGTTGCGAAAAACCAAATTCTTGACTCCGGCTGAAATCGGTGTATCTCGAGTGTGTTCGTTGAAAAGGGTCCGATCCGAGGTTCGATAAATTTCTGGCGAGTCGCAGCTGCGACTTCAGGAATACGCGGAGAAACGATCACTTCTATGCGGAATAAGTTAATTAAATAATCTGTCACCGCATCACCGCGCGGTGACAGAGTTATTGGCGATCCGCGTTAAATATGATGGAACGTTTCGTTTTTACGGTGGAGGCAACCGCACGGATTGGATACCCGCCATTCATGCCGAGTACCTACCTACACCGCGCCAAGTCACGTCGACTCGCTAAAAATTTTTGCTCCCACGCTTCGATATTCCGCCGAAAGGTACGTACGCGCGGGAAATACAGTGAATACTTCCACCTCTCTCGTTCTAAGACTACCCACAACCCGCTGCGCACTCGCCGAGCGCGAAAAACTCACCCTCGCTTTCTCGACAGCGAATTGAATCGGAAGTAATTAATGCGTAGCGCTGATGATTTTCGTTCAACCAAATTCAACCCGGTTCCCAGCCCCAAACTCCCGCCCCATTTTACCCCAAACTACGCTCGTTACTTCGTTACATCCGTCAAGCTTTCGCCGAGGAGGAGCTGAATTCCCCTGAAATTGTAAAACCGGACGACTGCCTTGACTTAATATTCCCCTTAATACTTCGTGCTAATATTTCGCCTTCGAAATTCAACTTATCGTTAGTGCGAGGTATCGATAGACTTTAGTTCCCGCCATTTTCGCGATATTCCCCCCATTTTGTTACGCGACTTTTTCGCGATAGAGTAACAAAACGAGGAAAATGCCTCTTCGTCCGCGACGCGCGGAGTGATCGTAAAAATAGCGACGTGGGTTGTGATTCTCGGCGAGCTTGAAAGCACGGGGAGGGAAAAAATGATGGTAAATGGTTTGACAGTGAAATAAATGTAAGGCGACGTCGTTGCGATTCGCGGCGAGATGGAAGAGTAGGGTACGAGGGATGAAAGCAGAGAAAGCCGAGCATTATTATAATCCTAATTAATAGAGTCCGGTTGCCACTGTCGGATGGGGTGGGCGAGGCTTTTGGAAAGGTTAAAACTGTTTTACCAGGAGAGTGGTCGCCGAGCATTTCGTACCACTGCGAAATGCTGTGTGGCCTGTGGTATCCGAATTAACTTTCCCATCCGGTTTTCCATGTTCACCTACACGAGCCAAAGCCTGCTCGACGCCTGCCCACGCGTACCCGCGAATATTCCTCTGCGAATTTATATTTCCACGAGACGTACGTATTCGCGTGTGATATAATGTCGTTACTTTGGTTACGCGCGCCTCGAGGCACGCCGCGATTTTATTCCCCTAGAAATCGCAACTTACCGCTGCGTTGAAGGTAACAAATTATCATTTGCTAGGCTCCACGCGTGGCAACAATATCCTTGTAATTATTCCCATCGATGAGCTTCGAATATCCCCATGAGCTTTCGAACGGAGAAACGTACTCGGAAAAACAAGAACTGCGGTTAATTTACGAATACGACAATCGAATCGTTGGACCGGTTTTTCGAGAAAGTTAACAACTTTATTAGCATTCTATTGAAACAACGAATTTATTTTTCTCGTATTTATTTTTCCCCTGAATGATTGCGGGGAAAAATTGTTGACGACCTCGAGAAAACGTTCGTCGCGGGAGCAGGCAACAGCCTTAAGCCTAGACGCCACTTACCGAAATGAGAGTAATTAATTACGAATTACATAGCCCGCGAGCCAAAAAAAAAAGCTCCCGGGGAACGTTGTCAAAACTCGAAAACTCGGATGATAACCACATTTTTCAGCTCAACTTTAATTTTCAGTAATTAAATAATTCATCCTCCTGCCGGCGACGCGGGAGGCTTACGTCGACGGCTTTCTTTTTCTAATCATAACGAATATATCTCTCCTAACAAAGAATTATGTACGCGAGGAGGTAACGGGACGCGGCGCTAATTCCTCCGCGAATATTGAGACGGGAAAAAACATCCGAACGATTTACGACCAGCGTCTAATACTCCGTGATTTAATAATAAATCACTACTAATATTCCGCTCTCGCATATTTTTTTAATTACAACAACATCTTTCCTCGGTCCCCGTCTCGCGCCGATGTCAGGACCCGATTCCACGCGGTTACCCGATGGCTTCCAGCCAATCGGCTTGTCGCAAGGTGATCAATCGAATCAACGATCCGATTCAATTATATCGCTCGGCAGCCGCGTTTCGACCAACACCGAACGTCAGCCCACCTTTTTTCACTCGACTCTCGTCGATTCGAATCCGATTTCTCCTCGCTCCGATCTCGATGCGAATCCGAGGTCAAATTCGATTCACAATCATTTTCTTCGGACTCGTTTCGCTCCCAAGCTCTTCCAACTTCGCGTTTTAATTAATCCAACATCATCGATCGCTAACGCGTCGGACAATAACGACTTATCGAGGAATTCGCACTCGTTTGCTCGGCCGAATCTGTTACGACCGTTTAAAAAATCTCACGGCGTACGCGGATATTGGTCCCGTTTTTCCCCGATTTTTATCACGACCGATTTAAATATCGGTCCTCCGTTCTCGTTATTTTGACGAGAGGTGATCAAATTTTCGTTTACGACGAGACACGCGGGATACAACAACGACTGTAAAAAAAATGCGAAGCTTCATTTTTTTTATGCAACGTCGTAGAACGCCGCGACCGTATCTGCTGTGCCGGTGTTTGGCGAACTTTGACTTTTTTATTCTTGCTTTTTTTGGACAAAATTACGATTCACGTGACGCGGGTTACGAACAAAATAACGTAGTTTGGGAAATAGTATACGGATTCGAGGTCGCGTGTTCGTTGCGAGCGGCTATAGGTGAAAAACGTACCGATATACCTGTATTCGCGTTGTTCGAAATCATACGACCGCGCGCGATCTTCGAAACAATACGGCTAGTTTCAGTCTATAACGAGGTATCCCACTTCGTCAAAGCAGAATGACAATGGTGTTGTAGGTTGTACCAGGCAAACTTTCTAATACAAGTATGTCTAACTGTTTGTCGCAGGCTGCCAGTTTCCCGAACAATGGAGGGGTGAGTGGTTTCTATCGGGTGCCACGCAATTAGTCGCCGTGAACGAGTCGACAATCACCGGCAAAGGGCAATGTATAGAAGCAGACGGTGACAAGTTCCTCCTCCGAGATCGGTGAGTTCTCATTCAATTGGCCAGCCGACCCTCGAATTTTCACCCGTCGTATCCAATTGTCTCGCGAAGACTATCGTCTCGCATCGCGGGGGACGAAAGAACATTTTGTCCAAAATTGGAAACTAATTCGGGTGATAATCAAAAATCATCCGCGAGATGCAAAACTTTACGAGATCGCGCTCGCGGAATTTTCAAGGCCAAGTCTTTGAAACCCTCCGCGTCGCCAGATTTCATCCTCTTCGGGTAAATCATCGGCACGAGTTTGAAAGTGACTGGAAGGCCTCGAACTCAGAAATTTGAAAACTTTCTTGCTGTTCGCAAAGCAAAGGAGATGTTTTTTTCTTTTGGGCGCAACGAGTGTCCCCCAATCAAGGGCCGTCGATGAAACAGCTCGGCATCGACGATACTAACATCGAAGCTCGTGGATCAGAAGCTCCGTGTCTTCGCTGGCGAGCAAATGAGAGGTGCGGCGTTTTTTAACGGGCTATAAACGGTATCGAAGGCTCGTTCGGGTTTATTTTTTTCAATCTCTTCTTCAACGTCGCGGCGTTAGCTTCCTCGATACCAAGTCCCTGGGGAAGGTTTATTGAAAATTGAATCTCTCAGGGATCTACGGCTACGGCGTGGATCTGGGAATCCACAGCGCGACTCGCCTGCTAGTTTCTCTGCCACGCACCGTGCCTACAATTTTCCGTACCGATTCGAAAAACACATCGGGAATATTTCATGACGGTATATTCACCGCGTTCGACTCTTCGTTACGCGACACGTAACCTAATCCTCGGTAATCATGGCTCGTTGGAGTACGTTGAAAATTTCATCTCAATTGAAATTAAATCCATCGGTCTGTCATCGTTACGCCGACCTCTCCAATCCCACCGATGGTTTTATTCCCAGATCAGCCAAATTGTTTATCGCAATATTTTACGCCCGTTCGTTTCTCTGTTGGAGTGGAAATTTGGAAACATTCGTGGCTCGAGCCCGCCGAGAATTATTCCGCTTGATATAAATTAATCCAACAATCCTGAGCGATCTCAGCGATATCACAACGATAGACGGAGGTTCGCAGTCTGGTTCGCCACGGTTTGTTGGCTGGTCGGTACGACGGAGAGGATGATATTTAGACGCGGCGTGCGCGAGGAGGGTACGAGCAGAAGAGAGGGGAGAGGAGAGAGGACAGAGATGGTGCAGAGAGAGGTCGCGGCGAAGCGGAGGGTAGCGTGCGAGGGATACCAGTCGACGGGCTGGGAGACGCGGAGCTGAGCCGGGGCTGAGAGCTAAGTTTTAATTAATGTAATGGAGAGTGGCGCGTGATTAGCCCCCCAATCAGCGAGTCCTCCTCTACGACGCGAAGTCCGTTGAGAAGGGGTGAGCCGAGCTGCTTTGGCGAACCATTCCGAGATGAGGAGAGCGAGATAAACGCTCGTGTTACGCGACGAAGAAGGAGGACGCGAGCTGCAAAGAGAGAGAGACGGAGAGAGAGAGAGAGAGAGGGAGGGGAGAGAGAGGGGGAGAGAGAGAGAGAGAGAGAGAGAGAGAGAGAGAGATCGAAGGGCGAAGACAGGAAACAGTAGCAGCGGCCAACAACGGGGAGAGAAATACGTGACGTTGCTAAATGCAGAAACGAGAGACGAGCAAATGGGAATAGTAGTACGAGGAGAGCTGAGACCAGGACGGCGGACTGACAGCACCACGTGACGAAAAACGTGGCGATTGAGGGATGAATTTTCGATTGCCCGATGATTTGATATTAGGCGAAGTGCAAATCCGTCGCGATTTGATTTCTCAATGGGGAAACGTGGGAGGATACGGAATACCCGCGTATTATCCTCGAAGGACTTTGGCTCGCGGAAAATGCGAGGCGAGAGAGGAGGATGCGCGGGGTGATCGCGTACGTTCGTTGGTCGAATCATATCTCTCGCTTTTTTCCAACGTTATACGATCGCAGAGATCCGTGCTTCGCAATTACGTACGCGCGAACGAATTCGTTATGCAGCTTTCTGGAAATATTCACGAATTCGAATGAAATATATAGGTTGTATTTGCAGCTGCAGGTAAACGTGCGCTCGCAATGCATTCGATTTATTTCCGATTCGTTTTGTTCGTTGATTTTTCCGCGATTTTTCCTTCATTGTTGAAACTCACTCGTTAAATAAATATCCCGCTGCTGGCATTGCGTTATATTTATCAAACGTTGCGACGACGCGTACAGATTTGTTTTATCCGGAAAATACTCCAGCGCGGCGCGCGCGTGCCGCGACCGTATCGTTCGCTTTTTGCATAAATGAAGATGAATTTAAAATACTGCCGCGTGTTTCGGGCTCAATTCGTTACGCATATTCCGTTCACTATCAGCCTCGTATCTGTACGTTCGCGCGATCGATGCGGACAGATAAGTGACCTCGGGCCGGTTTGCGTCAAACGAAAATGCAATTTTCAATCAAATATCCCGCAGCGCGAACTCGCGTACGAAAATATGTAGAAAAAGAATATCGGCGAGGAAAAAAAAACAGTTCGATGATTTCGTAAATAAAATTCGTAATCCAGCTGTGGGGAGCGAAATTCGGTCGGGTAATCGTGCCGCGGCTATCCGACGATTTTATAGACGAACAGATTTAATTGAGAAAATCATAATCGAAGGATCAGACACGGGAGAAAATTGCCAGGTATGATCGAACGTCGGAAATATCGCAGTCGTGTAACGAGAGATTTTTTCCCAATCCCCCAACAATTTTTTTAATTTTCATCTCGGTTGTCGAGAACATCGCGACGTGTATTGATCGCGTTTCAAGACCACACCATTCCAATTTCGTTTGAAAATCTGAACGGTCAGATTTTCAATTAAACCTGACGATTTTCCGACGAATTACAAGGATTTTTTCCAACCAGCCAACCAATGGGCTTCTACTCGTTTACAATTTTCCAATGCTTTCATTTCAACGTCACCGGGGAAAATTTGCAGGTCGCGACATCATCACCGAAAAAGTACGTTACCTGCGGAATATGTTTCGAAAAAGGATCGTAGGTCTATCAACGAAAAATACGTGTACCGCAATATCCGTGAAAATATGCTTTCCTCGGTCTATTTGCTGCACCACTCCGAAATTCGCGGGCACGACACGTCGAACATACTCTCGTTTAATTAAATAGTCGGTGAAACGATTCGATTCAGCGCAGCAAACGATCGTAGAGTTTTCATTCATAAAATAAAGTCCCATCGCTTTTTATTGCTCGGAACTGTTTATTCATCCACGTGACAGTTGACGCTTCGACGATTACGCGAATCGTTCCCCACGTGTTTTTCCTTCATTGTCATTTCAGTTTTCGAAACGTGCGGAACGTGTTCCTCCGAATCACGATGCAACGCTCCCGTCTTGTCGTGGAAAAATTACGAGCCAGTGAAATAGAAAGGTTGGACTATAAAACGGCATTATTCATATGCAGGTAGCGTGTGGCGGTCGGATGGTTGGACGCATAAACGAACGCGGCAGCAATATAACTTTTTTTCTTCCATCTACAAATTACGTTAGCTTTCTGGACCGCCCCTTGCCAACGAGTAATGATCGATGTGTACGTGGTAGCATACGGTGTCTCGGGTAAAATTCTGATACGATATCGCACTGCGAGAGAACAGAGTGCGTACGAACGATAATTCACGATCGAACTTACAGCTCTGTCAGACGACCGTTATTATTACATTTACCAAAGTCATGTCGATTCCGGTAAACCGTCTGTACGAACGTACCGCGAGTACAGCGTTGTCAATGAATTATCGATAAGTCCCGAAAAACGAACCACGCACATTCGTCAATTAGCTCGATGTCGCGTAATTTTTTTGGCCCCCATTCTGCTACAAATTCTATCCAGCATGAGAAATGCACGGGATATTATAAATACCGTTGGCTGGTTGAATTTATCATTCGAAAAGAGGATGACTGATTTCATCGTCCATGACAAAAGGCTTTTTTTGTTAATGCCGTGCTGAAAAATCGAGGAAATTTGTTCAGTTCGTGAAAAAGCTCGGTTCCGCTACCCGCTAGATTGCGCGGGGTGGAAAAATGCGGTGCACTCCCCTCTTCAGAAAGGCGATCAAACGAGTAAAACGGAATATCCTCGGCAATTAGGCTGCTGGTAAGGGAAAGGAGATGGCGCAATTTCTAAAACGGTCCGGGACGATAGCGATAGCTCATCGGACGCGAGGAATGCGAAGCTGGTGAAAAATCCAGCGCGTGATCGGCGGCGAGATCGAGTTGTCGAGACTCGTAGGATCGTGGGTCAAGTGGACGGGGAGGGATGGAGGGAGATTCGCGAGTAAAAGTTATCCAATCAATCAGTTGGCTGATCAACTTCCCATTGATTGGACTAATCCATCAAAGTACGACGTCGTGCCGCAACTTCCTTCCGGTGTTAACTTATTCTCGCGTCATCCCGCGTTTTCTCTGAGTTATATCGCTAATTATTTTTCGTCTATATCCCAAGGGGAGAGAACGGTTTCGGGCTTACTGGCTCCGCGCGAGAACGATAAAGTGATACTTTTGCTTTATCTCCTGCCTCCGTTACGACCCATCGCCTAGTCCTCTGACCCCGCGATGACCTTAACGCGTCCGGGTCATTCGCCTGCGATGTAATCGTGACACTCGCCCACTTCGCCGCTGGATCCTTTCTTGATCACTTTTTCCATCTCCCATTTTTTTCTTCCTCGTCTCGACCCCCCGTTATTCGCTCCGTTACAGATATAATATATACACACACACACACACACACACATATACATATATATGTCTCTGCCAAACACGAATTTCTCATCCACATCCTTTGGGCAACGCAAGAAGCTCAACGTCGATCGTTCGCATTAACATCATCGGAAGCCTCTCGTTGAAGAATCCTGAGCTTTGGTTCCATTTGAATCAGAACCTCGTCTCCGATCTCGCTGGAGAAAAATAATGTCCAACTTCACGTAATTGTCTAGACAAATCAAGCGACGTGGTTCCCAGGAATATTGAAATTGGCAATTTAGTGGCCTACAACGATACAGCTGTCGCGTTAATTAATAGCGTTGTATTATAGAGAGGGATGATGATTGATGGTATCGTCTCGGGGAAGTTCAGGCACCGCTGGTAGGTAACTGTAATCCGGAAACGCGGGAAACGGCGCGTCGATCGTTCCGACTTGGCGATTTAGATACAAATGTTTCGCTTAGTTATCTTCCGTGTCCGAGGATCTCTTCTCGAAGTTTAAGCTCCTCCTCGATACCGTATTCCGGTATCCATGGAAAACTTTCAGACTTTCCCAGCAATCGAGACGTTCGGACAAATTTATCCTATCCGTTCCAAGAACCGGTAGATTTTCGTATCAAAACGTTGCACGAACGCATCGCGAAGACGATCGCAGGTGCACCTGCGGCAAAAACGTTAGTTTCTACAAGGTCGAAATTCCCGACAATTTCTCTCCTCGACTCGTAGCCGAAGTATTTCCGATATCTTCCGAATTCCGTTCGGCCGCAAAATCTCTTTCTCCAAAGCGGCGAAGAGGTCGTCCTCTATCTCACTCTCTGCGGGGAGGCGGCCGCGCCGCGGTGCCGAACCAACGCGACGTCACGGCGATACCTCATTGAAGTTTACGGTAGCGGAGAACTTGTTCGTTTATTTATTCAACGACGAGGATCTAATCGCACTTAATTGGCAACGAGAAGAATCCGACCCGGGTCTACGACGAACCCTCTTGGTGCCTCCCATACGAACGCGGGTCGATAACATCCGCGCGTAGGATCCGAGCGGCGAAAGATGAGTTATAGCGGGAGCTCAACAAATAGAGACAATTAAGCCGCTAATACTCGAACACGTGACTGCCCTTCGAAGCTCCGTTGGGATTCTGGCTGCGGCGTTGGGCTGCAACGACGACGTCGTATCTCCGGAGCCCGGAGTAAGTACGTGCATCGTACTTCCGCGAGTTCGGCGATTCGCGTTCGCGCGTGTTTATACGAACGGATGTTGCGTTATAGCATCTTTCACCGGACTTTACCGAGTCTCTTTGCACCTCTTCGCACCCCCATCGCTGTCTGAAATACGAGGTGGTTTAGCTTTGCAAATAAAGCTCTTCTTAACGGCGCGGTCCTCCCGACAACTTTGCCCCCTCGATCTCCGCGTACCCACCTACACCGTACACTCTCCGCGTATACATATATTCCGTGTGAAGGTTACGTAAATAATGCATCAATAGTTGCCGGATGGTTCTGCGGCCCGCTGGTAACGCGGCCCTCTTCCCTCCGTCATCCAATTCCACGTATCCTTCCTTCCTTCCTTATTCGGGACTTCATCCCTTAAACACCTTTCGCCGCTACGTTCCTCGACACGCTTCTCTCGTCACCGCTATTCCCACGGAACCTTCGCGATCCCCGGTGCCACTCTTGGCTCGGTCGCGCCGATGCTGGCTTACTAACGTATTACCGTGGATTACGAGGCACCGTGCGTGCGAGCAGCATGCGTTTGCCATGCTAAATTTTACCTCGCCGTAATCACACGCGAATACCACGCTAAGTCGGGTACAGCCTCGCGGATAAGAAGACACGCTCGACTACCGGAAGCGTGATATAGAAATGCCGAGGGAAGCGTGAGAAGAACCCCCGTTATCCGGGTCTCCGGCATGTTTGAGTTCCAGTACACGGCAACGACTAATTACACATCGTCGTACCACCTACCTACAACTTCCTTACGGATCTCATACTTTCTCGCGAATACCTCTGTATAATCTGCTCATGATTACACCTAGCCGCGAATTACCGAGCGAAACGTGCGCGCCACGTTTGCATAAAACACGCGCCAGTCTTTCGCGAATACATTCAGCGAGGCTGCGATATCGAATCGAACGAACTTGATCGACACCTGAAAAAAGTTAGCGTCAAATGTGATTTCGCGCTTCGAAATTACCCCCGGGAGTAGCTCGCAACGCATCTGCTGGAGACTTAAAACGCGAAAACCCGTAACCGCGTCCCTTCGGACAGATTGAATTAGTTATGGTACGTGACGTGTACCACGGACGTGTAATTCTACGACGGCAAAGAGAAGCCTGGCAGGTGGACTTCTCGTCGCAAAATATGACGCCGAGCTCGACGCACGTCGCGCAACATGAGTGTTCTCCTCGCCACGCGACAGCGACTCTACTCTACGCGCGGGGGTGATATAGGGGCCAATTTTTCAAGGCGTCTTGCGCTCGCTTCCTCAGCCTGTCCGGTCGGCGGCCGCGAGGGGTTGCTGCCGCGCTCGCATGTGGAAATATCGCGTTTAATGTATTATTATATAAACTAGGTCGGTCGGCGAAGACTGGGTAAGGGTTGCGGCACCGTCTAAGCCCCCGGCTGATGGCAATGTCCTAAAAGCATTTTTCTATAACCGAAAAAGGTACGATCATCCCCGCGTCGTGATACCTGCGGTTGCTTCGCTGTGATATTTTATGAATATCGCCGTTGCTACCAAACCGTTACGATCCTGTCAAACAAAAAATCTCAATAAAATTTTAATCAACTCCACCACTTCGTGATCAATGTATCCACGCACCTCTGCCTTTCTCGTTTCGAGATCCATCAAACGGTTTTCGACCGATAAATTCACATTTTTTTCCTTGTTTTATCCACCCGCCGCGAACACGCTTCACTCCGAGCAAATCGAGCGGTCAGTTTTTTCTCAGTTCATCAAAAGAGCACTGCGATCCGTTTCTCTATCCCGCGTTGCGATATAGCCTCTCGTCATTACAACCGACCACATTGGATAACGTAAACGTAACGGCGCTCAGCTCCTCCGGGGCTTCGTGAGCTTGTCACGCTCTGCCTCTGCCTTCGAAACAAGACCGTATAGTCCGGTGTTATACCTACTACACACGGTTTATCCCGTACCTACACCGGTTATTTCTTGCTCCGATGCTGCGAGCTCGGTTAGAAAAGTTATGCCCGAAACGTGTGCCAAGATCCGACCTACGACACGCCATCCAGTCTTAAATGGTTGGAAAAATTCAACCGCGCGCGTCTCGTATTACAAGGTTATTAACTTTAAAGAATTCCTCGAGAATCTCGCGCGACGAGCTCGCTCGCGTAATACTATACGTCCCGTGTAAAGATCCGGGGCAAGGGGCGCATCGGTCCCGGCGCGTCATTTTTTCAATTTTTTTTATCGAATTTCAGACCAAGCAAATCCATTTCCAAACTGCTCTACCCCTTCCGGTGGCAAACGTGTCGTGTTTTTTTTTTTTTTTTTTTTTTTTTTCAAATGTCCCGGAAATACGCGTGTCTGAAACTCGGTAAACCCCCGAGCGATTCGAGCACTTGAACCGCGCGCCGGATAACGCGAATTCGTGTGGCTGTCGCCCGTGTATTGATACGACATTTCCCGAATGTGCGAGCGCGCATTAACGTTGGAGAAATCAATAGCTCTCTTGCAAGCGGAAACCTCGGATCAGAGGGTCGTGTGACGGGGTGAGCAAGCTTACACGCCATCCAACTATTAGACAATATAAACAGAATTAATAACCGAACGGCGAACCCCGGCTCGTTGGTATTAGTACGCTCGGATAAGACTTTATTCGGCGACGAAAATATTTCACCAAATCCGTCGCAGGGTAATCGGAGACGGAAAGCCTTGTCCGCGGACATTTCACCATCGTTACGAAGAAACGAATTTATCTCGCGATTTGCATCTCACGGAGCATGCAGATTATAAAGTGATTTGCACCATCAACCCTTCAGTTTCACCATCGTTAGTGAAACTTTCACGTTACCGCCTCTTTTTCTTCCATTATTTTATCGCCTGTCACGTTATATCGTTCGTTTTTTCATTAAATTCTCCACTTACCGTCGCGTTCGACGTGACGAGTTGGGTAGGTCAAATCGTAGACGAGAATCACGTGATTTACATTTAATTTTCGACGCTGCGAACCATATCTCGAGGACTCGCGAACACGTTGCTCGAAAGTATAGATAGTTCGTACGCCTAAACTTGTCACTTCGAGAAAGATCAAAAAAGCAAACAAATGTACGCGCGATATTAAAGTTTCGAATGCGGATGTTGGACCCACTCTATCGAGGTTAGCTAGTCGAGCGTAAATAAAGCTACGCCCCTGCGCCAGTCGACGTTTCATAACAGGTTCAAAAAGCTTTGCTAAATTTCTAGTAACGTGGGTATTTTCGATGTCGAGTGTTCTAAATTAACGATGAAGTACGAAGACGACTGGAGAAGCGGCTCGTAATTTCGGCATAATCGTTGGTCTGGAATCATTTATCGGAAAGGCTGGATCTGTTTTCGCTGTCGAGAGGGGTGACAGGTGCCTTATTTAAAAATTGAAGCCGACAACTGACAGTCGCCGCTTCCGCTCGCGACGTCCGACGGTCCCGTCAGGTTGAAATTAAAATTCCATTGTCGATTCCCGCGCGATAATTCGAGGAGTGAGCTTTTGTGCGCGCGCCTGTGCGTGTGCTTGTTCGCTCGACGATCGTTGAATTGTCGAAAATGCGAAGTGGAAAGTTGTTCGGCGATGGTTAATAATCGAGTGTATTCACAACCGAACGTTCTTAATCGCCTCGTACATTAAGCTTTTATCGTTAAAATCGCTAACGTGTCATAATGACGCTGATGCGATCACCGACGCGTAGTTTTATCCGCCCCCGTCTCCGCGTCGCGACTTTCAGGTGATCCCCGCCCGACCTCTTTCCACTTCCGTCGACGCTGTCTATCCTTCCATCGTATTTATTTAAGCGTTAACGAATTGCTTACGTCAAGTCGAGTGTTCACGTTTTAACGAGACCCCAGATTCGAAGAATTGCCCGATCCAGGCTCGTCCATCTGCCCATCTGCCCGACCGTCCATCCCTATCCGTAAAACCCGACCGTCTCGATAATCGGACTTCTAATCTCTTCCCAGTGTCGCGCGACTTTTCCAATATTTTCTTCGCATTGCCGCAAGATCTATTCTCTATTCCGAGCCACGGAGTAATAATATCGTAGACGAAAAGATTAACGTTCGATCAGTGCGAGACTTCCCAATTTTTATAAGTACACAGCGAAAAAACGTCCTCCAAATTTAACACAAAAATTTGTGTCATCCGCGATTTTAACACCAAATCAATATTATCTCGCCGCACTTCGCGTGCAGTAATGAAGTAACACAACTCTATGTGAAAAGTAACATTTAAAAAGTGTTACTTCAACATCAAATAACATATTTGTGTGTCGAAAAGCGAATTGACGGAACAAGGCTAACGATTGTGTTGCATCAACACACTGAAATGGCAAATATTCTGTACAAAATTTGTTGCACTTTACACAATGGCGGACAAATTTTTCAGTGTAGAAGTAGGTAGTCGTTCCAGCGATTTTTTTACCATCGACGAAACGCTCGTTGTCGAGTTATTAAAGCTAGGAAAGAGTAGCACAATTTTTCGCGATCGAGCTTTTGGGTACAATTGAAATGCAAAGAGGAGGAAAAAAATCGGTACCCAAAGAACCAAACATTCCTCGTACGTGAGAAATCGTTTTACCGAGTAAATAAAACAAATTCTTGATCCGCACGCTTCGATATCGATGTGGCAGAGTCGTTGATTATCGGTCGTATTTTACGGTAGCAACGACAAATGCCATTAAATACTATCGGCCAGCTGGAAAGTTGGAAAGAATGATAAATCCTGCAGCCGCGAACGAGCCAAGGCTCGTGGCTGAAACTTTCGTCAAAAACAATAATCGCTCGCCACAAATCATCGGGCGACGAAATGATTGTACGTCGAGCCGAGAACGAATCGACTTTTTTTCACGTCCCTTCACCACAACCCAAATCTCTCCTGCTAAAACTACGATGTCGTTGCGCGTAGAAAACTCGGGTGATGACAAATACGTATTTCCTGGACTCCACGTCCGGCGAAATCATCCATTCGCGATACGTGTTCGCGATGCTTGTTCGTGCGAGAGAAATTGGTCGAAAAAATGCAAACGAATCGGGGTGACATTTCCACGAGCGATACCATCGAGCGGATAAAGGAGTAAAACAAATCCGTTAATCGACTCTTTTTACACCAGTTTTCTCCAAACTTTCTTACCTGGATCGAACAACTACTTCCCGGACAATGAACAACTCTTCAATGCTAGTTTCACCTCCCTTCTTTCTTTCCATCGCAGCGGTGCAGTGGACATCAGAGTGTGCCATTTTTGGTCAACTTTTTTTTTTCGCCTCAAAAACAGAACGTGTAGTTTCAGAGAGGTAAAAAAAGGCTGCTAAAATTTGAGCTCTCGATATTAATATTAAGAAGTGGCTCATTGAAAATTTCTATTTCCCATTTAAATAACGTGGTGAAAAACGTTTTCTATTTTTGAGCATTGAATTTACTGTATAAATTTTGTCATTTATAATTAATAAATACGAACCCATAGTTGTTTAGGCTTTAAAAATGCATGTTTACCAGAAAAACTGGTCCTAATGGCGATGAGAGTAATCGCCATATCCTCGAAAAATGAGACACCCTATTGGACATCTCATTCCAAACGAAATGGCAATCAACGAATTTTGAATATCAACGTCTTTAATACGACGGACAAAGTCGGGTAAAATCAACGACCACGAACCTTTTTTTTAAACTTATTTCGTCTACTCCTGTAGGGTCGTTTTTTTTCAAGGTTGCAACCGATAAATTCAGCGCGTCTAATGGAAAAGAAACTACTTTTCAATGGACGTATTTCGTTTGAATGGCCGCGTACAAACGAAGTTTTTACCCACTTAACACGAATGATTCGGTCGGAATGAAAGAAACTGCGCGAATGTTTTGGTCGCGTAGGCAGCGTAACGCGATCAGCAATAATCCACAGCCGAGAGTCGAGACGGGTACTTCGGCTAATGGACGCTGTTAAATCTGCGTCGGTCCATCATCTTCGCAATAGGGATTTCGCATCGCATTTGTCAAAACAATTCGCATCGCTGTATTGGAATGGTAGCTGTTAGGGTCGAAAGTTGGCGGAACGGGGCGCGCGCCACTAGCGACGGTGTCTCTATTATTTATGCCGTGACAGGCAAAACAGTTGAATATTTGATCGACTCGTAAATAATAAAACATTCAGCGCGTTTGATCGGCGGGTAGCGTCGCGTAGTTCCTGTCTTCTCCTCGTCTCTCCGTGCTTCTCCCTCTCTTTCTTCCACTTGCCCAGCTCTCTCCCCCAGATTCGCTCGTCGAGGAGCCGGGCGGGGAAAAAACCCGTAGTTTTTCTCGCTTCGAGATCGCCGTACCTTTCCTCGATCGCGATGATAAAATTGTGACAAAAAAAAAATGACGAAAAAATGATAAAAAAAGGGATAAAAAAAATTCACACGCTTCGCGGAGCCAGCGAATATTATTCAATCGGCGACCGGTAGAATCCACCCCGTCCACCCTCGTCGCCGTGCCGCATCCACTTTTCTGAATTATTACGAAGCTTCCGATATCTGCACTCTCCCGTTTCTCCTGTCCACCCCATTTTCCCCCCTCAACCTCGCTGCCTCCACCTTTTACGAAACTTTCGTCGCTCCACCATGTTTTCGCAGGCTGGAGGCTTTTTTTCTTATTGCTTATTCACCTCGGTATTTAGCTCCTTTGGTCCATTCGCGCTGCGCTGCGATTAATCATTCATCGAAACAAGCAAAATGCTCTGATTTAATAATACCTTTCGACTTTCGTCCACGGATCCATTAAAGTGAAACGATGGATTTAAGCGTAACGTTGCGACGTCCGTTCGTTTTCATTATCAATTTATACTCGCCTCCTGCCCCTTGCTACCAGACGTTATCCGTTCGATTAATTCTCGTAATTTCGCTAATGCATCTACCACCGAACTACGGAATGTGAATTTGTTTCGGATGTAATCGGTAGTTGATCAAAAACCCTGGGAATCACCACAATTTACCAGAACTCGTAGCTACCTTGATGTGATCGACACATCAGATCGATGCGATGATGGGTGGGAAAATATAACGACCGAGGAAACGAGCTTGCAGAAAATGTACGGCACATTAGACGATGTACGCAGATTGTACGCGTCAAGATTCTGTATCTTCAGCAATCATACACGCGGAGTGCAATCCGTGTTGATTATTGGATGAGAGCTAACAATGGTAATCGCAGGACGGATCGATTCTCCTGGCGAAAGGAAGTTTTCAGTAGTACAAACAACGTCGAGGGCGCCAAATGTGCTGTGACGTGTGTAGAGCACGGAACGAAACGCGCGACAGGCGAGAAGTCTAGTCCAAGTATCGCGCGCAACTACTTAAAACTTAGCGTACTTGTCAGGCTGTCCTCATTCCTAACTTATGCTTACTTAACGCGAGTCAACTTAACTGGACTCAAGTTTGAGTTTACCTTTGTTCTCGCGCGTAAGTCTGATACACCGGCAACAGTTACCTCTAATAACCGAATAACTTCGAGGGGAAGCTCTTGAGTATAACAATAATTGCAGCTGCGAACAGAAAGTCGAGACCGTACTTTGCGTTTGGTAAAAAATGTCTTTGGCCTGGGTATATTCAGTTCTTGGCCAATAGTTATCCAACGAATTTGGGAGAGTATGAGACGAATTAAAAACTTCACTCCGCATCTGTTCACGATCGAGGACTTTGCATTTCTTTTGTTACGTTCGTTTTCTCCATCTTCCGTTCGCCCTCTCGATTACCGCCCCGCCGCTTCGGGACTTGGGATCTGATCTGCTGCTGCTGCTGCCGCTGAAAGGGAGCGAGAGAGAAATAGTGTAATACTTTATCGCGTTAATTAGCCCGGTGAATATTTTTGCAACGGCGAGACTTAATTGATTTTTTTGCGGTCTGATTGAAAAGCGCGTGGGAGTGAGCCCATTGAAGTTGGAAGATCAGAGAAATTACATTAGTCTATCGCTCTCGAAAAGCTGTTCTTGAATACAACGCTTTCAGCGACTCGCATCGTCTTGCCGCTATTCCGGGTCACGTGACGCGGGGTAATGAAATAATACCCAATATTTGCCAAGCGGCGACCCGCGACTTTCATTAAACTCGGTAATTCCGTTGAAAGGCAAAAATTTCAGCTGTTGTGAATAGAAACCACTCGAGCTGCATCGAGCCGACCGGATGAAAGGGCGGTAACGCGGTTTGACAAACTTTTAACCCACATCGCGAATCGAACCGTCCCCTGTCCATCGATTTCATCGTTTATTCGTCGTTTTTGTCGCAGGTCGTTCAACTGCTATCGATGCATGGTCATTCACGAAAAACATCAGAACGTTCTCCAGTACAAGGAAAGTGAGTGGTATTACCCTCGAGTAATTTTCATCGATTCGTTAACTCCTTATCCGACGGCTCGCTAAATTTTCATAAAATAATATTATCTCACCCGCAGCGTATTGCCTCCCCGCTGGGCACGTGAGCTTGCACTCCGCCTGCTCTCAACTGGCTGGCGATGCAGCTCTGAACTCGTTGTTCCGTTCCGGAGCAGCACCATCTAGATGCCCCTTCGGAGGACCATTTCTCTTCAGTTATAATCGAGGCCAGGGTGAATGCTCGAATCCACCCTCCTTGGCAGAAGCTTGCACCTACGAGTCTCGACTGCTTTTACGCTACCAAGCTTGTCACGATGTGCCAGGTACAGAGAGCACAGGTAAATATGAAGAATTTTTGTATTTTCTCCGATAAAAGTTTCAAGCCAAGAGCTCGGTAGAGTAATGCCTAATATTTCACACCGAAAATCTCAAATATTAATTTCAATAAACGTGATATCGGACAAACTAGTAGAATTAATGGTATTCGAGCCGCGTTATTTGTTTATCACTGCCTGCTCTTCGTTTCATTCAAAATCCAGCTTCCTGCCTGAACGAGGAAACAAACCAGAGAATTTTCCTGTTCGTTTTTTGCCGGAATCAGGATAGTAAATACGGTAACAGATCGGTGGGGGTAATAATAAAAATTACTGACTATTTGCGGAGCAGCGCAGAGGGAGCGAAGTGTCCCTTGGATTAATTGATCGAGAGCTTAGCTACTGATGAAAATTCTGTTTCGGTGTAATTAAGATAAAGTTTTGTCGCGAGGTAATTAATTAACGGTCAAATGAACATTCGGCTAGGTGGATATGACGGGCAATATCGTACCACTTACGTGCGCGATTCACGCGGCGACGGGTGGGGGAAGCTTTGTTGTAAATAACAACGAAGTCGAAACGATGCACGATTAATTTCACCGCGTAATATGAAATTCACTTCGAATTCCTAATCCGATTCGACGGCAGAGATGCGTGGTTCGTAAATGAACAAAGCCTTTGATAAATCATACCGCTTCATGCGCACAGTGGAGGAATTGGAGTGCCTAGCAACGTGGAGAGAAGGCAGCACGAATTATCTCGTCGCACGTCTCAATGCGGAAAGGCTAACCACCGACGAGGATCGCTACAGGTGCTTCGTCTACGCGAAGAGTGGAAAAAACTCGTGGAACCTGGCACAGAGCGGCGACGCCACCTGCAGCGGACTGCTCATCGCTACCGAAGGCGCGAGAACTCTCAACATGACGCAGAGTGAGTGCATTCGCGTCAAATTCGCAAACGACGCGTTCCTCCTCTTTCGAAAAACTGCCGCCTCCACTTTTCCCATTCCGCCATTCGCTCGACTCGCTGGCCGCGATATCAAAACCCCGACTTTTGCGCGACGAATCGTCTCGGGTGAATGCGTTTGAATTTCGCGACGCAAAAGGTACGCAAACGCGACCTCGAGAGGTTCCTTTCTCTGCCACGCTACGTCCACTTTTATCCCCGCAATTCGATTCGGTCTCCCAATTAGCTCTAACAACAGCGACATCGCGACGGTAGATACGAAACAGTTACATCTGGTTACTCACTCTTTCGAGCAACTTCGCCGATTCGCGAAGTAATTTAGACTTCGGAACAGAAACAACGGAATACAATTAACTACAAACATTCAGGTAGATGGCTCGCTCGCCACGTTGTGACAAACGATATCAATGGAAACGTTACTTTCGCAATGTTCGCGAACAAAAGTTGGAGCTACTTTCATCGTAAAACATTGTATAACGCTCTGACATTCATTCGTGCTCGTTTACCGTTCGCGAATTCGGATTACCGCGAACTTCTCGCCTCGCGTCTTCGAAGCGTTACGCGACACAACGCGTTTTTTCCGCCGTGTTTCAATTTGCTCTGCAATAACATCTCCACGTCTCTGAAAAACTCCCCAATCCCTGTAAGATGATTCGTGATGCGGAAGCGACCACGGCACGACGAGGCCCTAAGCCTCTAGATCATTTTCTGTATTTTTTGAGCACCCGGTACAAGCTTTTTTGGTCTATCTCGAACAAAGTCATAATAGTTTGCGATAATTCACCTCCAAAATTCAGTGCACGGGGACCCTGTTCAAAAAAAATATATACTTGTATTTTTATAAATATATATATGGGGCCTTCCACGCCAACTCGACCAGTGTTCAACCTGGATCGAATTTTGTTTCTATTTTTTATCACTTAATTCGCAGTTTTGAAATTGTCAAACCCAAGATTAACACAGGATCAAATCGTATAGTTGTTTTTAAGTTGAATACAAAAAATGCTTGTATGTTTTAAAATATACGAAGTATAAGACTTTATCCTTTTTACGAATAACCTCATTTTTAACTGAAATTGCTTGTAAAGTATAAATTATAAATAGAGTGAAGCAAAATATATTTTTTCAACAAGTTCTCGAGGGGTCTGACGTGCCCAGGTCTATCGTGCATCGGTATCATTGAATCTGCGACTTCCGTGAACGAACGACGAAAGATTTATTCCCACTCGACACGAGGATCTATCTCGACGTATTGTAACCGCGTTTCGCGCGGCAAACGTGAATTGAATGGCAGACCGCAGAAAACGAAAGGGGTCCAAACACGTTTATCGAAGCTCGTCGAACGCGTCGATTCGTCTTTGTGAAAATTTGTCGAAACCCGGTGATTTACAGCGGGGGGCATCGATCTTTGGTCTATGGGAGGATCGCTCGAATTGCCCATCCATATTCATTGCACCGATCTGATCTAGTCGGGCGAAGCTTGTTCGCGAGTAATGGTCCAATCGCGTAAAAGTGCAGACAGCGATGGAATAGGAAAAGTGTCCGGCGTAACCTATAACTGTTTGCGAACGTACTCGACACTATTTTCCACAATCACGTTTATTGATCGCGTAACCATCGCGTCCCCGCCGACAAAACGGAGCAGCAAAGTCCGGGAGCAGGAAATCTGACCTGGCTGAAAGATCGCAGCTTATTTAGCCACCGGCAAGAAACTCGCCAGCTTAAGCGGGTTTTCGACTTTGTCTCCCCGTTTTTAGGTCACCGTGTTGAAAATTCCTTGGGACCGGACGTGTTATTCCGCCCAGCATCGCCGAAAGCGCCGATCACTTTCGAGATTTTGCCTTTTTTTGCTGCGTTTTTTTTTTTTTTTGCCTCGATGTTTTTCCCCCCGACGCAAACAACGTTGCCCCCGGTTGGCGAACACGAGCGAAGGCCGAGAAAAAATGTCCGGGGAGCGGACGCTCCCGACGAGGCGGAGGATGACGAGGATCGTTACAAATTTCGGAAAGACTCGGTCGAAAGAGAAATGGCGCGTGAATACTCGTAAATCAAATCGCGGTGCACTGCAATAAATTCTGCTAAGCGTTAAGCTGCTTAAAAATTCCAAACCACCGGCGAATTCCCCGAACGTTTCGTTACCCCATCCCAATGCCGAGTCGGCACCGCGCGCCGCGACCCATCCTCGCCTAGTCCCATTTAAACTTTCCACAATTCAGATTACAGCCCAACGTACAACTTCATCCCGACTTGACTCGATAATATTTCCTTCTTTTTTTCAATTGTGTCAACGTTTTTCTCCTTTTTGGGCTTTTTTCGCGACCGAACAAAAAGCTTCTCGTTATTTTCCACTTCGCGAGGTTCTCTTCCTGAAAAACACGAGAGACGGGATCGTGCCTGAAATTCTAAGACGGAGAGGTATCGCGATATATACGCGCGGAGTTATGTTGATCTTTCGTATCAAGATACCGCGTAAGAGGAAAGCATGTTGTTCGAGATGCCGCGTTGTCTCACCACCGTTAAGAGATTATCGCGGCTCGTGAAATTGTTCAGCCAACTCGCGGTGAATATCGATCAGATATCCTCGAGAGGTGACACTTGGCATAATCATCTTCCTCACTGTTGACAAAACCAACGAGCCGACCTGATCAAACATGTCGGCAGCGTCGAGTTCTCGTAACAATTGAAATTTAACTCGCGACCCGCCATTATTAACGGGGATTTATACCCGGCATGATCAACAATCAGGATCTGCGACTTCACCAGAGTCCTCAAATTTCAGGTCTGTCCGATGTGGGCTGCGAATTTCCCGACTGGGTAGTTTCCGCTGGTACGTGGGTCGCCCTCGATTTGGTTGCCCGCCTATTGACATCGCCGAGAAATCTCACGATTCTGGATCACGACGAGACACGGCTTGCCTGTCGTACCATAGTCAGCACCGATGTTCAAGCATCGTCGATTCATAACCAACGACGAGTAATGTTGGTGGTTAAAGTGACGCGAGGCTGGTGAGTATGGCTCATTTTTTCCGGAATTAATACGTTTTCCCATGTTATTTCACATGCTAGTGACGGACTATTGGTTTTCTGAAACATCTTGTTCCAAATCCTCGTGCCTATATCCTTATTGCGAAAGTGGAGAAGAACAACGGTCGTTGTGGGATTCGAAGTGGTTCCAGAAAACTGATAATTCCGTGCAGAGCGATGTCACGCGTGGAGAATTCCCCTCGCGCGGAGAATGATGTTTCGTTTAGGAGTGACGTTTACAAATTTTCGGGGTCGTCGAGGATAGGCACGTTCGAAATTCGCGATTCATTCCAACTCCAGATTCGGCAAATCGCTCGTCGTT
This sequence comes from Arge pagana, assembly GCA_963969455.1. NCBI lineage: Eukaryota > Metazoa > Arthropoda > Insecta > Hymenoptera > Argidae > Arge > Arge pagana. The sequence continues at coordinate 5,256,408 of OZ018308.1, read as the reverse complement.
TGTTGATTCAAATGATCCTTTTTATTCGAAACGATTCGACGTGCTCGTTTGCTAGGGCTTTTAATTTCACTGGGTGACGGGTAGGCGCCCTTCCACATAAATTCTTCGGCCAACAAACAGGCGCATTTATATCTTTGGAAAACACGCTACTGTTTGCTTTTCGATAATAGGAACCGGCATATTCGCGAACCTTGGAGTTTGCTTGTTACATGGATAGTAATAATCCGTAACGAAAATATAATCGCGATTCCGGTGCCGTACATTTCTGAGAGCAGGAGAACTTCGCGGAAGGAGAACTCCGCCGGGAAGCTTTTGCACGCGGGCTTCGCGTGCGCCCATGCTCGAAGCCCCTGCCGCCCCTACTGACACTCAACCTTCGACGCTCACCTCTGGTTAAGCGTTAACTCCAACGCAAATTGACTCTTCGTCGATTTTCTTGTCAGCCTATCTCTTCCTCTCAATTTAAACACCGCGGACACCCTTCGTTGAGTCTACTACTTTTTAATTTCACCCTTCTCGCCGACGCGGAGAAGATTTCATCGCGTTTCGATTGGAATTTTACTTTGTTAACCCTCGCTCCTACTTCGGCTCGAGTAGGCCACGTAGCGGTGGTGTTACGCGATGGAACGCATCGCGCATGGCGTATTCCGTAAGATACGTACCCACCAACTCTTAAGCCATCGTCCCCTATCTTATCTATGATTTCCCTTCGAATTATTGTTCAAAGCTCCCCGGAGTAATGAAAACTGAATGAACGAGAGAAATAGTACCTACATCCACGCTGCTTTCCAAGCGTATAAATTCTCAAGTTTGTTCTTCTCTGGTTCTTTTGCCAAGCAGATCCACAGCTAGCGTAGAGAAGCTTTGTAAGCTGATTAGTCATTTCCGACGGATAAATTTCTCCGTGTTTTCCCGTTTCCTCTTTCGAATTCGAGCCTGGTCAGACTTGTTTCTGTTATCGTACGATCAAGAAAACGGGAACTGAACCGATGCAGGGAAGCGGAAAGCGGAAGGTTTCGATGTTGGAAAAATAAAGAATGCAATTTAACGTTACGGTCACGAAGCTTGAAAGACGCCAAGTATCAAACATTTCCGTATCTAAAGTTTTACCATTTAGTCGGGAAAGTTTGTCTCGCGCATCAGGAGTCGTGGGTCGTTATTTTTCTGACATTTCGCTTCGCTTTTTCATATTGAATTCTAACACAGCTACGAAATACTTTTTAGTACGAGCGACGCTCTGATTACCTCTCAATCACCTGTCCCCCGTGCTACGCCCGCGTAACCCAACATTTACTACCCTTACCTAACGTTCTCCCGAAAACAACGAGAAGAACACGCGAGGAACGCTACTAGAACATACATTTGACAACGTGATATTGCAAATATCCGACATCTTCCCATCTGGCAACTTTCCTTCAAAGAACTCTCCGCTCCTGAACGAAAATACTCAACCTGCCGGCCCTCTTTTGACCGTCCTTTGAATTTATGAGTCCTCGACTGACAAGCATGAGTCTCAAACTTCACCTACTTCCCGCTTACAACCAGACTCATTCAGACCTCCGATATCTCTCCGCAGAACCTTCGACGTATATCCACCAACGCGAGGCTTCTTTCAACCTCTTAAATCCTCTGCCTGCTACCTATTTACCACCATCGCATCTGACACGACGATAAATTCGGATCTTTCTTAGATTTTCAACTTCTACATTTGTTCGAGTTGCTACGAAAAGGGTAGACAAATTATAATCGTACTCCTGCCGCTTTGGTTCTCCGAGAGATATCGAATTTTTCGGAAAGTTGGCTACAGATCGAAATTAGTCATTTTCGCATTTTCTAAAAGATATCCTCCTTATATTATTTCAAATATTCTTGCTGAATCGTTAATTTTTTTTTCACGTTTTCCTATTCGTTATTTACAAGCTGACTCGATGTACAACATTTTTAGTGCGCGGAGCCGGAATGAATTATTGCTGCGCAAATATCGCGTAGCGTTCATCCGTAGTTCGGAAAGTCCGGTTATGGCTTCGTAAATCACATCGAAATCTCGTCATCCGAACGGCGTACAGCCTCGTTAAGAAAAGCATAACAATAATTATAATGCAAAAACTTGGCTATACTCTCGACGCATTACGCTCACCTGCTGTCGCAATTTTCTTAAAGGTTAACGGTCGGGCGCATGTTTCTTCATATTCACGTAAATTGAAGACAAAAATGAGTAACGCCACGAGTAGCATAATGTGCTCTGACATCGCACGAAGAGTCCGCTAGAATGTCCTCTTCACGTTTCGTTGTTGGTCAATTGCTTGGAAAATTATTTCAAACAGTATAACAGTGTCATTCGCTCCGCGAACGGTTGCGAAGCAGCAAAGAAAGATGCTGGCGGCAAAAGAAGTACTCCTGCTTTTACTCCTAGTTACAATCTTCGCGGTATAAACGACCGTTTAAATCATCCAAAGTTGCATAATATTCTTTGCTAGCTATCGCGGTAGGAAATGGCATTTTCATGACATTTACGAGCACCACAATGACGACGAAAGAGGCGCAAATAACGGAAGGAGGAAGTGGAAGAGACGCTCGAATGAGGGACAACGCGGTCGAGTGGAAAAATCAATTCATGCAGTAGAAACAACGGTGTAGCTAGGGGTAGATTTGAATTTCGCGTGTATCGGTTTTTCCACGCGAAATACTTTCGGTCGAATCGTTACGAAGGACGTTATATGTATTTATATCTTGAAAGGAAGAAACGATTTTGGTAAATTTACATCGGCACAATTAATGACGATTAATCGAGATTTATGGATGAATAGGACCACCTTATTTATCGTATATTTGCGATAAAAATATTTGTTCATCTAAACGTAAAAGTTTAGAAATGTAAATTTTATTTTTAAATTTATTACTTGGGTATTGAATTGTTTATACGTTTCCACCTCTCTTGCATATATTCCTAGACCTAAATGTCGGACACAAAAAGGTTTTCAGCTGTATTTGATTTATTGCCAGTTTCGGCGGTCTCTTGCCCCAGTGTGCGGCGATGGAAATGGCAGGATGAGTCTCTATGAGGTATACACAAAACCCATTGGAATATTGTGGTCGGAGTCAGGTTTCGCTGAAGATGATATAAAATGCGGGATATCGGGGCTCCGAGTTCGCAATAAAGAAGTGTTCTGAGGAATGTCGCGTTGGATTCGAGGCCAGTCGTAACGATGAAATAAAAAGCAAATCCTATGAAAGTTTCTAGGGAGATTGCAGATGTCGGATCACATTCACTCTACCGGTTCCTTTCCGATTCACACATTTTCGCGATACGCCTCGCGTGCGTCGACAACGACGTGACGAAGCCATTTGCAACGTTACTCATCAACGAGTCCACTTTTTTTCGTTCTTACAGCAAAAATGGATACGTGTGTGTCGTCTTTCACAAAAGGGACGGTCACGTTATCGAGATGCAACAATCCGACACGTGGACACAATTGTCCGAGGACGTGTGCAAACCAAGTTTCTTCAATCCCCACTCAGCACCGTATACGACGTTTATCAGTAAGTAGCCAACATCGAACCGTGACTATTAGAAGACAAAAAAGGAAAGGGAAAAAAACCATAATCAAAGCATGATCTTCGTCAATATGTGAGAAGCGAATTACTAAAACTATCTGCCAATGGACGGCCAGTGCGAGAGTAACGGACGACAGTGGCTCAGGCAGTGATTTTATGTAAGATGAAACGGTCGATTATAAAGTGTAACCGTCCCATAGACGATCTTATACGAGTTCTTTGTCGTAAAACACGCCACGTTTCTTCTGTCGTGATGCTGTGGCCGAGTGGATGGAAAATTGAACGCGTAGATTCAAGTTTACGTCGAACATTCAATCCTTTGACTCGTAGGCGAATGATCTATGCGACCGAGATAAATGTAGGAAGACTAATATTGTATTTGCGTACGAAGTAGCACCGAATCGAGGAAAAGTCCAAGGAACTCGGATTTACCAACGTACTACGGAATTTTATCACATCCTACAATCTTATCATTTGTGCCGAGTAGTGTCGCGTATACGTTGAACAACCGGAAGCACGTGGATATGCGTGCGCGTTCTTGTTACGACGCGTGAATTTAGGATAAGATAAAACAGTAATAGCCCGGTATTTCTTGATTGTAGTGAGTCGGGTATAAGTTTCAGTAATTGAGAAAAAATATTGTAGAATAATTTACGAACGAGCAATTTGCATTAAAGCGTGTTTAATTTTCTGATATGCTCATTCGTGGTAGTTTTAGATGCCTCGCGATTCTCGTCGCATTTCTGTTTTCCGGTGTTTGGGTTATAAAATGTTTCCATATTTTCAGCCTCCGATCCAATCTTCCAGCAGTGTCCGCATCTAGGAAGTTACAAGGTCGCCTCGGCGATGAGATACCATTCCACGGATCGCGTTAGGGATATGTTTGCTGCTAATGGAGACCGTAATACCGACGGAAATGATGGGGATGCCGTAGCCCAAGAGGTACGGGTCACACCACCGCTATCTCCATCTCCTACGCCGTGTCATCACGATACCGTGACCGGTCTAGACATCGGCTGCCGCAGTTCCCATCGTATGGAATTCGCGACATCCTGTACGGACGAAGCTCTCTCCGGTTAGTATCACCCGTTAACTCGTCAACACCGTACGCTCTCCTTATTTCCACGTAGTAATTCGAGGATCCGGGAAATTTTGCCCTAGACATCGAACTCGTAAAACGTTCCGGTACCAAATCGGTCGCGGAAATAATTCGATGCGAGACCTTGCGAATAGCGCATGGTTAGTTCCAATCAACTGACGCAGTGTCGCGTATACGTGTATTTCGGAATATCTTATCGTTAGACTTCTGCCCCGCGCTGCAACCACAACCAGCGTTGGTTAACTGCTAACGGGTAGATAGACTTCCGGTAAAGCTTTGCCACATCCCATAGCAACTTCTTGCAAATCAACTCAAGTTATCACACCCCCGAGCTAATCAACTCTCGGAAGAAGACGCTTCCTTGAAACCTTACATAGTCGATTGGCGATCTGTGAGGCTTGTTCGATTGTTCTGCTAACCATTTTGAATCCCGTCATTGTGATCGCTATAACGATCTTGGCAAGGTTCATAACGTCGTGGAATATTAATTATGAAATCGATTGCCAAGGAGGATAATATCATCGAGGAAGATGGCAATAGAATCATTTGATCTAAATGTTAAACGTCGGCGCCAAGGTGTCTTCGTGTGTAATGAGCTCAGGGTAAAAAAGGCTCATTCTCGTGAATTCTAAAGCTTATCTCTACTTTAAAAGGTACTTCATATCACAGTATGTAGGTAGCTGGAAACGTGGTTATTTTACCAAGAAAACGCATTCTCGTTTCACATTTTGTCAATCCAACGTTGGTTCGAACGATTCCATCGCAGGAGAATTCTGAGTTATGTACGTGGAGTGTTATTCGCCAGCGTTGATTTCGCAACGCTTGCATAACCTTATGGCAAAACCGAGATACCTCACGATACCGTATCGACGTACATATATGCACGTTATCGTAACATTCGATGAAGTTACGTAAGCATTTAATGTATTGGCTATATTACAGCCCATTTCCCGGTGAAAGGGAGAAAAGCTTGAAGAATTGAATGGTTGAAAGGGGTTGAAAAATGCACAGGGGAGAGCACTCGAATCACTTGCGTTTGGAAAGGAACAATTCATGGTTGAAGAATTTTCTCTGGGTCGCCTTACTTCTTACTAAAGAAATCCCCAGCGAAATCTATGCTCGGAACGATAAATAATAACACAGCCGAGAACAAGCGACCAGCACTTGAAATTCGCTGGGATAGACAGCAGACTCTTCCTTGTTCGAAATAAAGTTTCGATTAATGTTTGAAAAGGGTCTATCTCCTGTCAAATTAGGTTAAGTGTCGTCAAAATGGCCTTTTACTCATTTTACGTTCCACGCCAACTTTTACGTCGCTTCCTCAAACTTCTCAGAACTGTGTTACATTCTCATAAATTATGTTGGTCCACCTGGGAAATGACGCGATTGTGAAAAGTGGCCGACGACGTTGATATCGTGATGTGCTCACTTGGGAATCTATCGGGCCGAATGAACGGGAAAAAAGGCCGAACCGGAGAGATACAATTCCGTCGATATACGAATCAGGAGAGAGAAACAGAGAGAGAGAGAGAGAGAGAGAGAGAGAGAGAGAGAGAGAAAGTGAGAGAGCGAAGCTGAGTATCAGCAGGAAATAGAAACGAGTGTTGGAGAATAAGGAAGAGCGTATTATAGACCCGGAGCTCGTTGCAGACACGTGAAAAGCTCGGAGCTTCTCTGTCACATCTGAATGGCTCGGTATCCAGAACGAGATCTCGAGCTTTGCCGACTATAATGAGAAATGATAGATTCTCGAATTATCTCAATTCCATTTAACTCGGAGAAAATCCGAGCGATCGATGAAAAATTTATTGAGAATTCTTGTACCGCCGAAAGTCACGTCTCGCTATTATTTTACAGTTTATTGGTGTCATGGCAGCTGGGAAGAAAACGGAACGGCGTACGTGGTTGCGAGTACAGAGGCCGCACGATATTGTCTCGTGTACAGTGCAACGGCCACCGCATCCGCGAGCAATACTGATCTCTCGGTCACCGGTCATTTCGCTTCTTGTCCCAGACCGACGCATCACCGCCAACACGTTTGGCAGGTGAACCTCACCGCTTACGGTAAGACCCATGACAATCGTATCGCATCCTCCTCCCTCTACACGAACTCGCGCCACAAATCGCTCGATATCTCATCACGTTTTAATTTTCTTTTGCGCTTTATTTGCAGCGCAATGCGGTGACGCCTCGTCGTCGTCCTCGTGGAGGTCTAGTTGTGTGGGAGCTGCCCTGTTGAGTCTCTTTCTAACCGCGCTACTGGATAGATGCGTGGCAAGGTGATTGTGCCTCCGCTGCAACAAAGTTTGAACGCTGATAACTATATTCTATAGGAATCTAAAGGTTTAGTGATCTAAACAGGAATTAATGCTAATAATAAGGTGTAAAACTATCGATATAGTACGAATTTTCCTAGTCGTTGCTGATTCAGTCAAATGTGCGAAACTCGTCAAGATTCGACTGTGGCAGGTTTCGGATTGTTCGGACTTCACGGATGCATGTACATAATATTGCTGTCGTATGTACGAATATTCCTTCCTCTTTTACGCGTTCAACGAACATTTAGAATTCCACGATACGATGGGAGGAGGACGAGAAGAAACGGGGAAACTTTCAAATAACGAATATCGAACTGTTGGTTTTACGCGTTTCGTGAGATCTACTCCGCGTATCTTGCCGATCGAAGAGGAAATAATATTTACGACTACGCCAGCCGCGTGGTAGATATAATTGGCGAAGGATTGTGGTTAGTATCGGATATATTCGACCTGGCCGAACTACGAACAACACTTTACCAGGTGACACTTGAAACGTACGCGCTACATCGACGAAGTGGGTGAAAAAAAGCGATTGGACGACTATGCTGGTGATCGCAATGACTGTGCCCCACGAACGAAGCGGTGGTTGTTTCCTTAAAGATGAAGACAAAAGTGGATAGTGCGAGTTCGACTGGTGTTTCATGTTCGGTCGGTGTATACAAATGCCTTGGATCGATGTATCATAAAATAATAAAAGGGTGCTGGGGCCAATATTACGTGAACTGAGTGTTGATTGTCGAATGCGCGAGAGAAAGAGAGAAAGAGAGAGAGAGAGAGAGAGAGAGCGAGTGAGAGAGAGAAAGATGGGGAGAGAGAGAGAGAGAGAGAGAGAAAGAGAGAAAAAGAGAAATTATATTTATAATACCGTATCTGCCACAGTCTTGAATTGACCGAGGTGAGAGGAGGATTCCGATGATAAATAAATCGTTAGGTGTATATCTTGTTGAAACTATCAGAAATCGTCATTATTGTAAATCGTCGATGTTATACGCCTAATTCGTTTATTTCGTCGAATGGTTTGGATATTTTTGAAAACGAAACATTTACAGGGCGTAAGCTTCGGAAAACAGAAACGTATCCAACGATCGGATGAAAAAACCGGGATTTACGCGAAGAGAAATGTTTGTAACGCGAGAATCTATTCGATTGAAACGATTAGATTGTATTCTGAATATTTTTCGTCTATATTAGCGTTACGTATATTTCTCTGGATGTAAATCCAACCTTTCACGGGCCGAACAACTGGTCTCCGGCGAATGGTTATAAAATGACATATCGACGAACCGTAGCAAGAGTATCTAGTAACACGGCATCGATAATAAGCCAAAGCCACACACTAATTGCATTGAAACAGAGATATGCCGAAATATTCTCAATGAATTATTCTCAATCGATTTAGTCACGCTTCGACGAGATACAAATATTTTTGACTTGAACTATTTTACCTAAAAACCGAACTCATTTACATTCCATACGTAAATTATACATTAGTTGATCAATGCTCGCGATGAGCACACTACCTATATAATATAATTGTATGTACCTAATAGTTGGTGTCTCCTGCGAATAATAAACTGTTAATTATTATAATTGTTAGAGTCTGTACAGCATCCAAAATGTCTTCTTTCAGTAATTTCGTACTACGTCAACCCATTTCTCCTCTTCCATGGAATACTGAAACTAAATTTACACTTAAATAAATCAGTGCTTGAAAATCTTCGGAAAAACTATAAAATCATACCAGTTACATGCCAGGCTGCTGCAACAGCACGAAATATTTAACACTCCGTTCGAGGATAATTTTCGACGACTACTTACAATTATATAGATATAATCAGATTATTATCGCCAAAATTATGCTGAAAGCAGGCAGAAGGATTTTAACTGATACTCTAACTAATGTACACAGTATTACTATTACCATTCGATGTAAAGTTGGGAATGATCTTATTTTGAGAAAACCGGTGACTATTACTTATTTTTTTTGCTGTAATTTATGTTCCTGATGTTTTCATGCTTCGCTGATATGAATTGAATTGCAGTTATCCAAAGATTCTTCGGAATCGGTAACAAGGCTACCCAATTTCAGGAACTACCCCGATTCCAAACTCGATGCTTCGAACATAAATCGTGATCGGTCGTTGCTCCAATTCGATTTCTTGTGTTTACGTCCGATATTCGAAGTGTTGGTTTCTGTTAAGCCAAAGCAAGTCGTGAATTTATTTTTGCTCAAAATTATACATGGATCTTAGTACTCTCGAATTGTAAATTAGTATTTACTATAACAACTATTGAATAATGTTTTTCAAATTGATATACAGGGATTGGCCATAAAGTGGAGACTCTAAAATGTAAAAGTGATGCACGTGACGAAAATTTGACTTTACGAAATGAAATCTTATTATAGTATCGTGAATCGTCTCTATTCATATAATCGGTCGAATTACGGACTGGTAAGAAATAAGCCAAGATCTGAAACGAAACTTACTTTGAAAAGTAATTCTTCGGTTTCAGACGAGACTGTCAACCTGTAGTCGTATAAAGGAGGAAATTCGAGGGGTGAGATCTTGCAAACTATCCGAGTAATCACCAAGATTGAGATATTTCGTACCACTTTTCAATGCTCTTTAACTGCTGTAACCTTTTTCATTTGCCAAAATGTTTGAGATTACTGAATTGTGATTTTCAAATTCAATCTTTTTGTATCAGGTTGTTCTGCTATATTTATGATAATTGCCAAGGGAATGCGAACATCCATAAGCATTCAGAACTTATGTAAAAATCAGTTAATTTCGTTACGTGGCGGAATAATTCTGTTTGCAAAGAAATAAAGATCCTATCAAGTTTGTTCAGAGATCTCCTTGGACTACAGTGGAAGAAATCGATTGAATGACCATCCACGCAGCACAAAATACTTCAGAATATTTCGTGTCGTACGCGCCCTTAGTGATAGTTTGTATATGCTGATCGCGTTCTAGCAAAGTCATACATCAAGCTGAGAAGTCAGCTAAAACTCTTCCTGTATAAAATAACATAAGATTTCCTATTTGTAATAAGAATAGAAAAATAGCAAAAAATAATTATCATTATCGATGCTACAAATAATGATGGTAATTCTCTTAATATAGCCGTAGAATACAGATAATTATGATACTAACAGTAACATATTCAAGTTACTGGTAATGATAATGTTAATTATAATGATAACGATGATGGTGATGATGATGATAACATTTATTTCCTGAAATAACGATTACTACATGTAGTTCGACAGACAACGACTTTATCGTCTCTTTAGTCTCTAGCCAGTGTACAGCGAGATCTTGAACCAAGGTTTTACACCAAACGTAAAGATCAAGCTCCCATGATACGTGAAATTATGTAAAATTGATCTGAAATGACGAATGAATGGCGATGGACACCGCGAGAGTTCGGTGCAAAATATTGGATTTACCTCGGTACGAACGATATATGTGTACATATTGTAGTCGCACATATTCATGTATACACAAGAAAAGTGAATGTATATACAAAGTTGTGTACATTATTTGAAGACGACAAAATTAATAGAAATATATAGAATCACCTGAAGTCCGTGTTACGCATCTGACGGCATACGAAACGAAATGTAAATTTATAGCATTCGATGCGTAACATGGTTTAAAGCTATATTATACATCAGGGATAAACTGTTTGGAAAGCCCACGCTTGTAAGCTATGAAAGAACATCTAATTAAATACTGAGTGTTTTAATATCGAAGCATAATATGAACATGATTATAATTTTGTTTTTCATTATTGTATTATACGTGTTACTCAATAACATATTTACAAATAATTGATCCGAAGCTGTTTCATACATGTCAATTGAATCCCTTCCTAATTCCCAACAGAGTTGTTCGACTCGTTTGCTGAGATTCTTGTTTGTAACTTAAAAAGTTACGTTTGAAAACCACTTTTGGTACGAGATCTGTTTATTACTGTCGCTGACTGTCGCTAATTCGTGAGAGTGGGATAACCAATCCTGAGCTGACGTACTACTTTCTTGCTCGCTTTTCCTCGCCCATGTCCATCAGTTATAACGGAGAAAACATAAAAATCTTGCAATATCAACTTGCCAAACAAGCTCTTTTTAATTGCAATTTGTTAGGAAAATTTTTTAATTTGTCCAAATTGTATCATTTTCTTTCAACGAGGAGTTGGATTTTCGAAATAATTAGTCCCCTATTTTCACCTACATCGCGACGCAATCAAAACTCAACAAAATTTCACAAATCAATGCAACGATTTCACTTGAATGTCGTTGCTTTTCACAGTGGCGACATCTGGCAGTTGCGCTCGGGACGATAGCGATAATCGAACAAATGACTGTCAGGTGATGCAGGCTCCGATGTGCAATAATCGGTAATAATTGTTGAATTTTGGACTGCGCAAACACTGAGAACACTTTGATCAGTGCAAATCAGTGCAAATCAACTGTTCCCATAAAATCAGTGACGTGTTGTACATATTTCGTACGAATGTTGATTATTCATTCATTGTTAATTATGTCAAGTGTTAATCTTCAATAATCATTGCTTATTCACTATTCGACGGTGGAGAGAATACATCACCGGGATTGTGTAGCTGTGAATAAAAAAATTAGTAAACTAAATTTCACTTTTACTTGTATGTAGCATCACGTGATGTTATACAGAGATCACGTGACTCGATCGAAATAGGTTAGAAAGAACAATCGGACTATTTGAAAGCTGAGAACTTTTATCCAAAGGATATCGTAGAAACAGTATTGCCGTAAAAATGTATGACAATATAGACAATGTATGCACCGCTCTGGACGAGGTTTCATTGAGTTTGTTGAAATTGATGCAAGAAAAAGTGTCTGCTACTCTTCAGATTGAAGAGCTGTTACGAACTGGTTACATTGAGCTAGCTAAAGCTCGATATATACGTGGTATGGAGAGTATAGGAATACTTCAAGTACCCACAACAGCGGATCAACTAGAAACACTGTTCGAGGTTCATAGAGATGTAGAAAACGGAGATGATATACCACAGTTTACCATTATACAGAAGAAGAAAAACAAAGAAGGCGAAAACCTTTCGGATCCTATCAAATGGTTTGGCGTATTAGTGCCACAAAATCTTCGCAATGCTCAAAAACGGTTTCAAGGAGTGTTACAGTTGGTTGCCAAATGCGCTAATATCCAATCGCAAATTATTTCAACTACAGAAAAACTAGAACAACTGAGAAAAATAAAGAGCAGTTTATCTGAAAAAGAAGAATAAAAGCCTAGAATGGTTTAAATTGAAACCATATCTTATACATTCAATATAAAACTGACAACTAAAAATCAAACGTGTTATTGGCATGATTCATCCTCCTTGTCCAATCTTACATCACGTAATAGCGGGTCATAACGTGTTTATCAGACCTGATAAGGCGTGCTCGTTTCTCAATGTCAATCTCTTAATTTTTCAGAATAGATCAGTAATTCATGTTTTGATACTCGATCAAAGACAAAATGAAAGCAGTGTTCTAAATCGGAAATTTAGTTTGTCCAATGATTAGCTTATTTCAAATGAAGAAAGGATTTTTTTAATTGTAAAACGTTTTTATTAACTTCTTTCGTAACTGTTAAAGACCTGCTTAATAAAATATACATATTTTGTCATAGAGATATAATACATCATTTTCATGAATAAAAATGGAATGCTTTCAGTATGGTTTTCATTGTATGTCATTTTTCTAGTGAAACACATAATTGAGCGATTCTCAGTTAGAGTAAGCTGATCGGGACATCGAAGCAACCTTCCCGTATTCACATGACAAGATTGAATTTCAGAAATGTGCGCAACGTACAATTTTGTCAAAATATATTTTATTCCATTGCACAAAACATACCACGAGACTTTCTTGTGTATTTTACAATTGCCACTGAATTGAGATAGATGTATTTTAGTCAACATTCATATTTGATTAGCACGGCTTTTGTTCGATAATGATACTGGGAATCGAGCAAATAAAAACAATTTTTGTTTGAACCGGGAAAACCTGGCACATGTCTTAAATGAACTGAAATATTCTACAGAATAGATTTGATAATCATTAACCACAAAATGAATATATATGTACGCATGAAAATGCATACATATATATTGCTTCAAGGGCTGGGATATGATTGTAATGGAAAAAATATTTGTAAGTAACAAAACTGTGAATTTGTGCTTTGAAACTAAATTTGTTATCAGTGATGATGATGACTTGTGGTTAGTACAGCTGGTAATAAAGATCCCACCACCAGGGCAAATAATTCCTTTGACTTGAGACCTCCCACCGGAACCGGACCACCATCAGTGGTGGGCAAGTGCGAATGTGTAGCGCTTCCTCGGACCATCAATTCTGGTAAAACATGAACAGTAGCTACGTAAAGAAATGTCCCTGCACTGAATAACATTGCTAAACCTGTTGCATTGACGCTACTAAGTGTTTCCTTGCCTTCCTAAAAATGAAATTTCATTTCACAATAAACATGAATAAACGCTTGACGCAATATGGAGGGTATATCCGTCAAAATTTATTGCAAAAATAGATTACCTTCCCAATCCCAAAATAAGTGAGCAAAGCAAGACACGGAGCTGCTAATGAAAATATAAGTAAATGCCTTCGTATTCTTTTCCTATCCACTCCTTCGTGTAGTAGAAAAGACACAAGACCAAACGCTGCAGGAGCCTAGAAAATATGTATATTGTTACACTTCATTTTCAAAAACACAAATAATGGTCGAACTAGAATGTTTGAAAATTAATTTTTCGACGGAGAAAACATATAAACACACACACCTTGTGTAACATTATAGCTAGGAAGACGATCATCTCTACATCAGCTTGCGAAGTAGTCGCAGCCGCACCTAGTGCCACTCCGTCGGCTGCGGCATGAACTACCAAACCTAACGTAGCGGTTGTGCTCTTTTCTGTGGGCTTACCTCCTTCCGTTGTCTGTCTCGACGAACATTGATCCACCAAGAGCATAAATATAAATCCTAATACGAGCGTAATACCTATGAGACTATGAAGGTCACCTGCGAACGAAGAATAATTTTGTTTCATACATATTTTTTAGATTGTTCTTATTTTCATCAGCCAAATACTATTACATATCACTATGATGCAAAGAATGTTTTTAATTCACACGCATCCATCCCCAAATATACAAAATGCGTGAACGTGTCTCAATAACAATTAACTACTGTTAAGCATTATCTCCTTACTGTGAGAATCATGTTCTCCATGAGTTGCAGTGCTGAATAAAGCTCGTACACCCTCTGGAATAATTACTGCTAAAGCAGTACCAACAAGAAGTCCTGCACCCAAGACCGACACGAGCTGTAGTTTATCCTAAAAAAAAAGTACACCGAATCGTAATAACGTTAGGCAAATTGATTCAGACTTGAAACTCTCACGAACATATGGTAAATTAAATTCGAAAGTAAGTTCCCAATTCGATATTCACACTGTCAATAAAGTATAAGCGAAGAACATTGGAAAAACTCCAACAGATGTCATAGTGTCAATGACATTTCCAGTGTAATAAATGAAAATGTAATCCAATACTCCAGAGAATTGCCATTTTTTTACTCACCTCGGATAAATTGATAACTAGAGGTAAAGACCCGGCCAAATAGGAACCACATAACATAACCAGTGCAAGCAGCCAAAGAACGGTAGTCTGCTCCATTATTCGAACGTTCAATTGCACCGCGTCGATGCTTAAACCTCTTCAAAGATACAATGTCACGAGTTTCACGATACCCAGATTCACTGCGATTTGCTGAGGTATCAAATAATATAAATATTGCAGCAAGTGTTTTCGTTCGCATTTTTTCTGCTACGTAGCCATTTTCGATAGTACGTTACTACCGACCGATCGAGTGGCACTAAACTACAATGAAAGCTAACTCGACTCAGATAAGATACAGTGGAAATCTATGCTACAGACGTCCAGCGCAGACCAATCCCTTGGGCACTCTCTTTGCCGATATTCCTCCACGATAGTTTCTGACAGTTCTAACGCACGAAATGGGACGCGATGGGAGTGGGAACTCGCGGTATCCGCATTCACGCTCGAATCCCCGGCCCATAGAGATATCCATGCCCCGGTCCGTGGCACCGACAGAGTCGCGCGAAGCTTATTGGAGAAATTTTAATTAATGGAGTTCGATAGCGATATATTTTTGAATAGAGCATGAGTTCAACGATTAGCCTGTCTTTTTTCTCTTATTCATGCTCGTACATCAGATTTCATTATAATTGCTTAGGCTGCAGAATCCACGAGCCCTGTTATTTCGGGCCGACTGGATTATCATCGCTCTTATGTCCCGTACATTGTAAACCATTCTAAACCATTTCGCTAGGGTCAGAGCGAACGTGCAACGGCAACAATTCACTTTTCTCAAATATCATATTGGTTTCAGATTCAGGTGTCATACATGCAAACGAGTACTCACTGATATTCTGATGATGTAGCGTTACGTTTATCAACAGATAGTTTACACCTCGTTCTGTAAATTAATCGATCGTTATTCCAAATATGTGGCGCACGAGTAATTTGGAGGAAAAAAAGAGAAAAAAATTGTGACCCACCAACTATACAGAAGTAATCTACAAGTACGAAATACAACTTCAGTTCTGAGAGAAGATGAAGAATAAATGAAATTTAAATGAAGCCTTTTTGTATATTTCGCTGTATAAACAAGTTCAAGTTGTATAAGGACGTGCATGGGTAATTAAAATGTATTATCATTCAGTCATTGCTTACTATCATCTTAATATGATATCAACAATAATATACATACAGAGCAATAATGAATAAAGTGAGAGAAACCTAATCATAGGCATTACTTTGTATTTACTTTTTCTCATCTCATTTCATATAAATTGACAAACTTAAATATATCATTAAGTTTAATAGTAATCATATTACATAGAATAAAATTTTTCAATTTTTTTGTTTTTTATATCTTTATGTTAATGATAAAAGTATCTTATATGGGTTCATTTACTGTCACTGAGAATAAATATTCAAATCTATCAAGTACTAGGGTTTGTAGATGATGTTCATTTTATTGTCCATGAAACAAGATCAGTAGATTTCGATACTCCTAAATAATGAAATAATCCAATACTCAAGTTCACATACGTTCATGATCTGTAGCATCCAGCGATACACGTTTACGAAAATGATCAATGAATCGATGCGTATTATTGGACATTTATTTTCAATAATAACCTGTGAATATCCCTGTTATTCGTTATCTATGGAAATCAATGATTTTTCACAGCCTTCGTTAATGATTGTATTGCTAATTGAAAAGGTTTGATTATGTTATCATGTTTGAAAATTGTCAACAATTTCGTCACGATATATCCCAGAAGTTTAACAAAATATTTGAAATGCTTGCCTTTTGGCCGAGATATGCAGAAAAAGGACGAAGACTCTTGTTCTCGTGATAGATAAGTTTGAACCTTTATTTTCAGTTACCAGTAAGTACCATGGAGATGCGAGATAGACAAAAGCGATGTAAAAATGTTGACCTCGTAGTTCGATACAAAAAATACTTTTCGTTAACATTCTACACATATAAATATAGTCATCATTTACGTGACAAGTGTCAAATCAAATTCATTTTCGTAAGGTATACATTTCTTTGGAAATTCTTTCTCGTGTATAATTATGAATGTCTCAATATTTTCGGCTTGGTATGTTTGCAATAATACTAAGCTGTTCTTTCTCCACCGGAATTTCTACGTTTTGCTGTGGCCTATCTCGCATACCTCCGCGGGGTACGTTTGACCAGCAGTATGATATTAATTCACTTTCGTGTTTGTGGTGCTTCTGTTTGTCATTTTCTTTCTAATACCAATCTTAGCACAGAGGTATTTGTCGATCGATTAACTCGAATTATTAAGATAGCTAATAGCTTTAGTACCCTCCTGTCCTCATCACTCGCTGTATCTTGTAAATATGTACACTGTCAGATTAATAATTAAGGATTATGATAATCATTAAGGGGTTGCCAAGGCAAACGGGATTTAGGGGGGCTAATCAGCATATACGATGAACTGTTGATTGTCCACGTCAGCCACTTCTACCTGCACGAATTGTGGTTGCTGCAGCTGAATTTGCGACACTTGTCTGCCAATGGCGTTGCGCGATCTGGAATACAGAATGATGTTCGATAAATATTACTACCATCAGTGAGGAACTATGCAGTTCATAGTACTAAGATTTTTATTGCACGTTTTCGATACTTACTTAGCTTTAGCATGGGTTAATATGTGAGATTTCAGGTTGGTTGATTGAGCAAATTTTTTGCTACATCCATCGAATGGGCATACATATGGTCGATCTCCAGTGTGAATTCTGACATGCGTCCTTAGATTGAAATCCAAACTGAATCTTTTGCCACAACCCTCGAAGGTGCATTGGAAAGGCTTCTCGCCCGTGTGGACGAGTTGATGCCTTTTCAACTTGGAGCTTTCAACAAAGGCCTTCCCGCATTCCGCACAGACGTGAACCCTGGGCCCGTGTGTGTGAAGGTGCTTGCGCATCGCGCTATTGTCACGAAACATCTTGGTACATCCTTTATGAGGGCAGGCGATGGTTCGTTCCACGCCGTCTATACTAGGCGGTTTTCGTACTTTTAGCTTGTGACCCGGACGTGCAAATTCTGCCAATTGTTTGGGATCAGAAAGGTCGAGACCTGGCATACCATCGGAAACCGAACTGCCAGAGTGGTTGAATTTGGCAACAGACTTGCCAGTCATGTATTCTGTGTAGTCGGGATCAGGCTCTGGGTTGGAGCCCTCATCTGGAACATCCACCAGGTGAGACGCTAATAGGACACTCCCTTTAACAGCAACAAACAAGCAAACCCAAACGAAAGCTATCGTTCTGTTCCATTTACGGTATAAGAAACAACGAAGGTACCCTGACGATCCTGGCAACTGAAAACTATCATATCTTTTGTCTTTTGTGTTATAGCACAGAACGATTTGATCAAAATGTTTGTACGATTGCAATTACTTTCGATCGGCAGAATTATTTGTCACGCAAAGTATTAGATCTCATTGAGGAAAAGCAATGTTGTATTGACCAGTAGAGAAAGGAACTTTAAAAATAAATACTCAATGCTACAGAGTTTATGGCTACTTTTAAAAGCTTATACAATGTTAATACAGTAAACGCGAAAGGATGTACATTTAGAATATTACTGGGATAGAATATGTTGCAGAAAAACGCGCGAGTCTATTACGAATCATAATACCGGTACAATAACGCTATACCGATTGCGAACTATAAAAATGTAGTCCTACAACAATCTAATAACTTCAAGATTAATATGACGTATCGCATTAATTATTCTGATTATTCAACATCAAAATGATGAGGCAAGTATTTCAGTCGAATTAAAATTTAGTGTTCTTTCTCATTGACATTAGTTATATACTACTGGGAACTCGGTCGAAATTAGGTGATTTGGTAAAATGTGTTGTAAAATTGCATATGAATGAACGCAAAAGAATTATCGACCAGCAACATTCAATAAAACTATTATTCTAGCAATTAAAACTGGAATACCAAGCGCAACGATAGGTGCTGATCAAATAGTTTTTGAATTCTTAAAATAAAATGTGCCGATGTATAATGCACACATGGGGAAGAACCGATAGAAACGGAATTATGGAACAGCAACCGAAATTGTAAAGAATTAGAACCTACGATAGTTAATGGCCTCTCAATTTAACACGGTTATTTCGCCGAGGAATACCTAGATCTATTCTCGCAGCTGTGGTATTTTAACGCTTTCATCCGAACAGGGATGTAGAATTTTTGGACAGTCATAAGTGCGCGCGTGTATCCGTCACGTGCGCGCGCACACGCGCGTAGCCGATATTTTCACACCGAGTTTTGCGTAGGGATGCCGTAATTGCATGCGACCTCATATAATAATTCAAATCACATTTCAGCATTGAGATAATAGAGAACCGAAGACTGTGGATCAAATGGAAAAGCAGACTAATCGACAGAATTCGTATATATTTGAATCTGTCCGAACGCAATGTACCGAGGCATCACGGGTAGGAAGAGAATGGTGACGATTTTGACGCCCAACATTTCAAAGTAATTATTTCCCACGAAACAGTAACAACAGCATCGATAAACTTCTTGTGCTCAAGCAAAACGACTCGAAAGTCATGTACGAATGATATTTTTACGAGTTCGGAAAGAAAAGTCGTCGGTTAGTTGCGGGATAAAAAAAAAATTGACCCCCACAGGTCTTTGTTCGCTTGTCGATAGCCTTCACCGCCATCATGCTCGAAATGGCCGATGTAGGCAAAAGAAGCCATTTTCAAAATATGGCTGCCCCCTGACAGCATAATGGCGTTCCCCCGATCAAAACAAACAACACGGACTGTCAACAAAATTGCCGGTATTAAAATACTCATTAATTTGCAATGTTTTCGAACTGTACATGTGCGATGGAACATGGTATTGATCAGAGCAAACCGGAAGTGCGCGCCGCGCGTGTGTGCGTTGGATAATCTTTATGCGTGTGGCATTTCGGATACAGTGGGACAATGGAACGAAATCATTACAGAAATGAAAATGTTGCACGGCTTACCGTCGTCGGTCCCAGAAGCCCACATCGTGACGGAAAACTCGCCCTCAAGGGTTTTAATCTGGACCTGTTTCTGCTCCCACTTCCTAGCCTTGGTCTCCGTGCCCATGTCTCCGAATATTGCGTGGTCTGGAGCTCGAAATCTGGAACTTCCGCCCTTTCTCGCTTTTTTGGGACCTTTCCTCGACGGTCCCGGGCTCGATTCAACATAAATATCGTTCTCGGGCACTGGTATTTGGTCGTAAACGCTCAACGGATCTCCCCCGACGATTTCCTCTTGCGTTTGCAATATGATTTCTTCACGCCCTGGCTCCGGTAATGGTTGCAATGCAATCATAGGTTGCCCATCCTCTCCCTCGATGGTCGTCTCTACGGTTTCGCACGGTATCTCCACGGGTATTGTCTCGATTTCAACTTCCTGAATATCTGGCTGAATCTCTACTTCGGTTATTATGTCCGAGGACGCCATATTAATCTCCGCTGACGCCATGTTACTAATCAAAATGGCTGGCGACGGGTGCTCGCGAGGCTACTCGTCGCGTGTCACGTGATCACACTTTATCCCCGCTCTCAACATTTTTCGTTCTAACGCCATCTACGCGATTTACGAGTAACTACGAGAATACGTGCCGTAGGGTAAATGTTGTCATGTCGATACAATCGCGCCGATGCACCGACACCGTTGTCGAGGAACGATTCCCACTTCTATTGACAGTTCACATTGTCTGTACTCGCTGAAAAATAGTGAGATCCTCGTGGTTTCAAACAAAAGAAAAAGTGAACGGATCATCGACATATACTCAAGCTCGCGTTTACCAAAACACGTTTAAGAAATTCACGGTTTTTGGTACAGAGCATCATATTTTCACCATTGTCAATGAAAGACCGCACTTGCATTCGGAAGTATGTAAACGTGATTGTCACATGACATTGAAACTGGTATACTTCTGTTTTTACTTCTCAAAAGATTTATTATTTACTGAAAATGATTGAACTTATATGTTACTACCACTTTTTTTCAGGTCTTTTTTGCAACGGCATAGAATCACGTCATATTCATTGATGTATTCTAATTTTCAAATATCCTAGTCGAATGAAACATGGATTCAAAAGAATGTATAGAAATCATAAGAAGGCATCCAGAGTTAATATTAACATCCAACTTTCCTGTAACATGGGAAGGAATGCTCACTATCCCGTTGAATGTTACCGACAGGAAAAAAATCAGACTGAAATTGACATTACCAAATTTTCCACAATTCAAAGATGCAGATTTGAAGTTTGGAAAAAGTTACACGGAGTTTCACATCAACAAGTTCAAGACTCAATCTCACCGCTTACTTCAAACCTCATATTCCATTTCTTCCTTTTTGACAAAATTGCAGCTGTTAATTGTAGGTATTACTGATTGCTATTGATGCTGATATATCTCTAGGCATGTTAACAACTAGGTTGTCATTTTTCATTTTTAGAGAGATACCTTTTATGACAATGTTCCAAGTCTGTTACAAGTTACTGATAATTCAGCTATTACAGAGCTGCAAGCTGTTATGCGCTCACCATGTGTAAGTAAACACAATTACATGGGAAAACCACTGGCATGAGTACTGTGGTCACGATGTTGAAACACTATATGAGTCTTCGAACAGGATGTCAGGCTGTCTTCTACTCATGGATTAAACGTAATTCGCCTAGTTTTGGATGAAATTTCTGTCGAGTTGCAACGGGATGTTAACTCAAACATTTGGAAAATTGTATCTTCCGATCTTCCACAATCGCATGGTTGTGAACTAATAGTTGGGACGAGTAACAGTTTGCACGATGTAGCTATTAAACTCATTCACGAAGTTCAACAGCTCCAAGATGTATGGAAGCAATTGAAAAATATCGATCGGTATGTTATAAGAGGTGATCGACATAGTATTACAAATCAAGCTGGATTCAAAAAACGTGTTTTTTTTAGAAATTGTTGGGTTATTGATCCCCTAAAACCAAAACCATATCATCTCTATCGTAGAGTAAAGATTACAGCAACCCTATCAATTATGATCAATGTTGATCCGGTACAACCAACCGCGCTACCTGATATTAGACTTCTGGGTAGTGATTCCGTAGTAGCAAAATACCGAAATATGATGTCAAAGAACTTAGAGGTAACTCGAAGATATCAAAGGTCTATAATACCACATCAGACAATGCATACAATTGAATATCTCACATTTCAGTTATGGGATAAAAATGATAATCTCTCTGATAATATTCGGCTTTTATTGGAATTGGATAAATTTCCTCGGGAACCTGTCTCGAGTGGTATTACAAAAAAACTTGATGGTCTGACCAGCGATGAGGAATGCTGCATTTGTTTTTCATTAGAACTAGCCGAAAATGAATTACCAGATATAATATGTAACAACGAAAAGTGCCGCAGATATTTTCACAAATCATGTCTTCTACCGGTACGCACCGAACAAACTTCGGAATATCAATTGCTATTATATTTAGTAGATTTTAGTTCTGGTATATTTATGTCAATGATTTCTAGTGGCTCCAAGCAGTAACGGGTGATCAAATGACATTCAATCAGGTGTATGGAGTTTGCCCGCATTGTAGTGAAAATATATCGTGTCCTGCAGAATGAACTATCACGATATGGACAACTGTTGTGAAAACTGTATACCTCTGAAATTACTAATAATTGCAGATAATTTTTTTATTTAACATTACAAATCGAACATATATTATTATTTACATAATTTCAACTAGTTTGGGAAATAAATTATAATAAAAATTGAATAATTCTTTATAATTTGAACTTCTAAAAATCACTAACATTAATCAAACACCCGAAAATTCGTAAAATTCAAATCTGCTATCCATTGCACAGCCGATTTATTAAATTCCGGAGTTCCACAAATAAGGACTAATGTCATTGTAGCTGATCGAGATCTTAAGGAAGCAGCGACACTATTTTTGTCTAAATGACCACTCTCCAGTTTCACACCATTCAATTCATCATGCCCATCTGAAATGAAAAAATAAGTGAAATACAGATTCATGATCCTAGAAAGCGACGTGATCTACAGTTATATTTATACTCACCTGGTTGAGATAATTTTATTGTACAAGAAAAGTTCCAGTAATGTGACAAATTACGCAAATCCGTTCGCAATGGAATATGTGATAACGATTTGAATCCAGCTATCAAATGAACTCTCGTTTCTTCCATTTCATTGTCAATTATTGATTTTGCTATGGGATAAAGTGCAGCGATACCCGTTCCAATACTCAACAAGAAAATATGCTCAAAACTGGAACAGAACATAAAATCCAATATTGAATATAACAAAGAAAAACAGATATTATGATCAACACCTCATTTATCAGCACCCTTTTATAGAATCAATATGATAGCAAACCTGTTACTTTTATAAATAAAGTCTCCGTAAGGACCTCTAACATCAATTTGATCGCCAACTTCCATGTTCGCCAGAGATCTACTAAATTTTCCATCAAAATAAATTTTTACTAGAATAACTAAAGAATTATTTGTCCATGATATTGGCGTGTAAGGTCTCGTTGACGACATGCTTCGTAAAATTACATGTTGACCAGGATTCAGATGCAACGTCGCACCATCTGCTAGATATTTATAAATTTAAATTCAACTATTTTTCTTTATTTATCCTATAATTAATGCAATAATGGGATTATTTATAGTTGCCTAATAATTTTTTCGAAATACCTTCGTATTGTAACCGAATGAAGATACAATTTGCACAAGCTTGTTTCGAATCAGAGATCGTGAAAGATTTATACTTTGTTTGTGACAATACATTATTGGTAATAGCGTATGGCTCGAGCAATAATTTTCTTCTTTCCCAATCTTCAATAAGCTTTTGGTGAGCATCAAATATACAAGGATTACAACCATTTCCACAGCAGTCTGATTCTAGAGGAGTACAGGGTCGGTCCTCCATTGGCTCGTGATTCGTCTGCACAAAGAAAGTACTATACTTAAAGATGAAACTAAAATCATCAGTAATGATGATAATATCAATGATGCAAGCAATGCTTTCTTTTGCATGATATATTTTCTATCATTTTGAACTTCAGTCGCAGAATAATTTGGTTGGTTATCTGCCAGGATACAGAGAAATATTATTATCTCTGAACTCCATATTAGAGTTGGTTGATTCATTTGAATTTTATCAATCTATGCAAAATATAGACAGTTATTTCATTTTACCAAATCATCTGCATTATTTTTTCATCGTTGAATATCAACTTTATACTCGGTTGTGTGGATAGGACGAATATATTTACATATCTCACATACATTTTTGAAATTGTTATATATAATCAGATCAGTTTGTTACATTCAATAACGATATATCGAGTGTAGGTCATTTATAAACAAATTCATTACGATAAGAATTTTTAATATTATTATTTTGAATAAATCATATAAATAATACCAAACCACACAAACAATCATAGAATTATTTGTTCCACCAGAGTAAAACAACCAGAATTCCAATTATGGATGGCCCAGATATTCCAGATAGATACATATAAAAGTTTGCTGGAGTTTTTTTTTTATCTAGGACGCAGATAGAAAGAGGAGTAGCTGATGATGATGTACACACGATATCTTTTGACCTTTGCATCAATAATCAGAATAATCGAGATTCATAGTCGTAATCAATAATACTTGACAACACAATCGATTTGGCTCTCGAATTTTTTTAAGCATTCCATGCTTCTTGACGCATTGAATGTTGAAAGTAACGAATTCTGTTGGCAAATGTGGAATTGTTTTACATAGATATGACGTAAGACAAGTCAACAGGCAGTTCGCAACTACGTGGTAAATACCATACCCAACTGATATGACATTTCCTATTAATATTATCTGTTCCATTTAAATCAGACATGTGCACAGTAGGTATTTTTGTTGGCTTATTTTTTTTTTTTTTAGCTATATTTGCTGAGCTGAAGGACACAAATGACGCCCGCCGGTAATAATACCACTGGAATTCGATTTATTGAGAATGAAAATGTTAATAAAACAACCAGTTAGACTACAACGGAGAATTTTAGAAAATCATTTCCAAAAGCATTTTTGTACGGAGTGTCAATTTTATCTTTGTCATACAAAAATGCTGACTGAGTTCATACCGATAGCATGACGAAGTGTTTCAAGCAAGAGTTATTTGGTTTCAAGGGTCACAGATTTGGTACCAGTCATGTTTTGGATGTTGGAGCATAAAAACGCAAAGATTGACTTTCTTCTTTTACGTCAAATGATATATTTTACTATGGAGTTCTTGGAGAGCATTTCAGGACTTGTCAACGATCAACATTAAAAGTTCTATCATTCAGTTTGATGTCAAAAAGCCGGGACAGCCTGCATAAATTTGTTCTTTGCTAACACAAAAACAATACAATAATTGCCACCTACAGACTTGCAAAAGTGGCTGGTATTGAATCATAATGGCCAACATTTGCATATAAAAATATTACAAATTGATGTGTCAACAGCAGATGGAGGAGCTAAAAAGTATTTTCAATCAACCATTGCACACACAAATGCTTGACACACAAATTTCTAATCCACTCGTGACTCCTATACAGATAATTCTTTGTGCTCTCCCACTCCAAAGCAGTTACTATTCCAGAGCATTATTGTTATACATAGAGTATATTCTTGGTGTATCAGATTGCTCCTGGGTGTCAGTGAGAGTAACATTTTGACAGTTCTCAGTTTCACATCGTACAGAACACATGTGAATCTGAGGATAAATTTTTCCTGGTGAACAGGTTGCGGTGCAGTACCTGTTTCATTGTTCATAACAAGTATATATTTTGGAATAATAGTGATGAGTCATGAGTCGATAAATGTGTGGACGACGTAAGCAATGACTGACCAAATAAAATTTGAACAAACAATCAAAGGATGGAGACGTTTCGTACTAATATCTCCACCGATAATGCTACTGATATTCGCAATCTCAATAACAGGTTTGACAATTCATCTAATCGGAATGTGGCTTTTTTATTGAAACTGAATGCAAGTGCCAAATTTAATAGACTACTAGAAAATCATTCGAGTAAAATTGTGCAGGAAAACAGTACACGGAATGAGTTTCGAACAGTGTAGCGTAAATTTTCATGCATAGCGACGCGGATGTTGTTGTTAAACAATTAATTTCTATGGTGATCAACGTTGAACATACACGATATTTGAACGTGTATTTGTTCTTTATGTTCAGCGCCTTCTTCTCAAATGAGAAGTAGAATGTCTAGGACGCAAAGATACGCTTTAGTTAATTATATATTTGATAACCTCTTTGTCCTAGGATAGTTTCAGCCTTTATAATTGTTACACAAAAAAACAACTCGAGACGCATGTTCACATAGTGTAAATATTCATTTCAAGATTTTGATAACTCATTGTCCACCTGACAACTCTCTTGATTTTCCTATAACTGCATTATTAAGCAGAATGAAACCTATTTACAATAGACTAGAAAGATACATACAAAGTTCAAGCCACCTGTATCAGTTATATAACACATGAAATACTCCCCCAGGTGATGGACATGTAAATCAATATTCAAATCAAATCTGCTATTTTCGAACAGCACTCATTGAAAATTTACTGAGTACGTTGCGAAACGTCAACTCCAATTTCTCAAATACAACCATGAAGTAGAAGGTATATACAGATGACCAGACCCATGAATATGGTTTAATGTTTTCTGTATCTGTCAAAAATGATTCTAAAAAAAAAAGTGATAATAATAAAATGTTATTGTACGTGACATTGTGTATTCCTTTGTTCATGAAAGATGTTACTAAACATGAATATGGTTGAGTGGTAAGAACGAATTTGATTAAAAATTAGCATGTATTGAACAATGATTTGTTACAGGAACCATCTACACTGATTTATTTATAAATCATACTTGCCGAATCACATTGAATATAAATGGAACAGAATGTCTCTTGCTTCGCACTAATAGTACTAGTGTAGAAGCATTGAAACTAGAGGCTAAAATTGAACCATACGTTAGTCTGATAATTATGACTAAATCTTTGATCGAAAGCTTGCTACCAGCGTTTCTTATCCTGTTTATGGGTCCTTGGAGCAACAAACATGGTAGAAGACCTCCGTTACTGGCTGGGTCAGCAGGTGAGAAATTATTGATGCAAGTAGCTTATTATAGTAATAAAATTTGAAAAGCTTCGCGATCATCAATGAGATTGTGAACCGTAATGTTGATCTACTCACCGTTACAGGTTACATAATATCGTTTAGTTTACTCACAATTATTTGTGAGTGGAACATAAATCCTTGGTTCCTTCTACTTACTTCAATTCCTCCGACTGTTCTTGGTGGATTTTGCAGTGTGATGCTAGCATCCCATTGTCACGTTATCGATATAACGCGAGATGACGATAGAACCACGTTATTGGCATGGATACAAGCAGTATTTCTAGTAGGACTTGTAGGTGGTATATTTTGCGGACCATTGATTTACAAAGCTAGCGGTTATCGGGCTGTATTCGCTGCAGCAGCAGTAGCTTCGTCAACCGCAACACTTTGGACTTTTTTCTGTATTCCTGAAACAATTGCCCAACGTAGCACGGTGAGTAACAGATATATTACCGTTCCAAACATTTAACCATCCCAGTTTTTTGTTAATTTAGTACACGCCTATTCGATGTTACTGGAAATATATTTCTATCAGTATTTTACATCGAGGTAAACTCAACTATCCACGTAACAAAAGCAAATTCGTAATTCATCTTTGACAGGAATCAATGTGGCGTTTTTTCAAGTGGTCATCCGTGAAAGATCTCTTCTCAAGCAGTTTAACTAAACAAAATCCCCATAACCGAGTGTTAATATGGATGGCAATATTATCACTTTCCATTATAGTATTGGTCTCGGAAGGTGAATGGACCGTTGAATTTCTATTCACAAGAGAACGGCTGGGATGGGATGTTCAAACTTATTCGTATTACAATGGGTCGTCTCCCATATTAGGAATCATTGGGGTTTTGCTTGGAATTAAACTACTTGGTAACTGTTTGGGTAATAAACTATGATGAATCTATAAACATTACTCAACTAAACACATATTTTGGAATTACAGAAAATAAGAATTTACCAATAATACTATTCTTCAAGGTGTTTCCGATATGTTATTATCAGTCTTGGCCTGCGTATCATCTATTGGCGCTGCAATAATCAAGTCATTGACATTTCAACCATGGCATATGTATCTTTCCAGCGCTATTGGAATGTTTTCGGGGCTTTGTGGACCTGTAATACGATCTGCATTATCAAAATCTGTATCAACTGACGATATCGGTAAGCACCAAATTTTCATTTCAATCGGTGCCATCGGCATTCATGCGTTTATTGCAAAAATATGTATTACAAATGGATTTTATGATATTTAGCTCACATTTTTTCTGTCGTTTCGGCCATGGAAACCATCACTCCGTTTGGATCGGCTCCACTATACACTATGATTTATTCTCACTACTTACCACCAATCTATCCATCTCCTGTATGGTTGATATCAGCAGGTTTTTATAGTCTATTGCTAGTCTTTGTATTTGGTATGGAAGTGATGAAGCTTAAGTCTCGCAATACGTTAACCCACGTTCCCCTGATCGAAGAAGATGGATGAAAACAGCTTTAGTGATAAATTAATTTATGTACATCGGACGTCCATTGAATGAACGTTGTATCTTGTACTTAGAGAAGATGATACAGAGAACACGTGCTGGCACTTTTTATCATGAGAATTAAAACTCTCCGAGTTTTATCTTTGTTTTGATGATATGAGCATTGATGTGATGTGATACAGCATTGCACCACGAAATTACCAATACATTCCGCGTAAGCGTCAACACAAAACAAATAAGAAAATCGAGAGATCAAGACAATTCCCGTTAATCTAACCGCCATGAAATAGAAAAATAAACTTCAGTTAATGATGTGCCTAATCTGTATGATAAGAAGACAGTTTACTCTATTTTTTAGTTCAGTTAGGTGCGCTGGCATCACTCTTAAGCGTTCGGATGGATACATAATTCCGCTCTTCTTGTCCGACAAAATATTGTTCACCAAAATTTCTATAACGTGATGGATATTCGATTTTTATAGTGAAATCACACGAACTTAATCGAATAGTCGGGATACCGCATTCCAAACAAAAACACATTGATCATACTCCTTTATTAATTCGGGTGTAAACGGACGTTTTTATATTTTAATGAAAGAACAATCGTCGACACGACGAGATATATCTTACGTAAGCACTGCCTCAACTTTTGATCGTGATGTTGTCTAAGCAACCGCGTCGCACGTCCCTCCTTTCTCCAGATCCTCCAAACCCACCAAGAGACTTACGTAATATTTAAGCGAACTCGCTGAGAATACGAGAATGTGGAGTTTACCAACATATGATGACCAATAGTATAAGTACCTAATCCAAGCATAATATACAACCCATCAGTAGCCTGTGAATCATCCAGATATTTAGGTCTGTCACTATACAATATTTTGACACGTGACTAACGATTTGGTTTCACATTTTCTGATTATTTCCAATTTTTTAAATCGACTAAGATTCACTTTTCATATGCGTCAATCCACGAAATATGAAATTATACTAATACAGCGTTTTTTGTAATAGCTTGCTTAATACAATACTATATTGTATTGTATACTCTATTGTATTGCATAATACATAGTATATAAAAAATACACCAGATCATCGATAATAAGTAATGAAAATGAAAAAATACGGGCCTATAAAACTGACAACTGAAGTCAAATAATTACAATTTGAATAGGTATATTATTAAACGCATACAAAGTAGTCTCGCTGAAGACCTACTAAACTGTTATGAAATGCGTGATGAAATGACCGAAAATGTCCGAATACGTGTTTCATTAACATTGCACAAATGTCTTTTTGTATAGTATATAAATAAATATATAATCTTAAAAAAAAGAACATCTTTTGCCACATTCTTTTAGACGAACAATCGCAATAATTGTTATGAAATAATTTACATGTGCGATTTCAATGAATCACACGCACAATGTCAATAATGTTAAGATGTGATAAAGTTATCTGTCGTTACAGCATATCCCAGTTTCTACTTTTTTATCATCCACCAATTCGCTTACGCGCACTTGCTTGTACCTGTGTATTTGCAGCGCCAACCAGGATGATATCTGATTGTCCGTATCCAAAGTATAATATACCGATGGAAGAAAATTGACCAAAAGACTGCGGGGTAAAATGAGACCCCTTATGTTAGTGGGCAGCTTTAATCGCCTCATTTTGCACCGG
The DNA here is from genome assembly GCA_963969455.1 of Arge pagana. Classification (NCBI taxonomy): domain Eukaryota; kingdom Metazoa; phylum Arthropoda; class Insecta; order Hymenoptera; family Argidae; genus Arge; species Arge pagana. The sequence goes on along the minus strand of OZ018308.1, from coordinate 5,226,371 downwards.
GCTCTCATTTTGCTCCTTGTTCCTTGTTCCAAAAGCAAATCAAAAAATCGAGAGGTCAAGAAAATTCCCGTTAATGTAACCGCTATGGAACAGAAAAAAATGCAGTTTCTGATGTACCTAATCTGTATGATAAGAAGATAGTTTACTCTCTTTTTTAGTCCAGATAGGTGCGTTGTCATGACTTTTGAGAGTTCGGATGCATAAATAGTTCCACTTTTCATGTCTGACAAAATAAAAATTTGTGTATATAGTATATACATAAATATATAATCATGAAAAAAGAACATCTCTTACATGTAGACATTTTTTGAATAGTAATTGCAATAATTGTTATGAAATAAAATACATGTGCGATTTAATTGAGTCATATGCACAATGTCAATAATGTTAAGATGCGATAAAGTTATCTGTCGTTACACGATGTCCCAGTTCCCAGTTTCTTATCATTTAACAATACGCTGGCGGGCGCGCATGTTTGTACCCGTGTGTTGGATGCACCAACCAGGATATCTGATTTTTCGTATCCAAAGCATGATATAACGACGGAACAAAATTGAAATTAATGCTATGATCTCATGCATTGCAGTAACAGACTTTTATCATTTCCTTAAGTCACTGGATTAAACATATATTAGTATAGGCAGTGCAATCCCTACCTCGTTGCTACAAGTATATAGTTGTACTTTTATGATTCAGTCGTTTGTTATACCGTTTAACATACGCTTCGCAACGTGACATGATAAAATTGTTAGTTCTACAATGGTCTAGTGATCAATGTACATTTGGAATTTGAAATAGCAAATACGTCGAAATTTCTCGGAATCTACAATCGATAACGATTCTCTTAAAATGTGAAAAGGCGATGATTCCAAATGGTCATAATTATACACTCAAGGGCAACCCGCCGATTGGTCAACCTTTAAACCACCATTTTCCATTATCCATTCCCTGAAACTCTATGATGCGTTATTTTAACTTGAATGACATCGATCAGGTCATTGTGAAACGCATTTATACGAGTCTTATCAAATAGTATATTACCCACTGCGAAACCTGCTCCCGAAGTTTTAAAGTCAAAAGAGATAAAGAAACTTGGCTGTCCATGCATAATTTATGACTCCTGACAATGGCAGTGTCAGTAAGCGATTTTTCAAGCCCACATACAGTACTTGATTTCACAAAGTTTGGTCACATTTGGATCGAGGCCATTAGAACAATATTTTTCAAGAAAGTTTGGCAGATGCATTAAATGGTTGTCCGTCGCTGTTAATAGTAACAAGCAAACGGTGCGTATTATATAATACTACTGATACTACTACCACTAGTACTATTATTCTATCATATTGATAGGACGACGCGAGCATGCACATAATTAATTAAATACCAGTTCCAGAAAATCAAACAGTTTATAAGATAGAATGATAATTTTATTTTTTATTAATGTTAACAATAAATAATGCATGGACGAGGTACTCACAATAAAATTTTGCAAATGGTAATTCAATTACGCTGAAACGATTACTCAGAACGAAATACGTCTTCGGGGAAAAATAATTTCACTTACAAGCTGTTGTATTTATAAGCTTGGATTGCGGTGTACGTAAATTATTCATAGATGGCTCTTCAGATACGAGTATTAATTATAATCATTTACGAAAACAAAGGCGGGATCATACAAACAAAGGATCGTCGCTCGAGCCCCGTGACAGTGGTGTACGATACGAACATGGACATTTCGCACTCGCGATAAAACCGGCTGCTGACGTCAGGAAAACGCAATCTTAAGTACTTTGAGAGACTCGAAGTCGTATATCCAATACCTTCATTATTATCATAAAACGCTAACGATCATATTACCAATGCCAACATTTTTATAGATGTTGCGCTAGCGTTATATTATAAGTAATATTACGAGTAGTATTGCCAACAACAATCGCAATTTCAAATGTTCGATTCAATGTCATTGGAAGGTGCTAGTGTCTAACCTTTTTTTAACGATAATCATCGTTATTATTTGATATTATTTCATTTCAATGATGGAAGTTTGAAAGATAATTGCACACAATTGTAGTGGTCTCGTAATCAGCATTAAACGTGTTGGTGTTAAGGAGTTGCGTATGTATCTGAGCTAACAATCGTCGGTGAGCGTCAGATATCTACGATCGTTACGGTCATTTCTGTACACATTACGTATCTTCGATACTATTGGCGGTAATAGTGCATTTGTGCGCTGTTCGAAGTCAGAATGGTCAGGACTACGTTCGCGCGACATCTTCTACTACCTACATACATCGGTTGTTGAATCTTACGGCGACTCAAACGCCAAACGACCGGGATCTGCAATGTTCGTAGCACTAACGATAAGTACGCGTGAAAGAGTGGCCCCACAAGATCAAAGCGCATGAGATCGCTTATACACTGATTGTGAGTCATACAACTGACAGATGGAGTCGCTCGTTTTATACATATAAAAGTCCGATATTCACGCGCGTGTTGAAAAATAATGGTATTATTGAACAGTTTGTATGAGTTTTATCTTTATTTGTGGTCTGTGCTCAACGGATAATCATAGAGATAACTGACATTTCTCATCGGAAAAATGTTTGACAATTTTGACGATTGTTTAGAAAAAACTCCCAGTGGATTACTTAGTTCAAAAACGTATGACTTGTAGACATTGAAGACGTGCGACAAATTCTGTAGTTTGAACATGTTATGAAACACAATAATCGGCATACATTCGATTTGACAGATGTTTCTTGCATACGTGCTAGAGGAGTATATCGTTATTTTTAGTATGATATTTGCTAGAAACAAGATACCAGCAATAATGAATGTGGTAACTAAAAATATCGATGCCGTACTTGAATATCTAAAAAGTCATATTTGAACTAACCTAAAATGTATCCTTGTGTTTATATATCGATTCATGGTGAAAAATAACTTTGTTGAGTATTCGTTGTATTATTGGAACGTGAAGGGCAATTAGATGATTCATTCGCTGAAACTGGTTATTTGTTGACTATCGCTGTCTTGTACCATGCATACCCGCTAATCAGTAATACAATTTTTGTTCACTTGTGATTGGTTATATGATCGATGCATGAATTGTTATCATTCACACTGATTTACTCACAGTATCATGTTGTTTGCCAGCAATATCCATTTGTATGCTGAGAGCCAGAACGTTGTAGATCTAATTTTTCTTATTGTTACTCGAACGTGAATTAGAACCACGATTGTACGTGGCTAATTTGAAAATATGACAGACGAAGAAAGAGAAATAAAAGGATGGAGGCGTTTTACTATGTTGGAACCGCCTCTCATGTTATTTTCATTTTCAACAGCAATGACAGGTATGATAATTTCTTATATTACGATAGTTCCACTTCTTAATTGATTTGTGGTGTATCATTCTTACATTTAACAACTGTATCCCATTCTTGTTTTGCTATTGAGAATCACTTGCGTTCTCTGTTAGTTTTTTTGTCAATGAATTGATATGCAGATATTTCTTCTCGAACGATTAACCAATGTAACATGAAATATTTAATTTCTAAGTATTCTTAATGTCTGATGTCAGCTTTGTATCCATTACAGCTACCGTGTTCACTGACTTGGTCATGTATCGAACATGCTTGGTCACGTTAAATATGAACGATAGTGACTGTCTTATGCTTCGCAATCCTCTCAACACTTCGGAGGCAGCAGCATTGGAAGCAAAAGTCCAACCATTTGCCAGTCATATTATAATGGGCAGATCTATAATCGAATGCACGCTACCCGCATTACTTTCTTTATTTTTTGGACCATGGAGTGACAGAAACGGAAGACGACCCCTATTTTTAGCTGGTGGCACTGGTTAGTTATATTAAATAATACAAAGTCACAATAGGAGTTGGGTTGTCTGGATATATATTAATTTCAAATAAATTGATGTTCTTTTTCAGGTTTCGTCTTAATGTACGCGTTACTTGCCTTGATGTGCAATTGGAATATCGATCCATGGTGGTTGTTATTCTGTTTCACCCCCATAGCTGTTTTTGGCGGCTATTGTATTGTGGTATTAGCTGCTATTTGTTTTGTCTCTGATACCATAGAGGAGAAAAATAGAACATTGAAGTTGGCTTATTTAGAAACAGCAATTTCAATTGGAGTTTTACTTGGAATATTTGTTGGACCTGCAATTTACAAATCCTATAGTTATACAGCTGTTTTCAGTTCAGCAACAGCATGCAGTCTGGCAGCCACGTTACACATTTTTCTTATTATCCCTGAAACAGTGAAGCCAATGCCCGAGGTAAGTTACACGAACCAGGTAATAATGTAAAAATTAATATTCATTCAATCACTCTATCGATGTATACCTACATTGTATAATTGTCCGATCCTGCTATTAATTTCATGACACGGAGTTATCTGCCTGAAATAACAACAATAAGCATACTGATAATCACAGTCACGTATAGCGATAAATAATCGCCCGATTTGTGTTTTTATTTTTCAAAAACCTACGGTATTGTAAATTTGAACACTACTCGCATTGCCGAGTTAATTTGACTTCAAATATACCTAGCAAAAACTCCAATACCATAAATGCATCTTTTAGGATCTTTTTCTAAGATCCTCTTCGTAGTTGAAGCTTCAGTCAGGTATGAGGGTTATTTTAGCTTCTGAAAACAGTAATATATTTCAATTGTTTTACAGGCATCCGGCCGTGTGTTTTTCAAACTCTCATTTGTGAGTGATCTTCTGAACAGCTGTATAAAAAGACGCAATGGCTTCAATCGATCTGTAGTATGGCTGGTGACACTTGTTATCCTTCTATATGTATTAGTCGTGCAAGGAGAGAATACTATTGACTTTCTATTCGCTCGGGAACGGCTCGGTTGGGACGTTCAACGTTTTTCATATTATTCAGCCACTGCAATGGTATTGAGTATCAGTGGAATTTTGTTCGGAGTCAGAGTGCTTGGTCGTATTTTAGGTATGATATTTATAACTCACTCTTCTGGATCAAAAGGTATTGAAAATAACTGAGACATTTTTGTGCGAATTCGTGGAAAATTATGAATAACAATCTTTACCAATTATGGTATTTTGAGGCAATACGTGACGCATGAACTCGAAATTTAAACGCGAATGTATCAGTGTATTTCAATACAAAAAAAGTCATTTTTCTCACACTGTGTAAAATACATGTTTTCATGGGAAAATTTTAGGGATGGCGGATACCTCGCTGTGTATGTTGGCTTGCGTAGCATGTTTATTGGCATCGATCATGAAAGCCTTGACAGTACATCCCTGGCAACTATATCTCTCCAGAGTTTTAGGTATGCTTGGTGGAATCATAGGACCTGTCAATCGATCAATTTTATCAAAGTCTGTACCATCTCAAGATATTGGTAAGTATAATTTGTTGATCAAAACTACATTTCGTAAAGTATGCATTATAAAAACCATTCATATTGTTTAGGCAAAGTCTTTTCTCTCATCACATCAATGGAAGTGATTATGCCATTAGGAGCTTCTCCTCTTTACACGTTAATTTATTCTCATTATTTACCACCGATCTATCCGTCCCCTGTATTTCTTCTATCTGCAAGTATTTATGGAGCGATGGCATTAATAGTAATAAGCATCATATTATTAATTGCTAGATCTAGTCATGTACAATTTCACGTTCCTTTGCCTGAAGAAATCGAATAATGAAATTCTTCAGCATTGTGTAAGTTCAAGCTGTTTCGGATGTCTGACACGATGCTGTATAGATATTAACAAACAAATGCGCATAATATATAGTGACAATTGAATAATTATCGTGAAGCGCTTTCCATGTACCATTTTCATTGAGGTGGCCCTCCAAACGCCCTTGAGTGAATTTCAAAATTCTGAACAAGAAATGTTTCTCTATAAAAAATACATACGTTCAATTCCATGACTGTTTTTTGTATTTTTTGTATTTACCAAAATATTTTAGATTTACATGTCTTCAAATTCAACATTTTGAATATCTAAATTTGTATATTTTCAGCAGATAAACATTTTTTGATGAAAACTTTTTCTCGTATATATAACGATTGAGTCCCAAATGAATTATCTGAAAAGATAAATCATTCGATGGTTTATATTAATTGACGTATATGATGAAAAATCCCCCGGCACTTTGCGCAGGATTCAGATTTTTTCGCCTCCATGAAGCCGGAAAGAAAATAACGCAGAAAATTGGTGGGAAACCAATTTTATTTAAATGGGGGAAAAAACGTTCCGTCTACCCGTTGAGCTACGGCGTGGCGACTTGGCACACATTTTTCAATTTTTTTTTTTGTTGAGTTAAATGAAGGGGTGGTACGGTTAAAATTCCCCTGGGGCGTTCAGAGGGTCACCCTAATTTTAGTTAAATACTGTTACAACCAGTGCCTTCCATAACCACTGAACAGACTATGATGAAGAATTTCAGAAATTAGTTTGCTATACGAGCTACCAATAAACGTTTCATACTTTTTCAATAGGAACATTACATTTTGAAGTAATATATGTAAGATATTAGTACGAATTCAATGAAATAAATAATTCTATTCGTATCCTGATATTAACATTTCCACTAACTGAAATCTGCTAAAATGAGTGAATAGTGTGATGTTCTGGCGTATGTAGATTTCTAACTTGGGAAACTTCAAATTTCTTTTGCAATAAATACTAGTCAGTATCAGAAAGTATTGAACGGCTCGTTTACATGCGCTGATTTATTTCATGAAATCGCTTTCACTCCAGATCTTGAAACACAATTACTGAACATGTTTGATTGAATTTCTATCAAATTATTTGCCTTGGCTTAACAAACTACAATGCGATTCTTTCGAACACTTTTCAAAGATGATTGCTCATCTTCATTTATTCCCACGTACCGGCTGGAAATAACTTTTAAAAAAATGGGAAAAAATATGTATGGTTATCAAATTTAGTTTATAATATACTTATATTTGTGTGATAACGTATTGCGATTAAGTTTAACGAAATCACGTATTTTATTTGTTGTTACGTGTACGTAACATGTATTACAAACCTTAGTTATTTACAGCAACTATTAATACTAAATATATTGTTATATACATATTCCATCACAATTGCGTTAGTTACGACAAATCCAGATCATATTTCAAAAACTGAAGTACTGGTAAAATGTTATTCATTGATTATTTTGTCATTCGTACATAACACAAAATATTTTGCTATCTGGTGACTGCAACCATATTTTATAGGAGATGCAAATTCGTGCATCTGAGCAATCAATTCAAGGGAGGATTTGTATTCAGATAGTCCAAAATTGCATAATCATTAGAATCTTTTGCTCACTTTTTTTGACTGTGTAGATGCAAATTACCTCTCAATACGCTTGTGTTGGAATCCTCATCACTTGATATCTAAATGAGGATAAAAATAGACACAATATTTTCAAATGTTTCGTACGAAGTATAACAGCAGTATGCCAGTAACTTGTAAAGCTATGAAAACTTAGTTTTGAAACACTCAGGAAATTTTGATAATTTTCATATACTGTTCATTGGCTATTGTTATATTCTAGACGATAACCATGTGGTTGCAAGCGGTTTGTTGCCTGCGAACAATCTGAAAATTTGACGATTCTCTTTGTCATTGACTGCTTTGTGTGATAAAGCAATCCTGTATCTTTTGAATAACGAATAAACATTATTTTTGTACCACGTGTTTTATTTTTTCGGATCAACTCATAACGAGTAATATCATTTAATGATTTATAAGTACATTGATTTTAGAAATATGGAAATATATGCGATATTAATGATTTTCATTGATTGCGCGTCAGTGCTTATGGTTTCAGTTATAAATTGTAGATCTTACACTTGAGTTATTAAATACTCGCTCTATCCTATAAGTTTGTATGAATACAAAATGAAGAATGAAGATTACGTGTGAAATAATAACTGCAGCATTAATTTTTTTGCTTTTACGGGGTTGAAATTGTTGAAAAAAAAATTTTCCTTGTAAAACTTAACATATTGCCATGTGTTGTGGCTACTGTTTGGATATTGTAGAGTTATTGTGCGTTACTTGAGCAGAAAAATATGCAAATTATGATGATTTCAGTTTAGTAACAACGAAATCATCGTTGATGTGATATGAAGTTTTCTTTTAATTAGAAATCACGCCACTGCGCTGCAATATCATAGCCTTTGCATAAAGTAATGCAAAGAATTTTAATTCATAGGAATATGTTACCGATTCGGAGGTACTTCTAATTCTGGTGGTTCGAAAAAGGCAGAGATAGGCTGATATTTTGTAAATAAGCTTTGTATTTTTATATATTTTTGTATCAATTGTCCACGACCACATACATAACAGGCCAAACATATTGCAATTAGGGCTTTGAGTACAATAATTACAGTTTTAAATGTGCCAAGAAAAACAGTGCAAACTCATTAAAACTCCATTATTATTTACAACGAAGTTTATTATATAAGTTTGTTTGTATAGTTCCGATTACTTTGAAGTAGGATTGAAATCAAGAGATTGCTCTGATTCACCACAATTAACAATGAGAGAATACATCAGTTGTTCTAATTATCCAAATTGTCGAAATAATCAACGTGATCGCCTGACTTATATTTTTGTGATTTGAGAACCTCTAAAAGTCTCTGAACAGTTTGTTCTGTTGTTAAAATGATCTTATCCTGGTGCATGTGTTCGAATTCCGCTTTGACATCTGGATCTCCCGAACGCAAACGTATTGAATGTATCATATCCGTATCTACAGGTCCAGGTGACCAATTCAAGACATTAACAGCGGGATTTTCTTCTGCAAACACCTGAAAAAGATTGATTATGATACTGAAACGATGAATATTACGTGGCAAATTACAAAGACTTCACCTTAAAGAACATTTCTCTTGCTGCTTTTCCAGAACAGTAATGCGCCATTGATTTAAATGGAAGAATTCCACATTTCGATGTGATGTTTATAACAAGTCTTGGAACTTTAATATCATTATTGAATATTTCCATAAATACAGAGTTCAAAATAGCAGGAGAAAAGACATTTAAATCATAATATTCTCGCCAGATTTTCACATCGTTCAATGCGTTGCTTAATTTCGTAACATCACCGACCGAGCCAGCATTATGAATAATTACTGCTTGGTTGAAATCTGTCAATGTTGAACCAACCAAGGATTCGGTAACGATATCTGAAAATACACCAAAATATTTATTGCATCTGCTTTCAACTAATAAATCTCTTTAAGAGGTGTGTTGGATCTAATAATAATGAATGAATACCCTTTAGCTGATCAATTGTTGCGGTGCTCAAGTCAATGCTTGCAGTTTTAACTACGAATCCTTCAGGCAATTTGCTGGCTGTTTCTTGTAAGCCCTCAGCATTTCTGGCTAATAACAGAACAACAGATCCCCTGCCTATGATATTTCCAAATGACTGGGCCAATTGTCTGCCTATTCCTTGACTTGCCCCAGTAATAAGAAGAAAAACTTTTCCAGACAACACCGGAACTATCATTGTGTTGGAATTGCTTAGTTTTCACAAAGTTACAGATAGTTCGTGTTCTTTGTCCGTGATTTCCTGAAGAACGTCAGCTTTGAGGAGTTGTACTAATTCACTGGCTGTTAATGCCTGAAAATTAAATTATTAATTATATTTTAAACTTATAATCCAAAATGATTATCTTAAACGTTTATCTTCGCTAGTTTTCATCTGTTATCCGGACAAAGTAGAAATATTGAATAATTAAAAGTATAGTTCGTACAGAGAAATTGGCATTCAAAAATAGTTGATAATTTCAACCAAAATGGAGTAACTAAATATTGACCACGTAAAGTTAACTGAGAACTGATTTAATTTTGAAAACCATTGCCACTTCTACATACGAACAGGGAAGCTGAGCAAGAAATGACATGGTTAGACAAACAAGAAAATGCGACAAGTCTACATAAATGACAAGTTATTCATAAACCAGTGAAAACTTAAATTTGTACTGTTTCAACGTCAACAGGGGCTCATAATTTAATTGAGGCAGAGAAGGTAAACAAATAAAAATGCCACAGCATGTCAAGTGTGATTTATGGATGATCCTCATCTCAAATTTGTTCAATTGTATTCAAATTTGATACAAATTTGAACGATTCTAGTATTGCGGCTAATGACAAGTAGAATTTATTATGGATATGTAAACCTGCAAATTACTTGTAAATGCGGAGCAATATGGCGCACTAATGGATTAGCAACTAACTGCGATTCCTCTGTAGAGTCAGGTGAGTAACCACCTGTTAATAATCGGGCAACACAATCTTCTTTTGCAGCGGCTAAGGATTGAATCAAGTCCTTTTTCGAAGACCCCCCTTTAATTGCTTTTAGCTTCGATTCTGAAAAAACAATGATTTTAGTAGAAATTATATTCAAAGCCAGTTTGTTAACCGTTGATGATCATCAAATGGTATGATTTTCAAATGCAAACATATGCTGTTGGCCAAAAATATCCCTGCACGGATGCATACAATCTGGCCACGATGCACTATATATTGTGTATATCGAATTCAAGCAGGCCGATTCAAATTGAAGTTTACTACCGACACAAATGATATTACAGGCCTTATGCACCAGATTTTTGACTTGACGGAATAGGACCTTTAGAGAGAACCTTTAGCCAACATGGTATAATAAACACACAAGTAGACTCACGTAGGTTCTCTAGATATTCGTCTGAGTCAGGAAGTTTCGTCTGATCAAATTGATGTGTCACAAAACAATCCTCGAAACAATTGACGTGAGTATTTTCGACGGATGTGTTGTGATCGTTCTCACTCGATATATTATTGGTCTTGTTATTCCACGGATCAAGTATTCGATTCTCCATCTTTTCAATTGTAAGAAAGTATGATAAATGGAGGTTATAGGTCAGAAATGATACACAAGATTCCTCATATGTATCTTAGAGTAAATATAAGCATATCAGCCCATGTGAGTGTGTTGGAACTTTTACAGGTTTCTTAAAATCGGTTTTCTCGGAATTCTCAGGGATTATACTCGAGTATCTCTATACTGTGCACTAATCGTTGCGGGTGATCAGGTTGATCCGTTAGATGTCTCTAGTTGCTAACAATAAATTAATCTCTGATATGCAATCTCTGTATACAATGACCTTGCTAGCGGTGGGTTGATAGATGTAGGCGTAGGGCGCAGCTCGATAAACACGCAATACGCGACATGCATACCTACATATATAAAATACTACGAAAGATAGCATACCTTATATTGGAAAGTTTATCACAAGAGTAAAGTGATAAAAGATATTGCGCGAAGGAGATCCGTGTTGCGATGTCCTATCTCATCGGCACTAGAATGGTGATATTCAGAATGTCATACGTGCATGAGAGAACAGCAATCAATTCGGTGGACGATTTCTCTATATCTAAATACCATACGAGAAATATATGCAATAACCGTGAAATATGTGATGTACCGTGACAGAATGCGGATCCATGTATCACAACAAAAGGTACACGTTGAGATGCATAATTCAGCGCGAGAGTATTTTGTAATTTCTCTAACGAGATTTGTAATTATTTTCGAACGACTAAAATTCGGACTTGTTTTCTGACCGCGATCAACTAAATTCTAGTTTCCTTTTATGCATAACCTTAAGTATATCAAATATAAATATTCGTGGCTGCAAAATTTCCACCCATATTGGAATGAGCCTGCGTACATTTTGCAAGTTACACTCCTTGCGAAAGGATCGTGCAAATGCTACCGCCCGCTTATAAAGACGTCCTCGATGGATAACCGCTTGTACAACCAAAATATCGTAATGTTTCAATTAGATTTTGTTTCCATATGCTACTAGAGTTGAGCATCAATTGCGTCGAGATGATACATGACGTGATGATAACATAATCGTGAAAATCACAAAATCTACTGGTTCGCATTCTAGTATGTCTACGTGGAAAATATTATTAAAATCGCGGAACAATCGATCGAAAAATCTTAATTAATCTCGTCACAAATTATTTACTGCTAAGATTAAATTTAAAATGTTGTAGATAGGGCAGGTAAATTCAATGATCTTAGACTTACTTTATTCGATGCTTGTGATGTACCACCGGTTTCGCACAAGCACTGGAATTTACTTCGCAAAACAGTTATCACAGTTCGACTATAGTATAGCATAGAATGAATATACTTTCTCCTCTGAGTAGTATCATCATATACCACTGGTTAGTAAAGAGATCAGTGCCTTAGATACTATACATGGTGTGAGAACCGGTTCACTTATTATCAGCATCGTTTAACGTGGAGAAATTTTATTGTAGCGATTTTCCTTTTGAATCATGTTACCGGGTCCTTCCAGAGTGTAAACGGTGTAAACGTAAAATTGCACGGCTGAAGAAAAGGGGCTCAACCCGTTAACTGAGACAACGCGTCTCGCTCTGTGTCTCGTTGTCCGAAGAAAAAACTTCATTGATTGTAAAAAATAAAGTTGAATTATTCCATAGAAACACAACAGTTGCTAGTTTTTAAGCTATGCATACTTATATTTATGTTTACTGTGCATATGCATGTAGACCAAAACAAATTATTTCCATACCATATTGGGTGCTGAGCTCACTTACGTGTGTGGTAGAGGTTCGATAATCCTTGGATTACCAAACTTTTTTCATAGAATTAATTTTTTTTTGTTGCAATTATGCGTTTCATGATAAACTCAGTTGGAAAGCTCATATAGAGCTATTGAAGTGGTGTTGTCAGAAATCAATCGTCTGAACAGCGTAAAATTGTCGAACACATTGTCGTTTACTCAGCAGAAGAAAGTAACTCTCATCTCAAAGCTGCGGAAGTGGTTTTACTGACAGCGAAAGGGTTGAGCGTATTGACTGATGAGCATATGTTTGCAAAATTGCATCTTAATATTTTTAAGCCTGTATACATTAATTGGAATGATATGGTCGTAATACTTACAGCATACCTCATCACTTTGCAGTAAATAATTTCTACCTAGGCAGTGAAAATAGATTGGAAAATTCCAACGTGGTCAAACATTATCAATCCAGAATACGTCAACTGTACATTTTGGATATTTTTTTTAATAAAAAGATCTCTGTAAAAACTGTATCTTCAAAAATGTTGATTTGACAAATGTATATTGAACCCTTGAATTATCCAGTGAATATTATAATTCGTACTTGTAACAAAATATATAATATTATGTGATCGGACAAATATAAGCTGTTACGTTTATCACTTTTTTTCAGTTCACAAAATGGAAGATACAGAGTAGAAGAACGTACTGTTGCTTATACCTGTCTCAGAAATGGTGGTACATTTTCGGATAATAGGTTTCCATGTTCATTAACAAGAATAAATTTTATAAAAATATTATGTGCTTTACTATAGAGTACATGTAATAATATTAAACGTTATGGTTTACTCATTGTGACAACTCCTCAGTCTAAAGTCTTTCTTAATATATTCTATACTCTTAGGGTTTCTAATAATAATTTCGAAACAATAAGAATAATATATACATATCGAATTGATGATAATTATAGTCATAATAATACTATGGAGAGATAGTTAATGATAGTGAATGTTATGCATCTGAAATAACAATTGTAAGAAGGTGTATGATTCGGCCGACAATCGTCTTGATCCTATACAATATTTAACAATTGTACAGTATTTATATTATTCGTCTAAGAACAAATCATTATTGTAATATTTTGAAATAATTGGGATACATTACGATATTCACGGGCTATCTGTTTAGTCTTTCGAATATCAGAATGTATTGCATTAACAGACATTAACAAAAGTACTAGAAACAAAGATGATTATTAAAAAAATGCAAAAAATAAATAATCGAAATGTAATTTAATTCTAATACTTCTCGGGTTGTATATTTCAAACACATGCAGGTCCAATTGGCGTGGCAGATTTCGAAAACCAAGAAAACTATGAATAGCCTCTATATCATTCATAAATAAATCACAACCGGCGAGTCGCCAATAATCTACCACAAATGAAGTATAATTAACACAAGAATAAATTACGCCAACGTAGGCATCAGGAATATTATTAGGAGAGGCCTACGTCCTAACCGTCAGAATCTCTTCAATCTGATATCACTCGATAAGTAATAATTATTATCCTTAAAAAAAAAATGTACAAATCAATTATCAGAAATGTCGGTAATATAATTTATAACCGTCTTGTGTGTAGTTTGAAGTTGTATTGATTTTTAATAATGGATATTGTATATTTAAGGAACAAGTTTTATACTGTTCCCTCGAACTCAAGTTTCTTTGATGCTCTAAAAAATGTGAATAATAATTAACCAACCGGTTGTACAATATGGTTGATGTTATTGCTGTCTAAATGTGTAGTCAACATAATTAACAATGCAAGTTCATATCCAATGCAGCTAAAGTAGAATTTTTCCTAAATCAAAACTACATATAAAATAGATCATTGAACTGTTTAAAATACTAATAATTTATAAAGAATAAAGAACTGGAAGACACTTTTTTTTACAAAATTTACGATAAAATACAAATTATTCGAAAAACTATTACATAAATCCATCTAAATTTTCAACAGGTTCTCAAAAATCTATCAAAATTTTACAGCGATATCTCTCTACTAATTGGATTACTGATACAGTATATTCGTAAGCTGCCGTGGTTCACTGAAATTTAAAATACTGCCAATCGATTTTTTGATCACTGTTACTATTTGATTGACATCTAGTTATTGAACAGCTAAAAATACTCATTCCATTGTCACTGGCCTAATATATACTCATATATTCTAAAAAATGTATAAATAACTACAGGCAAGAAATCATCAAGTCATTTTAATTACTATAAGATTGATTTCAAAATTGTAGCAGTTTTCAATGACATTTATCGTACAGATTCTGACGGCTAGGTAGCCCTAATTGATCACAGTGAAAATCTAGAGAGTCTACGTTTAAATTCCTATGTGTCAGAAGAGCGTTGTCTTTCCCAACAACATAGCCATCGACGCCATAAAGGTGGTGGTTTCCTTCGTCGATATAATAGGCTAGCACCACCACGTCTTGTACTGAGTGCACTTACTATTGCTTGATCGAAGGCCTCTTTCAACTCCTGTTGAGTTAGGGCCGACGTTTCAACATAGCTTACGGCACCTAATCGCTGGGCTAGCTGATGACCTTGAATCGATGTAATTGGTCCCTGCCCATATCTTGCTAATTGTAGTGTCAGGTGAACATCTGATCTCAGATCACTTTTGGTTCCCACCTGAAATATCAACGAAAATGATTTTGGAAGTATCTTATGAAACTATGCAACTTATACATTCCGAAAGAAAGATCAAAATATAATTTTTGACACTCCATGCGTGAGGCTCGATTTTACGCGTGCTGCAAGAACAGACGCATGCTAAAATAGAGCCTCGCGAACGTCGTAACGAAAAATACTGTTAGACACTTTCGCGAGAACATGATTCTCTTCACTCTTGCTTTTCTCGGGTGCGATGTCCACACATGGAGAAAATCAAACATTGTTTTTTTCAGTTTTAGAAAACAATCGTTTTGCACGTGTAATGGATTAATCACAGTTATCTACTGAGTGTTAATCACTGATTGCAATCTAGTGGAAAATTCAAAATTTCATATGTGTGCACCTAAATACAGCATTTTGCCATCAATTTCTATACAATAGATCCGGAGTCTCAATATTTTGTTTCTATTATTTCTATAAGGATTGTAATAATACAATCTCATTACAATACCTATCAGATACCATCAATGCAATTATGGTTGGTTCCTTCATCTCAGTGATTTGTATGATTAGTAGAATTCCGATTATTATTCCAGATGACCTTATGACGCACATCCTTTCTCATATTTTTAGTTAATTAAAATTGATGAACAGAATTTTGAAGAATACGGCACTGTATCGACGATGTAACCGTTAATTATAAAATAATATAGCTAACAATTGTATACACATTCAAATATTTATTGAGATGTTGGTGGGCAAACTTTGAAAGAATCATATTTCCTTGCACAACTAAAGCTGATAGGAAGTATGTACACATCTATATCAAAGACACAGTATACTGATATTATAATGACATAACTCTGAGTAGACCTGGTATTAATGCATGAGATAATTAATTCTTTCGTCACATCGGCATACGTTCTCATCAGAAGAAAAATTCCAGCAAATATCAGCATAACTTACCAAAATAATAGGAGCATTTGGACAATTTCGCCGTACTTCTTCGACCCATCTTGTTGCTACACTATGATACGAAGAAGGGCACACAACGCTAAAGCATACGAGAAATACATCCGTTTCTGGATAACACAATGATCGCAACGGGTCAAAATCATCCTGACCTGCCGTGTCACACAACTGAACGTTTAATGGTTGCCCGTCCACATTGACAACAACTGGAATATAAATAAAGATGTCGATTATTATGACAACATATTAATCTACAGAGTTTCATCAGAATATCTCATGGACAGTGTTTTTACACAAGATTTGTTGGTTAAACGAATACAATATTATTGTATGATGTTTTGAGGTGTATTTAAGAAACAAATCTGAAATTGTTTAAGCACCGCGCGTTCTATCAATATTAAAGCCGTAATTGATATTTCTGTGAATTTATCAATGAATCTGGCACTTGCATCGCGTCTATTGAAAAATGTTTGCCAGGGAGTAAAAACCAGGGAGAAATACCAAAACAATATTTACGATTGTTACATGAATTAATATTGAAAATTAGCTATAATTGTTTTGTGTAGTAACTAATTTTAATAATTGTTAATTTGTATTATTTTGTTTCATATGAAGATATGACACGTACAAGTATACACTTATTGCACAAATTCGTTGCCCACCGGAGGCTTAATGTGACTCACAGACGATGTTGCCAAAACTATGGGTAAATATCCCCAGCTTTCTTTCGAAAGAAAGGAATTAGGCAAATATAAATGAGGAATCTGACAAGTCTCACCGTTGTAATTATCAAAGGCCGTGGGAACATACTCGCCGGGAAAACCGTTCGTGGAGTACGAAACAACCAAACTCGTCTTCCCCACAGCACCATCTCCAACGAGAACCACTTTGATTCTTCGATCCAAAGGAGCATGATCTCCCGAACCGTTTTGAGCCGTTCCAGCAGCCCGTTTCACCTGCATCTGCATCATTTGGCCGCCTTTCAACAACGGCTTCGTCCAATTCGTGTGCGACGAGGGTGGCATAATTTTTTCCTTTTTTCCGCGTACTGTCACCGTTTCAAGCTGAAATTCTGCCAATTACCTCACCGTATCACAGCTGACACATCGACACCTATAGATTTCACCTATTTCGCCGCATCGATTTGTTAATTAGCTTCTGACACTTGTAGATCACCGATACCCGACTATAGCCCAACCACACGCCACACAATGAACTATGAACTCTATGTATATGTATGTACAGTGATGTACATACGACAGTGGTACAGACAAACCCGTACAAACTCGGATAAAACAATGGAACGACGAGTCAGACAGCCGATGAGAACCGACGTCTGAGGGGTATCAAGGGGAATCTATTCACCTGCCGCAACGCGGAGCCACCAGATGCGTACCTGCGCACCTGCGCTTCGCGACAGTGTGATCCACGCCTTGTATATAGATGTATAAGCGCGCGCGCTCGCGCATGTGTGTGTACGTCCATATATATATATATACATATATACATATATTTATATATAGATATATATTGCGAATGCCCACATACCGTCTCTCGATGGTGAACGAATACATGTGCTCGATTCTGGTTTTTACGGGAGCCTTCACTTCGTTGCACCTAAGTTGCACCTACCATCTACCTAGTGGCGTTCGACGTGTTATACAATACGAATATAATTTGACTCTGACTTCCCGATTATAGAATTCGTTAACAAATGAAAATATTATATGAATGCGAAGAGACGGCGACGCGATTCCACTACGCAATCAACTATCGAACGTTAGAATATTTATCTTAGGTCTTCCGTTGTAAAATACATACTGAAAGATAATCGATTGTACGTTTTTTTATTGCTCACATAAATGACGAGTTTTCAACGAGCAAAACTCGGTCATTCGTGATACGTTCGGTATCAAATGATAATAATGATTAATAATACGAATCTCATTGAAATACCGAATAGACAAGAATAACTATATTTGTTAAATATTAGCTCTGTGTATTTTGTTAAATATTAGCCGACGTAAATAGAACTCCTTATGGAATCGGGTTGTTGAATTTGCAAAAAAATCTGCGTGGAGTTCACGAGTTCTTCGTGCCCTATACGATACCATCACGATACTATACTATAGTATAGAGATTAGTGGATACCGTCGATTGACTTTGTTACCTGTCATTATCGATGGATCACTGTAATGATTCGCGTACCCACTCTGAAATGGACAATTCCTCTTCCAGAGCGTGAGAGCGTTACATTCATAAGAGCGACACGCTACTTATTCGTGCATGTCAGACAACTGTTTGATAAATTATTTCACGCACAAGCGTGGTTGGCCAATATCACTACCTATGCACAACGCAGAGTGCGTTGACCGTCTCGAAGAGCCGATAGGAGGATACATCAGCTGTTACACGAATATCACCTCTGTGATCACAAATCAAGAATGTATTCGTTCCTCATCGGCATGTTTCATAAATTGTTACATGTATGAGGCAAATCATATTGATAGCATTTGCACACAATTACTGCCGCTTCGAATTTTGCTTTCAGTTCGATTCGTTTGAAGTTGATCTGCCGGCAATACATAACCTCTATTGTCTAAAACGAATATTAAATTAGTATTGACTCACCGAAATACATTTATTCGTGAATGAAACATGTCTATTCTCAGAATACTAAAGCAAACCAGTCAAGCTAGGTACGTTTTGTTTATCTATTGATCGGATCATTTCCTAACCTTAAAATTTTGCAGGAGGATTTGTAACCTTATCTGTGACAAGAGTCACTCCTCAATTAGGATAGCGTTACCAAAAATTTACCGTATAGATTATAGGTTCCATGCATCTATCAGAAGTCCTAAAACACAACGGAATTCAGATTTTTCCCCAAAACGATGGGTTATTCCAATCGGGATTGGGGTAATGTTATTGAGTATTTTGCAATGGAAACTCCTCAGGGACAATGCGAACATTGAGCAAGACTCGCAGGCTACTCGACCCATTAATGATTTTATGGTATAATCAGAACTTGATCACATATCCAATTTACCGAAACGAAATCACACCTAGGCTAATTTAAGAATGATCATTTTTCATAAAATTGGTTCTTTATATTATATTTGTTGTCAGGTCACGTGTTATTCTTGCTTGCCGTTGCGAGTAACAAGTAGGTTCTGGGGCTGGATTGCTGAGTTGGAAATTCCTGTATCAATGCGACCAACCATCTACAAATTATATGCCAAAATATTTCATGCCAATCTGGAAGAAATTGATTTGGATCTTACAACGTTTCCTTCATTGGTAGATTTTTTTGTAAGACCGCTTAGAAATGGAGTAAGGCCCATTGCTTCGGACTCAAACTTTGTAAGTCACGTGCACATTGAACACGGTCTCAAAAGTTTCAATCTGATTAGAATGTTTAACATTTTTTATATGCCTTTTTCTCAGAATGCAATGCTTGTCAAATGAAGTTATTCCTCGTAATTTACTTGAATGAATATGATTCAGGTTTCACCAGCAGATGGTAAGGTATTACACTGCGGACCGGTTACGTCATGTTGTGTTGAACAAGTAAAAGGGGTTACATACAATCTTCGACATTTTTTGGGAGACCCTACCTGGCTGACATCGACGGATCAAAGAACTAATATTAAAGAGATCGACGATTGTGAATACCTCAATCTGCTCTTGAAAAACCCTGCCAATAAACTGTATCAGCTGATTATCTATCTAGCACCTGGAGATTATCACAGATTTCACAGTCCAACGAATTGGCGGGTGAACTTTCGCAGACATTTCCAAGGTGCTTTCCCTTCTAGACTTGGTTGGAATGCGTAACACGAACACGGAAATCTTCTTTGAATTGAAAAGAGTCCTATTTTCTGAAATCTTCATTCGCGTCAAAAATATATCCGATATTGAATAATATTTATTTATGATTTCAGGCAAATTATTGAGTGTTAATCCAAATGTTGCGAGCTGGGTGCCAAACCTATTTGCTCTAAATGAGCGTGTAATATACGTTGGAGAATGGATGGAAGGTTTCATGGCATACATAGCCGTCGGGGCTACCAACGTAGGATCTATAAAAGTTTATTGTGATGACACCTTGACAACAAATACTAAAAAATGGCCCCAAAATAAATACTGCGATGACGTTGAATTTGGCTGTACAGATATGTCGAAGGGTCAGATGGTAGGTGAATTTCGAATGGGATCCACCATTGTATTATTGTTCGAAGCCCCACCGGATTTTGAATTTTCACTCGAACAAAGTCAATCTATCAAAATAGGACAAGCACTGTGCGAATTGAAAAACAGTTTGAAACAACGTTCGCCCGCGTAACAGTTAAGTAATGCTCAATATCTGATAGGTAGATAGATAGAGAGACCATCAAGACGTGTTATATACAAACTACAGTATTGATTTACGTATCGCTTCGTTCGCATGCCGATAGTGTTAATGATATCGAAGCCTTGTAATTAATAGTGATGTATACATCGTATGAAATACTTTTTTACAATTGTACATATCCTACAATGTATATACGCGATACGTTGGCTATGCATTCTCGTGTAATAAAATATTTTACTAGAAATGTTTTCGATCTAAATTTCAACCTGTCTCACCGATTCTTTCAACGACTTGCAACTCATCTTGCGTAACCGAGAACCTTACAATTGTTACAAAATATAATTGCTACGTTAATTAGGAATCTCACCGATCGACCTTGTACCCCGTTTTCATTTCCACGATGAAGACGTTATCTGGCGTTGAACTGATACAGTCTTTGTTCAACGGGAATGTCGTGAGATGAATTCGAATATCTTAGTCAATGATTTGACTTATAGCCCCGTGGGGCGGAAAGTGTGCCAGGAGGCTAAAGAGAAATGGGTTACAGAGAAATATTGCTTTTCCATTATGAAGTATGGACAGAAAATCGAGATATTTTACAAAAGAGTGAAAAAGTAACTAGGTGGACTATGATGAACAAAAACAGTAATTCACTATTCATGGGTGTCAATTCTATTTGAATCTCATAATCTTAATAATATGCAGAAATAATCAGATAAAGTTATCAATCAAAATTTCGGCCACTCAGTATAAAGGGAGCCGAAATCTTATATGGTTCTCAAAGTGATTCGTACAATTTCAGTCCTTTTCCTGTTTCGATCGTGGGTGAGAAACGTACACCTGTTCAAGGATGTTCGATCGCCCGCTATATCGACTGAATAGGGCAGCGGTGATTCAGAGCAAAACGAGAGGTATTCCCTCTGATTAAAAAAGATTAGTGAACTTTCAATTAATTTTCAAATTTAAGGTGAAAAGAAGTTGAAATTTCATTGTAGTCGCTATGTCATACCATCAGAATTAAAAATGAATACTTGAAAATTTTTGGGGGCTTTTTCAGAATGTGTCGGTAAAATGAATATTTCTGGATCATACTTATTCGAACGAGGTTCTATTTTCCAGCCTTGTTTTTCGAACAAATCGAAGTATTTCCATTATAAATAATCCCGACTAATATTTTTACATTTTATCATAATCTATCAAACTTTTCCAACACGCAACGAGCTACTCTGCTTATTATGCGAACTGTTTTTAGTCTCAGGAGATGTAAGATAACTTGATTTTGCCAACGTGCCACTGCGCGTATAAGCGTTAACATTTTCCGAATCTAAACGATCTTTGAATAGCTCGCGACGGTAGACTTATTAAACACACGCGCGGTAAATCAATGCAAATTTTGGCAAAAAAATGGAGTTGAATTTTGTTACTGTACTCGAACGATGCTTTTGAAATGTGTGTTCGCCACTTACCGTGTCAATTGCGTCTAGCAACCATCCGCGAGCCCGTTGCACGACCTTTATTAGATTGACGCAGAAAACCTAGTAAAATCATGAAATTTCATGTATTTGAGAGTCATTTTGATGGAATATGATCAATATACTTGCCTGAATGCGAACTGACGAATTTGAATTTCGTTAAACAAAAATGTTACCGTAGATGTCGGCTGCCGTATCAGTTACAAAGCAGTATGTTATATTACACGAGGTTTACCTTTGGAATATTATAATCTTTTCAAATATCGTGCGTGACGCATGTTGTATAGATACGAGATACCAAATAGAATTGGCCGAAAACAAACGACAATAAGAAGATAAATGTTATACAAGTGAATCGCGAAAAAATGTTGAAAACGGCGTTACTTACGATAAGAATACCTTAGGAATTAATATACATTGAACTCGCGAATTGAAAATCGCATCACTTTTAGCACTGACAATGAGAGCGAAGAGGTCTATAATCCGCACAGCTCCTTTACATATGCCAATGCCATGAAAATATGTTTGTTCTACTGGATGGGAAAACCCTGAAACTCTTATCCACGTCACATTTGTCATCGTAAGTGTAAGACGCCGAACGATTCATGCGCGACTATAACACTGCGGAATTGTTTTATCGTTCAGCAACATGATTCGATCGATTATCATCCCAGTCTCCAAGCCAGTAACTTTCCAGATCGCCGAGGTGGAAATTTCGGTAATACATAATTCATGATCATAATTAAAATATTCTACTACAATTCACAGCGATGTCCAGTCGGAGAACACGTAATGTAGGACAGGATAAGAGTCGATACTCCGCAGAGCCAGGTATTGGAAATATAATCAGCGTTTATATTTATAGATCCCTTACTCGAATCTGGAAAGGGATTTCGTCTCAATAAGTTGGGAATGGATGTCTCGAAAGAACGATATTCGTTCTTATTCTTCGGACCGTTGAAGTATGGGAAAATGTCTGAGGTCCGCGGCTTGTAGGGGTGGTATTGATCTATCTTTCGCGTTTAACATCGACCATGTAAGGAGTTAATAGGTAACTTGTTGCTGCCTAGAGGTCGACCGTACGACAGTTAGGTACCCGTACATTTTCGCGAATAGGTAGGGCATTAGCGCAGGCGGTACCCGGGTACAAGGTCAAGGTCACGGAGTATTTGTTCTAGATATTCGTACATCGTTATGCCATGCCGCGAGAGCAACGAGATAAGAACCGCGTATCTTTAAAAA
This sequence comes from Arge pagana, assembly GCA_963969455.1. Classification (NCBI taxonomy): domain Eukaryota; kingdom Metazoa; phylum Arthropoda; class Insecta; order Hymenoptera; family Argidae; genus Arge; species Arge pagana. The sequence continues at coordinate 5,203,022 of OZ018308.1, read as the reverse complement.
CAAGAGCGAAAAAACGAGACTGAAATCTAATTAATTTGGCAAAGATAATATCAACTGACGTTTATTCAGCGTCATATCGCGTTGATTTTGATGAAAGAAAGATTCGATTTTCGAAAAGCTTTCTGTACGGCACTACGTATCGACGAAACGAACACTATTTTTATCTCAATAAAAAATTTTCGGTGCTTTTCTATTCTAAATTTTCAGTGTCGCTTGGGCGATAGAAACGGAAAGGGCTTTTATTCGTTGGCGCGAGGTTTGTTCTCGTACCCGTACGACGCACCTACCCTGCGAGGGCCTTGGCACCAATGAGAAGGAGTCGAGCCTGAAACTCGACGTAGCCTTGGTCAGTGAGCGTCGCGACGCCCGCGACGTAGGACGCGTTTCGGATTCGAAAGTTGTTTAGGATTTGAAATGGGGCTAGATGGGTGGTGGTGGACATTTTCGGGTTACCTTGTCGATACGGAAGGAGCCCAACGCCGGTCCTGTTTACTGCAAGATGGAAACATCCGCGAGGTTTCGTCAATTAAAAACAGTAAAGCTGAGTTGTGATGCGATCTACAGATTAGACGTCAGCTTTAAGCCACCGCAATTGCTGCAGTGGGTACAGACGTGTGTTCGTATGATTTAACAATACTCGTATGTTCGTACAGACGGTGAATGTAAACAATCCGTCTGACAATGATTCCCGTATTAGCCGTGCCAATCATATTTGTCCTCCTGAATCCTACTGACATCAAGCATTTACTATCATTTGTCACACTCTGGTAAAAGTTGACCCGCTATGATACCGTCGTACGGATGGAAACAATCACGGTTACGTTTCCTCGTTTTTTTCCTTCAAAAACGTACCTCGTGTTTAAAATTGAGATTTTTTTTCTTATAAATAGGAACTTTCGAATAGCTTCAGAAACAACTGATCAGAATTCCAGCGGCACGTGGCACAACATTCGACGGTGCCAGCGTTGTCCGAAACACCAAAAGACGCGTACAGTATCCGTTTATAAATAGTACACGATTCCCCATCCAGTTGCGTGATTTTACGCCATAGAATTTGAAAAGAATATCGATTGGGTAAAGCTTTGGAAGGCATATCGAGGCATCTAATTTTATAATCTTGCGGGTCTCGCCGGCCGTTCGACGGTACACGGAGCTCCTCTACTACGTCCTCTAGTACGTGTCTGTTACTACTGATGGTACTAATACCGCATAAACACTCCGTAGTGCCCTTAATATCATCGAGCATATAGATACTAGCGTGAATTTGGTATTCGTAACGCGAATGAAGCAATGATAGGTGTACTCGTATTGGTTACGGATCTAACGGTAATGCAGGTTTGGTATTCATCAATTTTTCCGCAGCCCGCTTCCAATTTTCATGACGTGTACGAGCGTGGAGCTTTGAATTGATCGATCGACACACGATACGGCTCTGGTTATTTTTGAATCACCCACAATCGTTACCTTGCATTTCGCGTTATTGCAACGCAGATTGTTTTTGACGTTCGCGCGAACTGAGACAGTTTTCAAGTGCATCTAAAAATACGAAAGACACATTTCTTTCTTTTCTATAAATATGTTCGAAAAAGTTGCCAGAATAGCTAATTTTTGTACTTTCAATTTAGTCGGAAAATATAACTGCAATTATCGAGTAATCAACTCATTTTTCACCGCGCAATATTTTTTACCGTGCATTGTTTAGAATATTCAGTTAGATATTCTTAAAGCCATAACAGTAACGCTGAGCCAATAAGCGCGGTAAGTCTAAACATTGGGAAAATAGGTTTTAGAGAAATCAATCAGGTTAAGAAGTACGAAAGCATACGCGGGTGTGATAATACGATGTATCGATTGTTTACGGAAACGGTATGTCGGTATCAGACGTTTAAGAATGATTAATCCATTGAATATCGCGGAACCATGGCTCGCAGGTCGCTATCAAATGAAATCTATATCGTCAAATTACCAGTGAGTCATTTGGCTTTTTGCGCCGGCAATTTCTTTGTTCTACTTGTTTCCACGCGACGGAATTGTACCCGATCAATTTTCAGCCAATTTACTTGTACGTCACTGGAGTAGATCGAAAACGGGGTCGATGTTTAACTTTGTTTTTTTCTGCCGTTACCAGGGACGGTAATCACTTCGGACCAACAAATACACCGTTTAATTCCTGTTTTCCGTAACGATAATTGAATTTCGCCATTTTTTAGTGTTACGTTTCGAAAGATACCAGTTCAGATATCTCTACATCCAAGTTTGACTCCGATGTTTGTGAATTATTCCGCTAATCACCGCTAAATTGGCGCACTATGGTGGTTAAGATAGGAAAGGTGTTAATTTTTGTTCACCAATATTCCCTATCACGCCACGTGGAAAAAATCTGATACGTGCAAACGTATTATGTAGGAAATATCGCGCACTCAATATACACGTCGCTGTATAATAATAGATAAGAATATTGTTTCAGTGGGACGCATTAAATATACATACGGAAACAGGTGTTGTTTCACGGTTTATTTATTCCCGATTCACTCTTATATCCAATCTGTTGGTAATCTTGCGATATAATCCTGATTAGCTGCCAAGGGTAGCCAGCTGCAATCTTTGGATATGAAAATAATTGACTGATACTAAAAACCGACGTAGATGATCCTATAAATCACAGCACTTATATTTACAGGGCGTTTCATTTGTTTGTTTCCTTCCGAATAAAAACACCATTGCTTTTATCGCCTACATATGTACTAGATATAAGGTGAGACGGAGTTAAGGAATATTATATATTTCCTGGCCATCATTTCGAAACTCGTCGAAAAATGGCATATTCACGGAGACAATGTATATACCTGCACTTCTAAGCAGAAGCAAGTTATAATACGTTGAATAATCAGATGAGGTATAATGCTACCTACGTTATATTTCCGAACAAACGCGATGGAATTACGCTATGCAAATGTCACATACATGTTTTAAATTTTATACAGATATATTAGATCAGGATGCTGGAAGTATAATATGAACAGTGATGTTTCCTTGCTTTCAGAATGCCGCAGCTTGATTTTTTTATCGTAAATAATGAGTTTCGTCGGATGACATATGTCACATGCATCGAACTACGGAATGTCGTGACTGTGCGATTAATTGTAGTTAACAGCGGCAAACATGTATATATTTGAAGAATTTTCATTTCAGAACACTCACTGTTGGAGGAAAACAAATAGAAGCTGTTGAAAAAGCTAGAGATGGTACAGCCTGTGCTTACAGTGCTTATCACAGTACCGAAGACGCGGTCGCCAGTAACAGAGGACATCGCGAGGAACTACAAATTGCGATGCGCGTTCTGGGATCAGGACACCTGACAACATGCTTGCAAATTAAATATTATAGAGCGAACGATCAGAGCCACTGCGAGTGGGGGTCAAGATTGCATTGTATAGAACTGGATTGTTCGAGCGTAGAAGGTAGATTAGTCACGGTTGACAGAGAAACGTACAGAAAATTAGGCATAGAATCTTAGCGTGGAAAAATCCTATTGTCAAACAAAGTCAATATGAATTTGTTCTGATCTTACTCTATAATTGCTCATACTTCGAGACTCTTTCTGATGGAGATAATTTTCTATGAATTTACCGAACTGTACAAAAACGGAGGAAATTCAACACTCGTGATGGAAATCTGTTGTGCAATTGACACTGCTTTGTATCACGTCTGATCTTTCATGGTCATGGCAAATTGGAAAACGGTTTCCTTAGCTTGTTCCAACGATAACGATTGCTCACGATTAACATGTATATCGAACCAAAGATGTTACGTATACGGGGAATGACATGCATATCTCTGCGCTTCAGTGAAATGTACCTGTATATGATCATAGAAAAATAGGCTGTTATAGTTTTCATTTATGTTTTGTGTACACGTTAAGTATTAAAGGCTCAATATACGTAGACATGCAATTAGTTATATCTTTAAATACGTTGATTTTTTCCAATTAAATCTCAATATTTCACAATGCAGCTTCTAGGATCAGTACGTATATTGACAACGGTACCGCAGTCAACGAACGATGACCAATTATAGTGCCTCTATGCTTAACAAATATGAATATACGTGTATACATTATTGTCAACTTGGATTATCACATTTTACATCTAAATATTATACAACGAAGCGTGAACTACCATGTACATTGAGAATAAAACAGGTATTCGACAACTGAACTCCTCGTTTTTGTTTTCATTTATGATCCCGTAAATTAGCTAGAGGCAAGATAAATATCGTTGTTTTTTAACGAGGGGCAGATTTGATGATTGCCAGGTGTCTACATTTTGGCAAAAATGAATACAAGTTTGTAGCCTAAAGTTGATTATAATTTAAGATTTTATTCAATTATACTCGGGAGTCTTCCATGATACATCAAATAACCATTTTCGCGGTGTTAAAAAAAAAAAACAATTGTATCTAATCAAACAAATACGAAATTTTCTAATATAAAAATAATGGTATGGCATGAAAATGATACGTAATTATTTATGTACATTAGTCGGATGTCTTAGTCAATGACAGTATCATTTTTTCACCGTGCAGGTGGCATATAAGTTAATAATTTATCTTTCAATGTCGCGTTACCAAGTCTTTCGACTCGTGGTTTGAAGATTTTGCACAGTTTACTATCTTCTTTCAAATTCATGGCAGAATGGTGTAAGGCTACACGGTACATAACCGGACTCCATTCCTCTTTCACCGTGCTTCTAGCCAGAGCAGTCAAATAATACTCAATTAACGACGAGTCATTTTCAATGGGATAGAAATATTCGCGTAAAGGTATCGCCAACTTATCCAATGGCGTTCGCAACGATCGTAATGCCCCGGCATGTTCGGACCATAACATTTTCCGATAATGTACGTCATGTCGTTGTGCTAGTGGAACAAGCATAGCCATACCAAACCCTTCGTCACCGTAAGATGTGCCTGAGAAATGTTCACATAAAACCGTGAATATATCCGTGAAGGATGTCGATCCCGGAATTTGAGAGGTAAAATCCAAGTCCTTATAATACTTTTCCAAAAGATTTGCCATAACTCGCGTCAGTAGTGGTGATATATTCTTATCCAAGAATAATGTGCCACATAAATATACGAGTAACAATCTGGTATATCTCAAACTGGGCGATAAATTCTGAACGAGTTCAGGTAACGTTAATTCCAAGCTTAATATTACAGCAACAATTCTGTTGTCATCCACGTTACAATCGTAATTGCCCCTGCACTTTGAGTATAAATTGACGAGCGGCAGATACAACCAATCTTTTGGCATAGCAGCGTCTTCCCACGATCCGTTATATATGATGCAATACTCATACAAACATGCCAAATCTTCTGGTAGATCCAAATCAAGATTTGCATTTATTTGATTCGAATTGCTGAATTTCAGTTTATTCAGGTCACCGAGTATTGTTTCTATCTCTAATTTCTCTCTTGACAGCGCCGTGTGTATCATTTCTTTGACGTAAAAAGGTGCATCGGCAGGTAAGGCTGATATCAGTTTTATAGATAATTTCCAGATAATGTGTCTCATTTCATGATTTAAATCATCGCCCAGCAATGTACCTCCACGGACAATTCCCGTCACCAAAATTAATTCCATTCTTGTATACCAGTTTCTTTCTAAGGACCATTCCAGAGCGTCCAACTTTCTGATGTATCGTTGAAATTGTGGTTGATTCAAAATTATTCTGATTTCAGTCTTGCACAAAGATTTCGACAGTATACTGAGAACCATTGCCAGAAATGGAATACAGCAGTTTTGGGAGACTGCTGGTAATAATTGACCTCCATGCGTCAGGACTCCGAGATTAGGAAGAGAAGAAGGATCTCGATCGGTTTTTTGTTTAAGATCGCTGAGCAAATTTGAACTGGAACTTGAAAAACAATTGCATGTTAGATTAATTTTTTCACTTCATGATGAATTACCGAATTACAATGGGCGTTATACTTACCACAATGTTGAAAATATATTATATACTCGGGAGTCTAACAATGGCTTCATGAGATTAATGTCATCTGCTGCCATCAATGTCATCGCGAGAAGTTTTGTACTCGCCCACTGTGAAATATTAATTGCAATGGCAGAAATGCGATTTCCAACAAGCTCACAAAAGACAAAACTTACCGTTGGCGAAGCAGCCAAAGCCATTTGTGTACTCCATTTGGTTAACAAAGTACTAATGTGAGGTCTGAGTGAAGGTTCAAATCCTGCAACTGTAATCAGTGCAGCGGCATGTTCGCATGCTAATTCGGTGGAAGATCCAATGTCGTGATTACTGAGTAGAAGGCGCAATTGAGATACTAATGCCAATTGAGCACCGCCAACGCTTTCTAATCCAATACCATGAATTAGTATCATTTTCCAAAGTCGTAGACCCTCGATACTCAAATTGATGCCATGCTTTCTAAACAGACATAATTCTTAGTATTTTCTATCTTCAATAATAATGAACATGTATAAGTGTTATTTTACCCCAAATCTCCAGTTATGTACGACAGCAGAGAATTCAGAACCTTTTCACGACATAATTGGTCAGCGACTGCTCTTCCGCCGTAGCAAACAAGAATTCGACAAAGACGTATTGCAGCTAATACTGGAACACCGTATACGTTGTCTACGGCATCCTCTGATACTGAATATGAAATAACACTGAATAAGTAGCAAACCTAAGATTCAAATTTTCATTTCAAGGAAGGAAATTTCTTGCATTTGTGCAATGTCACATACTCAAGCGATCCGTTGTAAGAGGAATAAATTGTTGCACAATTATTTCCAACAGTTCATAGGTAAATGCGATTGTCAGAGCAGTTTGGAGAGAGTGCCTTGCCAGTCGAGTTAAGATTTCTAAAGCTGCTGTGACTCCATCCGGTGGTGGTCTGATTTCATTCAGGATGTACCTGATCCGCGTAAAAAAGATTTCTAGTGACTTTTTAATCGATATTCACAGTGTCAGTTGAGAGGAAACAGACCTACCTTATTCTTATAATAATGTCAGATCTGATAGCAGCTGCAACTGTATCTAACTGTGCAAGTTCATGATCCTTCAAACTTGCAGTATCTTTGACATCAGTTTGCGATACTATGAGACAAGGCTCTTTGTAATCACCAAGTCCCATCAACCTGTCCAAGCATAATTCATCAGCTTCGCTAAATAAGAAAGCTCGAAGTGCGTGCAATGCAGCAGTGACTACTGCCGTCAATTTATCGTCCAATGAAAATCTCAATAAGAGGAAAATATTTTTTTCATTTAATGCAGGCAAAGGAGATGGTTGCAAAGCGTCGTCGTAATATCCTCTACGACTCTTTTCCATGATATTCGCCAGAGTTTTTAGAGCTGTACAGCGTTGTTGGTGGTTGGCTGATCGCGATAACTGTAAGAGTTCTTGTAGAGTATAGCCTGGTCGCTCAGGTTCCTCGCCATGATGATATAGCGCGTTGAAAACAGACGATTCTGGCTCTACATAGGGTAGTAACAATCCTGAATAGAGGAAAAATCAAACAAGGACGATGAATAATCAAGTAACATTCTGCATTATGGAATCAACGATATTGTTACGATCATTACCATCGAAATTAAATCGGGCATTGTAAGGTTCTTCCAAAGGGGATTTATTAACTGTCGTTGGTAAATCACCGGTCCACTTTAATTTTTCTGGTTCTAATACATTTGTATGAACCCATCCGTATTTCTTTCCTTCCGTAATAAGGTCTACTGTTGGTTCGGGTACACTAGGGGTTTCATTGCTAAGTTCCATTTTTGAGTCCGTTGTAGAAACCTTTTCGTTCGGTAGAGTTTGCGATTCTGTGGTCGTTTCGTATGATTCCACATCCATCGGAGAGCCCGCAGGGTCATTTATCTTTTTCTCCTGTATTTTTTTCTTTTTTCTCATTTTAATAAAGTCTATCAAACATGGATCCAGCGTCGCATGGAGATTCATTCTTTCTTTCATAATATCTTCCGCCTTCATTTCGCTGATTATTTTAAGATTAGCTTCGTGAATATCATCTGCCCACGGACCTTCAATTAGCACGCTACTGTCTTTGCTAACGCTATCCATCTTTTCTGTGAAGGAATTTTTGGAAACCGAGGCTTGCGCGGATATTTGCTGTAGAAATAAACTCTTATTGCTGTCAGAGATCTAGAATTGATAAAAAATGTAAGACAAATGCGAGCGGCGTATTCCAACAAATCGACGTATACCTTTTTTTCAGAAACAAATACTTCTGGAAATCCGCTGTGAGATGTACCAGGATAGACTATTTCTTCCGAATTAGAGTCGAACGGTTTATCGAACGTTCGTTCTACCACGTTGCCAAGTAATACGGCTGATGGCTTGGTATTGCTATCTGATATAGGATCAAAGGATCGCTCGACGATATCACCGTGAACTTTCGCCCCACATAGTTGAGTATTGACTATATCACCACTAGTGTTCGAAGTACTGAGACTATTTCGAGCTTTGAGTCGTTTCTGCTCAGCAAATTTAGATTTTTTGCCACTAGTACGTTTCTCTGGTTCTGCTTTGTTACGCAGATCGATGACTTTGGCTGCTGGTTTTTCATTGGAGCGAAAAAATTCCTCTTGCATTCGAAAAAGCTCCTCTTCGCCGTCCCCAGGTTTGGGACGTTTTAACGGAATACCTTCCATTGGTTGTTTTCTTTCGTTACAATTAGAAATTCAAACAACAATGCAAACAATGCATAATAATCACAGAGTAGAAAAAAATCAGTTATTCATTGTATTCTGCCGTGTAATGAAAATAACTTAGGAATGTTTGGCAGTATTAGTGTAACAAATATCTGAAGATTCAGGTTATGTACAATCTCGCTGTTTTCATACGTGAAAAAAGTTTTTCATTTCTTTATTGCTTGAATAATCTATGAAAGAATACTAATAATGTTATAATACTTCCAAAACTTAAAATACCAATCATTTAATAAGGAAGAAGTTAATGATAACACCGAACAAAATAAAGGTTAGATTCGGATTTAGGTATGTTGTTACTGAAGATCTTCATGGGTCGCAGACAAGGAACAATCATCACACTCAATTATATTATTCCGCGCGCAAATTGTGTTATTATCATGGTTCTTCAAACTGATTTCAGTCAAGAAAATATATGGAAGTCTGTATTTACGCCGCTACTTGTGGTTAGTTGGGTTAGGCACGAGTCGCGATAACACAACCGCTAAGTAATGCGAGTCCGATAAGCAACATTAACTGAGGTTGACTTTTCAACGCGATTGCAGCGACGTTCGACGGCGGCGCTGTGAACTAACATTGCGAATACCTGTCTTACCTATTGCCGTCTTGAAGATAACCTTTTTAATACGAAACTGGGGAGATTTCGAATTTTGAAAAATGCGAAATGAATAAAGTATTCGTTTTCGAACCAATTTAAAATGCAGCATTCTAATCGCCCACCGCGATTGTTTTAAACAGATTTCGATACCACTAAGCATCTCATCGATTTTTCCCCAACAGAATGCCTGGCATTCATATTGTGGCTACGTAGAACACACTCCTTGCAAAATCAACAATTTATTGCAAGAAATATCTTGAGAAAGATTCCCAATATTCGTAATTTGCATATGATGAAATTTCATACAGCCTTAACGCATGGTGTGTAGGAATGATTTTTTTTTTTTTTTTTTAATTGTCCCAGCATTCACGCAGGCACGTGTAAAAACTGCTTAATTATGATTAATCCCCAGATTAGCTTGGGCATTAGCTGAGCATTGCGAAACAGATTTTAAATGAAAAAGTTGACGACATCACGGATTCTTGTTTGTCGTTGTCATACGCGACACATTTCGATTTGTCAAAAAAATGGGTGACTTCGCGTGAAATGTTATTCCCGCGGTTTGCCAGTGTAAGTGTGCAACGATCTCCGGAATCCATGACGAAAGGTAACGAATGTATTTTTTTAGGACCGAGTTGACAATTAAACGCGTAGGAATTGTTCTTGTCGGTGCACGATATGGTCGATATATATTTCCGCGTCAGTCTCTCATACGTTATCATACCGAGCCTGGCGTGATGCTCCAATTCAGAATTGTCAATCGAAGCCAAAATTCTCAAATTTTAATCACGATTTCACATGGTTCACGCGATGTTTTCGATCGCGAATGCATTATTCATTCTGCGTTCAAAGGAGATGCTTTGCTACAGCCAGAGGCCAGCTAACTCTACCAGATACGTACGGTAGCAAATTATTTATCAGTTCCAACGTGGGGTCGCAAGTACAAGCAATAAATGCCCGGGGTTTGCCCGCGCTGCCTTCGCGAGGTCTACTTCGCTGAAGAGAAATTGGCCCTTGGAAAGGTCTGGCATACGTTCTGCTTCTCGTGCCGTTAGTATTATAAAAAGTAATTTATTTTCACAGTATTATCCCGAGTATACTAAAACGCTAAAAACGCGTTCCATATCTGGTGATTTTGAATTTGATTGTTTACCGGAGTCTCTAACGATTTTCGAATGAGGACGTTTGTCCTTGGAATTACTTCAATTGCTGATCGAAACTGTCATTGAAGCGGTAGTAATTCTCATAACTTAAAGAACTTTTACAGCAATTTGTCATTAGACAAAACTAGATTTTGAGGTAATTCAATGACAAATGGTCGACCGGTTTCGAGGTTCGTTAAATTCGTTTTGAAACTTAAAGTATCGAGTTCGAACGTGCGTCTCGCTTCGATAGCTCAGGCGACCTAATTTAGGAAATAATCACTGCAATACGATGCGATCGAAGGAAACTGCCGCAAACTACTGGACAGCTGTACAGTAGCTACGCATGGCGGAGAACTCTTCTGCAGGAACTGCTACGCCCGACATTTCACCCCGTCCGTACAACCGCCTGCAACACGTCTAGATCTCCCTACCGATCGTCGAGGTTCCCACAACTCTGCATCCGTCGACGAAGTATCGGGCTCCGCTTGCGATTCTTTCTCCGATTGCTACTGTTGCTGTTGCTGCGGAGAGGAGTGTTCGTTGGCGAAAATTCATTCGGAGCTAAGAGAAATTCGTTCGCAGAAACAAAGACTCAGAGGAGGTGGCGAGGACGAAGACGTGGAGGAATTTCATTTCGCTGACGGCAACCGTCGTTGTTCAGAAACTGATTGTTCCAATCTTGGTGTTGTTAGCTCGATATCAACTTTGTGCAACGCACCGCCTAGTCCCACTGCCGTAACAGCTTGGTACAACCGTCAGCATTCCGCTTCTCAAAGGTAGAACAAAAAAACAACAAAAACTTCGACGCAATTGCGATTGACGTTTGCTTTTGCCCGATTAACCGATATTTCTCCGTTCGCAGTACCTTCGGTGGACCAACCTGCGTCAAATCACGTTTGGGTCGTCCCTCGAGCACGCCGAGTCGAGTAACCGCTTTAGCGACTCCGCGAAATAATCCTAGCTGCTCTAACAATATTTCAAATTATATGACCGTTGGGCATAAGTGCTCCGTAGTTAGAAGATTCCTGAGCCCTTGTCGGGCTGTGAACCAATTACAAAACCGTCAACGTTATCAAAATCGACAAGGTCAGGAGCGATCGGAAAACCAATTGACAGAGTTGCAAGAACAACAGTTGTCGAAGAACCGTAAACAGCTACAGCATCGACTGCAGCCACAGAAACAGCAGGAATTAGAAACGTCGCCAGAACCCGAAGCACAGACACAGCTGCAGGATCCAGACCAAAACCAACAGGATCTGCAAAATCAAGAGCAAGAAGCGCAACAACCGCTGCAGAAAATCGACCAGCAGTTGGAGGAGTCTCAACCTCAAACGGAATCCCGGCAGTCTGACGAAAAATCAGACAACGAAGAACAGCCCGAAGAACAGCAACCTCGATCGCAGCTACCTGAATCTCAACACCAGCTGATATATCAGCAGAAACAGCAGCCGCAGCAACTGGATCAACAAAACAAACAAATACCCAAACAATACCGCCCATCCTACTTAATTTCGCAACATCATCGTCATCATCATCAACAGCTGCAGCAGAGGATAAAGAATTTCGGTTGCAAACGCGGCTCGCACGTCATCCGATCGCATTCTCCGCAAAGATACGTTGGACAGAGGTACGAATACTTTCTCGATACATTGCGTAAGAAAATGGTGCAAAATATCGACAGGTGTCTCCAGATTCGCGAATAAAATAATCGTTGTTTAGAAAAACATACTAGCGGTAAAAACTGCAGCTTGATCAATGTCCGGCCCTTCGAATCTGATTCCTTCGCGCGACGACTCTGTCGGTATTTTAGTACAATAATTCATGATCTTTAGACACGTGTAGAAGTATCGATGAATATTTTGTTGCAAATATGAGCTTCGCGTAAATGATGATTAATTACATTTTCACACGCAAAACCGCGTTACGTCGACACGTTTGAGTCCTACTTTAGCAAATGAAGGAATAATTAATAGGTAAGAAAATGTGAAAGTAGCTGGTAATATAGGTGATTACAATTTTTACGGAAGGCTCTGCTCACTTCGCTCAACGATATTCCATCCATCGGGTGATAAGGTTGAATCGCAGCATTTACGAAAGAAACAAGTGGCAATATTGAGTCGTTCAAGGGAAAACTCTCGGGCAAAAGACGAGTATCGTTTCGCTGTGACGTTTTGGAAGCTGAAAAATCAGTCGCGTCGGAAGGCAGCTGTCGCACGAGAATGTCAAGTGACAATTGTCACGGGAACACATCGAATACCGACTACACGGAGGAGGCGTCGTACGATTCATCGGGCTACGACGCAGACGATCGTCATAGCGTGACTTTTGGCAGTGAAGTCGACGACACTCCTTACGATCAGCCTGGTAACTATAGCTTCTCTGGTTCGCGTCTAACAAATTTCGATGGGGAAAGAAGCGAACGGATGCGTGGAGGATGCGAGAGTTGCGGAGGTAGTGCCTCGGGGAAAGGTGGAGCTCAAGGCAGAGCTTGCGGATGCAGTTCTAGTAAATGCGCGGGCAACTGCAGCAGAGGATGCGGTTCTCGCTCGGGGCAAGACGATAATTGTTCGCAAGCTACCCGCGAATGTCGAGAGGATCCTTGCTCGAACGAAGGATCCAGTCGCGACCCTACGTACGGAAATCAATCCGGGTGCTGTTCCCCTGCGGGGTGTCGACCTACCTGTAAGAAACCTGCTCGGCCGTGTTGTTCGCCTTGCACGAGCGGGCCACAGGGTTGCGGAGGCGGTGGGTGCTGTGGCAGTGGATGTCGCGGGGGCTGCGGAAAGCCAGGACGTCTTTGCATGCCTTTACGACCCTGTAGCACACCGCCTTGCAAGCCTCGGCGAGGCTGCCGGCCACCAGGATCACCTTGCCTGGCTCCCCGCTGCAACGCGCCTACGCCACCCTGCTGCAAGCCTCCAAGAATACCAGTAAAGACCAGCTGCGGAGCTGGTGGTACTTCCAATCGCGGATCTTGCGGTAATTCCAACTACGATTCTGGCGATAGTTCCAATTGCGAAGCTGGCGAGACTCCCAACTACGCTACGTACGGTAGTTGCAGTTACGATGCTCCCAGTTTTCACAACTACGGAACCGATGATAATTGCTGCTGCGGCGCAACCGCCAGTGAAAACTATGGTGCTGGTAGTGATTCCAGTTGCGGTGCCGGCGGTAGTTACAGCTGCGGTGGTAGCGGCAGTCCTCGCAGCCGGTAAGAATACCCCTTTCTCGTACCCGTGCTTTAAATATGATTTGATCTGTGTGCGCAGGGCGAAGAGTCCACAACGAGGAGGTGGCTGCTGTTCTTCTCCTCCTCAAGACGATAGCGGATATGGAGCTTGCGGCCCAAAACTCCCATCCGGCTGCGAATGCCTCGGAGGAGGTCTAGACTGCCAACGATGTGGTCGAAAAGTGTATCAAGCTGAGATGCAAGTAAGATGTCACAAGCTACCAAAAGAAATTTTCTGACCCAACATTCCCTTCAACGTTAATATTAGAATCCAGGGATTAGTACCGGGTTATACTTCAGAACTGACTTTAGATAGATGACTTGTGTCGCAATAATCGGGACAGGATGTTTGACCGCTTCTAATCGGTGCGAAATGCTATTGTATTTCATCGGAAAACGACATGTAATCTTTTACCTGCCAGGTAGCTAAATTTCATCAGTTTTTGAGTGGAGCGAACGAATAGTAAAGGGTAGAAACCTACTTTACCAGCGCAAACGGCATATGGTATCTGCTGCTCCTGTCCGGATGACACCAGTGTAACATCGTAGTCCGCTCGTGTTTTATGAAACTTGATGAAATAATATACATACTGTAGGGGGGGTTGAATTATGAAATGATTTATCAAGCTATATAATTTTTTCGCCAATTTGTAAAGATCGCCTCCGGAGTTCCGTACCACAACATTTGCTTCAGCTGCTTCTGCTGTCGTAAACCCCTCGAACCTCTGACGTATCAAGAGAACTGTGGTGAAATTTACTGCAAGCGTAAGAAAATATTAATCTGCTGACGCGTTGGGCGAGGTGTGGAGAAATATTTTTTCTTTCAGAATGCTACGTCCGAAATTTCGGACCCCAAGGTTACGGATACGGTGCTGGTGCCGGTGCTTTGCAAACTCCCATCTAGACGAATTCGGACATCCCACTTCACTGGTTATTCCGCACGAGGCGCTATAACATTGGACCGGAATCGCACATTTTTTTCGAAAAGATTTTCTACACCTCGTTTTCCATCGTCGACGTGACGATATTTTTCGAACTTTTTATCACTTCGCAAAACAGTAAACGATAACTCGAATAAAAGTCGCATTTTCAAAAAGAGCTCGTTTCATTCGATCTCATCGACGTGTCTGCGACAGATTTCTATCCCGTTTTAAGGACATATGAGACCCATTTTTCACGAAACATAAAGTGGTTTCCGGGATCGATGATAGTTTCAGCCTCGATTCATCGGTTCAATCTAATATCAGCGCTCAACATTGCGGATCGGAAAATTGACTCCCGAAAAACGCGAAACGAGAAATAATATATTTTCCTTCATAAATGTTCAAATTTTGACCACGTTTTACATTATTCATAAACGTTTTGCACGTGCCGGTATCCGCGAACCGCTTTTAAGCCGCGCGATGCTTCCAGTTCCTCCGTGAAATGGTCGATAAAAGTATAACCACGCGAGAAAGAAACTGAATAGGGTCACTTATTGGCATCCGTACGATGGCGGTCGTTGCTGGGTCGACCGTGACTTCGCGACTGACAAAAAAAGGATTCAATTCTCACAACAGGAATATTCGATGCTCGTGTCTCGAATGCGGATAACACTGGATGTATAGTAGGTAGCGATAGACCCGATAACGTTCGCAAGCATATTAGATGGAAGCGGCGGGAGGGAAGAGAGCGAACAGGACCGCGAGGAAGATGTACACTCACGGGTAACAGGAAGTCCGAGACGAAGGAAAAATAGGAGGAAGAGTGAGATGGAAAATGGTTGGTTGGTTGGTGGGCTGGTTCGTTGGTTGGTCGCTTGCTTTATCGAATCTCTTCAGCGCGGAGGTTTGAAGAGAGCTATACACGCGTACATATAAATACCTAAAAACATACAAACATACATACATACTCGTATATATATATATATGTATGTATACATGTATGCATGTGGCTATATATGTATATATAAATATATATGTGTATATTTATGCGATCCGCGGGGTATGGAATGCCGCGATCACGGAGAGGAAAGAGGAGGCTGAGGCGACCGGCAAGGCAGGGGAGCTGGGGAGGAAGGGAGGGCGTTTATATAGCTTTCAAGCGCAGAAGCTTAATCTAATTTCAAATATAAATCTGTTCTCTCCGGAGTCCGGGTTCCCTTTTTTCTTCTTGGTGCGTCCTCTCTTTCTCAGCTCCCATTGTAGACTCGGAGTCGACTTTCGCGGCTGATTCTGTCCGTTCTATCATCAACCGACGCAGCAGAGGCACGACCGATCCTTACAATTTCGCGAAATCGATAAGATTCTTTGTCCTTATATATATATATATATATAGCCACATATATATATATATGGTTATATATATATGGCTGCACGCGTCGGTCGTTATCTCCATGGCTCGAGTCGTTGCCGAGATGCCGTAGAAATATTCTAACATGTCGCGCGAAAGTAATAATGGCAATGGTAGCGGCCAGCGTGGAATAATGAAATTTGAAAGTCGATCGCGGCGATTTTTCCACAAATTAAATTCAATCGACGCGTGAAACTTCCGCCCGTCTGATAATGTACGCGGGTATTATTTTAAACGATAGATTAATGGAAAAGCAATTATTTTTGTAAATTTGCACGTAACGTTGGTTGTCATTGTCCCGTCACTCGGAGTGACGGGAGCCCAAGGCTCTATTTTTCAATTTCAACACTGACCCGAACCTCCGCCTCGCACTGCCCCCGTCCCGCCCGGTTCTCGTCCCTCGTCCCTCTCGATGCTGGACCACCACCACCACGGTTGCCCAGTGTCGCCGTTTCTTTCGCGACTCGATCGTTTTTATCCGCTGTCAACGTGACCCTTTGCCTCTCTCATTTTCGAAGATAAGAAAAATCGTGCTCGTTACTCAAAAACAGCGTATATCTCATTTTCCAGCGCCTCTCAGCGTTCATCGCGTCGCTAAAAAAAAACAACGGAACCTACTCCAACGAGCTTGCGAGAGACTGGCGAAGTGCGACTGAAAAAAAGGGAGACAGTATCGATAACGAGCGGCGACGAAATTGATTTGAAGAAAACGGAATTCGCGTCGCCATATCGCGACGAAACGATTTGTATCTAATGCCGGATATCCGGCTCGTGCGAAAACCAATTATAAATCATTTGGCACAGTTTGTAAATAAATTCAATTATAAGTTTGCTCGACAACAATCCGTTTGTTTCGAAAGCTCGTAGTTCCCAGGTATACGAATGGCCCAGCTTCGATTCGAGCACAAATATGTAGCGAGCCCGGCGGAGGGTCGTTTACTGTGGCATCGGGTACGTACGGATGCCAGAACCGAAACATCCCTAAATTCTGTCACAACAAGCCCACAGGTACATGCTTTGCTGACCTAGAAAAGAAACGGATAATATTAATGGCAGCGATGAATTACTCGTTTTGTGAGCAGGCGCCCAGCCTCGCGTACGGTACCCTACGCGGCGGACTTTTTGCTACCGTCGTTCCTTCGGACAATAAAAATCTGTCTCCTTTTCGGAACGATGACAGTCCAAGGATCACGCCTCGAAAAGGAAACTGCGATCCCGACGCGTGAGAAGTAGCGATTTAAAGAGAACTTGGATTTCGGGCGAAATGATATGGGAGGGTGAATGGCGGGCTCGTTATTACAGCGAACCGATGAGATTTCGCCGTTAAAAAATACGGGGCACGTTTCACCAGGTCGAAAATCAAGGTCGACCTCTCGGATCCGTGGCGAATATAAATTTCAGACAATAGGAAAATTACCCTTGTCTATTCGTTATTAAACAACCCTCGGTGCTAACTGAACCCGAGCCGATTTAACTGTCGGTTGGAAGACACCGCGTCGAATCGTTGATTGTGCCGGGGATCCCCCCGAGTTCATTCAATATTCCCAAGCGGCAAAGGGGTTTATTGTTTGAAACCGTACATAATACCCCTTCGCTCCGCTAATGAGGCACGTCGAATCGATAAGTATTTAATGCGATGTAATTAATAAAGATCATCTCTCCGAACTGCATCCATCGTAAGACCGGAACGATTCGTACGGTTTACCAAACAACCCGCTCGACATTCGCCCCCTCGCTGAATTCTTCTCGCGATACCGAGCACGCGTATCGACGTGTCAATGGAAGTTAAAAAATATATCCCTCGTGCGAGATTCCGTAAAATACTATTATCGCGACTGACTCGCGAGCGGACGGGGGCAATGGAATATTCAATTTGCATCGTATAAATCGTGTTTCCGCGCGAGCACGCAACACAAACATACGCTCATTTTGACAGCTCTGCTTTCTGCCCTCGAAATTCTGCCCACTTTTCCCTCTGCCTCGCTTCTCTCGCTCTCTTTCTCTCTCTCTCTCTCTCTCCCTCGCTCGCTGCGAAACTTTCGACTTCTCGCTCTCGACCGGCTCGTTCGTTACATTCTACCTTCGGTAATTTATGATTCGATAAATAAATCAGAACTCGTCTGGAGCATATTTTTCCTGCTACGACCCTAGCTCTCCGATCCTTGGGATTGCGCCACTTGTAAGACTTTTCGACGAACGTGTTTACAAAACGGATACAAAACGATGCGCGGCAAGGTAAGGTGACAGCGTGGCACGCTGTGTCTCGTACCGTGTGCGTGCGTGTGCCATCCCGTGTTACGAAGGGGATTCTCTTCCGGGTATCCGTCCGGAACCCTCCGATATACCGGACAAGAAGGCGCGAGAAATTCGACGATTTATTGCGATACTTCGAAACGATTGGGCAAGGGTTGTAGATCTTCGCGCAGTAGGAGACAAACAATTTTATCGGAACTCCAAAACACTCTTGCCCATCCCTCGAACATCGTCACTTGGAAAACAGTACAAATTCGCATCCAATTTCTCGGTCCGCCCCGCAACGAGAATCCTCCGTCATTACCGTTGAAAACGAATAACAATAATTGATTGATTTAGTTGAACGGTGACATTGATTTTTATGAAAGCCGCAAACTGATACAGAATATACGACAAGCGCCTAAAACTCGACGCTTTCTTGTCATCGAGTCGTAATTATTCGGATTTTCCGAGACGTGGGAGGATCATACTTCGACTAATATATGTACATGCCGAGCCTTGTTGCATCGTCGCAACTGACGGCTTAATTAATTGATATCACGTTAATTAAACGGCGAAATGGTAATCATGCAGCAGACACGAGGATCAAAGGGGAGCTTGCAAGTCGATACTTCGAGCATTGTCACTCCGTCTACGCTGCTGTCGAGTAAAACAGATAAGAGAAGGAGCAAAGATCGCGCTTCTCATCCGAATTCCTCGTCTTCTTGATAAACGCTCGTCATAAATATCGCGGGTAAACTAACTCGAAGTATAATTACGCCGAGAGTGGACTTCTTTCAATCGAGTAAAAAGTCTATGGTCTGGAAGAGCTGAAATAAGTAAGGTTCGCGATAGAAACGGGAAATTGAAATTTACGAGTAACCGGTGACCCGTGAATTTCGCTCGATCTAAGTATCACCGCGATTATACGACCCGGCCAATGTGGCCAAGAAATAAACTCAATCTCGCGTTTCGTACTTGGTACTTTATTATTTTCTGATAGCATGTTTACGAGACCGAATGAATGGATCTGTACTTTACGAGGACCGACGGGTTCTGCTTTTCGTTCGCTTTGTGTTCGCAATTTATTAAAGGTTGTTACGCGAGGCGGTTAGGGTAAAGGTCGATAAATAAGGAAAACGTAGCCCCGACAAAATCGAATCTACTGACAATCCATCTACTTGCTAGTCGATACGCGTAGATACATACGTCTGATTTTCGCCACCCTTATACATCTTTTTTCATCCGCTAATTGTAAGTAGATCGGGAAAAATGGCGGAGATGATGGCGAAAGCGATTTTTCACAGTTTCGGTGACCATCGGCAAATTGTATAATCGTGAATGGTGCGAAAAGATCGAGATTCGACGCTCGGTAACGGGTAGCGATGTAAAGGGTTGTAAAAAGAAGGCGAAATAAAACGAGAACGGTGTCATATGCGCCTGCTTGCATGATAAATGTAGCGATTTAAAATCGAAATTTCTCTTTCGTGTGCATGCACGAACCCCGACGTTTGACTAATGGTCTCGTATTAACTATTGGAGCATAGAATAGCGCGTTGAAATGTTGAAAAATACATTTGTCCCGGCGAGGGATTCGTAGTTTAACTATCTATTCTATTTTACACTTGGCTCACGGATCTTTGATCGACGGGTGCGTTAGCAGGGAGGAGGGGAGGCGACGATCGTTGTCGTTCGAATCACGCGACACGCTCGAACCTCGCACCGTAACCCAAATGCCTCGACGTTTACAAAAAATGAACGTTTTTTGTCCACTCTCTTGCCCGACAATCGACGTGTCTGCTGGTTACCTAATCGCGAGCAGTTTGCGACTAAGCAGTAAGTTAATCAAATTTTGGTGATAACGCGAAGAGATTCCCTTTCGCTATCGCCAACGTTCGCGTTCATTTTTCATTCGTTAATATTTTACCCAACCATCGCGCCTTGGAGTAACCCTTTTCTGCTTTTTCATGCCAGACAGTCAAATCCTACTTGAGAAATGAACAATAAATAAAAATGGCACAGCCTCGAGACCACCCAAACGAAACAAACTAGTTGACACCTCGATGCCCATTCGGATCTATTCGGGCCTGTTCAGGCCCTTTCGGTAACCCCTCCTCATACGATCCATTGTCATGGCGGGCTGGCTTACCCGTAGACTGTGCTTTACCGTGCGTAAAATATCCCTATTCTCTAACCCATAATAGTCGGCGTGTTCTCTTCCGTGAACTCTTTCGTCGGAACGATTTCGCTACTTTTTAAAGGACACTTCAGCGGATCTGGAGAAATCTAGACCACCCCTCCATGAGAATCTCTCAAACGTTGTCTCCGATATAACGAAAGATGCCCTCCCCCCAAAAAAAAGGAATCCGAAAAAATCTGCACTTTCCTCGAGATTTCTCCATGCAACTGGATCCGTATCAAAAGCTGACTCAATTCTCCGATCGAAATGATCCGATCGCCTAGCGCGAAACAGACGCGTGATGATGTACCTAGGATCTTAGCACTCTCTTCCAAGATTTATCGATTCGCCAACACGTTTTCACGCGACGGTGGACTCCGAGCGTGAGTACACACGTATCGCTACATAGTTGCGAGTCCGCACCTGGAGCCCGGTTGAAAACTCGAAATCCAAAGTCCCTCGGCGTGTCCAAAGTTGGCCTGGTCGTTGTATTTACGAGCAGCGTTTGAATATATGGTAACCAGGGCTCGTCTCACCTGTGTGACAGTCGTGTATCTGAGCGCGCATCCCTGTTGGGCTCAAACAATACGCGATCTCTTCGCCCCTCGACTAACACGAAATTTTCGCTCACCATTATTAAATCGAGCGACAATGGCCAGCCGTGACGCGAGCCGTTTAAATGACTCTAATAACGTTTCACGGAGACTTTTTATTCTCTTTCTTCAATAATATGATAATAAATCGAAATGAAAGTGAACGCGCGAGGAGATTATCATTTGGACACGCGACACCACGCGACCTCGCGCGCGCCTTCCGCAACCCCTAAGTCCGCAAGATGGCGGACGAACGGAAGCTCGCCGCTTCGTTTTCTTTCGCCCGCTCGTTTTAATATCCGATGAAACGAGTTTCGAATCGTTCATTCGCACCTAATCCCATCGCCTCCCGTTCTAGCCTCGTCCTTTCATTTTATTCTATCCATTCGAGTGCTGCATCTCCCTCTCGCGTCTTCCAGCAACGAGAGATGATCGCGTATCTCATTGCAACGCGCGCGCGCGCGAGATTTATTCCCTCTGGAAATTGCAAACCGAATCGTAAAACTTCGCTGGAAATATAATACACGCCAGATAATTCAATGCCTCGACTACGAAGCGCGCGGGTATATCCGAAGGCGCGAGCTGGCCATAATCCATCGATTTCGCAAGACGCCGTTTAAAAAACACGAGACTCGTCGTGGGACATCCGGTTAGAAGTTACTTTCGCTATGTATTACGCGTTAAATTACAGTCACGCGTAAAAAATAAATTAACAGCGTTCGAGAGTGATTAAATGAACAAAGAACTCGTAGACCTTGCGAGTAGTACGACGCCGCGCGTGCGTGCAACAAAATGTGTCGCGGAACACTAGCATTGGGAAAATAAAAAAACGAAATGGGAAACCGTCAGGAGAAATAAATTTCCCTGCAGATAATTTTCATCCACCGTATGAAAAAGCCGCAGTCGAGCGTTCGCGATTCGTGAGGGCTGGGAGAAAAAAAATGATCATCGATGAATTTAAGGCTGGCTAATAGTCCGCGAAGCCTCGGCGGCAGCCGGCAACTCTTTCTGGCGTAAAAAAAAGGCAGCAGCGCAGATCGGCTTCTGAATTGAGAAAAGTCGTTAATCATGGCCACAAGCAGGCGACTAATTGTTGGGTTTGAGAGCGATCGGCATGTTCTGTTATTGGGCTGGCACTGACGTGA
Organism: Arge pagana; assembly: GCA_963969455.1. Taxonomy (NCBI): domain Eukaryota; kingdom Metazoa; phylum Arthropoda; class Insecta; order Hymenoptera; family Argidae; genus Arge; species Arge pagana. The sequence continues at coordinate 5,180,820 of OZ018308.1, read as the reverse complement.
CCCTACCTCCGGTGAGCCCCGAAAATAACCCCAAGGATCATCCTGGACCAGCTTGAAATCGCACTGCAATCGGAACCACGCTGTGAAAAGTGACGATCGCGTCCTCTAGGCGTAGCGAAATCATAGTGACTCGCTGATTTTTGATCGTTTATTATTTCTGTACGACGTCATCGCGCGGCGCGTGTGATCCTTGTTCGCGTCGAAGTGACGCGTCGGGTCGCAACAGTTGCGAATGGGTATATAGAGATATCTTCGTGCCTGGGAACATTCGTGCACCCAAAACTGCGGGGACACGGACGAAGGAAAGATGCGGAATCGGAAGGCACGCGGCGATGCGAGAATCGTCCGGATCAGCTGCGATTACGTGGCAAAAGTTAATGAATAAATTTAATAAACCTTCATTCGCGCTTCCCTTTCATTCCCATTTATTCCGCGCCGCATCACCCGCCTGCCACTGATCGCCAATCGATCGGATCACCCGAAACTCTCGGAAATTCGTCGTACGATTCATTCCCAAAGTACCAACTTACAGCTTTCGTTTGCGCTGCATCGCATCGGACCTCCGCACCAATTTGCCGCAACGAGATTTTCCAGAACTCGCGTACACGGTAAAAAATTTAATACATCATCTGCGGCGTGGATGTTTTTCAGCTGATTCAACCCCCCGGGAGTGAAATTCACTGTGAGAAGAATTTTATTTTAATTATTTTCAAAAAAACTCTACAAAGTGAAATCAAGACATCTGACAATTTTTCAATTTTTTTCAACCAAATGAATCATCGCTAAAGAAATATTCAAAAAATTATACTCGTCGTTTTTTTTACAAACCAAATTATTTTCACTCCCGATTTTTTACTGCGTGGTTTTCAGGTGACAATAATGATCTTGGTCCAGTAATTCTTGCCATCTTCCTAACGATTCGGATTCGAAATTATCGTGATGTTTCTATGGGTAACACGGATGAGTGGTGAATTTGTGAACCGATTCGTTTGAAAATCCACGAAATTTCCGTAAGATTGGTCAATAAATCTATTATCTTCTCGTGACAATGACGGGAGGCCCCGACGTCATTGCGAACAATGAAAGGCAGTCGGAATAAACTAGCGTAAAATAGGCTTTGGCAGATCGCAGAGTGAATTTTTGGTAGTTACCATGATCCATCATTGCGCGCTCGCTGCGTAGAATTTTGGCGTAACGGGGAGGAGGGATGCTAAGAATTGTCAGGGATGATCGGTCATCCGGGATTCCTTCCATTGCTGGCGTAACGCAACGTGGAAATCTATTTTTAACGTGACAGCTTTTCCGAAACGTGGACGAGTTCGAGAATTGTATCTAATGGGCGAGGGGGGAGGAAAAAGGTGTTGCGCGAGGCCTTCGCTGCATTTTCGCCTCGCGAGGAAAAGTTCCGAGCAATTTCAAGCCACGACCTTCTTCGCGTCCGCAACAAGAATCGATCTATTTATCAAATCGGTGTGTAATTGTTGAAAAGTGACACGGTTAGGATTTTCGCCCGGAGCCCTGAACCTTCGACGCTAATGATGATAATTCGTTCTACGCCACGGAGTCGATTTTGGAAGAGGTCTTTGTCGAAATCCGTTGAAAATAGGGTGACAATTGAACTGCCCTCGATTCAACGTCGCGAGCGTCTGCACCGTCGTTTCGAGCAATTTTTACCAGCAGAAGTACGCAAGAAACGACGCGGCATGTTTGGATGGCCGAAATGTCCTTTCATCCGCGATACGTGTCGTATGTATGTATATTTGCGTACCCTTCGAGCTCGTATCACTGCCAACGGACAGCCGAGACGTGAATAAATATGTGTATTCGAAGTAACCCTTGCCAATATGCAAACGCGGATCGCATTCAAAGACAATATTTTCAATGCATAATGAATATTAGAGCCACCGGGTGTACGGAACTTTGAAAAGTCAGACGGGACATCGGATTCGCATGGATTGTTCGGTGAAAAAATTGTTTCCCGAGTAAATAGTCGAATGAAAACACGGTTCACGGTTCGACGGGGCTTGGCGGTGCATCGCTGCAATTGCAAGGAATTTTCTCGAAAACTTCGAATACGATTGACAAACTAACGCAGATTTGCTTCGAGGGCTGCTTTTTCAGAAACGCCGATTATTTTTGAAAAAATTATTTTATGCAATCAGCTTATCAATTAAATTAATATAATCTATTCTCAATAAACTTTCACGTTAAACATTCAATTAAAATCAGAATTTTGTCTATATATATATATATATATATATATACATATATATATATATATGTGTGTGTGTGTATATATATATATATATATATATTTATATAAACATTTCATAATCAATTTTAAATTTTACTCTAACGTTAAATAAAATCATTTTTATTTCTATAATTTACAACAAACAATTTATTTAATTAATTAAGAAGATTAGAATAATGGCATTTTACATTAAAATGTAGATATATTTCTGTAATTATAAAAATATCCTCAATATTAAATTTCGATCCCTAAATTAAACTTTTTTATTCAAATAAAGGTAAAGTAAACTAATGTAGATTATTATCTTTAATTGATTAATTTTATCTAGCCTAAATAAACTTTCACAATAAATATTTTATTAAAATCAACATTTATATAGAGCTTGTCGGACTTTTTTCGAGTCGCAACTGCAGATCGTCTTTCTTTACATTTGAAATTGCATTTCTTTGGTATTTTTTTATCGGTTTTTCGGGTTCATCGAATAGTTTGGCCACGAGATGTTCCAGTTTCGATTTCTTAGCGAGCGCTCGAGGAAAATCGGTTCGGCTGGTTCGCAGTTCGAACGCTGAGCTGGATAAACACGCGCGTGGAGAATCTGTGAAGTAATTGAAAATCCTTAAAAAACGTGCCGTTTCGTTGGGAAAACGTGGAAAAAGAAATCCGAGCGCGGACCGCGCGGTGAATCGAGAACCGATGCGATTCGCAACAATACGAAAATTCAAGGAAAGTGACGAGGCGAGCGATGAGATTTTGGAATAACATCGTATTCACCGTGGAATTCGTTAAATCTGACGATTTTACGACAGCTACTTCAAGCGGAACGAATCGGGGGGGAAAATACTCGTGGTTTCCCATAGAATTATTTGTAGAGATTAGCCCCCGTAAGTGTAGTTTAATCCCGTTAAAATGTTTGCACACAACAAAGCGCCGAGGCACTTTCGAATCGGTCACATGTATACGCGATGTTCGTTTACGTTTGCACAGCTTGGTCAAACACTGGCGTGTGCCTTTTAGTGGGCTTCGACATAATACAGGACGCAACCCGAAGAAAAAGCCGCGAGGCCGAGCTGCGATTGAAATTCGAACGAGTCGTATTTTTACCGATACACGCGCATACAACGAGCCTCGATCGTAATTCCCCCTATTTTTTAAATCCCGCGCACGATGAACGTAGATTGAAAAAAAAAATCTTTTTTTTTAATGCAAATCTAACGAAGCATGGAGAAGTTTTCTACTATATGTCTAATTTTTTTGCAAAGATCGACGTGGTATTAGACGGATTCTTTACGCTATCATAGAACGCGGTATCGCTGATTGACGGAAACAATCATGCGAGTTGAGTAAACAGAGAAGCGCCAGAGCGATTTCAATTAGTAGAAGAAGTGGTTGAGTAATTCGATCCCGTGCAGCTTTCGTTCGATGTATACTTACGTTCGTTGGTTTTGCGAACGGACGATGGTTCGAAATGTAGCCAGATAGATGCTCGATGTGTGCGGAAGATAATTGCACTTTTCGATATAGGATTACTTCCCTGTTAGTAGCCACACAAAAGGTACTATTTAAACATTTCCTTACACAACAGATCTACACGGTAACAGCGTCGTCCGCGCAGCCTTTAAGAGAAGTAAAGTCGACATCGTTGACCGCAGCTTTCATAGTCGTGTATACAATCTATGCAGCGATTTTTAAAGTATCATTCACTTTAGAAAGAAATCTATGAGGCTTTTAGCACAGAAAATCTATTTTTCACGCGCAAAAAAAATAACTGACCATTTCGATGAATTGCTTCGGTAAAATCCTGAAATAATGAATTTCAGGTAAGATATACGTACTATTTGCGATATTTTTCGACGATGCGTGTTTCGCTGGTATTCCTCGTCGAACGTAACGTCTGTCAACATTTTGGGGATACGTGAATGCGATTGTAAGATACAGGCGTCGAGTATTACAACTGTAACGGAGAATGACATCGGGTAATGCGTCATAATAAAATTCTCGATTGCATGTCAGAAAGGAAGGGTCCAGCCTATTGCATCGCCCATTGCTACTGTACTGTTCCACAATTCTATTATTTCACATTATTGTCGTCAGGATAAAGAGATGACTGATGACTCGTGCGATTCAACAAAGACTTACGGACGTTAATAGCAGCACGATATGCTATTGTTAAGTATGATAAAAAATGTCGAGAAAATGTGAAAGTGGGCGGTATAATTCCCTCGTTTTCCGAAATTTCGTCGAAAAAAGTGTACCTGCACCCGTTTTTGGGGGCCTCTGCGTGGTTTTTCCCTTCTTTTTCGACGCTTTTTTTACTTTCAGAAATGGGGTAAACCCCGATCACGATGCGTTGTCGATTTCATTGTTGCCGACTCACACCCATTTTTCTCGACGTAGACGTGGTTACGAAAAACGACGGCAGTTTTCATCACTGCGGTTTTTCTCTTTCACTTTCTACGATCTTCTCAAAAAATCGAATCGCCTGTTTTCGCAGGGGGGGAACAATTATTGCACTTCGCACCGTACGATGCTGTTGCTCGTTACAACGCGATTAATCTTCGCTGCACTCGAGGCGAGAATTACGTGATTCGAATCTCTCCGGTAGTCTTGTTTTCAGAAATGTAGGTAAAGACGTAAGTACGTATTAGTATCTACAGAAATGTAGGTCCGTTTCTTCCGACACGTACACCGTGCTGGATGCAGGCAGTAGGTATATATTACACAATCACAACAAGCAGCGGGGTGTTACACCTAGTAGGTAGTTTGGCGAGGGGCGAGGGCACGGGGCGACGTTTCAGAGCAGAAGAAGAAGGGATAGAAAGGGTGGGGTTCGGGTAGGGGGATTCAACGCCTGGCGTCGACATCACCAATTAGTCACCAACGCTTAAAAACAGCAGGGTGCCAGGGTTCGTATTGCATCGGAGAGACGTAGCATTTTGTTGCAACGCCTCGACTTCGGCTTACAATAATTCCACGATTGACGTGCCGAGCTTTTCCAGCGATTCCTCTCGCCACGCTGGTAAATGATCAACTCGAGAAACTTCGCGTTTGATCGAACGTGGGGCGAGGTCCTTCTTCTCTCGACGAGTCTGTCGCACCGAAGATGTTTGCATTAGTCGTTACCGATAGACGACGACCTTCCGTGTAGACAAGACTTGTGTCCACAGAGTACCTATTTTTCTACCTGCTGCTCGGCTCGTATGGATACGAACTTTGTTTGCTCGGGAGAAAAGTCGAGGACGAACGAACGAACACGCGGCAACGGAGTTTCGATGTTGTAAATTCCGTATCCAGTCTCTTTTCACTTTTCGAATCGCAGAGACACGCGCTTCGATCGTGCGACCTGTTTCCACATCTTGTCCACGTCGTTCCGTTCAAACACTCCGTACGGTTACACGCGTACACTTCTTCGCACATCGAAGTACCGTCTCGCCGTTTTCCATCCTTGTACTTCGTAAAAAAAAACAATGCGACCGATTACTTAAGAAATATTCTTACGAAACATTTCCAAGCAATTTTCCATGATTTATGCAGCGACACTCGACGTGGGAAAGAGACGGGAGGTGAAAAAAAATGTAAAGCGGACCGGAATAAATAGAGGTGTACGAAAACGGTGTCAGGCATATGGAAAAATGCAGAACAGATGCGGAGACGTATCAACGAGCAATTATACGGATATTTTACATTAATTATACCCTCGTAGAAAGGTTGCTCTTGTATCGGCATAATATTTCTATCAGATCCACTCGATTAAGCAATTAAGGCCGACTGCCTGCAGCTTTCCTTCGCAATAAATAGCCTTTGTATAATTCTGTAATTAAAACGAGTGCTACGAATACCTTTCCCCGCGTATCTATACACGAATTCCGACGTGTGCTCGTGTCTATAAAATAGGCACGGATTTGCATAACCTGCTCGTCGCAGGTAGGATAGATGATGAGCGCTCGAAAGGCTCGGCGGAGGACTGGAAAGTCAGGGCGAAGGCGAGAAGACCGGAATTAATATAGAGAGACAAGATCGCTAATGTCCCGAAAAGTTTTTAGTGCCAGGGTATAAAGCGTTGAATAATTTTGGCATTGTAACTTTCGAGTGTATAATTGCCACGCGGTGGCAGCGACGAGAACAAGGGTGGCTCGTAAATCGACCACTTCGAGAAATCCTTACCGACCTAGCCGAGCACATGCCGTATAAGGTGATCAATTACACCGTCTGAAGATAATTAATTCGCTCGCGCGTGGAAAAAATGTACGCGGCAAATCTGATTCGTCGACGACGCAGCGGAACTCTCCGCAGAGTTGTATCGAGTCCCACCGTCCCTGAATTCACGTCACGTCCTCGTCTCTCTGTTTGTAATGAATGTAATCTCCAGTCTTTGAAAAGGATGCGGTGATTGTACGAAATTATAGCGGGTGACGCACTTTGAAACTACAAGAAAATAAATAATAGGCTAGGTCCAACGCGCTACGCGCGCAACCCTGAAGCGTTTGTCGACACGTGGCTGGGTCCACGATCACCCTCGCGTAGGTAGCGTGGCGGTGACACACGGCACGCGTGCTCGTGACTGTTAGCCCGCAGCAGAAGCTTTCTAAGTCCGTCCAGAGGCTCGAATCTCGACGAGTATCTTGTACCTAACACGAGCTATCGATCATCGCCAACAAAATCTACTCCTCCCATTCACAGTTTCTCGATTCGAAGAGCCTCGCAGGATAGATTATGGAAACGAAACGCGTCGCGGTTCACCGCACTGATCAGAATCGACATTAGAAACAAAGGGCCGAGGAATCGGAGAGGTGGTTTCGACGAAGCGTGATCGGGTCTAGAGACACGAGAAACACGATCGTGTAAATATCGTTGATCGAAAAAGTTGGATTAGTGGAAAATAACCAGGCAGTAACAACGGTTCGTTGGTTGTACTTCTATAAAGAATTCTGTCAGCCTCGAGCGACTAGATTCTCCGTGGATGTGGATCGTAATCGGTGCAGCTCTCGTGAACAGGGAGGGTTGTCCGTTACATGGCTGCATTTTCCAAGCTTCACCTCAACGGTTTAAATTCATAAACTGCCCGAAGGCTTACGTACATTGAACAAAAAATTGGAGTCGAAAAAAATCGGAACAAAAAAAGAACGGCAAACCTGGGTGCACCTGAAACAACGTAACGACGAGAATGGATTTCCATTGCTGGGCTGTCGATTGGAATGGGAAATGCGAACGGTAGAGGCGGAATCTCCGCCCGTGAAATTCCGTTTTGTTTTCCAAGTACGCGCGTATCACGAGTTAATCTTGAAATTGAATTCCAAAAGGATTTCAATCGGCGTACGAGTTTCGTTTACTCATCGTCGAAGGGCACGTGCGATAAGGTTGGCATATAACTGGTTTGCCCATAGGTCGGGGCTCTTTCATCTTATCGTAGTATCAACGTCAAATGCAGAATACGAGTTTCCTGATTCTGGTTCCACTCGATTTGGCCCCACATGCAGACGTGCGCTATACGCTCGCTGATACTGTGTGTACGTACGTGGAAAATTCGGGCACATTCGAAGCATATTCTCGGAAGCCTTTCAGCTCTCCTAAAGAGAGAATAATACCGAAACAACGACCGAGCGCGTCTCACCTGAGTAGCGAACGATAAAGGAGAGGAGGATAATTTCGCCGACATCGCAGTCTCGTTGGGAAAAATTGTCGAACGTTGAAACGAGGTAATTTACTGCGAGAGTCAAGGAAGGCGGAAGCGAGAGTCGAGTGAAATGTTTCAAGAAACGGATCCCTGCTTATCCGCGTAAAACCATAAATGATTGGATGATCAGGGTGTTTCCCTCGACTGACCCCCGTTCTCTTATCCCAGGGTCTCCCGCAGCACTCAGGAGTGTTGAAAACAGAAGCGGTAGCCTGAAGCACTGGCCACGTGACTGAGCGCCGTTCGTGGCTTACGAACTGTTGAACCACGTAATTCCAAGCGCCTCGGGCTTAAGTAAATTAATAAATTAGGCAAATCAATATAGCATCAACGGGCTTTTCTTCTTTACTGAAACTGACAAAGAGATCTCTCGATCTCCGCATAATACACCTTTAGCAAAGTACCTTCACCAACAAATTACGATCACCGACGTCTCGAAAGCGACGAGTCGGAATAAGATTGTTCAACGATCAAACGTTTTCGCTTGAACCGCATCAAAGAACAAGGAAAATCATGACCGGAAGCGAAAACTCATTTAGCACGAGATACTTTTCCCTATCTGCTTCTTTCCCGGTGGAAATCAAACGTTTCAGGAAGTTGCCGTCACGATGCTGCGATCAGTTAAGTGGCGACTCTCATCTACGTGTGCGTGCTGAGAAAAAAGTTGCATATTTGTCGCAATCGAGCCTGTGCACTTGGAAATTGGTATTCTTCGGAAGAATCTAGTACACGTACGATCAAGGTACGCGAATAGAAATGGTCACGTAGCCAAAGTAGGAGAAACCCTTCCGCGGGGTGTATGAGTTTTCGAGCCACGAGTTATCCAGTTGTAAAACAGTATATACTATGCGAATATTTAAACGTCACGGTCGCGACATTGGATGTATACGTATAGGTGTAAGCGAGTCCATTGACAAATCTACGAGGATCTTGGACCAAAAAAAAGAGAGTGGGTGAAAAAAGATATATCGATTCACGTACGTTCACGTGCGAAGCTATTGCCGGATGTCATCTTTTCGCGTAAGTATGATCGTAATAATCGTTCGGATATGAATAAAAAAGATTTCGGCGACTGTCACGTCGGTCCTATTAACTCGAGTACCAGCGATCGGTTCAAGATGGCCGATATCGAGGAACCTGGCAACGACTTCGCAACATTAATACAAAGAAGCCAAAGTTTCTCGTATGATCAATGCGATTCCTCCGCACGCGCGCGCGTTCCAATATAATAGAATATCCGTACGCGTCCCACGGACCTGCGCATACCTAGAGACGTATATCGGCGACGTAAACTCATACATCTATACATATCCATCGAGAGTGAGGGAGGACTGAGATTTGGCGGGCCCCCACGACTCGACTTGCGATTATTCAATTCATCGGCCTGTCAAAAACACCAGTGCACCCTGGGCACCCTGGATACCTACCCTGGGCGCCCTGGCCTCACTCATCCCCCCGTCTCTCTCTCTCTCTCTCTCTCTCTCCCTCTCTCTCTCGCTCTCTCTCTCGCTCTCTCTCGCTTTCTGTCTCCCTCCTTCGCCCTCACTTCTGCCCATTCTCTTGCCCGTACGACTTCCGTCCTTTTCCGTCCTCCGCGAACCTCGCCCTCCCCACCACAGCCCTCTCTACATTTACCGCGCCTCGTTCATCCCTCCATGGTCGTCCCTGTCTTCGCGGAGTCAACCCTCTTCTGGTCGCGCCCTACCCCTACGACGCGAACGATTAGGAGCAATACGCACCGATAACTGCCCCCGAAGCTGGAACGGAGTTCCCATTTCCTACGCATCGCAGCGGGACGACCCGTGACCACGCTCTCGTCTCGGATTTACACGGTTTAGCGATCAATCTTTGCCCACTTGTCGAACATATGTGTCGCGGCTCGCATCTATAGACGACGCAGGAGATATTCAATACTCGCGGTGCTTCGAATTCGCCGGATATCTTTTCACCGTCCTGATTGTCAGCCTCACTTACGTTCGAAGGCTGCACACCAAACCTCTCGACATTTCGACAGTGACTTTTTCCTGGTAAACAAAAAACGCTCTCGGGTTCTCAAAATCGTACATCGGTCAGGAATCGAAAATCAATTGGAGTCTCACCTATCCAATCCGAACGTCGTCTCGGATCCTGCGTAACTTTTGATTTACGTGATCCATTCTTCCTATGCATTCCTATTTTCGTCGAAGTTGTATAAATCTCTTTAGAGCACCCGCATTTTATTATATGGTGCCACTTGCATTGTTCGTCAATTTTTCATAACGTTGAACAACCGACAACCTGAATAAAAATTGTGCTGCGAAATCGTTGAAGTATGTAATTCGCAATAATGTTTTCACTGCTAGTAAAAATGTACCACTGACGATACATCTGTGTACGAGCTACAACGAATTTGGTTATTTCGAATAATCTACTGCTGTACAGCAATTGTAATGTAGTTGCCGTGTAAATTGATGTACCGCTTACGCTTCAATTGCAATGTCCATTGTTGTGCATCAGCTACGAACATGAATTGGTCCATTTACATCGCGCTAGGAGTTGGAAAAAAGCGGTGGTTGTGACTGTTCCAAATTGACGAGCTGTTCGCGAGCATATTAAGAGTTCGCTACGTATTTGGGAAAAATTCGGTTGGCTTGATGTTTATCGATACAAAAATTCGGTGCATTCCCAGCTGCTATTTACCTCCGCGGCAAAAAAATGATCCCGTTTTGCATACAGTGTTCGGCCGTTGGGCAAACCCTCTTGACGAACGTGTAGACCTCTGCGAGATTATATTCCGCTCGTGGAGAAGCTGATATAATCGGGACTTCAGACACCTTGTCGACAGGATTGATATTCCATTGTGAAGCAAATGAACGCGTTGCGAAACTTGAGAACTAAATTAGCATCAGGTCCGCAGTCCCCGCCTTTCACGTATCTGCAGACGTTGACCGTAGACGTTCTTCCCAATCGAATTCGATAATCGTCGCAACGAAGTACGTCAAAGTCATCGGGCTGATAGGAAAAAATCGGTCGAAATTATTGGAATACGGGAGTAAAGGTGGAGTAGAGAGGGTGATATTCGGACGGAATGGCGATAAATATTTGAAAAGGGATCGCGCGTATAGAGGCGCACAGGAAATAAACCGCGTCGGTTGGGGTTGCAGAGGTGGAGACAGAATTTAGCCACGCTGAGCGCGTGACGTGATATTAATTAACACGAACCCTTCAGCGCCCCGCCATCTCTGTCTTTCGTAACCTCAAACGCTCAGTCGTTCGCTCTGTCGCTCCGGCACGACGGCCGCGAAGTGCGGCTCCGAGGGTCGCCAAGTGTCACACAAGGCACACCCTGGAGCACAGCCGGGAGTGTGGCAAAGTCCACCACTCCCAGTAATTCCCAGGTATACGATGAATTATAACTTTACCAGTTAATCGTCTCGAACAACTCTCATGATTCTCATCCTCGAGTTTCTCAGACCTCGCGTCGTCTTCGCGATGATTGATTCCAATAATGCATCGTTGAAAATTTCAACTCAAGATTTGCCGCGATTCGTTTTCTCCTATCGTCTCTCTTTTCGAGTATTTGTCGCCTTGCCTGACCGATGTCGGACTCGACTACTGCTTTCACGTCTCTCGAGGGTCGAACCGCAGCGTGACCAAGGCTGATTCGAGACGATGATGATACAGTGACGCGGGAATGAAGATAGCAGGCGGAACGAGAACTCGTTCCGTCGCTCGCTCGCTCGCTCATTCATTCGATGGTGCAGAGGACGACGCGCGCGGAGGCGAACAGGGACAAATGACGATCGCCGCGGTTGTTGATTTCGGCGCGGCACGTTGCCATGACAACGAAGCGGCGCCGGACGAATCACCCGTACCGGGGGGGATATCACAAACAGGCGACTGCAGTTCCCATTTTTCCGCGAGATATTGGATTTCCCTTGGCGTCTCTCTTACTTGCTTTGTTATCGTCGTCTTGTTCTCGCGTCTCTCCACCTTCGACGCGAAACGTGGTAGGTATATACTCGTGTCCCCAAACAAAGCAATATGTACGCCGCGGGGCGGGGGCAGTAGCGCCAACGTGTGTGACTGCGAGGTGTCAATTCCTACACGCGCGCGTAATAGAAATACACGCTTGCACTGTCCGTACGTACGGGCAGCGATGTCGCCAACGTCCGGATGACCCACAAAACGTAAAGCCAGGCTTTTCGCTGGGTACGAACAGCATCGTTTTCGGAAAAGTTGCACTCGACTAGCCCGCAGAACGCGTTACTTCGCTAGACGTAGACGCGATGATTGAAAACAATGACGCGCGACAAATGGATTCCGAATCAGAGAATACGCTTCCGAGCTTCGACGCGAAAACGTTATCGTGATCTCGTTGCGGAAGAAAAAATTCGAGGGACAAGGATGCGAAGCCTGAGGAGGAGATCTGTTAAAATTGTCCACAGCTGCAAGGATGCCGGATATTTTTCGGTCACATTGACTCGGGAAGCGAAACGAGGCAGCGTAACGTATTCGAGATTTGTCAGGCACGCTCGAAACGTTTTGTTTTCGCGATGTATCAGCCGCCGCGATAGTTCTTAGCCGGGGCTGAATAAAACTGCTGTCAAATTAGAGCAGCTATGAATCACTGCTGATAATATATTCTCTGATATAAGTGAGAAGCAAAACGTAATGCCGTACAGCGGGGACGGTAATAATATTATACTGATAGGGGGCAGTTATAAACACATGACGCCTTATACCTCCCATATTATATACATGTATCTGCGCGGATGTGCTACGGACACGGGGAGAGCTCGTATTCTTCGGATGCGTCGAGCGCGCGATGAATGCGTCGAATCGAGCGTGAAATCAACTTTATTAGTTACTTTTTCCGATAATAGGTAGTCGAATAGGTATATAATATCGGCCAATTGTATAATCAATTGCAGCGTATCGGTAAGGTGGGTCTTTTGCTCGCATCGATTTCACGAAATATCACGGCAATCGTATATTGCTGTCACATTTCTATCATCCGATTCGTAGCGTGGCTCAACCTCGAAGATAACGATCGGATCGAAACGATCGTTTCAAAACCAATAAAATTCATCGGTCGAATTTCGCGGGAATAACAACAACGACGTCGTAATTGCGAGGATTGATAAAAATGAATAGAAAGAAATGCGGGGTCGACGAGGCGAGTGACGTTAGGATATTGTTTGACTCGTAATAAAAATAATGATATCCTCAGCTCGAAATTTCCACCCCCTCGAAGTTCTCTTGGTGAAAGAATGAATAATTATTCCTCTCCGGTAGAACGAATCGTTCTCGTCGGTCCTCCTCGTCCCTCTTCTTCACTCTCTCTCTCTCTCTCTCTCTCTCTCTCTCTCTCTCTCTCTCTCTCTCTCTCTCTCTCTCTCTCTCTCTTCCGACCTCTTCCATTCGACGTCCATACCGCGGCTTATATAAGCCAACGGAGCCAACTTCAGCCTGCCAGTTCACCCGGCAGTTCACCCGCCCGCTCTTATAATAATTCTCGATTCCCGCCCGATGTTCATTTCATTATTTTTTTCCCTCGGCGAGATGGTGATAAGTCGTGACGTCGACGAGGTGGGTAATTCCGATGAGGGCGTGGCCAACCCCTACTCCTTTTCGACAGGGATGGCCCTTCGCGCGATCCCATTCGCTGCCTCGCGAGGGTTGATCGTCGACGGTAGGGGTTAGTCGTGGTAAGAAAAAGCGGATATGCCGACTAATAGACGTGATTTTACCCAAACAAACTACCCCGTACGCCCGGTGAAAACGTTCCAGTGGTATATACATCACCCGAACGGGGTAACGGCACCGGAACCGGAATATTATTACCTACTGCTGTGGTAACAAATTTAGCGATAATTGAATTGCCACCGAGAATAGTTGCACTTGCCGTACAGTTTTATGACGCCGTATAGTTGGCAACAGATTCCGGGACCGTACGCGGTTCTTTTGTATTATTTTTTGCAACTACCCCTCGCAACTACCTCGCTTACATCGCGGTTCTGATGTTGAATTTATAGTTAGCTACCCGGATGAATTGTACTCGCTCGAAAGAAGATCGGTAACCGTGTCATCGCGGTAAACCAACGTCTCGTTCCAGCTAGCTACCCGCATGCTTCGCGAGCAGCAACCAAAGCGAAGGGTAGAATTTCTCACTCCGCTAGATATACTTTCAAGATATGTGAAAGGTCGAGGCGTGGATTTGCGAAGCAAAGAAACGAGGAAAGCGATTGCTCGTATGGGGTTGCTCGTATAGTGATACGTATGGGTTTTACCCATAGGAGGGAATCGACCCAAAAGTGTCGAAACGTTGAAAGGACGGGCGAAAATTATTCTTTAATCGCGATCGGTTAACGAGGTCCGAAAAACTGGTGCGGAAAGTAAGCTCTTCGCGTAGTCGTTGTGCCGGTTTGCATTGCATTTGCGGAACATGAAATAATATCGCGCTCCCACCTTGCGCGAGTATACAAGAAAATCTGGCGGCATAAAACGCCCTCGTACAGAGGACAGGGAGATAATAAACTTGATAAGGGTGTAGAGGCACCCCGAGACCAGCTTCACTCTACTCCTCCGCACTTGAGTGGTCCCCCCCACTCGATCGTTGAATGGGCGTGGCTCGGCTGCAAGCCCACGCCTCGATTGGTCGATCCGGCGGAGCTTTCGTCAAATAAAATCCAATCGTTGACTAAAGGAATGCGAATCTCGAGGCTTTTTCCCTGCCTCTCCCTTTAAGGGGTGTGCAGTGCCGTTTGATGGGAGTATGATTTTATTACGGCATTACCAAGCAAGCCGAACCCCGAATCTCCCGGCTTATAGTCTGTATTATCTCACCTTGGGGCGGACGGCCGTTCGGGGGGGAGGAGGAGGAGGAAGAGGGAGGGAGGGTGTCGAAGGACGACAGGCTGAGGGGTGGCATGAGATGGGTACTCGTAGGGATGGCGAGGACAGAGGGGCTTGCAGAGCCAACGCTTTTCTACATTTTACTCGGGGGTTGATCGTCGCGCACGTTGCGGGCCCCGTCCTCATGTCAGTCTGTATTTCGCTGTCGAGCTCTCGCCACACACACGCTGTTCTCAGGCAGCACCGCGTTTCAGTAACATCGAGTGCAGTGATCACGTGGTGATATTGTGGATCGTCGGGGATGAAGTGATGGCAAGCGCGGAGTGAACGACCCTGCCGAAATTCTCGTCCGAGGAGATAAAGAAAGAGACAAAGTTAGCCAATAATTGGTGAAAACCGACATGTAACTACGCTTTAATGCTCGTTGAGTATTGAGCAAAAACACGGGGGCTCGGGTTTAGAATCGCGCGGTATTGCGAAGATGCGATCTTATCGACGGTAGTAGAGGGACGTGTAGCGAGTCGTGCAATATTTGTGGGAAAATCCATTTTTTTTTCTACCAACAAGACGATCAGGCTCGCGTTGTGATGTTCCCTTCGTCGGCAGCGATGCTGAAGAACTTGCAACAGAGTGCCATGACTACGTCGCCGTTTCTCATGGAGAACTTGCTGCAGAGCAAGGGACCGGGCGGCGATCTTGCCAGCTTGACGTTGAATCTGGCGAGTTACGTGGCGAGGCAACGAGAGAGGATGGAGTCGGAGAGCATTCGGGCGGAGAGAGCACAGCAAGATTTCGAAAGGATTCACGGGAATCGAATTTCGGATAGAGGAGGCGTTAACGAATCTGACATCAGGATGGACAGGTCGCTTGGTAGCGATCGAGGTCAAAGCTTGAAGGACACGCGTGGCGACAGATGCGACGAGGTCGAGTCCGAGAGGAGATCTTCCGGCTCGTTGATGGATACGGACAACGATCCTGGTTCCATGGAGGGCGGAATTGACAGGCTGAACAACGCTATGGAACGACTCACCGAGCGAATGGAGAACAGATCTGGCTCTGCGATGGACTCGAATCATTCGATGGACGAGGACAGGACGTCCGGCGAGGCGGATATCGTGCTTCGGGTACGCGACAAGATTTCGATACAGATGGACAGAAGTTTCGAGGTCGGTAGAAGAGTAGTGTCGAGGACGGAGGAGGAGATGAGGATGCAGCTGGAACGGGACACCGACAGGATGGATAATATTAGCGAGGAGACGTGTACTTGTGGCGACGACCGGTGCACGGGACACGGTTGCCGAAGAATCCAAGAGAAGGAGAAGCCGCAGCTGAAGTTCAGCGTAAACGCGATCCTTGGAGGCAATCACGATCGGCGACCAAATCCTGGTAAATAAGAAAAATCCCAAATCTCTGCCGTAGCTGGGGGAACTAGTCTATTGCATCGCGAACCACGACCTCCGAATCATTTCGGTCTAACGCACGAGTAATAATTACATAGCAAAGTTGTTCCCGCGATAACGGAGTCGTGGAGATCTGGCGGATTTAGAGTTCGAACAAAGAGGAGCACAAATCAGTGTCGAGAGCAGACTTCTGTCGCCGAGCCCTAAATCTCATCTGCACACCCTCAAGACGAATCGCCCCGTGCGTACGTTAAAATGGGCTCCCATTCGGGTAGCGTCGCGTCAGTTGGTGCGCCACTTATACCATCACCCCGGATATTAAGCTCTTACAATAGATCCCTGTAACATCAGACAAGCAACAGATTTTCGATAACTCATAACATTGGTCGCAAATCTTTGAATCTTCCGTCGCGTTTCTTCTTTTCTCTCTCTATCAATACTCTAGCGAATCAAGGCTGCCTACACTAGAGCTAGATCTGTTCGACGCTGTTAAATGAAAAATGTAACAATAACAAAAACAACAACAACAATAATAACAACAATAACAATAATAATAACAATAATATTAATGAACACTACTTGGCAGCATCAGGCGAGTTTCGAAATGGAGACAACGAGACAAGCACACGATTCTCGATGCCGCAGCGTGCGAGTTTTCGTTACGCCCGGTGATCGTGGTCGGTCATTCGAGTATGCGAGTACGATGTTCTGATTACCGCGGTGACCAAAGCTCCGCAAATGTCCAAATTTTACGCGTTTGTTGGACGCATAGAAGTGCCATGCGCACGTGTCGCTCTTTCCACCCAGCCTCGATCCACGTTATATACGTCATGTCGAAACGTTTCGAAAACAGTATATCCCTCGGAAGAGTGACGTGTGCGTTGGCGTCACGCTCTGTATTGAATTTCGACGAGAGGCGTCGCGTTTCTCGTCGAAGATGTTTAAAATTCGAACGATTTAATTCCACGTTTCCGGAGATTTGGAAATGCTAGAAAAATCAGCTGACGTGATTTTTTACCCGAAATCAGGGAAGGATCTGGAAAACAGAGCTGCCGCGCGAGACGGGACGACGGAGTAAAGTCTGCGGTCGTAATTCCGGCTACCCTAAAAGACGAGCCCCGCCGAATCTCAACGAGCTCGAGTCCATTGAAAATGAAACCTGCAACGGTATCTAGTTAATAAAGCATCGTCGGCTAATCCCAAAGAAAAACCACGAAGGCTTAGCATCCCCAAAAAGGCTACAACTGTAACAACACCCCGCGAACCCTAAAAAAGAGTCGCGCACAGCAAATCTCTTTCGGGGTCGACGAATAATTTCTATTCAATGTTTCCGTTAGATCCTAAGTTGCCATCGGTTGGACGATGCTAACGCGAGGCTCTCATTGGCTCCCTATGAAAACAACGATTAAAACCGATGAGTATTTTATGGGGCCTTCTCGCACAATAGGACGCCTTGTATAGGCTATTGTTGGGCATTGTCTGCCCGACGCAAAGCAAACCCTCGACTAAGCCCCATTATTTTATTATTTTCAAACACGTCACTTTTTCACGAAGCGATGGGCGTGGTGGAGCGGCTAAAAAATATTAAAAATAATCTCTGGCCCGACCCATTTCGCATTATTGTTCGGGGAAGGGCGATCCTCCCCAGAAAAAAATCCCGCATGGAAGAACTGACGTTTCTGCGATTCCAACGACCTGTTCCGCGTATGATATACGTTCCATCTTCCTACGACCTTTTGCTCGACCCTACGCGAACTTCCCGTCCTTTTCGAGCTTTTCCAGCGAGAGCACGGACTTGTGGCAGTAGGATCATAAACCATCATAAACCATCACTCCATTTCGCGCGACATACTTTACCATCACAATATTTCCAACTCGTTTCGCCTGATCTTTTTAGATTCAGCAAAGCATCGATCACATTCAATATTGCTACAACGCGAATGGCGTTTTCGTGAATTTTAACGGAGAAATTCGATCGGTGGTTCGTTGGAGCAGCGAAAAAACGTTTGTAAAAAGTCGTTGCGAGGTAAGAAGTTATTTGATATGTATCGATCCATCATCGATTATCGTCGCCGAGTTCGCGAGGACGCTAATTTTGCAGTGGGTTGGCAACACGCGGTGCGTATGAACTTGATAACGTATAATCGTTCGCGGGAGCAATGAGGGTTTTCGGGCATAGTGTTGCTACACGGGAGTTATACGTAGCGGGAGAAGGATTTACTTTTGGAAAGGTGCCGAGGTGAGCACCGGAGTGTCGAGGGTTGCCTGGAGCTGTGAAAAGGGTCTCAACCGAATCGGGGGTGCCAGGTTGAATTATACGGCGCGAGGCGGTCTCGAAGGTGCTATTTCTATCGCTAAAAATCGTTCAGCTCTGCGGAATGATTTCCCGATCGATAATTCGGACTTTTCGCGTTTCACGCCTATCATCGCGAATTTGTCTTGGACGAATATTTTTTTTTTTTTGAAAAAAATACCAGGAAAACTGGTGGTGATAGTCGGATGGAAAGGAAATTGGATAGCGGAATTCGCATCGACTGCAAAGCGGTGTGGATCGAAGAGCCGAGGGCGGGGAAGACTGGCAGAGGAGGAAAAAGTATGGGAGAAACGTGGCAACGACAGATTGACACTGGCAAACGTTGCGAGCGTGAATAACGTCGCGTGCGGCGTTATTGTTTTGCTCACAAAGCGTCGCGGTATACATACCTGCGATTGTCGATGAGAAATGGAAAAATCAAGGCGAACATGTCAACTGTTGAGTAGCTTTTGTTTTTCTCTCCTTCTCCGACCTTTCTCGACTCGAGGAGATTACGCGGAGTACCTCTTCGCGAACGAATTTACCGGCAAAGCGAACCCTGCTCTTATTTCAGATACCTTTCAAGGACTTCCGCCTGGTGCTATTCCCGTGTTTCTTCACAATCTTCAAAACTCCGCCGGATACAACATCGCTAAACCGATCGCCAGACCCGCTGCCTACCACCCGCATCATCCGGCTCATCCTGGACACCATCCGGGACAGCACCAGCTTCCCCCGAATGCTCATCACACTTTGCATCAGCTACTGGCATGCAGAAGTCCTTATCTTACCGGTAAGTCGAAAGGCTCGATCAAATGCCGAATACCACGCTCTTCCATCCATTTCTCCCAAAAAAAATCAATTCCCGCTCTTCGCGTCTGCGGACGCGGTGTATGGCAAAAATGACGTATGTAATCATCATCCGAAGTTGTGAGAGAGAAAATCTTGTAAAAGTTGTAAAATTGGAAATCGGTCCTCCAATTGTAACTAGATTTTGGTACCTACTTGGAAAAACGTAAGCTCGGAGTATAACGACGATCGAGCTTCAGATGCAGGTAAGTTCGCTCGACTATTTGTTTTTTCATTAAACAGCCGTCGGCGAATTTACGCTCGGTCTATCGAATGCACCAATTAAATGCTCAGTTGGAGGCGATAAAAATAATTCGAATTTCCAATTGAAATTGAAATTGCGGCGAGCGGGTGGCGCGTGGTATATACGGTATGCGCGAGGTATATGAAATGCACCTACGTATCGTCTCTGTCATCTATTGCGTGTCGCGTTGAACGGGTAACTAGCGACGCGTGTTGGACATGAAGTGCATGTGAAGTGCACCACTATTATGTTTGCACTGCTAAATGCTAGATTCACGCACGCAACAAGTGCTTCGTCGATATCATCATTGATAAACACCCTATCACGCCTCGTATCACCCAATAACGCGTAATCGACAACGATCACGCGTGATCTAGCCGCGAGTACCCGCCTAACTATCCCACCCTCGTTGCATACAATGTCCGTTGTAAACAACCGCGATCGATGCATGTCGCAAAAATTATCCCCCGCGTACACATTCCTCACGGAGGCACGTTTTATGCTTGCGGTGTAGTTGCGACCTCCGGAGCAGGTGGTCATCATCCCGGTGCTCCTGGCGGAGGCGCCGGTTTCCCAGGAGCGATGCAAGGCAACCTGGGAGGTTTGGCGAGCATGGGCTTGGGCGGTTTGGCCGGTGGTTTTCCCTGGGCGAGCAGCGCGAGGGGAAAACCGCGCCGTGGTATGATGCGTCGAGCGGTTTTTTCCGACCTCCAACGGCGCGGATTGGAGAAGAGGTTCCAGCTTCAGAAGTACATCAGTAAGCCGGACCGCAAGAAATTGGCAGAGAAGTTGGGCCTGAAAGACTCGCAGGTAAGTGAACAAAAAAGTGAGGGGATTGTCAAACTGTTGGATTATTTATTTCATATATTGTTCGGGGTGTAGGAATAACCGTAGACGAATTCGCGTCAACTTTGGGTAAAACTCTTATCCGTGGAAATTCGTGCGAAACATTTTTACGGGGCTAACGAGAGTCGTTGAGGCGTGTAATAGAATACGTTGAAATATACCTACCCAGCTTTAATGACCTTATTAGGGCGCTAATTGTCGGGTTAACGAAGTACTTCGCACAACCTCGCTAAACTCGACTCAACTCCATTCAACGGATTGATGAAGACTAATGCTCTCGCTCTGCTTTACATTCTACAAAAGCCCTAATATCGCGTACATAACTACGCAACGACGCCGGACGAAACCAACTGTATCCATGGCGTCGCAAACAAATACATCGTTGGGTACAGTGAAACGTTAATTTACTCGTTGCGTGGCGTGTCACGCATTCGATACACCGATACATGAGATATTTGCGTCGCACTCGCGTGTCAAATCCGCGACGCGTTGGCAACTTTCTCGAGGCGTGCGACGCAACACGATGAAGAATCGCTTCGAATACAGAGCCTGTCGGTAGACTGAAAAAATTCGCGCCTCGAGAAGAGAAAAATCGCATGCGTTTCGCTACTTTCACGATAAATCGATAAACTCGTCAAGGTGTAGCAATTCTCCGATGTTGCTGGACTTTAGCTCAAAAAAAATTCGAAAAGTGAGAGGAACGCGTCTGCTTGATGATATTCGTCTTGGCATTCGTTCTTCACAGCGGAATTTTCATTACGGAATTTAGGGGTGGAATTCTTGCAGCGGTCGCTGCATTCGCGTAGTTCATTTGCTGTGCAAGTTGTATCGACTGCGGCGCACTGGACTCGTTGCAAACTAAGCGTAACAGTGGTGAAAGTTGTTCTAGGAAAATATAATGGCATCGTGGGAAAATACGAAATGGACTGTGAACGATGTAGGAATTGGACGAGGAAAATATCGCGTTTGCTTACTCGTGTATTATTTGTCGATGGTTTGGTCCACGATGGTATCTCGCGACAAATATGGTTGCCCTCGAGTTGGAGGTTTCGTTGACGGGTGGATCGGACGAAATGTCCTGTCGGAGTGCAGAAAAATGGCGAACGACAGTTGGAAGAAATGAATATTTTTCCACCAATTTTTCATCCCAACGGAGAAGAGTGCCGCAGCGAGGTAACAAACTCGTGTAGATATTCTTCTTAGACGCGTGGATGGGAGAGAGGGGGAAAAGTGAATACGACGAAGGGTGCGAACGCGAGAGGGTGAAATTGGTGACCGGTAGGGAAAGAGGGACGCTGGGAGCAGGACGACAAGAGGATGCCGCGAGGGACGGCAAGAGATGCTCATGTATAATTCACACCTCGAGCGCCATACCTCGTCCGCCATTGGTCGCGAAACACTCTGGGTTAGCGTCGAGTCGGGCGAAGCGGTTTTACGAGAAACACGAGCTTCGGATGGGATGGGCTCGTCACGTTTTGTCGTTCCACCAGCCACCCGCCATCGAAATTGATATCATCCGGTCTAAGTCCGTACTCCGCAGTCATAGGATCAGAGCTTTCCGAATCTGTTTACCTATTTCAAAAGAAAAAAAAACACAAACTCAAAACACACGCTATAAAAAAAAGTGCGATCCCTCCGTGAGCTTTCCGTTCGCCGGAGGACAAGTTTTGTCCTCGTGCACGACTGTGTGGCAAGGAGAACAATATAATAAAGCTGTTCCGGTAGTTTCGACGCGTTTCGTCGCAAGGTGGTGCTTCCTCGTCAACTCCGAGCTTCCAAGCTCGCGGTGGACTCGGGGCAACGAGGGGAAGCGGAGGGATGGACGCGGAGACGAACGTCGACGGAGGAACGAGAGGATAAAGGGCGGTGCGAGGGGGGGAAAGCGGTAGGGATCTAAGTAAAGTAATTAGTGACGGTAGGTGGACCCATCCTTCCTTCCTTCCGTTCACCCTTCTCCTTCCTCGCGGCGCCTCTCCGCGTCTCGGCGTCGTCTCTCCTCCTACCCTCGTAAACCGAGAACGGGGATTTATTATTAAGATACTCCCCGTCCCTCTCCCATCCGCGTCCTTCCAAACAAACTTTACCCGCGCATCGTATTTTTCCTGCCTTTAATTTAGCGATCGGCAACACGCGAGATCAGCGGTGTTCTTCGAACAAGAACACGTAGACTCGTCGTGTTTCGCGAATCCTATCCGGTGTTTTTCCTTCCGCGTAGGATTAAAGAGCGTGTTTATAGCGGGAAGTTTTACGGGCGTCGGTGGTATTTATTCGGATTACGCGTTTTATTTCGATAGGAAATCGATAGATTCCTGCTGTGCATTGAAATGGTGTAAAATAGGTGGTAGCAGCTTGGCTTATTCGTTCTGAAAAGAGGAAAAAAACGGCGGGTGCCACGTGAACGCTCAAGTTAATCGCGGAGGCTCGAGACCCCCTCGAACCGAATGAAAAATTAGAAAACCTCGGGGCTCGTTATCTTTTTAATAACGCGAGTCGACAACCGCCCGCAGCCGTTCCGACGATTCGGTCGGAATCTTCCGGGAGAATGGCAGCTTGTCAGGATCACGCCGGTGTCTTAATTTCTTAATCCGACGCGTACAACGGAAGGGAATCAGCGACGGTGAATCGAGACACTTCAGTCTCGTTTCCTCCTCTCGGAATAAGACCGGAGGGAAGGAAGCACCGACGCCGCGAAGCGAGGCGTCAAAGAAGATTAGGCAGAGACGCGCGGTAATCGAATTCGAATTTACCCCGCGTTGTCCAAATCGATCGGAAAAATGAACGAGACTTCGATTGCTGAAAAAAGCGGGAAAAAAGAGAAAATCGCTTCCCGCACTCCGCGCCGAAAATATAGAACGCCTTCGCCTTTTCCCCCCTCATCTTCTTCTCTCCGAACCCTTCGATCCGCTCGTGTTCGCGAGATGCCGCCGACAAATTAGTTCAAGCTGTTCTGTGTTCCACGCTTAATCTTTTTATTTCATTATCTCGAGGCTAGGCTTTTTCTTCCTCTTGCGAGCGAAACTCGCGGCCGAAGGACTTCGCAAAGATTTGGGCCATTAGAAGGGTTGCGAAAATAATAGATCCGGGAGTGCGGCTGACAACCCACTTAGGGAACAAAAGTACAAAGTTAATAGAAAGTTCTGCTATTTAAATGCGAACCCGCGACGCTTGTCGTCGCAACTTCGCGATATCTCGTCTGTAAAATCTGGAAACGTTTCGAATTTTTGCGGAAATTCCGCCAAACAATCGAGCTGCCGAGTCAATTCAACATCCGCGAAGACAGATGGCGGGGACCAAGAAGCTGGAGTCTGACGTGACCTAGACGGATCGTTGGCTCGCCCATTAGCTCGGCTCTCGCGGAGATATAGAATTTCTTCACTTCCATCAGTCAACTCAATTTGTTACCATTAGTTCCCGGAGCCGTGGCATCTTCGCTTTATCCTCGGGTAAATATTTGCCGGAACACGCGAACGCGTCTATCCGTTGGGGCAGGAGGGGAGAGATCAAAAATCCAGAGACGGAGGACACGTGGACTATGCTGTGGGCAGGACGAAGGATCATCGCGGTTTCGATAGGCGAGGCATCCAGTCGGCGACTAACGATGCCTCGCGGATGAGATTCGAATACCGTTATTGATATTGAAAGCAAAGTATGCCTCTTGCAGGGAATAACATGAATTTAACGGCGTGCAATATCTTCCAAGTTAAGCCTCGGTCGTTCATGCATTATGGATCCTACTTCGAGATGCGGAGGTCCCGAAGGCGTCAGCTAAGAAACCATGAATATACAATAGCTTCGTGTACGAGCCCGCATAGATTCCAGGTTTCTGAACGCGCCTCGCGATGCCTGATAGATGCGTTTGTTCCTCGATCGTGTACTGCGCCACGACGATTAACGAGCCCGAATCATTGCGTCGAGAGACGTTGACTCGCGTCTATCGAATTCGCCCGAGCGAGTATTTTCGCCGAGTTTATCATGGTAGGTTGTCACGTGGCTGTTTGACAGCTGAAAAAAATATGAAGCGAAAGACGGGAAGGAAATCTCCTCTGGACCTGTCTGTCTGCCTCTGAGCGTACATTTCCGCATCCCTTTCAACCACGAGGAGTTCCGTGCAGCTATCTCGAGTCGCCATTCGTGATGAAAATGTCAATAACCCATTTTTCGCTTTCATCGTTCGTTCTGATATTCGCATACGTATCCGGGTAGTTACGTGCCCGTCGCGCGCGCTAGAGAGAGAGAGAGAGAGAGGTATGAGAAAGCAGGGGAACGTATCGGGGCACACGCGTTGCAACGGCGACAGGTTCGCGTGGATATAATAATACATATGGAGTGGCTCCCGTTTCCGTATTAACATGTGAATTCTGAATTCCTTCCATACATCAAGCACCCCCTCGCATGCCACGATCCCTCGTACGCGCACGAAGACACCCACGCGACTTTTTACGTTTGATCCTCGGCTACACCACCCCGTGATTTCTTCTCTCTCTCTCTCTCCCCCTCTCTCTCTCTCTTGCACCCCTCTTCGTTCGGTCCACGTCCGTCTCCTCATCGTTCCCTGGCGTCGAGGGGTAGTTCTGAGGCCGACGTCATAATCGATCGTCTTTTATTAAACTGCGCCAGATGGCGCCACCACCACCGCTAGGCACATGGACTTGTCAGAGAGAGAGAGAGAGAGAGAGGGTGCGAGAGGGTGAAAGGAAGCGAGAGAGGGAGTAAGAGAGAGAATCGGGAGAGTTAAACGGAGCCCGGAATGTCCCGAGGGGCGAGAGGACCGTCGTGGCGAGGCTGTAGCCAATCGTTTAACGATTACCCGCTCACTCACTCTATAAGGCATTTCAGCCATTATTATTAGGATTGCCGTTACTATTACTATTATCACTATTATTACTATTACTATTATCGTGATTATTATTGTTAATATCAGTAAACCTATTTTCCTCAGCTATATCGGTTCGATCTACCGATTGACAAGGGGTTGAGGGGGTGGCGAACGTTGCTCGAATTTTTAAACTAAAACCTTCGGCTCCTAGTTTTCTCAGTAGTAGTTACCTACCCTGCCTTTATTATTTTTCTCATTTACGACAAATTGCGGCTATAAAGTTACCGAGTGGATACTCTCGAGTCTCGCATCGTGACGCGTTTCCAGTATTAACCACGCGGTATTCGTCCGAACGGGGGGGAATTGGATACGATCGGTATGTTTGGAGAACGTTGGCAAATATTTATGAAGACGCGATCGAACGTAGTTATCGACTTGTCTCTTCTACGCTTCCATAAATCGTTACAAACGCGAGGGTATCCGATGTCGCGTTCTCGTATACGACCTTTCGTCGTTTATCTGCAGCTTACGACCATACGTGCCCTGGCTTCCCCGCCTGCCCTTCTCACGAGTCAAGGAACAAAGGTCCGGCTGTGACAGTTGCCGGAATCTAACGGAGTCGGACCGACGTTGCAACTATTGCGTCACGATGCGTGTGCGTTTTGGGCGCGCGAGTGTGCGCGCGCGATCCCTGAGCATAAAACGATCAACGGGGGATACTCGCAACGACGATGCTGAGCAGAGTCGGACCAGACTTTGATACGGGTCGCGAGGACCGCGGCTCGCGAATCGCGAGGACTGCGAAGCGGTTGCGTTACTTTTTCCACTTCCCTGAGACCTACTACCCTTTCGCGCTTCTCTTCTTCCGTTTCCCTTTCGCTCTCGTATCGCTACCCGCACCCAACTCCTCGTTCTCCAATCCCTGCCTCCGTGCCTGCTGCTGACGGGATAATCAATCATTGCCGTCCCAGCAGACACAAAAAGAACCGAAGGAACTGAAAATAAGGTCCCGTCCACACGGTAAACCACCTTCGTCGACGCGTACGTACTAATCCTCGGAAATTCGTGACATCGCTCTAAATTTCTGAGCAGCGAAAAAACTGGCTACTCACAAACGCGAGACTCCCGAAGTCGATGCTGTAAATTTCTCAGCTTCTTCAAAAAAAAAACATCAGCAAATACTAGCATTCACAAACGTGTACGCGTTATCGTTTGTCATCAGCGCGTGTCGGCGAAAGAGATCGGGGGACGGCGCAGATTACCGAGCGCGAGGTGTGAAAAGGGTTCGGTAATTTCATTTTGTTGATCGTTAACGACGTCTGCCTTCGATTTAACGCCGATTTTACCTCCCGCTATTTTCGCGGTGTAAACGCGCAACGCTGACGTTGGCGACCGCCCCGCGTCACTGGCACACGTTCGGCGAATGAAATTGTGGAAAAAGGTTTAGGTAAATCAATTCGCCAATGGTAAAGAGACTCTCAATAGTGGGGACGAGGTTTGGCGAGGGTAAAGTCGCAGTTTAGTCGGGGGTTCCCGAGGCGAGGTGAACCGCGTGCGAGATCTTTCGCGTATAGATGCGAGGAGGGGTGGTTCGTTGGCAGGCGTGCATCTGACGTTTGCCCGTTCACCGGCCGATGTAGGCACAACGACGTGCTTGCTTATACGCGGTCTTTAGCGTCCGAAATAAGGGTGCCTCGCGATTTTTACCCGAACGAGGTAGCATGCGTGTGTACCACCTCGTCATATAGTATGCTCGCGCGCGGGGTGCGTATGCGCGTCGCGTAGCGGAACGATCAAGGGACCACGGTGACGGGGGATGAGACGTGGTTGGAGAAGGTCAAAGTTCCGTTGGAGTGGGGAAATGGCCATCTAATTGAATCTGAGGCAAACGTGGGGAGAAGCAGGAAAACATACGCTCGTCGAAATGAGGCCCCGAGGGATCGTTTAACTCTGCTTTTATACATGACGCGAGATCCGGATCAAAGGGGTTTGAAAGGTTCGTCGATTCCCGAACGCTGTACGCCCGTCATTCGACGATCGGACGAGCAATCGTGGTAGATACTGGCAGGTGTTGCGATGCGATGTCGAAACGCTCAAGGTAGTTGTAGTATTTCAAGAAACGTTGAGCAACTTGAAGAATGGGTAATTGAATGCGCAATACGAGACATGTTGAAGCTTGGCGCTGATTGACCCCACGAAACGTGAGGTAACTGTAGTTAAAATTGACACTTTTTCCTCGTCCAGCATAGGAGAAGCGTGGGAGAATGATAAATTTTGATTTTGATTTTTTTTTTTACCCTCAAAGAAATGCTAACATGTTTATAAAAAACAGATATGTATGAGAATTTTATATTTAAACGGAAATAAATATCAATTTTATTAGATTCAGTTTGTTCTAAATTTTCTTGTAAACAAATGAAGTGGGAAAATGTTTCTGTTTTTCGGGGGGAAAATTTCGTTTTTAAGTATTTATTAAATTGCAATCTAGTATCTATGCAATCTGTGTAATCCGTGTAGAGAAATTGTACGGTTCGAGGTACAGTCTAGTCTAAGATATTTAGCCAACAATCTCAGTCGACTGATATGTTTGATGTGGGTTTTGGAGCAAAAGGTTTCGACTAGACGCTCGCGGAGCAACAACTTACCTTAACTGTGGAAATATCGAGTGAAATTTTCCGAGCCAGGGAGGACTTACCGGAACGATCTTTTTTGGTTGCAGGTTAAAATCTGGTTTCAAAATCGACGGATGAAGTGGAGAAACAGCAAGGAACGAGAATTGTTGGCTGCCGGTGGTTCTCGGGAACAAACGCTGCCGAATAAGAACAATCCGAACCCAGATTTGAGCGATGCCGATGGCGATCGACCCAGACTCGACCTCAGCGATGCGAGTCCTTTGACGAGTCCTCAGAGACCCGACGAACACACCGACAACGAAGACGACGAAGAGATCAACGTCACGTGATAACAACATGTAAAGCCTTCTTTTGTTCTGCGAATCTTCGCGATGCGTTGAATCGAGACAACATCGAGACGCGGGATCGACGCTTGATCGGGAGTCAGAGAGCTACGAGTAGTTGGTCCTGCCAATGCGCGTATCGGTCGACTTTCGAACGATTCTCGTCGCGTTCCGTTTTATTTCTGCCTGGTCCTTTGTGTCGAGCCACCTGAAACGATTCCTCTTCAATCTAGTCGAACCCGCATGATTATTTTCCATGACTGTCAACGGTGTTTTACGTGGACTACCCTTACATTTCGACGGAGTCGACGTAAATGATGAAAAACTCGTCGAAGTAACCGTCGATCTTAAATATACGATTGTAAATGTTTACAATCTCGATTTTCAATAATCTGTTCCAAACACCAAAGTAAAGTGAAATTCCTATATATTTAAATTAAGGACAAATGTATTATATTGTAATTAGTATTTGGATGTATCTTGCAAATCTTCTAAGCTACAATGTACAAGAATTACGCGATATCATTAAGGCTAACGAGTCACGTCTAAAATTAAATTATCATATGAAAACTACAACCAAATGTAACTATTACTCGTGATATCTCATCATAATTACATGTAATATAAACAAAATAAAAATATATCTACTGAAAACGAGCGAACGCTGTCTCTGTCGTTAACATTACACTAGCCCATGAAATTTACCCGCCAAATTTACCAGTACAAAGCTCCATTTTTCCAAGCTACTCTTCTCATTTCTATCTGCCAATCACGCTGCTGCAAAACTGTCCTACTGCTACGAGCTTTATTTAAATCGGGCTGATTTTCCTACAGCTGTATCTGTTTTTTCTCGAAATTACCTCAGATCTCCATTCGAAGTTGTCTCTCGGACGAGAAAAAAACTACGACGTAGCAAACGACACATCCGGAGAAAGTACACGATCCAATCGTCGATGGAGGTAAAACGAGAGATAAATAATTCCGAAATATCCGGTAGCGATTATGAAATATTGCTCGAAATGTTGCGTACGCAATAAATAAGCGGATCTCTGTGGCTGGAAAAAAAATACAGAAACGGAGTTTCGCGAAGGACACGCGCGATTTCGAATTGTATGATGAATAGGTTTGATACGAGTAGCCGAAGAGATATCGATTACGTCGAGGTCTCATCTCACGTCGGATTTACCGACTGGCAGCAATTACCGACAGCTGCAACGGGGAACTATCTACTACCGGTTTTTGGCCTACCGCTGGAAATACATCCGTTGTGCTCGCGAATCGCAGGTATCGACCTGGAATTCGCCGACGTCGCTATTTTCACTTCGGCGCGTATCCCGACACGAGGTCGCCGCTCGTACCATTTTCGCTCGAAAACGTCGCCCGTGCACAGTAAAAAATGTTCCGCCATCGTGTAATGTGTAACAATTTTTGGCGTAGAACACGTAACATTTCAGTGCGTTAATTAATTCAACGCGATCGTTTGTGTCGTTCTCGCGGTCCACACAAAAATGTCAAAGTTACACTTTTTAAATGTTACCAGTAACACAGAACTGTATTCCACACAGAACCGTGTTACTTCATCACCACACGCCGAGGGTGTTGAAATGACGCTAAGTTTGTGTAAGAAACGGAAAGGCGTCGACACACATTTTTGTGTCGTTGTTCTCGTAAAGGTGAGCGTCTCGGCGCAAGCTCGAAAGAAATACCTTCCTCCGAGGAAAACGAGCGATTTGTTTCGCCGAAGCTTTCAACCTCGTTGCGATGACACGAAGAGACGTGTCTGTCATTCTAAGTAATCAAACGATGTTTTTCTATTTCACACACCGAAGCGACGCAATGTATTCAATGCGATTGTTTTTCTCTCGTTCCAGAGGATGAAAACATCAAGATGTGTCATCGTCGTGCGACTCGCGATGGACAAACATGATCGGCGCATCGATCAACAAGGTGCGTTTTGCGTAATTGAAACTTTTATCGTCGCATCGAGTTTACTCGCTATTCACCGCGTTCACTCGAGATCTGATTAAACCAGCCTCGTTGTACGTGCTCTGTTTGCAACGAGATTTTTACTACAAACAAGCAAAATGTTTCGCTTGCAGCAGTTTTAGAAGATGAGTCACTTCTTCGAGACAGGATTGGAAGAGTAGGAAACGACATCACACGAGTTAGAAATGAAGCTTCGAATTAAAATTGCGGAAAATAGACAATAGAAGCTTTCCGGCAACATCGATTATTATATCGGAGAAAAAATTATTGTTCCGCGGTGGAGACAAGTCTGTCGATAAAATAACCGCTGGGTGGTAGAAAATAACTGGTGATGTCCGGTATTACGCGAGCATTAAGCATTATTTACACATATGCGATACACGCTTATCGACTAAACTCGTTCGTTTTTCGTTCTCACTCTTCGTACCCCGCGTCTTGTTATTTCTATAAACGAAGCGATTCGAGATTCGCATCGGATTATTAGTGTTTTTTTTTTGTTTCAGCGATCGACGAGCGACCGCGTGATCGGATGAGATCGGAGCCGCGAACAATTCGGCGTTTCGTAGATGATTAGCTGCGGCGTAACTGGTCAAGGCTACGTGGACTAACGCGTGAGATTTGTGAAAGCTTTCGGAGAGTGTCGCGAGGACGACGAGAAATACCTTTGATATTACCCAGCAGCAAATCGGTCGCCGACGTCAGTAGCAGCCCGATTTCGCTCTTATTTTCTACCCCCAACGAGGCGATTTCGTCGGTGCAGTTAAAAAAAAAAAAAAAAAGAAAAAAAGATTAGCTCATTCTTCGATCCGAGGACCGCGAGAGTGAGAATATGAAAATCGTGGAATTTGCACGGTTGATTGAGCCTTTTGGCGCCTCTGGGTTTTGGTTATGAAACAAACGCTATCGTGGCTTTAAATAGATTTCCATAGATTTGTACAGAGGTACCTAATTTCTAACTCGCCTAAGTCTCTTTGCCAATAAATATTATATGGTACAAAAAATGAAAGAGATTTATCAGAATATTTCTTCTAACTAGAAAATTGAGGGGTAGTCTCACTGTCAGACGCTTTGAGCAACGGGTTGAGGCCTGAACAATTTCTGCAGCTGTTCCATCTTCGCGTTCACGTCATCTCCGCTGGAACTAACGCGATTCGATATGATTTTGTCACTCGTCATGATCGGCAAAATATCTTGGATCGGGAGCCTTTCGTCGATCGGCTGTTCACCCGGAGGCTCGATCATCCCTTTGCTCCACTGCGCCAACCACTCGCCGCCCTGGGTCTGCAAGTAAAGACATGAAAACCGTTCGGACAAGGGGGGAAGGGAAACCGTTGTCGTACCTTTTTCCCACTTTGCTTCTCCGTACTCGTAATTTTCTTCAATTTTTCCTCGAGCCTCGCCATTTCCTCGAGTTCTCGTTGAATTCGAAGCTGCGTTTGGTACTTCGCCACAGCTTGAGCCCACGGTCCAAGCTCACCGTTCATAGCTGCACTCAGCGTTGCCTTCGCACAGAAACAACCGAATATTAATCACCGATTGCGCAATACACGTTAACTGCAATATACGCGCGCTATAAAAATATACAATGCGACGATCGAATATCATTCTTTTTTTTTTCGAAGTTTGCCAAGCGTGAATCGACCTTCTCCGACGTATGGTAAATAATCTTACGCAACGCGCGCCGCGACCTTGTCACGGTTATTTTACTATTCTCGCCGTTACAAAAAAAAAACTGAAGGCATCGCGAGAAATCACCGCGTTCGTTTGCACGTTGACCCTTAATGGAATGTATGCAGCAGACCGAGGATTACCAACGTACTTGTCTTCGTCGCTTGGATTCGGTATTACCGATCGGTTGCGTGTCTCGTTGAGGACCCAATTCGACCAGGATTTGGAAATCCGCATGTTCTCCGAGCCTGAAGCCAACCCCAAGCCGCGAATCGGTTCCTACGTTTCACACGAACCAACATAAATACACCTCGAATGAGGAGCAAGTCACCCGAGGAAAAAAGATTAGACATAATTATGTAAAATATAAATTACCCCGATACAATTATATATAGTGTACATAATTATAGAGAATTCTGGATAAAATTATTCATAAATTGTGCATAAATTACGTGTAATTGTATATAATCTTTTTGTCTCGGGGAGAAAAAGTCGTATCAGAACTGTTTGCGTTTTTACAAACGACCCGCAACGGTGGAATATCAACTCTAGCGATCAACTATCGCTATCGTTTGTACTCTACGATACCGGTTATACGATTCTCATAGGAATCTCGAATCGATGGCGCCGCATTTTTGATGACCGATCAATCAGACCGTCCGGTGTCTCGCCGGAACAGGTTCCGTCCGTCAGTGTTAACTCTGATTTATCGTCACGAAAGTAACAGTGAAATGAACTTTCGCGCGGCTTTCATCAATTCGCGATCGAATGGTCGTGATAATTAATAATGTCAGCGTGGCAGCGAGCCACGAATGACGAGGAGGTGGTTGCAGAATTGGGAATGGAACGCGATGCGAGACAACGATGAAATAACACTGACCTTTTTTTATCGGCGGAATATTGGAGTAGATCAAGGACAAAACAGTTGGCAACTCTTCCGGTATAATCAAGCTGTTCACACCTGCGATCAAGCGACGAGACTCATGAATTGTTACGTTTCGTAATGCGTTCGTTGGCTAATATTGGGAAAAGCGATACAGTTTTTCTTCCCATCGTCGGTCGAACCGTTCGCGGAGATGAGAAGATAATAGAGATAGGATTTTTCGCTTAACCGCACAAATTCGTACGGATATGAGATAACGGAAGTCGACGATGCGAAATCGTCGGCACGTGTTTTTCTACGAAACGTTTTCTCTGTCGATAATGTGTCACGAGGATATTTGTCACCACGTTATTTATGCACGTACGACGTCGTTAAAGCGACGTCTTCCAAGTAATTTGCCGTTTTTTACACGTTTCTCGCGCGCCTCGGGTCCACGCGGCGCTGCAGAATACGCGCGAATGATTAAAATTTTCCGACTCGAGAGTAGGACTCGCTTCGCGTGCGTCAACTACGCGGTTTTCACTCTCTTTTCCATTCGAGGGGTAAATGCAGAATATTCACTCACATCCGGCCAAGACGATGAGCACACCGATCGAGTTGATAGTCACGCGAGCCATAGTTTACGAACAATGCGATGAGCTTCGAAGAGACAGGATCCTACGTTCCCCAGAAATGCATTTTTCCGAACCGGAACACCCGCGCAATTCGTGAGGCTTGGATATGTTTTCGCTGCAGAAAATTTCAGGGTTTAATTCCAACGCTCGTCGTCGCGCAGAGACGAGGGTTTCGCGACCGGCGCGATCATGTGGACGTCGTGTTCCGAGTACGCGTGTCGCGTTTTTCACGAGCTTGAAAGCTCCGAGGAAAAAGAGCTTCGCGTCCACATCATCGCAACCGCCAGCGGAAAATTGCTTCGGTACCAAAAACGATGATATTCGAACGGGCACGCCGTGGTCTGCGATCGCGTGTACTTTTTTTTCAACTTTTCTTTTTTCAATTCACCGAGCGATGTACGACTCGCCGGTTACCGATGTACTGAAGCCCTAGAAAGATTCAACAATTCGTGTTGGTGGGCGCTCAAGACTCCGAACTCGAGTCCGAAGTGAAAGGAGACGTCGACCACGAGGGGAAAGGGGAATCGAGGTCAGACACCGAAGCGTGACTCTCTCCGGTGCTCCTACTCCCTGCGGAGTAGCTGCTCCAAGTGTTACTCGGACAGACTCGCGACGCGCGCGTAGTAGCTAGACGCGTCACCCACACGAGGAGACCGGGAGAGACTTAGGAATACACGTACCTGCCACGTTTATTCGTATTTTATCAACGCGACATCAGACTCGGCCACACGCGAATCATACGAATGAAAATAAAAGTAGACTTCGAACAACGATCGTTCGTTGCGACCTTGCGCCACTAATCTTCGCACATACGACTGCTCACCTTGCGAGCGGAGGTTCGAATAATCACAAAATAATCTCGAATCGACGAACGTCTTAGTATAGATCGAAGAAAAACATGCGACTCGAATTTCCGATCATCGTTATTTTTTTTCATCTCCAAATACAATGTCCTTTTTTTTAAATTTAAGTTTGCGACAGCGGATCGCCATTGTGCTGAGATAATTAGCGCATACGTCGCGAATGCAGCACTCTTTGTAGCCAACGGAAATTTATTTTCCCATTTATCGAATTAATAATAATAATAATAATAATGAAGAAATCCATTTCAACCTCTTAACATCACGATCGAACCTTCCTCGCGCTCGGGTGTACTTACACGCGGTGGACACGGAAGATTTCATCTTTTCACGATTGTTCCGTTGAAATTTCGGTGAAATCGGTGATGTCGATGGGTGACATTCCGGAGACGACGTTCGAAAATGAAGAAGGATGTGACCCAATACGTGTGATGGTAGATAATCGTTTCTCTGCGCGCCGCGCGGACTGTTATTTATCTACTTGATTGGTCGTCGTCTCGGCTAGGTTTCACGTTTGATAATTCCCTCGACGAGAGTGAAGTGATTCGGTAGCTAAAAGTGAAATCTCGTCGCGAGTGACACCGACTCTCGTTCCCTCGTTGGAAACACTTCTCTCGACGATCACTGCTGTTCCATTGCTATCATATTCATTTTTTTCCCGTAATTTCTGTTGTTTATTGTTGTTTTTTTTGACAGCTGCGGTAAACAAATTGGCGACCGTCTATTGCACGTCGTAATGCCGCGGTAGCGTGTTACTTTTATCTTCTACAAACAACTCGATGTCACGGACGTGTAATTTTCGAGTGAAATCCTTTCGATTTTATTCCTCGTTTCGTTCAACGAGATAATAATAGACGACGAGATTATATAGGTACAACTCTTCTATAATAACTGTCATCTCGACGAACCTTCCGTGATCTTGCATACGTATGTGTGTTCACCTGCTCGTACGTACGCGTTACGTAAACCTGCAATAAACTACCGGAAAAAAGAAAATATACCGACGTATCGATTCCTCGAACGTATGCGTGTACTTTCATCGGAAAATCCGGAAGTATTCCCAATCAAGCGAAAGTAATTTCGAACAGTGCGAACAAAGGATCGAGTTCGAAAGATACGTACCATCCAACCAAGTTGATTCTATGTTCGAGTGACAGCCGAAGCAACTCGCGAATAAGTAGCAAAGAATTATCAGAAATCGCACGAATCGACGATGCCTCGGTACTAATTTACACTCGTCTCTTTCATACTAATTGTAAGAAACAATCCTCTTCCAACTGAACAGCTGCACTTTGTTGAATTTTTCAAAGGAAAAAAAAACGGTGAGACAAATGCGACCCAGCAATAATTTGTTTTTTCAACCCAATTGTAAGGTACTTAAACGAAGCTCTGCAGATTCCCAATCGGCGAAACGATCGGTTATCAAAAACAACAGTTAAGCGGTTAGTTATTATAAAAATACGGGATTCCGATTTGAAATACGTTCCGGTTCCAATGACCCCGCCGTGGAGTACCTATCACGCTTCACATCGTGCAGGTGTGCGGCGCTCCGCAAACTGTCAGAGTGCGTGAAATGAATTGAAAGAAATAAACGAAAAGCGTGATATTTAAAGAGCGAGACGCGTAATTGAAACGAAGAAGAAAAGAGAGCGAGAGAGAGAAAATCGTCGCGATTATTTGCCAAAGGACGCGCATCGTGTCCGAATTGTTAACGTAACAACGGAGTACCCCGCGTCCTTTCTCTACTCGTAGATAGTTTCATCGTCGATCCGTTGTTACTCAGATTTTGGCTGATAATTGGTAAAAATGGTGAACGAACTCGAGGAAATTGGTATCGGCATCGGCAAAAGTTTTAAACCTGACTCAACGTCGTGGGCGGCTAACGAACAGTTATTTCGCGGAGGAGTAAAAATACGTGGAGCGTCGAGAGCGCATCTCGAATGTCGACGTTAAAGTTTTTAACGCGATAACAAAGCGATTGTTCCGGCGACGTTGAGTTTAAGAACAAACAGGTTGGGAGATGATCGAGCCGTGAGTAAAAGAATTCAATTGACGTTAGCGCGACAGCCTTCGAATAAATTATGCTATTGTGTCACTTGTTCAAATACAAGACTACCTCCGCTGCTTCGTGTTTTGTTTAATGTCTTTTTACAGGCTTTTCAGCTCGGAGATCCACAAGATTGAGTAACGGATCGACGACAGACGGAGAGGTGACCACCGGATGACGAAAACTACGCGTAGCTGCAATTATTCGCGAGTCACGCGAACTACGATTTCCCCGTTCTTCGTTCTCCGGGTTCCGCTGCTCGACCGCGACGACCTTGAAATATCGGGAAAAGACGCGTATCGAATAAAACGTGTATCCGCGAATAAATTCCAGATTCCAGGTCGACGCCGCGAACGGATCGATTTGCCTTTTAAAAAGGGGATAACGGGAGCCGATCGAACTGTCTCCTAAGGAGTCGTCCACACGAAACGAGCTCGCCAGCTAAAAACGAGGAGCGCGCGCGATTCCAAGGTAGAAGAGACTCGTACGAACGCGATTCACGTTTTATCCTCGCCTGCCGGCAACAATGCCGTCCGGTAAAATGACGCGATTTCATTTCAATTGCGTAACTCATACGTTGCAATCCGAACGCTCGATCCCACGCCGCTCGCACAGGTGTGCTCGCGCATCGCTATGTTTTCCGGAAAAACATCGACTACTATTCGCATCACGTTTACATTTTCTTGGAGTTATCGTCCACGCGGAAGGAATCACGTTCGTGGCGCAGACCAACGGAAGTTAGCGGAAAAATACGATACATCGGGGAAACTCGACGGAAATTGTTGACAATTTTTTTAACGATAATTCTGATTTTTGTTTAAAAACTAGATAATTAGTCCATTCTCAAGATGCACCTGCGTTTTCGATGAGTCCCGAATTTTCTCGTATTTCGGGTACCAACTACGCCGACGGACGTACTCGTACGCGCAAGGCGCCAATCTCGTAGCTCACCGAGACTCCAACACGTGGAACCGCCTAGTTTGTGGGAGCCATTCTCACGGGTGTTCGTATTATACGACTGCGAATGTATTATCAGCGATAACGCCTCGCTCCACGTGTGTACGAGCCCGCATGTATTCGCTGTCGTGTGCAGAGTGGCATAGGCGAGCCGCGGTGTGTTTCAGTTGTCACAGATAGAAGTTGCCAGTCGTCGTCGTAAGCAACGACGATCGGCGTGGCGCAAACGTTCGATAAAATAGAATCGTTACGGTCGTTACAACTGACGTTTCAACAGCGTCATCGCGATCGGGAAGTACGCTCGGGCGAAAAACTCCCGTGTTTTTCCGCGAGCCGAAGAGTGCGTGACATTGCCGAAGAGCATCGCGAGATACGAGCAGAAATGCGATCGTCTCGCGCCACAGATTTCACCTGCAGTCGGGTGAGTAAATCTCGTCGAAGTACCTATGTACCTGTGTACCTATTCTTTCCATCCAAAAACATCTTCCAGAGAAACTCGCGAGTCGCAGGCTAAAGACTAGAAAAAAAAGGGAAGAGTAAAAACGATTTGAAAAAAAAAAAACAGAATCGAAATCGAAAAAGAACGACGAACGTGTCGACTGGTCAAGCGTTTCGCAAGACGAATGGAAGTCGCTTGGCTTAATTGCGACTTACATTTTTTCCCCGCGTTATTTTTATCGCGGTTGCCGTTACTTACCGCATCGCGCGAGTACGAAGTCGGTACTTAATCCTCGCGCCTCTAGTCTTCGTTATAAAACGCTTCTTCGAGCAGCGCGCCGCGACGTTAAGCAACGACATCGAAATACGTTCGAAATGTCGATAAGCGCGTTTCTCCGGAAAAAACGGAAAAAATCCGCCACTCCGAAAAACCGCGACAACGTTTGCGCGTACGCGGCGGAGTTCGCGTCACGTGACACAAGTGTTCAAACATTTGTTGGCCGTAAGCTCGTAACAATACGCTCGAGCAGTTCGCGAACCGCTGAATTCCCGTCGCGATCAGGTGCGTTATCAAAAATGGCCTCGTTCGAGAGGGAGAGGTGAAAAACATATTTTTGTACGATCGGTCAAGATCAACGGGAAGAAAGCGACGCGTCGCCTTCCTCCTTCCAGTCCTCGCGTCCCATCCGTAACGGTGCGACTATTTCTTCGCCACGACGACCAACGGCGTCAGGAAGGGGAACGAGAAAAGTTGGCCGTGAATTCGCGGACACGTCGCGTGTGGGTGGCTATTTGATAAGTTGTTTCATTACATACCTTCATCGATTTCCGTTCGACGATCACTGTACTGTTTACAAACACGACACGCGATAGCAATTCTCCGCGCATGCCCTTTTAAAAACACCTTTGAAATGCTACGCTCCTCGTTACGCGTACGTAGTACCCCACGGCGACAGCGTCGCCTTTCAAAACCGGAACGAATAGATGCTCCTTTTACGAAACTGATAATATATCTTCACCGTGGGCGAGTCGTTAATCAGTCGGTGGAACACGAGCAACGACGACGAGCATTTAACACGTTTTGCGCCAGCCGATTTGGGTCGAAGGAATGGGAAAGTCACGTGACTTCCTGCCCTACAATTTGTCGAGGCAGCGGTCTCTTCGTCGACGAAGACTCGCGACAATTATCACGGGAGTAGAATGAAAACGATGTGAATTTCGTAAGAAACAAAACGCGACTAACTTGTTGAAGAGAAAAAAGACGAATCTGCAAAAAAAAAAAAAAATTATCTGTCTCGGGAAAATATGAGGAGAAGAGTCGTAAAAATGAAAGGAGAAGGATAGAAAAAAGATGAGTGGAAATTCGTAGGAAATTGGGAAATATCAGATTTTCGAGCCGCGAAAGCGTTGGATCGAAGATTATAATCTTCGCTCATAATTATGAGCGTACATCGCGATGGGGACGGAAAAAGAGGGAATAAAATCGAAAATCAAAGTCGTTGGGGGTGAAAAGAGATGGAATCGTACGGTGAAACGAGGGATTATTAGCGCGGGGGTGAAAAAAAGTAACGGGAGACGAGATGAACGGTAAAGGATGGCGCGAGTGAAAATTTGGAGCGCGATCGGCGAGATAATCGCGTTGGCTAAGAATCGAAATGTTCGTGACGAAATCGATGGTTTGTTTTTGGTTTCGCGATAAATAGGTGAGCTTTCGCGTGTTGCAGTGAATGATTCTCGAAGAGGTCTTCGGCCCGTGGGGCCAGTTCGTTCTGATCGGTGGCGCCGCGTTGGCTGGTCTTATCCTCCTGTTGATCATCGCGTGTTTTTTCACGCCAGGATGCATCGGTTACGAGTGCGTCCGAAAGAAACGTGAGTGTTTATAGCTTCGGCGAAAAGCATTAACCTCCTTAAAACAAGATATCACAATTCTAGTCTGGAAATACGCGCAATATAAATTAGCAGGTAAACTTGGACTGCAAGTTGTTGCCTACGCTTAGACCTCAAAAGCGTGCGAATCGAGCACGACGATATTGGATCGAGGTCGAATTTTAGTTTTTTTTTATTTTATTTTTTTCACCATTTTCATTTGCCATTTATTTACGCGACCTCGACGTGACCGCCAATGCCGTTCGACTTGCTCCGACTGTGCAACATTTTATCATTCACGGTGATAAGAATCGTCGCGAGCATTTTTTTTCCCATTCTTATTCGTCCTTCGTTTCGATGATTAATCCATCGGCGACTAATCGATGTATAGTAGTCGAGCGAGTCGTCGATCTTTGCGACGAAATATATCGGCGAATTGGAAGAACGAAAAAGGATGGGAGAGAACTTTGATGTGACGCCGATTGTTTCAGGGAAACAGGAAACCGACGTTTGCGTGCAGGTTAACGGAAAATCCACCGAAAATGTGAAACTCGCGGATGTCAGCTACAGATCGTGGCGCTTGGGAAGCCTCTACGACAACGGCGACGGTTCGTTTCTATACGATTAACTACTTCGTTCAGACGGGTAAAAAAAACTGGCTCGTCGTTATTCGTTTTCCCTGGAATTTAACCACATTTTCCGTTTTACTTGATCGAATCTTCGTTTCGTCGCAGCTGGCAGCGTTTGCTCGAACGTGGAAATTCATGGGAAAGAATCCGTCAACTCGATCAACGCAACTTTCGAAAGCGTCGAGACAGCATCTACTTTGGTAACTAATAAACATTTTTTATTGCTTACTTATCGCTAGAACTTACCGTCACGTCGTTATCGTGCCGTTTCCCGACGAATCGTGTACGCTTCGCTCGATCCGAACGAATTCAAGGTGAAGTTTAACGAAAAAAATTAACAACGATGTTTGCTTTTCGCCTGTTTCACATTGCAGGAGATCAATTTTTTCCGAACTGAGTCCGATAAATGAGACGTGATTTGGAGACCCTATTTTCAAAATCTATACTACTTATTTTTTATTCATTTTTTACGTGGAAAAAGTTAAAATAATTTATCATTTTGCATTATCGAGGGGATTCATTTTTGCTTTTCAATTTACTACGCAGAGCCTGATCAACACGGAAAAACAGAAGAAAGAAAATAAGCAAAGGGACTTTCCGACAGAGCTGACAATGAGCTTGCAATATTTGGCGGGTAGCGATGGAAATGTCATGGGCAAACTGGTGATCGGAATCGAGGTACCCTTCGATTTTTCCACCTACTTGTTTTCCTGCTCGGCGTTGGCGTCAATGAAAATCAGGCTTTTGGGTTTCGCTTCAAGATAACAAACTTATCTGTGCCTCGTTAAAAGTTATCTTTTTCACAAAATTCACGACGTAATTAGGTATGCCGCGGTGAATTTCACGACATTGAATGGCAGGATTACAGACTTTAACGAGTCACGTTGACTTTTATTCCTACAGATCATGGCTATTTCCAGTAATTGTTCGGCATCACAGTTGCATTTTCAACTCAGCTGACTGAAAATCGAACACGCGTTTCAAAAAACGTTCTTGAACGACCCAAAACCGCGCGTAGTCTGGCAAAAAAATTATAAAAAAAAACAAAATTTATTTAGGTTCGATCAGAATGTTATAAAAATCGCATTGTTTTTTTTTTTTTTTAATTCGCGACGAACACTCGATGCTTCGCAGAAACTCGAATGGAGAGAAAGGAACCGCCGACGCCATCTAGCGATGCGATGTTCAGTCGTACTCGACGTTCGTGAAATCGAATGTTCGCGCGCTGAAATGGTATCGCGCGCGATTTCGCTCGCAAATGAGTTTTTCTAGCCGTAAAAACCGAACGATGTACGTTCGCGAATATTGAGCTGCGATTAAAAACGAACGATTTTTGCAGACCGTTACGAATTTGCCTCAGAAACAATACAACTGTACGCTCGAGCCGTACATCGCTGTGAACGTGATACAGCAATCCTGGACGCATCGCGATAAACAAAAATTGCACAGTTTTCGCACCAGAGGTGTGAGACACGCGTCGAGCCCCGTTTTTCGCGAGACGTTCGTCGTCGCTGACGTGAAGAGTCAGGAGGTCAAGGTATAATTAGCCGATAAGCTCGGCGCGTTGATTCCACGTGGACGAAAGCTCCTGGTCAAAGAGGGGCGAACAGCGAATAAAGTTGAATTTATCGTCGTAGGAATGGGTTCTAGATGTGGCAGCTTACGATCACGACCGATATGCCAATCACACGGAACTCTGCACGCTACGAGTACCGCTGCGAGACGTGAAAAAATTATTGACCAGTCCGGAAATCCATCTGCTGAGCTTCAAAATGAAGCCGTCGAACAGGGTGAGTTGAAAGGGGGAAATAGTCGAGAATAAGGAAATCTGAGATCCGTGTTTTGTTTAATTTGGTCTTCGTTTGAAAAATTGCAGGAGTTTGGAGATATATTACTGGGCATCAGTTATCTGCCCACGGCTCAAAGGTTGACCATCAACGTCGTGAGGCTGACTGATTTGAAATTCACACCGATGGTACCGAGCGTAAATGAATTCAGTAAGAACGATTTGGAAGCAAAACGTAGCTTTTACCGTTTGCACCAACATTTCTGGCACAGGATTATCGAGGACCTATTTTTGCAGATCCGTACGTGAGGATATTGATGTTGAATGGAAAAACTGGGAGGAAGGTAAAAAAGAAAAAAACGAAATGCTTGCGCGCTGCGAGTCAGCCAGAATTCAACGAAACTCTGACGTTCGATTTGACGTATACTCAATTAGAATCCGTGCAATTCCTCGTTGCTGTCTGGAGCAAGGTGATTTTGGAAAGCTACTTGTTTGGGGTAGTAGCAGCTATGGCGTGCAGTTTTTTCTCCTGGCTAACCTGCTCTTTTTTTTTATTAGCATTCATTCGAAGAAACTAAGATCATCGAACAGCAGAGCGACAGCGAAGAATCGGTGAATTCTTATAAAAGGTCGAAAGACGTTTGCATCGGTAAAGTTGCCCTTGGAAGAGGCGCGAAAGGTTCGACGGAGAAGGCACATTGGTTTTCGGTTTTGCAAAATCCACGAAAAATCGTAACAGTGTGGCATAGACTGAAATAGAATGTTCATGAATAATTTCGGGGCCGTTTGGCGTCAAGTTATCAATGACAACGAAAATATGTCGTTGGCGAACGTGCAATGAGTGGAAAACAATTAGGTGCAAGCGTCATCGTTACGAGCTTTCGCTAGAAACTATCATTTTGAAATAAAACGCGTTCGTAACGTCACCTCTTTTCGAGCCTCGAGAGTCTGTATAATATGTACA
This sequence comes from Arge pagana, assembly GCA_963969455.1. NCBI lineage: Eukaryota > Metazoa > Arthropoda > Insecta > Hymenoptera > Argidae > Arge > Arge pagana. Next base: position 5,137,956 of record OZ018308.1, on the reverse strand, counting down.
TTTATAAATTTTAAGATCGACAATAAATTAGACGACAATAAATTATCCGCAAGGACATAGCGGTACAGTTAATCATTTATTTCACGTTATCGCCCGTCGTTCGATAATAATCGACGCGTTGCACGTCGCTAGTTCTAAATCGAGCTTGAAACATTTTCGTTCGTCCTTCAGCCCTTTGATTTCCACTCTCACAATCGAAGAAATCTGCGTCGAGGTCGTAAAACGTTTCGAATTTCGCGCGATATCCGCCATCTTGCCCTCGCAGTTCGCGCTGGCGCCGCTGCGTGGCGTTTTGTCGCTTCGTACGATTCGCCAGTATGGGACCTCAGTCTGTTTTGTGACTTGTGAGCGCGTCGTGCGGGATCCGTCCTGTTTTTGTGTTTTCCCGTAGTTTTCGTAGATTTTTCGTGTGATTTTTCAGTAACCTGTATCGGATCATCGTCGCAATGTGAGTAACGAGTTATTTCATTAGCAGACTTCGGTACAATCTCACTGTGTTTAATCGATTAACGAAAATTCCCCCGATCCCACGTAAATTACCATTCGAAATTTTACCACTTGTTTCGTTGTTTAATAACAATCAGCGAACAGAATTTCGCGTTGTTGTCGAATCTTCAATTTCGTCACCCTTGACGCAACATCGGCGCGTCCACCTTTCGAATACGAAACGAAGACAGGCCTATCGGGACAAAACAAAGACGTCCAACCGTATCGTAACCTATAAAATTTGCATTTTCCACTCTTTTTAATCACGCGAAATCGAAATCTCGCTAACTTCTCGATCCAAGGTTATTCACACGTGTGATTCTCGAGCCACTTCCCCGCGAACTGGTCGCCGTTCATCGCGTTGGAAAAAAATTGATAGAAAAAAATGTCGACTACCTGCTCGCGTCCAGCCGGTTTTCGTGGTCCACAATCGTCGTGCCTACAACGATGGAAATTAGTCTCGGGACTAGTATTTTCATCGCGGGCTTAGAGAGCAAGAGGAAGAGAGACAGAGGGAGTGAGAGAAAGAGAAAGAGAGCGACGATCAAACGGACTGAAAGGGTCGAATATCCGTGTCAACAATTGACATTAGCGAAATGTCGTGCGCTCAACAGTGGTCACGGGTGTATTGACAAAACACGATCGCGTCTAGCAGCGAGCTACTGGTTGAACAGCTTGGCAACGCGCCGTTAGCAACGCGTTAGCATCTCGTATTCCTCCGATGCTTTCCAAATACCGAGAGCCCTGTTTCTGGAAACAATCGCGAAAAGAACGAAACGTTTCTCAATTCATCTCGCCGAGAATCACGAGCCGGAATATTACGCTTGGATAATTAATGATAGTTCCGTTATCTGAATACGAGTTTGTAAACGGCACGAGTCACCTCTCGCGTCGTAACCGATAACGACGCGTTTCTTTCTCGTACACATTTCCATTACCCTCAAACTCCCGAGTAACCATATTTCCCGTCCATAAATCAATTTGGAGCGATACCACAAACCCCGCGACCTTTCCACACGCAACACCACGTTTTTTCTCTCCTCGGTACACGTGTCCCACGAAAACTCATTCTTTCATCGCGCTACGAATCTAATCAACTTTTTTCCTGCTGCAACGAGCGTCGTCGCGATTCTAATGCAAAAGTTTCCGATCGATAATCGTTCTCTGGCAACGGAGCCTTGCGCGCTATAATCGGTTCTCTTTACCTGGAGGAAATTCGTCGTGGTATAGCCCCCTAATTACGTGAGGCTAGTCGGAAAGTCGTAAGGGTTTTGACCAAGGTTAGAAAACGGGACTAATTATTTGTTAATTGCTCCATTTTATCGCTAGACGGAACTAATCCCACCTAATAAATTTCTCCTAGCCTTTCCCATATCATCTCTCGACCTTTCCGTGAAATTTTTCCGTTTCACGACGATTATCCCGTCACGATGATAACTATCTTCCGAAATGGTGTACGCAATCCGATCGGATTTTCACCGAATACTCGTCCTTCTCGGAAGAACAATACCTACCACTTCCCGGGGGAAATACCCGATCGAACTATGCCACAGCAATAACTATCGGCGTTCGAATGTCGCGAGTATTCAGATTTCCAATAAACAAAGCAACGCTCAGCCACGCGCAACACGTAGCTAATCCATATCTCTCGTTTTATTCCCCCTCAAATGTTCCTTTTCCGAATAAGTACTACTTTTTCTAGCCAGATATATTCATCACTCTCGAGGGATTTCAACGCTCACTTGATACCCTCGGTAGCTAATTGTATACCACTTGTCGAACTCGACGCTACTTCACGCTTTTACCCGAGAACGTTGCCGTCGCGTTTCCGAACGGGTGCATTGAAAATAGTAAGCATCGAATGTAAATAGAAAAAAAAAATCTGGAGTTCTCAAAATAACTCTTTTATAGCGCGAAGATTGACGCGGCTGACTAATCTTTTTTAAGACTCGGACAACCGCGCTGTATCTATACGTTTGTCGCGGCACTTTACTGATTTACGTTCCAATGCTCGGAGTATTTTCGATAATCGCTGATAATTGGCATAATCAAGCTGCGCGAAACATATCCGTTCCCTAATCTTCCTCGGACCAACGACGCACCGAATCAACCGTAACGTTTCTAATAACCGATCATTTTTGTATCCATTGTTCTTCGCATACCTCAACCGCGCACGCGGAAATGTCGACGATGTTCTAGGTATTGCAATACGACGACCAAGGAAAGTATTCTACCAATGACTCGTTACACGACGTACCTCTTATCAATAATTCTAACCGCGGCTTTATCCGACGCAACGTGCGTCACCGATATGTCTTCGCGTACGTTTTGGACTCTATGTGCAAGCAAGCGAAATTATCGCGGCTAATTGATAAATTAATTGGCCATGTTATCTCTCACTCTGTCGTTGATCCATGCAATTATCAACGATGTAAAAAATTTAAACATTAACGAAAAAGAGCGCTAAACGGGCCTCTTAAACTTTTTGTTCGGTCAGTCCATTTTTTAAGACACTAACATGTTAATTCTCGTTTTAGAGAATTTTAACGTAGTATAATAATTTGAAAGTTTGTGTTAAATTGCAAATTTTTGTGTTAAATTTTACACACATTTGTTAACTGTGCTAATTAATTTGTTAATTCGTTGCCCGCTCGATTCTTGGAATATGGAAAGAAAAGTTATTGAAGAAAAAAAGAAATAACGGCGGATCATAATGAATTCTGTAAAAAAAAAAAATCGCGATCTTCTTGCTTTTTCGCGTGGCTATAGTTTAAAAAAAATGTTTGTCCTCGTCGTCATTTGCTAAGTGATGTTACCGAAAGTTTGTCTCAGACTATTCTGGAGCAGCGGTAGAATCGTTTTTTTTTTTTTTCCATTTCTCCGGATCGGAATTCCTCGTGCGGTTTCTGTCTATCGTTTATAGATATATATAGCTCGAAAGTCTCAGAGGTACGAAAATGCGGTGGTACAATACGGCGAGCAGGTCGAAGAAGTAGTTCAGGAGAAGGAATCGGGTTGCAAGTAACTTTACGACGAGATGAATACGTCTCGAGTGACGCTTACGTCATTCGACTTTTCTCAGCTTCGACCCGTATCGAGGGAAATTCTCGAGACGTGGCTTGGGGTTATCGATGGTAGATTCGCTCCCTTCTGTCGATACACCGACGCACGAAACGTTCGGGAATATAGAATTTCATGGTATCGTAAATTTGTTGCCGCGGGAGTACCGCGATATTTTAGATCTGAATACGAGAACATGCTTAATAAATTGGACAGACAATTTCGAGCGTAGAAAACTGAATAGTGGGGCAAAAAACTCCGAAACCGTATCATACGATGGATATTTTCGGTAAAGATGCGATTCGTCTTCGAATAAATCGAAAACCGTGGAGTTTCCAAAAAACTTGTTCAAACAAATAATAAAGAGCTTGAAAAGACGCATTTTTCACGTCTCTACGCGTTTTTCGCTAACGTTGCTCGCTTTCGAGTAATATGCATCCAAAGTCTCGACCACGCGAACCACGATACAGTTTTTTGCGAATATCTCGAAAATCGTAATGTTTTCGGAAAAATTCTTCAAACAAAAAACGAAGGTCTCGATAAGACGCATTTTTCATGTCTCTACCCATTTTTCGAAAGAAGCCATCGTTTCGAAAATATACACATCGAAAGGTAAAAAATAGACGTTTGGGATGATTTTCCAGATTTCTCTGCCTTCATTCTTCTTCCGGGTGATAATTATCCGCGCATCTACCTTCGATCGTTAAACTCTACCGGATAAAGGACAAAATTTTCGACCCCCAATTTTGCGTAACTCGATACCAACGGATGGCGTAAACGGTGGATCGACGTATTTCGAACGTTTGAATGGGGTTCCTTGCGACTACGCGCGTAGTAAAATAGTGTTCGTTTTTTATTTTCTCTACAAGTTGGCTAGACTGACTACCAGCTATGGGTCGGGTGAGGCGAGAGGCTGGTAGACAACCTCTCCATGAAATTCCTAAAAAGAAGCCAACAAAATCTCTTACCTGAACGAACGTCGAGTCACCTGCGACGTTCTCCATTGTCAGTGTTACTTCCACGCCGGTTCATTCATTGCTGCTACTGCCTCGTCTCTACCCACCTCCCGACTACAGCGTCACGCGTTTCCACGACTTTTTCCAAAGCCGTGGAAACGAGCCGACGAAATTTCTGGACAATAACTAAAAATCCGTAAAACTCCAATTCTTTCGCGACACCCGGTATCCCGACCTCGTATCAACGGTTCAACTTCTACGTCGACATTTCAGAGTCGATGAAAGTTCATTTCGCCGTCTACGAATATCATTGACAAAGTTTCTTCTCGGGATCAACTTTTCTCTCTCACTCTCCTGATTTCATTCTTCGTATCTCTTTTTTAATTTAGTATACTCATTTCGTTATCTCCTACTCAACCAATTTTTTAACACTGTACGCCCCACTCTAACTCTACTATAATTTCTCCTGTTCATTATTATCATTATTATTTCATTTTTTGTTTCGTCTGTCTACTCGCTTTCTGATTTCTGTTCCTTGCTCTAGCTTGCACTAATTTTCTCTGTCTTTGCGTGCTTGTCCAATATTGTCATAGACACGATTAAACTAACTATCTCTCTCTCTCTCTCTCTCTCTAGGATTCGAATATCGCGTCACGCGACGAATTTCGCGTTTCCAACTGTAACGAACTATTCAAATCCTGTTCCAAGGTCGTCTAGACTGACATTGCTACGAGACATTCGCGAGACCATAATTTATTCTCGCTTTGAAAAATTACAATCCTTTGTCCGGAGTAACTTTAACTGGCTCGAGACAAAACGGTACGCGAAAATTCTAATATACATCTTCCGATATAAACCGCGGCAAAGATCGACCTCGACGTGCGATCGGCCTCGAATCGTTATTACCATCTCTGCGCGTAGCTTATCGGAAATACCTACATACGTGATGTCCATGTACGAGGGAGAAGAAAAAAGACAAACGAATGGCGATACGTTACACCGCGTGCGTAAAGGTGCGTCACGTGCCGCGGCTTATTTCTCTGGAACACATAATTGGCCTTATAAATCTTGGACACGGCATTTCTTTCCTTGGTCCTGAATTCTCTACGTCTACTTTCGAACGAGAATGTATGAATCGATTCCACTCGTTTATTTCGCGCTACGATGTAGCGTTTTTGCGCGTGATAATCTATTTTTCCACCTCTTCCCATCTCGCCGTCAGATTGGCATGCGATGTCCTCGCTCGCGTCATAAAAAATTGGGGGGCCCAATTACGAGCCAATTTCTGCGTCTGTTAATAAACTGCAAAACGATTTTAACCAACCTCGATTCGATTGAGCAGAAGTCGATTGGAAAACTACTTTAATGTCTGCTGCCCGATCGTCGACGCTTCGCCTACACCTAATAATTCGTAAGACTATTCAACTTGGGTGTACAATATCATTAGAGAAAATCTCTATTAACCCTTAATGGTCACACCTCCGGATTCTGACGTGATGGTCACATGGGGTGTCATCAACCCCACTCACTTTGGAAAGTGATAAATAACTATAAAGTTGAAAAAAAAATTATATCAAAATACTACAATGTAATGTCAACCTTTATGCGTAAGGCCATGTCAGTTATTTTCAAGTCGTGTAATTTTGAATACCAAAAAAGAAAAGTCGAAAAAAATTCGTAAAATATGACTTGTTTCATGAAAAGCCATGCAGAGACTTCAATTTTCAACCAAAAAAAATAAAAAAAATCGTTTCATAAATCTGAAATAGCATACTTTCAGGTGGGTGAGAATAAATTAGTGGCCGTTCCAAAAACTATATTTATTTGAACATCTGAAGTGCGGAAAAATGATACGCCAGATTTGTTATAACGAATGATATTTTATGATGAAAAATGGTTCAAACTACCCACAGATGACGACACATGTCCCATTTTCACAAATACTCTAGGAGGTAGCGCAGTTCGAAAAACCGCTGGGGTTGAATCAACCCCGAGTGACCAGTAAGGGTTAACATTCGTCCACGTGCGAGTATCAGCTGCTGCGCGTAAAGAAAAGAATTTTGCTCTCGTTGAAAATCATCCATCGCCGCAGAATGACTAGACCACGAGGTTGAACCGACGTGCAAACGCTTCTCGCTTGGAAAGCAAATAATTATTGCATAAAAAATGTATGTCCAAACTGTTAGTGTTCCTCGCGGTGTCAATTAGCTTGAGCGTCGGAGATCTCTCCGAATTCGTATTCCTAGCGCTTGCAGGCATTTGAAAAAGAAAAAAACTTGCCAGACTTGTTTCAAGAATGAAACACGGCGAGCCGGCGCTGTTCTCTCGCGTATACCTGTTTTACTCTATGGCAGAACATCTATAGAACCTTGGCCATTAGCGCTCTACGACTAGAATTTCCGTATCGGGTAAACAGAATTTATTTTCTAATATCCCATCGCCTCGGAGATACGCGATTGCTTGCGCAACCACGTCACATCTGCTCATCGACGACCATTTTTTTAAAGGCCACTTTCGTTTCTGGGCGAAATATAATTCGTCTCGTCGATATTTCTTATCCCCCTCGTACAATTTTTTCCGAAATTGTCCGCTCCATCGCATTCGCATTTAATTATTTTTTTTCGATGTCCCCAATATACAGCTTATAAGCAGCAGCGTCGTTGTAGGGATAAAATTTAATTTTTGGAACAACAAGTCATCGACTATTGATTTCACAAAATCAAGTTCTGATTTTTTTTTTTTTTATTTATAGAGATAATTGAATTTGCTAAAATTCTCTCTTGTAACCTCGTTCCCAAGAATGGACACACTAGTTCCAAATTCCTGTATCTTTTAAGCTGTTAACGATTCCACGAGAAATTGTCCTATCGATTGCCATTTGGACGAATGAAAGTAGTGACAAACTATTCCACGTTATTATTTAAATGAAAAAACTTGTTATCACTGAAATCGTGAATATTCGAGCGCGAGAAATAATTAGAATCGGGTTTTCAGGCTCGTTGCAACGGCGCATCGATGCGTCAAGAGACATGCAAATATTTCCGCGCCAATATTTATGCATATTCAGTTTCCTTCTAACCGAGGAGAGTTACTTGCAAAAACATTCTCCATCCGGATAACGGATCGACCAACGAAACTATATCGCGTCTTCCTGGAAACATCTTTCATCGATAAATCGAAGAATAAGATAAAAAAAACAGATCTCGTTTTACCTGTATAAAATTTCATATCGACTTCGGCTATGCGATTTTTTCCGAGCTTTTCCAACGCTCGGTATACCAACGCTTTTTCCTCTCTCAACATCCACCGATCACCCGATTCGCAATATTAGCGATAATAATACTTCCGCCGATTATTAAAAGTCTGTCGATATTTTTCGAACTTTGGCTGGATTCGCAACGAGAGAAATATCCAAACGATTTGAAATCGTCACGATAGATTTGCGAGTAGCGAAGCAGCTTTCGATTTTTCCGCTCGAGATTTATATATCAGCGCAAAACTCTGCCGCACAAAAATACTCCGTCTGCCAACGTTTCAGTGCACGTACGGGGTGATAATTTTCTGAAATTTGCATAACGTGAATGGAAATCATGTAATGGCATAAATTTGCAGATGCAATCATCGCTTTGTACGTGTAACTCGATACTATGCAGGCTCGTTATTATCTACTTCTGCATCATCAACGGAATTATTTTTACAACGTTGTAAAGAAATTGAATAATAACTATTGGCGAAGGTTTCGCTACAAATTATACGAAAATCGACGAGGAATAAAATGTCTCGCGAATAAGTACTCTCCATCTTTTACTACCTCCCACAACGAATGATTTTATTTTATCTTCGCCTTATCTTATTTATTATCTTCGAACTCGTAAGATTGATGCTAACGAATCATCCTCGCCAAAATCTCACTGCGCAATTCCTTCATCGAAACAATTATCGGTTCTTTATGCTCCGCAGAGCAGTCGTAGAATGGGATGTTCCGCTCTTCCGCTCCTTCGACCTCGCCGTTTTCTCGTTAATCGTTGACCCGAAAATTTTCTGAAGCTGCATTCTTCGAGGATCTTTTCCAGTTAGTTTTCGAAAATCCAATCCAATTCGTCGCGAATAAATGTATATTCGCAGTTTTCGATGGTCGTACGAAAAACAAGGTCGACGAGTGGAACTAAAAGAAAATTGCAGGGAGGTTTTTACTGCGGACGATGAATGGAATAAGTAGGATGTAAAAAATGAAAGAGTCTGGTCTCGGACCACCCAACCGTAATGTATGTATAAATATTTGTAGATATCCGTATGAATGGCGTATGCGCGGTAACTCTGGATGGACGCCGACAGAATGCCAGTTGCCATGCCTACCGTTACCCTCTCGCGCCCTTGTCCGTCGGATGCTAGACGTTCGATATTCCCGCACCCCGTTAAAACGGCATCATTATTATCAGCGTTGTTGTTGTTATTACTATCATCGTTACCGTATATTATCGTTGGCGGGCGAATTATTTACGCCGTTCGAGTCTGGTCGATGGGATATTCGTATCGTCCGGCAGCTTCCTCCGATCGGTTTCGCGCTGGTAGGTCGTTGCGCGTCGTAAATTTGAATTAGCGCTTGGAACCGTTTAGCTGATTGATGCTACGAGAATCGTAATCCGCAACTTTCCATTGATGATTTCCAAGTCTGCGTCGCTTTGATAGGGGAAAGAAAAAAGAACAGGCCATTTCTCGACCGTTGCCCGTCGAGAAAGTGGCGATTCGTTGCTTCGATTCCAACAGTTTCCTCCCGAAACAACACACCTAATAAAACAATTAGCTTTAAATTTGTAAATTACATTTTTGTGGAATCTGTTTCGCTGCACGTTGGAAAAAATCCGCGGTCAACGCTTATCAAGGCGGAAGAATTTTTGTCGCACGAATGCCGGCTGTGTTTCCGTGTAGACTCGCGAAAACACATGCGAATTCGAGACAAATCGAGTTCGTCCGCAAATTACGAACTATCGAGAAGCGGTGAAAATTTCGAGATTCGCACGGTCTCCGAAATCGAAAGTCGAAAAATCGATTCGCGACGTCTCCATAATTGGCTGTGATCCAATGCTCGCTGGAAAACAGCTGCTTTGACTCGCGTGGCACGCTAATCTGAGATTCAACTACTTCCGAAAACCAGTCTCACTCCATCGGAACGAGCCATTTCTATGACTCCCAACTAAACACATCTATTTACTTACGCTGCTTTGACACTGAAATTACGCACGTGGCACCATCAACACCACGCGCGTCCGCGCCACTATATATGCACACACAGGCGCGCGCTAATCACGTTAGGCGCTGTAAATACGTAACGATCGTTTCAAGTACGCGTATGCATATTTAATTATGAGAGGCACGTGATCGTCGACAATTTATTCCTGCCCTATTGCAATAAGCGAATACACATTTACGGCCAGGAAGTCGCGCGCATTTTATTCACCGACTCACCTTCGCTCTGCGCACCTGTCGATAACGTCCTTTTTTTCAATATCACGCTACGAAATTTTTCTTCCCTCTTCTCCCTAATTTTTCCATCCGCTTCCTGCTCCTCTCAGTTTCGCTCCCCTCAGTTTCGCTCCTCCATTTCTTCTCTGTAGCATTTTCCCACTACTCTCTGCTTTCCTCGCGCTGATTTTTTCCCACTTTTTTTATTTCCTTCTCTTCTCTCAGGATTTCCATTCATCCTTTTTTTTCTTTCCGCTTTGCCGTCTTCGTCTACTCGGTGACACGAATTCCGACGAGCGGCTAAATCCGTAGCCCGTCAGGAAAGAGAACCACTTTTTTCTCCTCGCACCCAACGAGTTTCGCGACGAATAGAATAATCGATTAATTAATTATTAGCGATTTATTTTTTCCATTCGCTTGTAATTTTCCGGTAAAGTTTCGCCACGCGAATTCTTTCGGCCTCGTGGAAATAAACTCGGCATAACGAAGCGCAGCTACAATTTAGCGCGCTGCACTCCGCAGAGATACAATGTTATACTTACGCGTGGCAGCGGCGAGTGAATTATGTACCGATAGCCGAGTTATTTCCAGGTGCGCGTCCAACCTCCTCGGTTCGCCTCGAGTAGATGGACGATTTTTTATTTCATTCAATTAGATCCGACGTGAAATTATACAAAGCGTTAATTGCCTGTCGCGTCCAATTAATTTTCTTACCTCTCTGATACCGGCGCGCGAAATCTTGGGAACGATTCGTACCTGCACGCGCACCTGTCGTAAATCGCCGCGAGATCGCGCCGAGACGATTGTGCGCGCGAACACAAAGATGTATGCTAACAATTTCACCGCCGATTGCACGCGCATCATTTCCCACGACGAAGACGCGACTATCTTTCACCGTCACCCCGAAGAAAACAACCTCGTTCCGGCGAGACGAATCTCGTCCGACAGGCGACGCGCGTAGAGCAACGCGCTGCGTATCGCCGATTCGCGAATTTGTAAAAGTAAAACGACGATGAAATAACTGGGACGCGGAACGTCGGAGATTTAAACGCTCTTTTTACACGACGCTTTTGCCAGAAGCGTTTCGAGTATTCGCCATGAAATAACGACGCGTCGTCTGACCTAAGCGAGCCTCGTGAAAAATACGAGCAGAGACTAGAAAGTCGGCGCGCAGTAAAATTAGGCTAATTTTCTCAAAAATTGTCAACACTCGAGCTCGATTCGCGAAAAAAAGCAAGCATCGCTGGTACCACGAAAAAGTGTTCGTCAGTGCTCCTCTTAATTCGGTCAGAATTTCGATTCCCTGCAAAATCCATGCGAGAGCTTTTTTTTCTGCGCAAACTCGACAGCCTGGAAGATACACGCATTTGGAAAATAGTTCTCGCAGAAAAACTGCCTCGAACGTTTTATGCAAAAAAAGTTGAGCGACGAAATTACGGAAGAAAAAAAATCCCGAAGGCTAATTTTGCAGAGTCGATAGTTGAGAGTTTATCGAGACTCGCGAGTCCAATCGACGGAAACGAGAATTAATTTTTTTAATCGTCGTCGAGAGATAAATGCTGAGAACCGAATCTCCGAAGCGCTGCTGCATATCGCAACGGTGAAAGTGAGAGAAGCAACAAAAAAAAGAAAAACCGAAAGAGAATAAGTGAATTAGGAGGCTCCCTCTCTCTCCCTCTCTTTCGATGAGAGAGAGAGACAGAGAGAGAGAGAGAGAGAGAGAGAGAGGTACGTTGATTGCGCCGCGCTAACGAGAGGCTCGTTTCACCCCTGCGCCGTCTACTCCCTGGGGATACGTGGCGAAGAGAAGAGTAACAAAAAAGAAAAAAATACGGAAGAGTGTCTAAACGTCGAATTATCGCCTAGATCACAGACGGAAACGTTTCGTTGATAGTCGGAGCTTCGCACCGCGCGCATTCGGCGACCGCAGCTTCTTCCAGATCTAATTCGACGTCGCTGCATATTTTCTTAACTCTGCTCGAATAGCAAGCTCCGGGTCTACCCGCAACGGTCGTTGAGGTGCGTCTGACTGCTTGTTTATACTGTTACAAATATACGGAGCCGGATCGCGGTAAGTGCTTCTGGCAGTTGATCTGTCTTTCTTCAACCTCCTCGAAGCCAGACGAACCCGAAGAGACAATCGTTATGCCACGCGAACTCTCTACAGATTTGCCCCCACTTTTCATCGCCATTTTCTCACCTACCGTTTATTTCTCCGCCGGCAAACTGATTATAACAACAATAATAATGATAACAATAATAATAATAATACGATTGATTCCGTCGCGTGAATATTTTAACCGACATTTCTCATTTTTTGATTTTCAGATTGCGGTGGACGACGCAGTATTTTCAAACACCGGACCTGTGAGTAGTACGAATTGTCCGAGTTATTTGCAGAGTGGTTGATTTTTACGTCGATGGAATCGTTCGCGAGCGTATTTCGCGTTGATCGATGGAGAACGCGCCGCGAGCGGTTGATTCGTGTGAAACGAGCTTTAAACGTCGAGTCCTGCGGGACATACGGCAGGAGGGAACGCCAGGACGCGAGGAGTAGCAAAAAGCTACCAACGCGCTTGCAAGCTCACCGCGCGCCGGTGCTGCTGGTCGATAATCCACGGGCTTATATGCCGCTGCTGCAGTCCCAGCATACTCTTCTCGACTCGGTACACCAGCATCCCGCAAATTTCTTCGGAGCGTCAGATTTATTCGTCTCCTTTCGCGGAAGAGCCTCGCGCGAATATTCCTTCGAAGCAGTTTCATCCGTTCCTCGCGTATCACGAACGACGGACCGTGGTCGAGTAGGAATCGCAACTGGCGGAGACGCGTTCTCGCGCGTGAGAAAAAAAGGGAAACGCGCAAACGCGAACAAACGAAGGGCAAGAAATTTCCGTAAAAAAATCGACATCGCCGAGGAGAATTTCGAGTTGCTCGGAAAATAGGTATACTTCGCTGGCGAAAGCGAACGAGGGATTATTCCGGAAAGCATATATCATTCGGGGTCACCAAAGACTTCCATTTCAATTCTGTCCTCGACATAAATGGCTGTGCGCTTTTGTTGTACTCGAAGAACCGTTCCCTGCTCTATCTAGAGACAAACGGTTCGCTCCGCCGTGTCTCATTTCCGTATAAAGAACGTCGACTATCGCCTCGCAAAGACAGATAAGCGCTCATCGTACGGAAAACATCTATTGACCACCTGTTTTGCGTCATTTCCGACAATTTCTCCTTCCACACCGACCATTTATATGAATAATCGCAACAGCAACGAAAACCCCAACCTCGAGGATTCGGCTTGCAATTAGACCGAGGTCAAAAAAAAAATTCTATTCCCTTTGCTCCGAAAAATCTGCGCGGAACTGGGCTTCTCTAAGAGCTGTTTACCCTCGCCTGTCCAACGTAATGGCACTCGGCTATTTCAAAGGCTCGAAAAATCCAGAGAAAGCGTATTTATATCGTACGTATTTGTGTGAAAAAAAAAATAGAAACGAAATAAAATGTTCTATTTGATAGACATTTTAGAAATTGTGACTCGCACGCGAGGCGATGTAATTACGGATGAAAATACTTGAGCTGACGTTGGGCATTTTTGAAAGCAGCGGTGGGCAAAGACGGACGGATCTTTGCGTTCTGATAAAAAGTCTTGGATAGCCGCGTCAACGTTACGAAGCACGTCGCGCTCCGGGCAGAACTCGAGAAGCGTTATCTCGGAACCGCAAACACTGTTTCAAAGACGTAAACGCGCGCGCCGCTTTGCGTGCCGTGTACTACACAGACTCCGTTTGCATCGTGATGTCTTCACCTCGCGCAATCTCGTCTCTCGGCTCATTTAATTAGCCGCCTCAAAGGAACTTTTCCGCATTTTCGTACTCGAAGAGACGATTCGCGATCGATCCCATCGATTATTCCACGGTCGACCTGCTCTTTGTCTCGCTTCCACGGCCATCGCGTATTTTCCACGCGCATCGATGCCCCACTCTTCGCTCGCGTGTCTCCTACTCGCCGAGTAATTCCTCTTTTATTTCATCCGTCAATTTCGCATCGCACCTCCGTTCCATTCTTTCTTTCTTCCATCGTCGCTATTTCCCCGACTTCGCCTTTTTATTTCGTTTAATAGATAAATAAATAACGCGATTTCCCGATTTTCCAAAGCTCGCGCGTGAAACATAATAGGCACTAAAACTACTGCAGCGCGTCGAAGATAACCGAAGCTTGCGTTGTCTTTGGTGTCGGGAACGATACTTTCGTGGGATCGTAACGATCGCACGGCGGTATCCTTACAGTCTTAGAATCACCCGGCGCAGACTAACCCTCACGATTCGAGGGAACGCGATTAGATGACCGAGATGGCAGCCAATAAAGGCAGATAAACACTTTCACCATTCCTCATTTTCTTTCCGAACTACATCTCGACGGCCCTAACAAAAATAGCACCAAAAACTCTGCACGAAGAATATAGCCGACATCCAGATACGTACGAAAAAACGCAACAACCATTTTCCCCTCCAATAAAAGCACCGATCTCAATTCTATCAAGAATCCTACGCGGTAAAAAAATCTCCGTCGTTGTACAAAGTGTATAAAGATTTTTATCAATTTATACAAAATGTGCCCAATAATTTCATTTTCCCATAAGGCGACGTGTTAATTGTTGCTTACTAAAAATGGTAAAATTGCTACACATCTACAAAGTTTGAAACAAAATCTCTCTGTTTCCACTTTTTGGGCAGAACTCGCTTCAATGTTGCTCTAACTTCGGTTCGCGTTACTTTCAACGCAGAGCTGCGTTGCTTTATAGCTACGCACGAGGCGTGTTTGAGTAACAGTAATCTCGCGTAAAAAAAATTCGCGGGTCACTCGCTCTGCGGACCTTCCACTTGGCCGTGTAAACGGAAACATCCAAACTCGAAAAGTTTTCACATGCGTCGACAAAAATGTCCCCGGAATCTCGTCATTGAACTAAGGCGGAGAACCCTGAGTCTGTACGCTACTTGTCACGTCTCCTTGATTTAAACCGCGAAATAATCTACCGTGACGTCAAACGACGTTGAACAAAAAGGCGCAACAAGGCAAAAAAAGAAGAAAAAAAAGGTGATACGTCCAATATGGAATTGTATCATATCGAAGTAGCTACTTCTACGTGTCGTTCAGCGCCGAGCTTAATCGTTGGTCTATATTTAGTGCGCGGTGACACGAGAGCTTGACGTTAATTTTTAAACGAAAATTACCTTCGACTAGCGCGCCTCTTCGGTCTGAATCGTGACGCACGGTCTTACCTAGAAGCGTTTGTTTGCTGCGTCGATGAAAAGAAGGAGCGACAGTTCTTGAGAATCCTTGCGAAGTGGCCCGCTATCAAAACGGTTGAAGACGCTGCTTTTAGACGAACGACGATCATTCTTATTGTTATTAAACACAACTCTCGTGAGAAAATGGCCGAATGGACACGAGTGAAAAAGTGGAGAACGCATTTCGAATTCGCGATCGCGATCGCCGCAGAATTTTCCGAGACACTTGGACCATCTACGGGAATAGAATGGCACTTGTAGCGGGTGAAAGAAGAAGCGAGGTACGAGGGTAGAAAAAGGAGGCAATCGTGTGATGGAAACGTTTCGGCATTTCGAAACGTCGAAAGATCGATGACGACGCGAGAGTGACGTTTCCCAGCTCGTCGTCTGATGCGGATGCTTGCATCTACGAGGTATACGGAAACCGGTAGACTCGTCGAGTTCACTCGTCGATAAATAATTCATTTCCAGTGAAAAGCGTATAAACATTTCACCGCAAGTTTATACCATCGCGTTTCTTTCCTCCATGCATTCGTAATAACGCGACAGCCACAGGTCGTCGACACCGCGAATAGCTGAGACCGCAACGGTCCTTCGCCTCGCGAATGCGGCTACACTATAGAAAAATTGTCCACCAAATTTAACACAAAAACTTGTGTCAACCACTTTTTTGTACGCAAAATTAGCGTTGTTTTAACGCGCTTCGCGTGTAGTGACGCAGCAGCGCAGCTCTGTGTCGACCTCTATCAAGCTAGAAACACCACATGATCGAATCGAATTCTGCGATATCTAAGAATTAAGTGCTAATTAGATGCTAATTAAATGCTTTATTGCCGAATTAAGTGCTCTTCATCTTTTGAAAAATACCCGTGGTGTTGCTAGCTTGAGATCATGCTAGAAACACCACAACCGAAGGAGGACCGATTTCCAAAAACTGTTTGGGCAGGAATTAAGTGCTAATTAAATGCTCCACGAAAATCCGTTGCCCGAATTAGGTGCTCCACCCCTTTGATTTTTTTTTATGTCCGCTGGACGTCGAGAAATTCGGAAAACACGAGGCAGACCCATCGCAAAATCATGCAAAATCCATGTTTTTGCGATTCTCGATGTGTTCTGGTCGTCGTACAGCATCGGGACCATGCCCAATGGATCCAAGTCGACCCTTGCGGGTCCCAAACAGTACCTGATCTTATATCTATGTCCGCTGGATGTCGAGAAATCCAGAAAACACGAGGCAGGCCCATTGCAAAATCATGCAAAATTGATGTTTTTGCGATTCTCGATGTGTTCTGGTCGTCGTACAGCATCGGGACCATGCCCAATGGATCCAAGTCGACCCTTGCGGGTCCCAAACAGTACCTGATCTTATATCTATGTCCGCTGGATGTCGAGAAATCCGGAAAACACGAGGAAGACCCATCGCAAAATCATGCAAAATCCATGTTTTTGCGATTCTCGATGTGTTCTGGTCGTCGTACAGCATCGGGACCATGCCCAATGGATCCAAGTCGACCCTTGCGGGTCCCAAACAGTACCTGATCTTATATCCATGTCCGCTGGATGTCGAGAAATCCGGAAAACACGAGGAAGACCCATCGCAAAATCATGCAAAATCCATGTTTTTGCGATTCTCGATGTGTTCTGGTCGTCGTACAGCATCGGGACCATGCCCAATGGATCCAAGTCGACCCTTGCGGATCCCAAACAGTACCTGATCTTATATCTATGTCCGCTGGATGTCGAGAAATCCGGAAAACACGAGGAAGACCCATCGCAAAATCATGCAAAATCCATGTTTTTGCGATTCTCGATGTGTTCTGGTCGTCGTACAGCATCGGGACCATGCCCAATGGATCCAAGTCGACCCTTGCGGGTCCCAAACAGTACCTGATCTTATATCCATGTCCGCTGGATGTCGAGAAATCCGGAAAACACGAGGAAGACCCATCGCAAAATCATGCAAAATCCATGTTTTTGCGATTCTCGATGTGTTCTGGTCGTCGTACAGCATCGGGACCATGCCCAATGGATCCAAGTCGACCCTTGCGGATCCCAAACAGTACCTGATCTTATATCTATGTCCGCTGGATGTCGAGAAATCCGGAAAACACGAGGAAGACCCATTGCAAAATCATGCAAAATCCATGTTTTTGCGATTCTCGATGTGTTCTGGTCGTCGTACAGCATCGGGACCATGCCCAATGGATCCAAGTCGACCCTTGCGGATCCCAAACAGTACCTGATCTTATATCTATGTCCGCTGGATGTCGAGAAATCCGGAAAACACGAGGAAGACCCATTGCAAAATCATGCAAAATCCATGTTTTTGCGATTCTCGATGTGTTCTGGTCGTCGTACAGCATCGGGACCATGCCCAATGGATCCAAGTCGACCCTTGCGGGTCCCAAACAGTACCTGATCTTATATCTATGTCCGCTGGATGTCGAGAAATCCAGAAAACACGAGGCAGGCCCATTGCAAAATCATGCAAAATTGATGTTTTTGCGATTCTCGATGTGTTCTGGTCGTCGTACAGCATCGGGACCATGCCCAATGGATCCAAGTCGACCCTTGCGGGTCCCAAACAGTACCTGATCTTATATCTATGTCCGCTGGATGTCGAGAAATCCGGAAAACACGAGGAAGACCCATCGCAAAATCATGCAAAATCCATGTTTTTGCGATTCTCGATGTGTTCTGGTCGTCGTACAGCATCGGGACCATGCCCAATGGATCCAAGTCGACCCTTGCGGGTCCCAAACAGTACCTGATCTTATATCCATGTCCGCTGGATGTCGAGAAATCCGGAAAACACGAGGAAGACCCATCGCAAAATCATGCAAAATCCATGTTTTTGCGATTCTCGATGTGTTCTGGTCGTCGTACAGCATCGGGACCATGCCCAATGGATCCAAGTCGACCCTTGCGGATCCCAAACAGTACCTGATCTTATATCTATGTCCGCTGGATGTCGAGAAATCCGGAAAACACGAGGAAGACCCATCGCAAAATCATGCAAAATCCATGTTTTTGCGATTCTCGATGTGTTCTGGTCGTCGTACAGCATCGGGACCATGCCCAATGGATCCAAGTCGACCCTTGCGGGTCCCAAACAGTACCTGATCTTATATCCATGTCCGCTGGATGTCGAGAAATCCGGAAAACACGAGGAAGACCCATCGCAAAATCATGCAAAATCCATGTTTTTGCGATTCTCGATGTGTTCTGGTCGTCGTACAGCATCGGGACCATGCCCAATGGATCCAAGTCGACCCTTGCGGATCCCAAACAGTACCTGATCTTATATCTATGTCCGCTGGATGTCGAGAAATCCGGAAAACACGAGGAAGACCCATTGCAAAATCATGCAAAATCCATGTTTTTGCGATTCTCGATGTGTTCTGGTCGTCGTACAGCATCGGGACCATGCCCAATGGATCCAAGTCGACCCTTGCGGATCCCAAACAGTACCTGATCTTATATCTATGTCCGCTGGATGTCGAGAAATCCGGAAAACACGAGGAAGACCCATTGCAAAATCATGCAAAATCCATGTTTTTGCGATTCTCGATGTGTTCTGGTCGTCGTACAGCATCGGGACCATGCCCAATGGATCCAAGTCGACCCTTGCGGATCCCAAACAGTACCTGATCTTATATCTATGTCCGCTGGATGTCGAGAAATCCGGAAAACACGAGGAAGACCCATTGCAAAATCATGCAAAATCCATGTTTTTGCGATTCTCGATGTGTTCTGGTCGTCGTACAGCATCGGGACCATGCCCAATGGATCCAAGTCGACCCTTGCGGGTCCCAAACAGTACCTGATCTTATATCTATGTCCGCTGGATGTCGAGAAATCCAGAAAACACGAGGCAGGCCCATTGCAAAATCATGCAAAATTGATGTTTTTGCGATTCTCGATGTGTTCTGGTCGTCGGACAGCATCGGGACCATGCCCAATGGATCCAAGTCGACCCTTGCGGATCCCAAACAGTACCTGATCTTATATCTATGTCCGCTGGATGTCGAGAAATCCAGAAAACACGAGGCAGGCCCATTGCAAAATCATGCAAAATTGATGTTTTTGCGATTCTCGATGTGTTCTGGTCGTCGTACAGCATCGGGACCATGCCCAATGGATCCAAGTCGACCCTTGCGGATCCCAAACAGTACCTGATCTTATATCTATGTCCGCTGGATGTCGAGAAATCCGGAAAACACGAGGAAGACCCATTGCAAAATCATGCAAAATCCATGTTCTTGCGATTCTCGATGTGTTCTGGTCGTCGTACAGCATCGGGACCATGCCCAATGGATCCAAGTCGACCCTTGCGGGTCCCAAACAGTACCTGATCTTATATCCATGTCCGCTGGATGTCGAGAAATCCGGAAAACACGAGGAAGACCCATCGCAAAATCATGCAAAATCCATGTTTTTGCGATTCTCGATGTGTTCTGGTCGTCGTACAGCATCGGGACCATGCCCAATGGATCCAAGTCGACCCTTGCGGATCCCAAACAGTACCTGATCTTATATCTATGTCCGCTGGATGTCGAGAAATCCGGAAAACACGAGGAAGACCCATTGCAAAATCATGCAAAATCCATGTTTTTGCGATTCTCGATGTGTTCTGGTCGTCGTACAGCATCGGGACCATGCCCAATGGATCCAAGTCGACCCTTGCGGATCCCAAACAGTACCTGATCTTATATCTATGTCCGCTGGATGTCGAGAAATCCGGAAAACACGAGGAAGACCCATTGCAAAATCATGCAAAATCCATGTTTTTGCGATTCTCGATGTGTTCTGGTCGTCGTACAGCATCGGGACCATGCCCAATGGATCCAAGTCGACCCTTGCGGGTCCCAAACAGTACCTGATCTTATATCTATGTCCGCTGGATGTCGAGAAATCCAGAAAACACGAGGCAGGCCCATTGCAAAATCATGCAAAATTGATGTTTTTGCGATTCTCGATGTGTTCTGGTCGTCGGACAGCATCGGGACCATGCCCAATGGATCCAAGTCGACCCTTGCGGATCCCAAACAGTACCTGATCTTATATCTATGTCCGCTGGATGTCGAGAAATCCAGAAAACACGAGGCAGGCCCATTGCAAAATCATGCAAAATTGATGTTTTTGCGATTCTCGATGTGTTCTGGTCGTCGTACAGCATCGGGACCATGCCCAATGGATCCAAGTCGACCCTTGCGGATCCCAAACAGTACCTGATCTTATATCTATGTCCGCTGGATGTCGAGAAATCCGGAAAACACGAGGAAGACCCATTGCAAAATCATGCAAAATCCATGTTTTTGCGATTCTCGATGTGTTCTGGTCGTCGTACAGCATCGGGACCATGCCCAATGGATCCAAGTCGACCCTTGCGGATCCCAAACAGTACCTGATCTTATATCTATGTCCGCTGGATGTCGAGAAATCCAGAAAACACGAGGCAGGCCCATTGCAAAATCATGCAAAATTGATGTTTTTGCGATTCTCGATGTGTTCTGGTCGTCGTACAGCATCGGGACCAGGCCCAATGGATCCAAGTCGACCCTTGCGGATCCCAAACAGTACCTGATCTTATATCTATGTCCGCTGGATGTCGAGAAATCCAGAAAACACGAGGCAGGCCCATTGCAAAATCATGCAAAATTGATGTTTTTGCGATTCTCGATGTGTTCTGGTCGTCGTACAGCATCGGGACCATGCCCAATGGATCCAAGTCCACCCTTACGGACCGAAATCGGTCCTCCTCCGGTTGTGGTGTTTCTAGCATGATCTCAAGTTAGCAACACCACGGGTATTTTTCAAAAGATGAAGAGCACTTAATTCAGCAATAGAGCATTTAATTAGCATCTAATTAGCACTCAATTCTCAGATATCGCAGAATTCGATTCGATCATGTGGTGTTTCTAGCTTGATAGAGGTAAAAAAATGCGTGTTCGAAAGGGTTAAATGTTACTCCAACATTGGTTTGCGTTACGTTTAACGCGGAGTGTGTTACTCTATCACTGCACACGTAGTGTGTTGGAATGAGACTAATTTTGTACAAAAAAAAAAGTCGTTACCACAAAGTTTTGCGCTAAATTCGAGGAAAAATGTTGCACTGCGTAGGTATTATTTGTGAAATGTACGAATTAGTCATCGGGAAAGGTTAACGCGAGGAGTCTTGCAGCGTCAGCGATGAATTTTACGCGCGGTGACTCGATTTCATTTCTCGTCGAGTCACTTCCAGAAATCGTTCGCCTCGACTCGACTCATCGTTCACCATTCGAATTCCATTTTCAGGTGAGGTCGACACCCTCTCCGCGTCTCGGGTATCGTTTCGTGCGCGAAAGAAACCCGCGACTAAGAAACGATAAAAGGTCGAATTTCTTGCCAACCAACTCGTCACCGCGCGATACCTCGTTAATTTCCTTCTACAGTCCTCCACATTTTTCCCCGAGACGAGATCCGATCTTCCTCGGGGTTTCGCCGGACTTCTCTCTCTTCTCCCGTTTCCTCCCGTCTCTCGTGTCCCTTGTCTTACGTGTATTTCAGTCTGGTCCAGTCGCGCGCGGATCGTTTGGAGCGCCAGTCACGTATCGGAGAACCAGAGACTACGCGCACGACCGTATATATACACCTACCCACGAGACTTGTAACGTTTGCCGTTGCATGCACGGGGCATTCCACGGCAAATCGACGAACCTCCACGATTTTGCTTCCCACCACTTCGAATCTTTCTTCCTTTCAATATCGAGGACCATAAACTACCCTCGACTATATAAGAAATTCCTTAATAAGAATATCACTTTTCATCGACAACAAATAAGCCGAAGAAAATATAATTTCCACTTGCCAAATAATTTCTCGTTCGACCAACGACGTTAAGCGTTTAGTCTGACGCTCTGAAACCAAGAAAGCAGCACTATTTCGCTATTGCCTTTTTTTTTAAACAGTTTGAAAATTATTCGGCGAAAATAGTCCGTCAAAAATAGGTTTTTCGAGTGCGAAACTCGACTAACTTTCGGGGAATCTATCTCGATTACTTGCGGAAACTTTTTTTTTTTTTTAATCGTGAAATCGATGAATTTTGTTTTCGGAGTCGATTGGACGCGGAATGCTCCGCGTAGAGACGCGAGAACGGAGATACGTACGTGGACGAGGATCGGCGCAGTTAACCCGAAGTCAGACCGGAGGCCGGAGTAGTTTTCCGAAGCCTTGGCAATGACAATGCAGCGTCGAAACGTGGCGGACGTCGCCGTCGTAGCTGCCGCGCGCGACAAAGTGGACCGTAACAAAGACGCGGCGTACGCGTCCGTCGAAGGAACAAAAATCTAATGGGGAAAAAGAGGAGAAGAAAACGCAAAGTAACGAGAAAGAAGCTATCCAGAAGAGCGACTGTCGAGTGCCACGTGGCATCGCGCGGCGAGAGGTCAACTCGTCGTCCCTATTTTCATTTCTCGCCTCCCGCATCCGCACGGAATTGTCCGACGTTCCGGAAATCTCCTCGCGTACTTCTCATCCTTCGAGTAACGAGAATCGAAACTTTTGACGAGACTACCGAGGATTTGTCTCCGGGGTCGACGACGCCCACGACGAATGTCGGCGATGACCTGACTCAAGAATGCGCGTTAAACGACGCGACATTGTCGCCAGACGCGTAAAAACAACTCGAACAACCTTAACAAATTAAACAAATTATTTAAACGTTTAAAAGCGTAGAGAATACATAGATAAATGGGTACCATTGCAATAGTACTGGATAGATAGAGCTATTGAAATTCTTCGGGCATCCGCGTACAACTATTTGAAATCCGCACCACAACGTGCATGGAACACGTATGTAGGAAACGTAGATTTCGTTTCTAGTTTTTGATGCGTATCTCCGCTTGTTGAAATATGCTTCGTTAATTCGTTGTGTTTCGTCTTGTTTCCATTCGACGTCTCAATCGATGCGAGGAAAGGGCGATATTTGGAAATTGTACGAAACGAACGAGTCGTTCCCTCGACGCGATGTGATATGAAACACGTTTCAAGGTCGATGCTCATTCTAATCGGCGAAAATTTCCAGAAATCTGGTAAAAATAACCGTGAGAAATTGCGTTGCAATGTTCGTGCTAGGGGTGTGCGAATATTCGAATATTCCGAACGACACGAATAATTTTTTCGAATTTTATCTTTGAATCTCGAATCGTTGTAGCTGAAGGAATAAAAGAAAATAATCGACGATACTGTTCAACGTAATCCATTCAGTCTGGCTTAATAATTTCCAGCACCAATTCGTACCGTGAAATTCATAGGTGCAACAAGCGAAAAACAAATCTAGTATTTATACTTTCTTCTCGCGTTAAGAATATCATTATAATGCCTATAATTTTTTATTTTTTTTAATTTCTACAAACTCAATGAAGTCTACAAGATGAAAAACTTCTTCGTGCCAAGTGTAATTCCGGAAAACCCACATCGGTGTATTCTCATTTGTGATTTTGTATTTTATTGCAATACCTTCCTACAGCTTAATTTTTGCCAAGTTCTTAATAATTTCATATGACAATAAATTAAAATTTTGGTACATCAATTTATTATTAGCATTGATTCATCTAAGGGTTTAGTTATTCAAATGATTCTAATAGTTTGCACGATTCGAGTGTCTCTTAAGACTCTTCCCCAGTCTGTGTTCGTTGCTATATCTGGGATTAAAATTTGTCGAGGCCTCGAATCTTGATTCGTTTTTGTGGAAATCCATGGCAGTTTCGACGAGGTTTTTTGCCTCTTTCGGGGAAAAATTCCTGCGAGACTTATGAAAATCGAGGACGGTTGATCGACGAGCGTTGAGCGAACGTACGTAACGTAAGGAAGCATATCGCTCGTACGGAAGCCTCTTTACCGTAGCCTATCCATTATACTCTTTACGCTGGGTCACCGACTCTCTCACGGTCTCTTTGCCAAAGTACAGAGCCGAGATGAAAACGATAAGACGCGCGGATGGTTAGAAACTCGCTCGGCCGAAGTTTCAATAAACTTTGCGCGTGCTACTCGATCGAGTTTGTAGTTGGAAACGATTTCCTCCATGTTTACCAACGACGTATAATCTCGCCGTTTTTTCCCCTCTTTTTCATTATTCCGCCTCTCAAAGACTTTCGTCTCAGGGGTCAACGGTTCGCCCGATGCCTCGTTTTTCCACTTTAAATTACTCCCCGCAACAAACGTTCGATGCTCCCGCGTCAATCTTATCTGTAGCGATAGATAAGACGCGACATAAGTCTACTTCGAATTAACGAACAGATTTCTTTATCGCGCTTATCGCTTTTACTTCACTTCGTACGTGTATTTTGACCTTTTCCGAGGCCAACTTCCTCGATTCCAGTTCACGTTTTCGCAAAGTCCACGCAAAACTGCAGGATTTCATCACGCCTCGAAATCGAAACTCCAACGACGACGAGGCTGATGAAATAAAAATTGTAAATCGAAGGAAAAAAAATTCGTTGCGTCTTAAAAATTAAAAAAAAATAATACGAACTCGTATATTATAGTTGCAAAAAATTTGTGGCAATTGGTCTAAAATTTTTAGAAAAAATTCGCTGCTGCCTTTGAATTTTTTTGCTATTTGATGAGAATTGCGAATGAAAAATTGCGAATGCAGAATTGCGAATGGAGAATTGCGAAGTCGAATGAAGTGGTCTACTTTGGAGGATGTCGAATCTATTGACAGACCGATGATTAATGTCGATAATAAAATTGAAATCGAACATTTCGCACGAATCTTTCAATTCGCAGGCAGACGGATTGACAAGTTTATCGTCGTGATATATACCGTGAGAAATGGATTTGCAGGGATGCGGGTCGGTGCTCGTAGTCGAAAGGAACGAGACGTAGCGTTCGAGCGAATCCAACAATTTTTCGAATCGTCGATGTCGGTTACTCGAGCTCCGAAGTCCAGTTTTCCTATTTGCATTCGCGAGGACTGCCGCGTGTAAATCTTGGATACGAAGTTTTTCTTGCCTTTTCAGTCCAATTTGTCAGTTTTTCTACTTTCTCTGCCCTTCGAACCCCCAGGCGCACCTTCGTTTTCTCATTCCGCTCGATGTCGAAGGTATTTAATTTGCGCTCGTTGCAAAGCGAGATCGTCGCGTTGCGTAAGCGAATAATGACGTCTAGATATAGACTTCCTCGGGATTGATCGAAGGAAGAGCGATTATTTGATCTACTGACTCGGATAAACGATCGTCGTCGTCGGCGCCGTCGTCTCCAACGAGACGAACGGTGGACCAACTCGCCGCGCACAAATTCCTCCTTCGAGCAGTTTTCATCTTCGAATACCACGAGCGAACGGGATACGCCGATAGAAATTCCTCCGAAGATTTGCTACCGGCAAATCTAACGTCGTGTTTATTCCCGAAACGATCGCTCCGGTACGCGAGAACGCGGCGAGCCGATCTAACGTTTCCCCATTCCGCGTAGCCAACGATCGGTAAAATTCTCTTTGGCGAAAATTCGCTCGATCCGGATAAAAAAACAATTCTCGCTCTGATACGAAACTCGTCGTCAGCATTTCCACCGGAATCGAGGATTCATCTGCAATATCCTCCACGGACAAAGAATTTCACTCGTCGTGCGTCACCATGCATACGCATAGTGAGCTTTATTCGACGTAGCAAGATTTTTGCACCGGATAACTGCAAGAAAAATCGAAAACGTGTTTTTAAAAATATGACAAAATTCGTGGCTCTACCTCGCGGTACAAGTTATTAACATACGATTTTTTAAAATTATCACTCATTTAATTTACAATAATCATGAAAATTCGTGAAAAACACATTTTTTTCCAAAAATTCATATCTAACAAAAAAAAATGAATAAAAGAGAACGCGCCAGGAAGAAAATTAAAGAGTAAGAATCTGCCTTTCAATGAAAAAGTGTAGGCACATTTTTTTATACAATTAAAACAGTCGATTTTCAACATGAAATCATGCATTTTTTAAGAATATGAACGAGGAAAATATACACATTTTTCAATGCGAAATTATTTATTTATCAATCTGTCTCGCAAATGTGATATCATATTGTGTTGACCGGGCGAAATTGTACGGTACCCAACTATTTACAGATGCTTGATCGAGCATCCACAAGAAAAATGGAAGAGCTATGGAAGGCTTTCAATTTAATAACGAGCCGATAAAAAATCTATTTTAAATAAAATAAGGCGGGTTTTTAACAATGAAGGGTGGTTTTTATAGTTAAGGAGGGATGTTTGAAAGTTAAATTTCCAAATTTTTGGACGCCTTAAATTTTTTTTACATTTTTTCTCATTTCCAGTCATTATTCTCTTGCTATCTACTATAATTAGGCTATATGTAGTTGAATGATCTGGAATGCGAAAATTCACTGTTCTAGGGGTAGTTTCTGCCCTTAAATTTTTGCCTTGGCGCATAAAAAAGACGTGTCTAATATTTTTCCATATTCTAAGAGAAAAACCTTGGTTTATCGAAAATCGGTGAGTTCGGGTTCCGTACCTTGACTGATCAGAATTCACCTGCGAGTTTTCCGGGCACACGTGTAAGTGCTACAAGAAAGTCAAAAACCTCCATTCTGCACTTTGTTTTTTTTTTTTGTACAAGTTAATAATTTCAATGTCTTACAATTTTTACCATTCCAAGGACGCTAATTCGGATGTGTAATAATTGTTTCGAGAGGTTTCTGGTGAAGCATTAGATGTTGACATTTCGTTCATTTCATATTTTACGCGACATCCGAATGCACTGAATATTCCGTGTTATTAAATTATAAATTAATTATTTCGCACGCGCAGATCTCGGAATTTTTGTAGTGGCGGTAAAAAAGGCGACTAGAAGCGTCACTTTTCTCCGCTTCCAAGTAGAGATCGGATAACATTCCGATATAAATTATCGTCCGATCTCTCCGCGACGATAACGAGCCGGCGATCGTCCGCTAACGTACCTACGCGTAATTCACTCGCGATTCGCGATCGGTTCTCTTGCCGCGACGACAAACAATCGAGCGCGTAAAATGTAATCAAATTTTTGCGCCAGCTTCGCGGCGAGCTTATTCTTCTGCGAAGCACGGCTCATCTCTTCGCGATGCTTATTTATAGCAGCGAATTTCACGGATAAATTTCCTCCGCCCGGAAAATTCCGGAGCATTCGTCGTTCCAGAGTTTCAAGCGATCCGTTCTCATTCCTGGGATCTCGCGAGGAGAGAAAGAAGATTTACCTATAATCGGCTTCCCACTTACCTTACCCGCGCATTTTTCACCCGATCGTTCTCGTGTTTTGGCGGGAAACGAGAGAAATCGTCGACGCGCGTTCGACAACTCTTCTCGACTATCGCCGTGCAACTATCGATCTCCCGCTGCACTCGCACCGTCCGAAGCCGTGTAACATTTATGTGACGAATCGAGTGCCACGCAATCGCAGTTTCCTCGGCTCCGTTGCTAGCGAGTTTCACGACGAAGCACGACACTCGAACAATGAAATTACGCCGTACAAAAACTCGCGCTTTCAACTCGGAGTTTTTCCCGTGAAAAATGAAAGCCTCGAAAATCACCTTCGCTATCGCCGACGTCAAATTTCGCGGTGGCGATAAATCTCCCCTCGTTTTTCCCAAATAGACAAAAAAGTCATTTTCGTTTTCTGTTTCAATTCACCATTGAAAATTTTTATTTCGTAGCAAAAGCGCGATGCTTTTTTTTCAAATACTTCTCCAACAAGTAGAAGACTCGTCAACCTTCGCGCTCCATCTTGTCACAAAATTGTCCCACACTTTTCGACGAGGTTACAGTTTTTTTGCTGTTTTTTTTTTTTTGGTGCATTTTTTCGGCGCGAGGTCATTTCGAAAGTGAAAAACGAGTCGATTTTTTCTCGTCGATCACTTTTTTAAACAGCGACGATGAAGCTGCTAGGGAAGTAAAACAATCGAATGTCGGCAGAAAGTGATTAACGATTCGTTTCGACACGCTGAATAACAGGGAGCTTCTTTGTGGAGATTTATCGGATGGGAGGTATTACAAATCGATAAGAATCGGGCAACGCCTCGATGAAGACAGAATCAACGTTTTGTTTCCGTTCGCGTAGCTGACTGTTTTTTATGCTTGCAGAAAATGAAGTGAAGGACGCTGCTCACTCCTGCGAGAGGATGAAACCCTGACAAGAGATTTATTTTTCTTTGATCTGCTCCCCCCCCTCCTTCGAGACCCCTCAACGCGGGACGTTACGTCGACGATGATGGAACCACCGCCGACCAGCAAGGTCCTCCGTGCTCCGAGCCTGAAGAGAGGCCAGGAAAACGTCAGGATCCAAGATCGGGTGAGTTTCGCAATAAAAGTCGTCGCGAAGGTTACGCGCCTGAAATTTTCACGGCTCAAGAGCACGCTACGAGTACGCACAGCGATTACCGAATCGTTAAAACAGAGATAAGATTCGGCGTGACTGTTGTTGTAATGGACCGATAAAAGCGCTTTACAATCGTCCAACGTGCGACGTACCGAACGACTCGATCCATTCTATCGCGATAGCCATTTTGTTTCTTCTTATCTTTCACACCACGATTATTTCGCCGCTCGTCTCATTCATCGTCTTCCTCTATTTACAAGGTGTCCCATTTTAACTCCGCAGAAACGTATCTCATCAAAAATTGACCGCTACAAACTTGTCGGATGCAGAGGGGTCAAGTAATGGTGACCTTGAATTTGACCTTGCCGATGATTATCGCGGTTATTTCAAGGTCACGCTGATTTTCTCAAATAGGAACCCCTATTTTTTTTCACAGGTTCGTATTTTTCGCGTGATAGCAAGTAACTTCTGACCCAAACAACTTTTTATTTGACGCAACCACGATCTGAATCGCGAGCCACGATATCAACACAACAAAAGCACTAGCAAACGCAACAAAATTGCTAGTAACCGAATTCCAAGATTATTGTTGATTCAGCATTCTCCTCAAATGCTTCTCGTACAACGAAGAAACTCGATAAAAAATGGAAGTCGTCGGTATTCTCTGACATCCGTAATGTGTATTTATTATTTGGGATGTCAATCGAAAATCGTTTGAGACCAAAGTTACTTGTTTTCACGAGAAAGATACGAACCTGCAAAAAAATTGGAGTCGCCATTTAAAAAAAATCACTATGACCTTGAAACTGCCTCGATAATTATCGTCAAGGTCACCATTAATTGACCCCCTCTGCATCGTACAAATTTGGAGAGGCAAATTTTTGATTAGGTACGTTTTCACGGGGTTATCGGCGTGGATCGATTGAAATGTGACAAACCTGTATTATTTTCTATTCGGTCGATCATCCTCGATCTTTTTTCTCGGAGATCGGTACGACAACGCAATATCGCTGCTCCGTGTTTTCTCTCTTCGTCTTTGCGACAAAACGATTTTCGTACGATCAGAAAATATATTCTACTCGATTCGAAGAATGAAAAATTCAGTTTCAGTCACGAAATTTCGTCAATTTTTCGTTCGATTAAAAATCAAATTATGCTCCGTTAATTAAATATCGAGCATTGACTGAAAATAGTTAAGAGCTCTGGTTCTAGTTGAAAAATGTAAGCGACAAATCGTTGCGTGTCGAAAAACGGACTGTGAGAACAGCGCACTGTTCTCATGATCAACACACTAAAATCTTAGATATTCTACACAAAAATGTGTACTCTTTACACAATGAGGGAAATTTGTCTACTGTGTACTCTGTACTTACGTTAATTGTACGGGTACAAGAATTATGCCTATCGCGACAAACGTGGCTTTAATTCGCGTAAGACCGAGACCAGTGCTCGGATTAAAACAAAACGAATCGCCGAGGATTTTCATTGGTCGAATTTGCTCGCGACGACGCTGAATAGATTTGGAGAAAACGAGTGTCGCGAACACCGGAGTAGTGTTGCCGCTGTCTAATTTCGTCTTGGCCAATAAATCTCTGTTCCGAAAGGCTCGATGTACTTAGAGTAGCGCGACGGAGTAGGACGAGTACCGTCGCTCGTGACGTAACGCTTTCGCGAAAGCATCCAATCGATTATCAATTAACGCGACATTGTCTACGAATTTTTGAGATCTGGTTCGAGAGCCTTTTCCTCTCGGCACCATCGATCCTACCGTACAATTACGTTCACGTCAGCCCGATTCGTCGGTGTTTCGGCGAACGCGTTACTGGTATCCAACTATTCGTGATTGTCACCGCGATCACGAGCACACCGATAGGAAAGAGAAAAATGCATCCGTTTCGTCGGAACATTCACGGTCGCTCGTGCCTGTTAACGTTGGATAGCGTTTATCTCTCATTGAGCAACGCTCGTTAGCGAGCGATTCGCGTCGGTAATTGAATTTGTAGGCAGCGCTTTTACCCGCGCTACCATAGGCGATGCCCAGCCGACTGGTAGCGCTCTCTGCCCAACGCGTTTGCGCTACACGGTCGGTAAATACATTAGAAATAGATTATTATAAGTGGAATCGATCTATACTCATTTTCTTGTATTTTACCAAGCATTTTTTCAAGAAAAAAAACTCCATGCTAATCTTCAATTTCATGCTTCTTCTCACCTAATTATCTAACCGGCAATGAATTATGCACGGTAATTGAGTTCCTCGAGTGCGAGCGACATTTTTCCGATTTTCGAATACCGTGAAAATTGTACGACCACTCGAAAAGCCAAGTTCCGCACCTGAATCGCGAACCTGATCACTGTTTTTAACATACAACTACGAAACATCGAACAGGAGGCATCTTCTGAATTTATAGAACGCGCAAGACGATTACTGATCGTGCAAACAATTTTTTCACCGGAATTCTGCTGGCAGAAAGTACCTTTTTATCCGTATCTCACCATCGGCGTACGAATGAAATGGAACGAGCGATTTCACAATGCGCGCGACCTCGAAACTATCAATTATACGGAAGCTGAAGAAGAATATTCCATTTCTGTGCCGATAATTAAATAACACTTAACCAATAATCGACCAGACATGAAATTTTTCAATATATTCCTTGAAAATACCGAGAAATATTCTACTATACATCGACTGCTCGTCATGCAGAATCGAACAAATTAGAAAAAACATTACGAAACGGTCTGTATATTTTTAGAAGCACATAAACGACACTGCAGCGAAATTTGGAAATTAAAAATGGGGTTATCGTTAAAGTATAAAACGCGCGTTGTCTTTCTTCGGAAACTTTCGGATCAGCTGTAATTTTTCATGACGTGTTTGGTGACAGAAAAAAATGTCGTCTGGAAGGGAAAAAAATAGCTCGTCTCGATTCTAGCGTTGAAAGAAGGTAGACAAAATCAATTTCCAAGTCGACGATTGCTCCTCTGCTTGTCTATGCGATACGCGGCGAGTCGCCGAAATTATTGTATGGTAATTGAAGCGTGGGCTGCTCTCCGCGAGACAAGATCATCGCCAGCGCTGCGAAAGTCGCGCGACGAAACTCGACGAACTCGACTTAACATTAACACCAATTTTCTCGTTCATATTTCAGTTTCTTTTCCTCTCTTCTTCCCGCTTCGTTTACCTCCAGATGCACGATCCACGACATAAATTAAACGGGCAATCGTCATTTATTCACCGCGTGTCTCGCAGCTGTAGCTGCGACGCGTGGAAATATGAAAACTCCGACCGATCGCGCGTTTTTATCGCTACTTATGCGACACGCGCATGCTTATGCAACCAGCAAACCTCGTTGTTCTCGCTCGGCGCGAGGAAATTCCATCGAACTGCGCAGAAATCCGCCCACATTTTCAATCAAGAGCAATTTTTTTCGGTCGCTGTTAATCATGCTCGTTTGCGCACCTACACGCAGCCAACGAATAATGGGAGCGGCACTGCGAATACTTCTCCGTCCGAGTGATCGCCTCTTCCGATACCACAATTTCCGCCCGAAAATTCGATAGCTTCCACATCTTCGCCAAAGTTTTGTGGCTCACCAAGTATTTATATTAGAGCTATTCGGGTCAACTGTGCGCACTTGAGCCTTCATAGTGATGTCGAAATTGAACAATGATGTGTAAAGAAAAATGAAGTCGCGTACTTGAAAAAGTATTTGTTCACCTAATAATCGAATTGCAAACAGCGTAGGAAATCTGCACAATTGGCACGCAAAAAACGGAGGCAGTAGAAAAATTCGTAGACGGTAGACGCACCCTGCACATTTGTTTTTTATCAAAGTTGCAAACGTCTCAACAGCAAATTATCTCAACAACGCTCATAAATCTTTTTTAGTGAGAGCTTATTTCTTTGATAATCTGAAATGATTAGACAGAGTCACGTAAGATATCGGATAAATAGGTAATAAGATTTTTGATAAGAATATGATTTTTTTGGAGCGAAAATAATGCATGTTTTTTATTTCCGTTTTACACATTTTTAATATAAAATTTCAGCTTTCCAAACGTATTTTTTTAAAATTAAATTATTGATCGTGCAATTCTGTTTGGAACAAGCAACTCGAATTGGACTTCACTTGAAACGTGTTCCTCTTTTTCCCCGAGTGGAATAAATAATCGATCTTTATTCGTTTCACTTGACTTCGAGAAGCGAAAATTGCTCGGGGAGAATAATTCTGGGAACTCGAATCGTATTTGCTACTTTTCTCCGCCGATTTCAAACTAATTTCAAATTCGCACGCGATGAAAGGGTACTCGACGAGGAACGAGTCATTTCCGGTGGTCGAACGAAAAACCAAGCTATAATTTCGCGAAAAATGAAATTCCGATTCGTGAAACTGCGCAGTGAAAACGGAGGGAAAGGGATCATTTATTTCCCCGTGTAATTCGCTTCCGGCAGAGTAGTCGGTCGATCAGGCACGTTTCACCGTTCGCGTTTTATCCGGCGTCTCGCACTTCTTACATCTCACTTTCGATCGGGGGTCATCTTTGAGCGTCGTCTAATCGCAAAGTGGCACGGCGAAGTGCGACTTCCGTGAAAAAAACGGAAGCACGCGGCGTTTAGATATCGCCTGATCGACTCGCCGCTCGTTGCGACGACAGCTACTCGATTAGTTTGTCCGAGAAACGAAACGATCTTTCACTCCTGGTCAGACGCTTCGGCGAAGGTTGACGAACCCTTTCCCTTTGCCCCCGGCTTTTAGTCGATTGCATTAGCAGTTAGTGGTTAACGCGCCACGGAACAGCCACACCTTCCTCATAATTACGCGTGTCCCTTTGCCGCACCTCGAATTACCGTGTTATGTTTTCACAAGATAGCAAAATAGCTCTCGTCCAGGTATACCTACTTTGATAAACCATCATCGTCTCGTCTCGTCTCGTTCGTCAAAAATTTCGCTCCCTCGCAGCTCCTTATCTCCGTCCATCGCTCGAAATATACTCCCACCAGCACGCTTATTGTTAGTTAGTTAGTCGCGTTCGAACGACGCTTCCATTTCGCGTAAAAGTATACAGCCGCGGCTCACCGGACCGCGGATAAAATATTCCGATCTTTCCGAACTAAAGTCCACATACCATTTCGTATTTTACACCATTTGCGGCTCTACCACCTACGGAACCAATTTCCGCTAGGTAAAAAATGTTTACTAAAAATTACCCGATTACCTCAAATTGCTATTTCATTCTCAGTCTTATCCTTTGGGAATATTTTTCCCACTCCTAATTCACCACCGAGAAAATCCGCAGCCGATGATTCTCACTGTCCAAAAATTTTAGATCAACAAACTCACGCGGAAGCATTTTCTCAAATTTTTGCGATTCGCATCTACGATTTTGTGCACCTTGGCAAAAAATTCAGGTTTCAAACTTGTTGAAAAAACGTCACTATAAAAGTGAGTGCCTGGAAACCTGGGCGACAGAAGTGAAACTTCCCCAGCTCATCCGCTACATCACAAATATTCCTACCAATATAGCTTCCATTTGACAACACGATTGATATTCATTATTTGTTAATTTTCGTGGGAGCTACATTTACGAAAAAGGACATTTGTGTTCTGCTTCCACTCTTAATACCTACATTTATTTATGGATTTCCATATTTTCGTGTTGAAAAAAAATACAATGGGTTTGTGATGGGAAAAATATGTGATTGCAATTTATCTATTTGCACGACTGAATTTGCACGACATCGGACATATTCGAGTAACGATGCGTTTCCCACCAAATTCACAGCAACGCGCGACTCTGTTGGGTATCGTTACTCTCGGGAAAATTGCAACGCGGTTACTTCGAGATGAAATATTCGAAAGATGTGTAAAATCGAGAAAACTTGAAAGAATCGATTCCACGTCGCTTTCTCCTCTTCTTGATATCCTATAAAATTAATGACCATTTTTTTCCCTGCTCATTGAACTTGCGAAGTGATCAGTCGGATCTTACGTAACGTAGGAAGTTTCTTACTCGCTTGTCTTTCCTACGTAATTTCGTGGTTTCTCGCGAAATTGTAGAGAAAAATTGATAATCGTCGGGCAGGTCGTCGAACTTGCGGTCGACCTACGTTTCTTCTTCGTTCGACTGCTCGGTGCTCGGTTCTTTCTTCGACTGTGTCGATGCTACGAAATGCTTCTTGCGGCTCGGTCATGCAGAGATCATAGAGCCCATGCCACGCTGGCTAATCCTCTCCAGGTTTTACCTCGCTCCATTTGTTTGAAAAATACAGACCGGATGCTCGCCGAGAATCCTGGCAGGAGATAGCCGCGAAGAAATTTCATTGGAAGATCTGAAATTGAAAAAGTGACGGGCACGCTTCACTGTTTATTGATCGATCGGAGAATAGTTGTTTTTACAGTGTCGCCGAGAAAAAAAATAATGACACCGGAGTCACAGAGAACAGCTGTCGAGAGTATTCCGACAATGAGAGAGTCGGACTCGAAGTCGAGTGAGTGAAAATGTAGGGCAAAGCGAGGCAACCGCAGCTCTTATCCAAACACCGCGATGAATCGACCATTTTTCACTCGTTGATTGTCAAGGATCGAAAAATACGCGGCTCTTACTTCACAATTTCGCATCACCACGTCGAACACCACCACCGATACTCGCCCGTACGCGAATAAAATCACCAGACCAAAATTACCAGCAACATTAGGACAACAGAAAATGCTACCACATTTCTTCATCGATACACAACTTTTCCGTGGGTGTATTTTAATTCAGCATGTGATAAGAAAAAATCTCAATTCATATAATATTAGTCAATTCAAGATGTATGCAAATTATGTTGGCTGTGAAAAAAATTACATTGCGTTATTGTCAGCGTTGCTAGGTACAGATATATTTTTGTTGAATTTTAGTTTCAATATAAGAATTTTAGCTTCCGTATATTTCGAATATTAGTTCTACAATCGTGACGCTTATTATCGCAGTAAATCGCATCTCGCCGCGCAGGTGTTTTTTTTTATTGTAGATGCCAGCTATTTTTTAGTCACGTATTCCTAATTAAGAGGAAACCTTTTTGCGGATATATACATTTTTGGAGGCATCTGAATATCTGCTGTCTGATTTATTTTACGTCTGAATAAATATTCAACAATTTGCATGCAACTAAATTGTCTTTTCGAGTTTTCAGATATTTACTGGGTAAATCAAAATACACGATTTCATTCGCGATAGAATGGGGATCGGTGATTGTACTCGAGGCAAAAATGTTTCGGGAAGAGTTCGTTTTCGGTTGTATTTTCCGCGTCGAGTTTCGCGGTGCGTTGTCGATATCATCTCGTGCCGCATGCACGAGTCGAGGAGACTGCTGACAGTGGCATTCTTACGAAAGTGACGAAAGACTCGACACCCCCGGACGACAGTTGGAAACTGCGTCGTTATTCTCAATCCGCGATTTATGAACGGTCGTTTATGGATACGCGTAGATGTTCACGTGTCATATCTATTATTTGTAGGTACCATGCTTGAAGCCGTCACGCTTCACATCGCAACGACACGTTACGTTTCACAATTGATTAAAAGTAAACGTATTATTGATACGTTGGTCGAATCGATAAATCCATACGATCTGACCCGAACAATCTATCAATCTCCGACCGAATCGGGATGACGTTAAATAAATAATTTCAGATATCCCGAAATACACGTGAATTTCATTCGCTCGAAAATCGTCGGACGATTCGTCAATAAAAGATTCGACGTTTTCCGTTCGTCAGAAGTTTCCCCGTTGCAAAATCGACTTCGTTCCACTTTATCATCACCGTATCGCGTGTCTGTCGTTAAAAAAAAAAAAAAAAAAAGCGGCAATCTCCAAGACTCGCCAACGTATTCGACGTTTGTTCGATTACCTACCCCGGAAAAGGTCCAATTTACGGAAAGCAGGACTCTCAGCGGTTTATTCCCCGCAAATATACGTTTTTTTAATTTTCTCCGAAAATTTTAACCCGACTAACGAGACACGACGAAGATATTTCGTCCGACTTAGAGAAAGCTGAAATTGATTTTGCCGTTTTTGCATTGAGATGAAAATATTTTATCTGACTCTTCCCAAATAGTGGATAATTACAAAAAGCTTGAGAGTAATTTTGAAAGTTGGTGCGGAATTTTTTTTCCGTTCGCCAAAGAAATTGGTTGCCATCGTCGCTGCGTGTCTCGGTGGTTCGATGAAAAGAATCGTTGTTCGTCATTATGGAAGTTCATCGTCGAATTCCGTTCGTCTAGCAGTCGCTTTGCGGGACGCAGGTGAGAATTGGTGGGGCACGAGACGGCGTGTATCGTAGCGCCGAGAAGAGGGGATGTTCCCTGCTCTGCGCGCACCTCAGTCCGAAGTTGGTCGGCCGTAGCAGCAGCTGCTACGACGTTATCACCGGTGTATTCGTCCGTCTAGTCGCGCCGCGCGTCGTCATCGCGATCGTGTCGCGGTAAACAGTCCTAAACTCGCGTTACAAAAAAAAACAAAAAAAAAAACACGAACACGAACACGAAGACAACGACTATCGGAATGATGTTAACGAAAACATGCGGAAGGAGGATATAAAACTAGTCACGAACGACCGTGGACATAAAAAGTCGCGTAAATTTCGAGCCAACTAGGCAGAAGCAGCGTCCTGGACCACGACGCCGCACCGCATCCCCCGGGGCTGGCAATTCGAAATCGCGGCTCGTCTGGCATCGGAAACAGTAATCAGTTTACGCATCGAACACCACGCGTGCGAAATCGAGCTTTGTCCGTGATTTCTCGATGAATCGAGCGTTTCGTGCTCCTTTTCGTTTTGCATCCCGACGCGGTGTAACCTTCGCGATGGCCGGAAGCAACGATTCATTGTTCGAATTGAAAATCGCCTCCGTAACGATACACGTGCATCGATACGCGATCCCTCGCTACTCTTCGTGTCGCACGACCGACCAAGTGACAACGCGCGTGGCTCGCGATTTACGGTGACGTAAGCTCGCGGTACCGTCGACGAGAATTTATTTCTACCACGAGATGCCGTACCTACGATCAAAATAATAACAACAATAACAGCAATGACGGTTAACGTCTCATCAGCGTGAACGGTGTTTGTTTGTTGTCGCGTCTTTTTCTTAAATTGCTTTTTTTTATCGTAATTCGCAGCAATTTCGTTTTTTCACTTTTATCCCATCTCCCTTTCACTCATTTTTTTTGTTCCACTCGCGGAGACGATTTTCGTTCGATCGGTCGATTCCGCTGATTCGCGAGCTACGTACGCGTAGAGAGAGGTAGACTGTGGTTTTCGCGAAAAAAAAATGACTGCACCAGTTTCGAAATTCAACGGGGATACGTGGATTGAAAATGAGTATTCGATGTAAAAAGCATCGAATCTTGTGCTCGTTATACTCAAACTGTCGCGTATATCGAAACGAATCTATGTTAAAGCATAGACAATTCTGCTAGGAGTTTTAGCGACAAATTTTGGGGGAATCTGTTTATCGGTTCCTCTGATACGTTGACCACCGTTTTTTAAACGCTTTTCCCCCGTTTGAGAAAAATACGCGGACAAGTTGTATTCGCGTAGACCAGAGTGTGGAAGATGGTGCTGCATATCGGATATGCTTGTTTGTAAAAATCGATTTTCCACCCTTTCCACGGTACGTAGCTCGTGGATTGTCGATACAACCCATCCGCACGTGGCCACATCCCGCGATTATTATCCGCATCTACTTTTTACGTAACCCGAACGTGTAATCCGCGAGAATTAACTGCGACCTCGAATAGAAATGACCACCATATATGGTCCACGTTCGTTGAGGCTCTGCCAATATGATATTTGCAATGTAACGCAGAAAAAATGACTACGCGCAAATAATATTATTGACGAGAATGAATTGCCCAACTGCGAATTTCGTCATCGTTCGAATTGTCTGCCTCCAAATCTCTTCCAAAAAAAGTGTACAGGCGCTGACGTGCGAACGACTTGCTCGGGATCGTAGCAGTAGAATTTCCGGAGATCTATGAAAATAATAAATACACAAATTTCATGCTTGTAATATGTCAGATAAATTAGGTACTAAAAGTGCTTGGGAATAAAAAAAAGTACGTATAGTTTTTGTAGCCTCATCGTCTGGTACATTGGAAATGCGACGTGAAGATGCTGTGGAAATTGTGCAAAGTTCAGTGACGAAGCGTTAGAAAACTTCGCGGCAAGAAACAAAAAACAGAGACGAACGAGTAAATAAACAAGTGAAAGTTGTTGATCGATCGGTGAGATGGCGTTGATCGCGCCGAGGAACAGCTCGCCGATTATCCGCGACAAAGAAAGCATCCCAGCGTATCAGGTATGACTCGCGGGCGAAACAATCGAATCCTAGATTTCGAAGAACGAAATTCGAGAAAGATGCTCCGGAGACGCGTTACCCGCGGCTACGATCTCGATTACACGCCACAGCTGACGCACAGCTGCGCGCGTACGTCGCGTCATTGCGTGCCCGCCCAGTGGTTTATTCATATTCTTTCTCCCCCGCTCGATACCGATCTTTGTTACCTGCGTAGTCCGCCTCTACGTCTCCTTTTTTATCACCGTATCGCTGATTTGTATGCTTTTCATTTTTATCTCTGCAAACGACTTCTTCATCTTTGCGTCGCGCGGTCAAACAAACGCAAGTGATACGCGACTGCTGAACGACACTGCGAACAAGCGTCGTCCTCGTACTCGTTACATTAATTACAAGGAAAATCACCTTTTATCACCTTTGTTGTTTACCTATTTATTTGTTTAAAAAAAAAAAACCAGTCGTATTCATCAGCCGAGTTCTGTGTCCGAGAATAAACGTTCACTCGCACTTTGCAAGGGAAATTGAAACTTTGACTTGTCGATCCAATTTACTCGCTAGCTACAAAAAACACCTATTTTCATATCAATTTAACGTTTCAACGTAGTTTTTTTTTTTACTCTATTTTTTATGAATCGAGGATTAAACTCGGTGTTTCATCTTGCCCCACAGAACGAATTGTATCTCGCGATCTTTTGGAATTTACAATGTACCGCCCTATCGCGCGAACTCGTGACTTGCGTTGTGAAAACTAATTTGGTCAAACTACAGTTGACCACGTAAATTCAGAAACTTACGGTCGACGTTGGTCACGTTTCGCGATTAGTTTTCATTCGTTAACCCTAACACACGTACGCCTAAGATATGCTTATCACATTTAACCCGGTACCGCTAGTTACTCGTTACAATTCTGCTAATATCTCACTTGCTCCAAGTCGTTTGGTCGCAACACGCGACCGAGGGAACGAATCGTTCGCAAATTATGTACATAGCAGCGAAACCAGGCGACGAATCTGAGAAAAGATCCCTCGAATTATCGCACCACATATAAATGGTGCCAAAGTAGAGAAAGTACCGTATTAGATTTTTGGATTACTCGCCTAGTATTATTTTTCCCACGCTGGTATCACGCTTGTTCGTAGGTATTTTACCATCCGATATGGTAAAATATAAGCGACGAGTCTCGCTTTTTCGTCGTTAATTCAAATTAGTAATTTAGTCACATCGAAGTAAGATGCACTCTCGCGGATCATAACTAAACCGACGATGCGAGGAGTAGGCGTCGAATTTTGTCGAACTCCGCAAAACTACTCTGTCATTGAGCGCGTGATACTCGAGATAATATCGAGCTCGACGATCCGTTATCGATTAACCCTTGCATCCAAACGATAGGTACACGTTTGGTCTGAAAATTAGCTTCGTTACTCCATTTACGCCCGATAGCTACACGCGCTTGCCGATTAATTCGTATCCATTGCCCCGGCTATTCGCTCTCTGCAAATACGTATGTAGATACGTGCGCGATAATTTCTCTAGTTTCCTTTCGTTAGCCCACGTGCGCCTACCCACTGTCGTCATTCCTTTCGAGGCACAGATGTTTTGCCATACGCATCGCGTCACGGTGCACCCATTTCCATGTACACAAAATATACAAGGAGACATGTCCCCCCCCCTCTCTCACTCTCTCTCTCTCTCTCTCTCTCTCTCTCGCTCTCTCTCTCTCTCTCTCACTCTCTCTCTCTCGCTCTCTCTCTCTCTCTCTCTCTTCCTCTCTCCACGTGATTCTTTCTAATTGTAAACTCGAAACATTATTTCCAAGACTCGTTTGCTTACCGGAGCAAAACGTTTGTTTCCTTATCCGTTGGATTTCACGGGCAGTGATAGATGACGGGTACGGTGTATCCACCGAGAGAAATTTAATCCTGTTATTCCTCCCGCGATGTGTCCGTGAGTTATTCTCAACTTCCATATTATCAGTTTGCCATAACTGAAAGAGATTCGTTCGCAAATGGGATCAAGATACCGTGTAAAGCCGCTTCGCAATGCGGGATAAGAAGATTATATCCACACGTAAGGGTACCTGTATACACACCTCTTTGCTCGACATTGTCCGAGGCACGTCGTTTTGCGGACGTTGGAAATCCTTCAACCTCTAACATTGTCTTAAAACAACGATGTGTTCGTAACTCCGACTTTACGGTATCCCTTCGCGCGATCGATAGGGAAACTCAAACGACACCTATCTATTACCCTCCCCGGAACGAGGAAACGACGCGTATTTCTATTACACGAAAACTGACAAATGCGAACTATTCCTCGAATATCTCTATATTCTCTAATTTTCTACGCTCCGCTCGCTTCTTGAAAACCAGACAAATTTTTACCTCCGATTTCGCGAACACGCACGAGCAACTTTTCGTCGACTCTGCGCAAAAAATTCCGACAATCGTCGTTCATCGTGTGAATTTCGCCAGGCGAGATGATTTATATTTTCCACGAGGATCCTGGCAAGGACGTCGCCTGTTTTTCACGCTGCGCGTAACCAATTGACCCTAGACGAAACAGATTGATTTTTTCCCCTCGCTGTTGCGGGATAAACGGACTTCTTACGTCCGCGCAGATTTTTCGAGGCAACGAGCACGAAACACGCGATTTTCCTCGTAATGCGAGACTCGCGCGCGTGAAAATAAGCTTACCAAAAGTCGAATCTACTAACGTGTCTGGAATTATGTAGGCACGGTTTTTCACGAATTCGCGATAGCCGTTTTTTGCAAAATTGGGTCACCGCGGCGTTACGATTCTTGGGAAATCAAGTACCTACCGGACGACGCGCGATTTACGCGCGTGTGAATTTAAACGGTGCACTTGACCAGACACTCGTAAACCAGAAATTCACGATTTCACCGGAGATTTTCTCACGCTCGACTTTTCCAGCGTCGTCGTCGCGCTTATCGTCGGCGGATACGCGATCTCGGGAAAAGTACGCGGATCGGCGAAACGAACGGTTTCGCCGAAGGATACGAAACGTGGTCTGAAAAATTTGGGCTGGCGCCAATATGAGAATCTGTTAATGCCATTCGGTTGCGTGTTTGATCCTCCTCCGCGATCGACGAAAACGATAAACCGCTACGCGGCGCGACACATCGCCGATACCTCCGCGCGCGGAATACTAAACAGCCAGTATTTTTCTTCGGAGTCGTCTAAAACTCGTGCGAATCTTTTCAACTTCACCCAACGAGCTTGCGACGAATTGAGTTCAGCATTAGCTTGGAAAACGAACTTTCAAATTACGGATGCAATTTTCTTCCGAGAAAATCAAAAATCGCTCGAGGCACGCGACGACCGGATAACCCTGCGCATATCGAAGGTTTCGTGCTTTTTTTTGGCAATTTCGACTCAGCTCTCCCATTCCCAAGCGAAGACGATCGAATACCGCGACGGCACCGCGCGGTTACGTATTTCCATTTCATGCTTCTGTAACTACCTCGCCGGTAATTTTAGCAGGTTTGATCGATTTCCATGGAAACGACCCGGATTCGGCGCGCACAGCGAAAGATGCTACGGCGTCATTTCGCTCGACGAATTCGATCGAGTCACGCGACGAGGAGGATAACGATACGAATTTGAATTTTGTGGGTATTGCGAAAAATTGTGACGGACGAACGGCGTATAAAATCATATGCGAAGGATACTCTCGAGAAACTCTACGAGCTGCGCCCACGCGACCACGCTGCGTTTCTCAAAAATCTCGCGTGTAGAGAGATACTCCTCGTCTGCGAGCGTAGCGCACGCGTATGCGTAACTTGTCCCACGTATTCCGAATATATCGAGGAGTAGAGCGGCATTCGCGTGTTGCAACGCGCGTGAAACGTCGTCCGAGGATTTGAATATGTGGGCCGAATGATTTTTGGCCACGCGTCTTGGGCAATGTAGAAAATATCCCATTAATTTCATACCTACGACGCCTCGCCGCGTCATTTCGAATCCGTGTTCGTCGTTCCCTTTTCCCAGTAGCCTCCGCATCGATCATCCATGGACTCGATGGACTCGTTAGAGAAGAATCATTCGACGGTAATAAAGATAAATATCATACGAAAAATCGTTATGTATTTATTTACCTCTTTATCCTTTTATTCATTTTTTTTACCATCTTTTTTCTGTACGACGCGTACGCAAAAGACGATGACCGTCTGCGCCGTAAATTTCATTTGACCACGCTGCTTCTCTGTTTGTTTACTCGATAATCCCACCGAAAGTCGCGTGGGATCGAGCCGCCCAGAAAAAAGTCAATATTCGCTGACCAATGAACTGGGTAAAAGACTTCAATGTCAAGCGAATAGTTTTTTAAGTATCTCCACCATTTTGGGAAATTGTATGAACGCAAAATAATTCCAATTTCACTTCCCGATTACACCTTTCGAGTGTTACTAATTTCCACCCTCGTTTCCAAGATGCCTCCTCAGAGAAATCATTTTTTCCAAGGCTATCAGCGAATCAATCATTATTGCTCCCCCAAATTTTATCCGCGACGCAATAAAAAAACCGCTTATTTTTTCCGGCGAAGTTGATTCTTGAAACTCTTATCTACTTATAATAGCTGCAATTTTCTGGCTCAAATTAAATTTTGCCACGCGGCAATATTTCCACCTACAATTTTTTTTTTTTTTTTTTTTTTTATGATACTGTTGAAAAATAAAAGTAAGTGGCACTTTTTCCGGTTAATTTTACAGTCTATGCGGTATGCGTTCAGCGTGTTTCTTCTTGGCGCGGACGAGTGTCGAAATTTTCGCAGAGTTGGTGTTTTTTTCCGCCTATTTCCATTTATATAGGTTGTTATTCCAGCAGACGCCATGCGAAGAAACTCGTTCGCACGTAATGAATTATCCTGTTTGCGGTTAATTATCAACGTGTTTTCGGACGAATCGGGTACACAATTGCAAACGATGTGAATATGGATCGGCTCGGTGGACGTAGACTTGCATGGCTGTCGAGTTTGACGCTTTTTTTCTGACTCGAGGCACGTTGAATTTATAGCTTTATAGTCGTCGGAAGATCTTTGCGACGTTACGTAAAACGTGCGGCGCATGTTACGAAGACCTTGCCGGTATCTCTCCAGCATTACGTCACTACTGTTGTCTTGCGCCGTGAATGTTCCGAATGTAGCTGTATTTGACGAATATATTCCTTACGTTCGAAACGTATTCGAGACACGCTTAGAGACGCGATAGTCGAGCGAGAGGCGTTGCTCCTCGCGGAGGAAACGAGACATTTTCCTTCGACGCACAAATTTTACACGTGGCATATTAACCCGAAATTCAACGGTAACTCTGCGAAACGTATTGGAAAAAACTTCCACATCGAAAAGGCGATGATCAAAAACGTTGGAAAAAAACGGATCAAAATTAACATATTTTTACTCGATATCACGCCACTCCAAAGCGACAGAATGTCCGATCGAGAAAGTTAAT
Source organism: Arge pagana (assembly GCA_963969455.1). Taxonomy (NCBI): domain Eukaryota; kingdom Metazoa; phylum Arthropoda; class Insecta; order Hymenoptera; family Argidae; genus Arge; species Arge pagana. The sequence goes on along the minus strand of OZ018308.1, from coordinate 5,093,554 downwards.
CGCGTTCTTTTCGGTTCATCGCTGGCACTTCGTTTCGACGATCGCAAGCGAGTCGCGAATCGTTTGTAAATCGATTTCGCAACGCGACAACTCGATAGGTCCGGTAAAAAAGTGTGAGAAGAGCAGAAAATCAATCGGATTTCGTTCCAATTTCGAGCAAAAGTCTTCGACGTTTCGCGTTGATTTGACCTTGAGAATCTTGGTTTTGTAAAGCTTCGATTATTATCTCGCGTTCGCCTGACTTTTCGCAATTGCCGATAAATTGTGTATTGTCTTGGAAAACAATCGATTCGGAAGCTTCGATCCCCGCTAAGTCGCCCAACAACTACGAAGTCGGCCAAACTCGTCTGATTAATCCACTCCGCTCGCAATTTTCGCGAAGCCCTGGAGATTTTATTGCCCGAGCATTATCGACGAGCTTATCAGAAATCTGAGAACAAAAATCCACCAAATTCTACCGTCAAATCGGACCTCGCTGTTCCGCTGCGTAATCGACACCTCCGAATGTAACGATGATAACAAAACGACGAGTTTTCCGCTCCAAAGCCAAAAACTTCCTGCGCTTTTGCGAAAAATGTGACGAGAAAATTGCGACGAGTGGGAACGACTTCGCGTGGCTTGGAATGCGATTTCGAGGTCGAAATGAATGAATGAACGCACGATCAATCGCGATGGCTACGGATCGTCGGGTGCTCGTCTCGTATACGACGGTAAATTTAACGACGCGTTTCTCGCAATCGGTAACGAGAAACGAAGGAACGAATACGTACGCGAGGCAAATTAATACGCGAACACTGACTTGTTGCGCGAGGCAAGGACAACCGGGCGGTGGCGCATCATCGCTAAAAATTGCCAACCGGTTTCGCATCGATCACGTTATTTTGCTTCTATCGTTATCTCTGCACGCACTTTGGCGCCGCCAGCCAAATAACAAACACGTCCCGCGCATGCACGTCGTCGAAAATCCGTGTCACCTGTCCGAAAATTGTCGGGCAACAGCCACAGCTACAAAAATTACGCGTCGTCTAGAAGTTGCCGGAATTAATTTCGAAATAATTCGATCGCGCCGTATAGAAACCTGAAACGTTTCGTAGAAATCGTTGTTGCTTGCGTAGGTTTAAACTCGCATTCTGATCATTCCACACCTATGTAACGTTTACCCCGCCGGTTTTTTCATTTCGTTCATTTTATGTAACCAAGTTTGATCAACGCGTTTCTCTGGCTTACTAGCAAAGGAGAAAAAGCATTTCGAAAAACGTTTCACTCTCCGTTTCTCACAGCGATTACCAATCTCCGAATTTCAGGTCCACGCGAGACGAAAACCTGTCGAGTGGCCAGGTAATATTCCGCAAAGACGATCTACGCAAAAACGAGGCGATCGATCGCGACGGCGATTCCGGTGAAAAAGTTCCTTCCAAGTAGACACAAATTGTATCTAGCGATGTCGAAACGTCTCGATGAAAAGTAAAAGCAATATCGAATTGATTCGGGCCAAAAACGATTAGTAGCAGAACAGAAAAAAGTGGAGGAAGACGTGAGACCAATTTTATTGACTGTATGCTATTCCGTGAAAAATCTGTCATCGATGCCCCAATAAACGTGGGAATTTAGTTTCAAACAACGTAATGGCAAGAAGATGCGAGATGTATCTATAAATAGTCGGCACATTCCTGAAAATGCGTGCGCAATGTTACCATTGATAAACCGATCGAGCAACGTAGCGTCGATGAGTACAAAAACGAGCTTTTAATGGGAAGTTGAAATTGCGATGAAAATTAGTAGGTACCTACGCAGACGAGTCTATCGAGTGCGCGAATTTTTGTTCACGTCGGCAAGCCGAATGGAATAATTAATAATAATTAATCGACGCGGTACGAGTGTGCCGTAATTACGTGTAGCTTGGTGCGTGGGCAGGCAGGTAGGCAGGGCAGGCGGTCGGATGAATTTGAAATGATATGCACATTGTGTTTTCCGAGATAGATACACCTGGGGCTCGAGTGACTTTCGATCGACGCGGTTCGGACGCGGTGGGTCGATGGAATTTCATCTTTCGAACTCCTCACCGCTCCCCTCGCTCGCGAAAGATTATGCAGGTTGTCTCCTAGGAATTCGCGACGCAACTCTTAACCGCTCGAAACCTCCTTTCGCGCCGAGTTTGCCCCGCCGAGAAATTGCGCGCTGCCGTGCGACCGTCCTCTACTTCCACGACGCTCCTTACCTCCTTACCTCCTACCTGCTGCTCTCCTTCGAAGCTACGCTACTCGCGATTGCGCGGACAAATTTAATCCCGGTTCCCTACGATTCGCGCGAGAATGCGTAGCTAAACGACTCGCAAGCGGTGCGAGGAAAAAAAACAAACGAGTTTTAGCGTCATTTGCCAACGAGGTAGCCGCAATTACGTCTATTTCAACGATCCCATATCGCCACGCTCGCCTATCTTGGACACTTTGATTTATCCGGACAAAAAATAATCGTAGATTCCTCCGCGACATTTTTTCGCTGCTTATTCACGTTCCACGCTGTTCCTTCGTATTATCGGTACTTTTTTCTCAGTTTACGAGAGAAACTTCTGTTAATCCAACGTCGTCCTACGATTCTCAGCGTTGTTCGTGTTATCGAGTCGACGTGACTCAGGTTTCGCAATTTTCCTCGAGATGAAGGACTTTTTCGGAATTCGCTCAAAAACTCTAAATTATGAATAAATTTGGGAAAAATAAATTTGTTAGTCCGATGCAACGTGTCCCAACGTATAGCAAATGCTCTCTCGTGCTTCAGATCTTCGTATTAGGTTTTTGGAAAAGGTACGTTTCCTCCGGTAGAATCGGATTGCGAATATGATTTCTCGAGACGAACCCGACGAGTTTTTTTACCCGTACGAACAGATGCAGTCGGTCAGATAATGGCAAAGAAACGTAGGAGTAGACTTTTTCGACATGCGACTTCTTGTCCTTTCGAGAAATCGTCTCTAGCTAATTTCGCGCGAGCCTATATTCACGATACCAACAGAATTTCACCGTTACAAATGTACAGTTGTATCAAATTGCCGATCTGTTGCTGAACGTAATAATTTACGGAGACGAGAGTACGTTCTATTATTTTTCGTTTCCGGTCAAATTTTACCCATTTCATTACAGTCCCATTGCCGTCCGAAACCGAATTCATCGCGACAATTCTCCGCGACTCGGCTCCGTGAGAAATCTAGAGACATTCGAAACGTGTAAGAAGAAAGATCTACCAAGTCCCGGAGAAATCGCTTTCTGACCGACTGCCTGGTACTGGAAGTGCAACAAGATCGATGGCGACGTTTGATCTCGCCTAATGCAGCCACGAGGTCGTTAATTAACTACCGTAGCCATAGAAAATGCGACTCTGTACTCTATTCGCGATGCACCTACCCGCCTTATTCCTAGCAGAAAACACGCTCGTGGAAACTCGCCGAGGTATCTTCCGATTTAAGGAAAAAATCCATAGTTTTTTTGGGCGGGCAGGACGAACTCGTTAGAATTTAATGATATTTTGACACCTTTTTATTCATATAGCGAACAATTTTTGTATTTTTTTAACAATATCAGCCAAAAATAACTACCTTGTCCGCGATTACTCGTTCCGCGTCTGGAAAAAATAGGATAAGAACCAAAATGTAATGAGAGGTTTGTGAGATTTGTCCAGCGAAAGATTGTACTTGGATGAAACGAGGTGTTTCGAGTGTTTATGCAGCGACGCTCTTTTTGTTTCCATGCTTCGCGGTATTACGTTGTCGATTTGTCATCAATTTGCCGCTTCGATACGCGGCATGTCCAATTATCAGCGTTGTGCCTCGCGAGAAAAGGAACGACGGTACCGAACTGATCGAATATTCATTTGCGAAGAAGAAGGATTCGCGAAATTTACGCTTAACCCGGGTTCACACGTCGGCTCGTGATTCGTTATTACGACTATAAATAGTTATGATTGCAGACGTTGCTCGTTCATTTCGCATTCTCTGCAAGTAACGCGGTGAACCGACTCTCTGCCTTCGTGTCTACGTTGCTTGGTTGTAAAAAAGTGACAAATTTATTGCGAGGAAGTCAAATATTTCTTCGTCATCGTCGAGATTTTTCTCGCGCCAACGAAAAGATATTCGACATTTTTTCCGACGTTTTCTTATCTCGACCCGCTCGACGCGTCTGACTTTACAACTTGTAAATACATATCCGTAGGTACGAAGACGCGAGACTATGACGCGCGCGGTGCCTATTCCTCCCAAACGAAGAACACAATGAAAGGATGCTCGCGCCTGACGTCAGGATGTATATTTTCATCGCGATAATTACAATTTAACGTAACTGTGTCTCAACCGGTGTCGTTACGACATCGGAAATGCACGGACGTAGCATAAAATTCTTCTGCATCGACATCGTCCAAAAACACGCCAAACCCCGTCGAATATTTTTCAACGGACACGCCGCGATCCACAACGTTTCACCGATATAATTACAGCCTGTCGAATAGTTTCGAAGAAATTTAACGTTATTTTGTCACGCCTGGCGCGAACTTGTGATTTCCAGCCCACTGCATTTCTGTTCCCGTGTTTTTCTCGACCGATTGACGCGTGGGATTCCAACGCGTGACGTATGATACCAAGCTTGGGTGATATAACGCGATATCCTTCAAATAACACGTAATTATCGACGAAGCGTCGCAACGAATCCGTGAAATTCTCTTTCCTCCAACGTTTTTCTCCAAATTTCCTCGCAAAATGTTCGTACTTTTCGTGCGACACGCTGCAGCGTGTTCCATCTCGATCTTTCCAGGCGATCATCGCCAGTTGGAGTCAGAAGATTCGAGCAAAAGTTGTAGGATGCAGAGGGAGAAACATTATTCTACAGTTTTTGTTGACCTTGGTCGATGGCTTCCAGGTTAACTTTGTATTTTTAAACGGAAACCCATATTTTTTATGGCGGAATTAAATTCCTAGCACGAAAACAAGCGATTTTGTCCGAACCATTTTTATCTAAAACGAAAATCTTACGCATCACACAGCTAATGTCTAGATTCGTTGTTGATGCACGTGGCGAAGTCAGTGGAGATTATTCTGGGAATAATAATGGCAATTACGAACAATCGAATATTGAAATACGCGTATTTTTGTAGTGATTCCTCCTTAATCGCCAGGAACGATTAAGATGGAACATCCTAAATTTTTCTTTTCAGATAAAAATGACCTGGACATAATTTACTTGTGTTCTTGTGAGGAATTTAATTCCGTCGTAAAAAATGTAAATTTCTATTTAAAAAAACAAAGTTGATCTGGATTTGACCTTGAAAACATCGATCAAGGTCAACCAAAACTGCGGATTATGGTTTCCTGCCAATGGTTCCGCGATAAGCGCCTGACAAGATTATGGTGAAACACGCAGACAGACAGTATAGAAGCATAACTATCGTGTTATGGAGACTTTTATATAAATATTCATTTTCTTAACCATTGAAAAAAAAAGTTACGTCGATACTTTTTTCTAGAGGTTTAAAAAAACGCATCGGTAAAGTAGATGACAATTGATCCGCGGCATTTTGTATGGCAATAAATATCGAATCCTTCGGTTCCGAATAAACACGACTCGTGTCATTGAGACCGATGGGACAAACCTCGATTCTCTTTCGATGACGGAGAGACGAAAAATGTCAAGACTTGTCCCCGTGTAGGCGTGAGTTCTGCACGCTTCGGATCGCAGGACTCAAGGATGCGAGAGATGTTCGATAAATGAAATTGCGTAGTTGGAGAAAATGCGTAAAACGTTGACAAAGATAGAAAGAGAGAGGTAAGGGAAAGAAACGGCTACGGAGTCGAACGCGTGTACATTTATGGCGTCGGTATCCGTGGCACCAAGTCGCCGCCACGCAGTTTTCATGCAAATTCTATTTGCTAGATTGCATACCGCCGAATCGCATAAGGAGAGAGTTGTATCATCGACGACACGATCGTGTTTTTTTTTATTTGTTTTTATTGTTGAAAACTTGCGGGTGTTTCGCACCTAGATCCAGCTAAGGGATGCGATTTGACTCCGACTGCGATTTTGACTATTCGACGCGTACGACGCGCGAGAAATGACTCGACCGATCCGCGTGATGGAATTGAAAATGAAATTGCTCGATTTCTTGTTGCAGATCAAATTGGAGCGGGTTCTGGGTGTGACGGTGTCGAGTAACGCGGCATTAGACTGCGATCAGACTAACGGGCTCGTGGCATATCCGGCCGGGTAAGTCTCTCTCGACGTGCTTGTCGGTCAATTATACATGTACATCGATACAAAACGGTGAAAAGCCGCAAACAAGCAGCTTCAACCCGCGTCATCTCCTCCTCTCACCTCGGCACCGCGTTAACAGTCAATTAAATCGAACTAGCAATTTATCTAGCCAACATAAACATATTATCCAACATAAATGTCTTCACCGAGATGTGAATATCGATTTCATCCGCTTCCTACCTCCTATCTCTCGATGATGCCCCTTCCTTTCCAAAGAAACAAACGAATCTCCGACGTTTCCCACGGAAGTGGGCACGTAACACTCGATCACGTCGAATACGTCAAGAACGTCGTTTTTTTCCCTCTCACATTCGTTATCCCCGAACTTTCGACATCTTTCGCCGTAACAAATACGTCGATCACGAATGACACCCTGATCGGTTCATTTTTGTCACACATAATAGTCGTTACAGTTGACATTCTGCTCTCTGATTTCAAACGCTCGAACCTTTTGCTTCTCTTCGCTCGGTCACTTTCAAGTTGCGCTCAGTCAGCGAAAATAGGAGTTACTATCCGTGAACTGAGCGTAGAATGAAAGTAGGATATCGCGTGTGTTACGATCCACGTGCGAATGGTAGCGCTGCTGCTACCGCCTTTGTCGAGTCAGAGTTATGCTCGACAAGGTCTGTCCTGTTCGCTTGACGAATCTCTTATGTCATTCGCTTCTCTTTACCCTCGTTTCCCGTTTCTCGATCCTTTTTATCCAACTCGCGCCGCTCGTACCCACGCTTGGCAATACACGTCCGTGCAGAATAAGGGAAAACGGGAAACTGAATATAAACCGCGTGTAATAGGAAACATTCCAATTTCGTCGAACCGTCGTATGCGATCAAGGTTCGATTTGTCGGCCTACTATTTTCGCAGGTGATACGCAAATTCAGTTTTCGGCCAAGTAGCAATCACACCGACTATTATATTCCCACCGAGTCTTAACACCTACGGATTTAAGTTAAGCGTAGCCAGATTACATACAGCAGCCTACAGCTCGTGCCACGTCTGAATTATTGTATTTAATATCGGCATCCGGCCGCGTGAACCAATCTTATCTCCGCTCGAGCACAGCATTCTAGATCTTTGCCGTGCAGCAACTGCAATCTCTGCGCGTACGAGTTTCTCGCCAATGTGATTCGTTCGTCGCTTCTGAAAACGAGTCTAGGAATATTACACTTCCACGCGAATTGCCGCGGCTAAAGTTACGCAACGAGAGTAGGTACCTCGAGTGTTAACGGAGGTGTGAATTAGGCTTCATTTTTCACGTAATTCGCGCCTAAGCTCCATTACAATTCCATTCCCTCGTTACAATTCTTCTTCTCATCATCTCCTCACGACTTTGAAATGCCGACGACTCGTCTCGCATTGTCGGTTTATCTCCTGTTACGTCGTTGATTGCAGTAAAATAGACAACGTTAGCCTTGTTCGATAGGTAGTCAACGCGCGAAGTTTTTGTTGTTGTTATTTTTCTCACAAATTATGCAACTCGACGTTACGTCATAACTTTTTCTCAACTTCTAGGGGTCAAAGTAAAGTGGGAAATTTCCGATCTACGCGCAGATTTATGTACTGTTGATGGATTCGTGAGAAGTCGTGAGAAAAATAGTGTATTTTTCATATTTTTCCTGGAATAGAATCTGTAAGTAACGTGACGACGATGACACAATTCTTGTGTTAGTGCCACATCACTTGCGCGCAGATAAAGCAGAACGGAGAAACGATAGTACAAGTTATATCGCTGCGAATGGATAAAGTTTACGAAATAGCTGCAAGATACTCCAAATATTCCGTCAGAGTATTCGTAGATTTGTATCTAATTGGGATTTTCGCGTTGGTAGATCGTCGCCTTCCGTTTGTCAATTATTCACCAACGCGATCGAATCGGATTACGTATGCGTAAACGACCACGCGAATCGAGGTCTTCCTTGGCAATGATCCAAAATTGGCTTAAATCTTGCCTAGCAGGGCTGATAATTTTTCGTTATTGCACTCGTCAGACGCGAGTCGCTACTCCGCGTCGTTCGGCGTCCGTCTGATCATCACAGCTGTTCTCACTGCCTCGCAACTGCTCTTGGAGACCGTGCGCGCGATTAGTCTGACCCTCGACGGCTACCACTACTGTCGCGCGCCGGCCTTGCGCGTTTGGTTCCACCTACGGATCTTCGTCCACGTTTTCTCCATTCTTTCGTGCCGAAAGGTGTGGATTGTGGATCAGTTTTTATTGCTTCTTTTTCATTTATTTTTTGACGATTTTGTACACGAAGAGAAAACCGTGAATCGGTACTACGTATCTCGCCTTGCTGTAACAAGGGCATGAAAGCGTGCGCGGTGCTCGTTTGGAACATTCGAGAGTAGTCGACCGACTGGAGAGACTCGATAGAATTGATACCCCGCGAGGCATTGTTCGCCGATCGATTTTAAGCAACTTTCATGTTATCAATGGCATCTTGTTATTTGTCGACCGTGAGAATACTTTCATAGGTTTCGCGCGTGACCTTGGCAGCTCAATTGCAGCAGCGGGGTCTAATAAGCTTTCTATCACGCGTGCATCACGAAAGGGAGTCATGTTTTCCGATGCATACGAAATTGAACTTTTTTAACGCAGAATTTGATGAAATTTTATTTGGTTTTCTTGAGAGAAGATATTCGAAATTTATCGCGCCATCGACGTTCCAGCTCGAACTTTCGACGAGTGCGAAACATCGACTGGAATTCTAATCAATAATCGACGGTACCACCGCGGAGCGTAGTGGAGGAAAAAATAAAATCTCACGTTCGATTGGTTCCGTTGAACGCGTGAAATTCAGAGATCAGCGACGAAATTGAATATCTTGCTATTTTATTTATCGCCGTCGGATTCGTGTCTGACACAAACGACCGTTCGATTATACGTCGTTGCCAGTTTGTCGGCTAAAATCTGCGGATCTGTTGTTTATTATACCGTGGCACGTGCCAAAAGCTGACCTGGATGTAGCGATTGGCCGAGACTCGCGGAATCGATTATGTGAAAATTGAGACAATCCTTTCTCTACAGCCTTTCACGAACGAATCTTACCACTCATCGCCTACGATGAAAGTTTGCAGAAAGATGATACGTGAGAAGTTTACGTTTAGCAGAGACCTTGCGGAATATTTATCTTGCCGCATAATTTCCAATGCCGCGCGTAGGACGACTCGCAGTTTTACAGTCGTACTTCGCTCGCGCAGCTCCGTAAAAACGTTACTACCGAATGTCACGAGCAACGCGAAATTCTGGACAATCGAAACAATGCGAATTTCACCGATGGAGTTTTTTTCGACTGTGCTTGATCGTTTTTTTAATTATGGGCCACGCGAATAACGAGGAACGCGTTATAAACGTCGGTATCTTTGAAACCGTAAATGCTTTTACTTCACGCTCAAATATTGGCAATGAATCGGCAGTCATTATCCACGTTCGACCCAGTAACCTTTCGCCGCCGGCTGTATGCTTTTCCGTACTCTCGACGTTCTATCACGATATAATACACTACGCGCTCCATTGTCCTATATACAGAGTGCTCGGCGCACGAACCCTCGGATATTATCCCGAAATTACCCACGAGAACTCCCAAACTTCTTTATTCGTAAGTGTAATTTTTTGTTATTCTATTCTCGGTTGCTGTTAGTTTTTTTCCAAGTTCAGATTTTCCATTTCTTCCGTTTATTTTGTCGTGTAACGAAATTTCTAGGTGATCGTTGCCACAAAGAAGGGTTTATTTTGAACAATAATACGTTACAGAATAATATGACGAAAAACTGCGTTAATGCAGTTACGAACAAAAAATGTGTAGTTTACTGGGAATTTTGAGAGTTTTTGAGTTGAATCGAACAAACAATTTCTTATTAAGTACACCAGTTATAAAGTGGGTCATTTGGGTTAAAATTTGCAAATGATCCCACCAATTCAAAAAAATGTCGACGGTTCGCGCGAGGACACCCTGTATGTATGACCCTATTGCTATACATCCGTTATACGTGCGGGTGAATTCCCACCCTCCGGTCACGCTCGCATTTCTCGTCACTTTTCTTATAATAAATTATATCCACCAACGATGCAGACGTTATGCAGGCGTTGCCTACTTCGGGTAAAGATATAAGTATGTACATTGGTACATGGAACGAGTAGTCTTACCAGGTCGACGGAGCAGCATCCGCATCTTTCCTGCTTCACGCGGCCTCTGCCTCGCGGTACTTCTCGGCGAAAAAAAGCTGCTCTAGGAAATAGTCTCTAGGAATATTCGCACGGAAATGTCGGTGTACCTGTGCGAGTTGAAAATTCCATTCGTATAATTCCTACGCCAAAGCTTTTTCCGCGCGCACTTCGTTGGTGCGCAATTCCAGCGCGGCAAACTATGCGATGTAAGTACATTTTTATCGTGGACATATACGCCGTTGGATCAGACTCTTAAGGGGAGAAACTACGAGGAAAGCTTCACCTACAAAATTAGGTTCTTCGATCTCGAGATCTACATCCTACTTCCAGCGTATTCCCGCAACTTTAAAATCGTACCGCCAGCTCGAATCTCTCGGACCAAGGCGACGTTCTCCTGCGTGTTTTTCACCGTTGCTAACAATTTATCTGACAAAAACGTCGGTGTCTTTTATTTTTAACGCGAACGTTGACGCGCGCTTAAAAAATACGCAGACCAGTAACAATCGTAATACCTACATGCGCCGATGGTCGTTAACGTTTGGTGTAGCAAGAATGAAAAGGTCTCTGAACTCCGCCTCATGAATATCCGTACGGGCAACGTTCGGATCGTCTATTATTGGCAGCTGAAAGTGAAGTAACCGGAAATAGGACCGATCGGTACGATAAGAGAATGATCCCGATGCACGTAATCGTGTCTCTGTAGAATCCCTAATTCGACGATCGTCCAGCCTGTTAGCATGGTCATTCCCCTCGTACGAATTCGTCCAATTGTATTTCACTTACCCACTCTTCGCCTCGCGTATCGGATAAAAAAAAGCTGCGTGAAAATCGGCATCGCGTTCGACTTCTTCGAAGAAGTGTATTACTCGAACAGGATCAGTGCTACTATGCTCGGGCGAATTGGGTCAGTTTAACGGGAAGAAAAAGTCAATCGGCAGTCAATGTCAGAGGCAATCGTGACGGATCTCCGCACACTCGAATTATGCGACCTGTTTTTTTTTTGCCCGTAAAAATCACGCGAATGCACGTTGTTATTTCGCACGTGACGATACAACGAACTCGGAATTGATCCTCGATTCATTCGCACCTCGCACTCTATTCTAGCCTGTGATGTTGCAATGGTACTATGTAGGTGGGTTACTTTCTAATTGGGATGAATTTGCGCCTGAAATCCGAACGCTCTTGCCAAATATTCCCTCGGGCATCGCGACTAGTCCGCACCTTTCAATTCGCAAACCGCGATACCAAACGAAATAACACCGCGAGAGATACGAACGGGCCGTTACTTTCGCGCTGATTATATACTGGCGCGTGTAAGGTTGGTGCTACGTACCTACATGTATCACGGTGGATGTAGAACATCGGTCGGCATACGAATCGTATGGCAAGTTTATTGACACTGGACTGGAAGCGAATGATAGACGCGTCGATATACATATGGACAAACCGACGCGGCACGGCAGTGCATAGCACGTGACTTGCTGCAAACGACGCTCCGCAGACCATACGTGTCCATCCGTCCCTCGTCTAGTCTGTCACTTAATCTGTGTCCACGTTTCGTTTTCAATTCACCGTAGGTACGCACGTGGATGAGTAGCGAATATGCGAGGTAGGATTTAAAAACGAGACCGTAGCTTTGACGATTCACTATTACTACGCGTGTGTGCGCCTACTATTCGTCTCGCACACGTGACACGCGACGTATCGGTCCTGGGAAACGCATGTAACACGGACGACTACGACTAGGGCTACCTGGCCTCAAGATGTCGGGATTTTTTGGTCTCCGTCAGGATTCCGACCGAACTTGGAAAATGCCAGGATTTTTGCCCCATTCGCATCACAGTAAAAAAAGCTTATAAATTAGGTTTCATTTATTTTTCCTTTACTTGGTAACGATCAACTCGGGTACATCTGCAGTAAATAATCAACGCAACTCAAACTCAAAGAACCAAAACTTTCTTTCCATAAACTACTTTCTTATCACGGTATTATCACCAACTTACAATAAGTATTGAACTAGTTGGAAAAAAATCTAGGACGTTGGAATTAATCCATTTCGGTGTACTTCGTGTACATCGCACCGTGTGGGCGCTCTTAGCATAATGTCAGGATTTTTCCGAACAAATCAGGCTCTTTGTCAGGATTTTTTAGGTATAGGATCTGGTAACAAGGTAAAGTGAACCTGGACAAATTCTGTGGCGTTGCCTAAACGATAATACCTGCGTTATTAGTTAGCAATTAGTGTACACAGTTTCGGCATCGCATTCCTATTTCCAGTCGACACAGCTGTGCTCGTAACGCTCGTGTAACGTTTCACTCTTATGATATTACGTGTTCTAACCAACTCTGTGAACTGCAACAAAGCGACTGAAATTGGAAACTAAAAGTACGAGTAATTATTTTATACCTTACGTGTTGTTCGTGATACAAGCTTGCTTACAACTGCGAGATGTAGGGAATTTCATTGCTCGTAATTTTATTACGCGTTGTTATCGTTGTTGTTGTTATTGTCGTTGTTTTCTTTTTAATCGTCGAATTGCATGCGAATCGAGTTCCGAGGCGACGTAACAGGTCGGAGCGAGCGCGTTGCTGATCTCGTTGGTCGCGCGATTCGTGCTCGGTGTCCCGTGACTTTGGTACATCGGAGACGGTGAGGCCCGGGTGAAAGCCGCGCGAACCGATCGGAGCATAAAGGAATGAAATTACGGTTTGAAATCAGCCGCCGGCTGATCAAGGCGTACCGCTCCTCCATCCTCGTTTCTCGTGAACTTGAACTTCCTGTCTCTTCCGTCGCCTCGTTACGCCGGTAGAACCCTGGTCATACGAATCCGCAGTTAATCCGACGAGACTGCTCGTCACCGCCGATCCAATTCCGGTTTCTCAACACTCGATTCGCCTCGTTTGTTACCAGGGATAGTCTATCGCCGGTCTTTGTTAATATTCTCCAAAAGACAATTACCTAGGTATCAGCCCGTCGAATCGATTCGGTAAAATCTAATCGAATGATCCTCGTTTCGAAATAATTGCAGACAATTATCAACTCATCTATCTGTATTTACAGCTCGATGCACCTCTTTTGTATTCAACGGTTCGTGGGTCAATTTTTTTTCCTTTTTTTTTGGAACGAATATAAAGAAAACAACCGCTCCATTCTAATCACAAAGAGCTCGTTCACGATGACCAATATTTATGGACTCGTCTACTTTCTATTGCTTGGGAATTCAAATGTACTTTACAGGTACGGCGTCGTTCTAGACCATCGCCGTATCTAGTTTCACGTTTCGGACCTTGGTCTCGGCCAAAGTTTTAGAAACTTCGTCGAAAACAACGGTTGCGATTTCTATATTATTGCACCGCACGCGAACGCATCCCGAACTTTGTCTTTCCTCTTTGATTCGACGGGGAATTGCAAAAAGGGGGAAAGAAATCCTCGCATTAACACCGAAATGCAATTTTTCTATCCAGCACATGTGACAATATTCAGTCTCAAGGACTGCTGACGTTTCTCGGTACCATCGTTTCCCGGTCTAGTAAAATTTTCAAGGGGTAACCTTGTCGAGATACTTTATCATTTTCTTCATTCAACCATCCCAGTTGCTACTCGACCTCCTCCAGGCAATTGTTTCAGAAACGAGTATTTAGTTAGTCGTCGTAGGAGGTACCACAGTGGCGGTTCGTTGGATTTATTTCATCCTTGTTCGTTTCAGCTGCACGGTGGTTCTGTTCAACCCTCGGAAAAACAGCCAGGCACACGTCTTGAACGGGTGTCGAAAGACGGTTACGTCACTCGCACTTTCGGGGGATGGAAAACTGTTGGCTACCGGGGAGTGCGGACACGTGCCCAACGTCCGTGTCTGGGATGTTACGGATCCCCACAACGCTACCCAAATCGCCGAGTTCCCCGGGCATAAATATGGCATCAACTGCGTGGTAAGTGACGGATTTACGTCGTTCTGGATCATCGTAAACATTTGATTAAATCGTCGTTCGATTACTCGCAAACACAATTCGCGCGCGCATCGTTTTTGAAGTACCGTTTTTCTCCTATTCCATTTCCTCTGATCGGAAAGACGAGATCTTCGTCGTCGGCTAACAATCATCTGGAGATGAAATTCTTCGGCCGGAAATCGTACGCTTATTTACCTATGCCGAGATAGAATCTGTACGTTACGAGTCTTCGTCGGGATCATAATAACCAGATCTACGGATTCAAATTTCCCTACGGATTTGTAGGATGACGCGATAACAAACGAGTAGAGAACATTTTAGATGGCATTACGTGATACGCTGTAGGGACAGTGACTTGAATGCAGGGATAAGAGAGAACTGAGAGAATAGAGAATACGTAGCTCATACAAGACACCAAAAAGCAAGGCTCGTACATCTTCGCGAGAGCTCCGTCCTACTTCATTCGTTTTTCCATGCTCCACCTACTCCTTTCAATTTACCTTCTCTTTCCTCTTCTTCCTTTCACCCTCCACGCTCCTGAAGTCTTCTACTCTCTCGTACTTTTTTGTCTCTTCCTTGCATCTCCGTTTCCTACAGACAGGCGCGTCGCTCGTCTCATGCTAATTATCGATGACCTCTTCACGTCCCAAGTGCTTTGCTAAGCACCAGCTGAAACGAAGGCGGAACGATTTCCAATACCTGGACTGCAGCTACCACGAGATCTACTATATTTTTCATCCCAGTTCCGACTTCTTGTTCCCTCTTACCCACGAACTATCGACTCGACGATAATTTCAAGCCTTAAGACCGAGCATCGAATCGTGCATCCGTTATTCTTCACACGATTATCGAACGGAGGGAAAGAAAAGAGCGAGACCGTCTCGAATGCAAATTATTCTATACGATCGTAACGGTGTTTTACGTACTTATTCCCATGTGGGCTACGTGCTCCCATGTTTTGTCGCGCCTATTCTTCGACCCATCATCGACATTTCTTCACGTTTCACGAGCCATAATTTACATTTTGTCGACGGTAAATTCCGAGAGAAAATTAGGGAAGATTAAATTTCAGCAAATTATACCCATCGTCGATGAATTTTCCCTGCCTTTACTGAGGGACAAGAAAGAAATTATGAGAATTACTGGTAAAAGTGAATATCAATTGTATGAAACTTTTGAAAACAGATGGTTCAAAATTGACTTGGAAAAAAAATAATGCGTTCTGTAATCACTTTCTACACGATCTAATATTGCATGAGTCGCGGTGTCTCGTATCGATAAAGGTACATTGCATCCTTGCTGTAGACTAGTGCTATGCCAAAAAAGTACCTCGTGCTAACGAACGTGGCCAGGACGACTGTACGGATGAAGGACTGTTTATGTATTCGATGCGCCAATGAATAATGAATGATATTTTCAGGCATTCTCACCAGGAAACAAGTACGTCGTGTCTGTCGGATCGCAACATGATATGATCGTCAACGTATGGGATTGGAGGAATAATGTAAAAGTCGCCTCGAACAAAGTTTCTAGCAAGGTGAAGGCCGTATCGTTTGCTGAGAATGGCAGTTACTTCGTTACTGTTGGTAACAGACACGTCAAGTTTTGGTACCTGGAATATTCCCGCAGCGCTAAGGTATTCATATTTATTCTAGTCGTTCCCATTCGATCAACATATTATAAGACGTTAGTCCGGAATAATTACATGTGACAGTTGTTGGAGAGAAAAGATCAAAAATGATTGGATTCTTATGCGTTTGTAGTACAAGGAACCTGTACCGTTAATGGGAAGATCAGCCATCCTTGGTGAACAAAGAAACAATGACTTCGTGGATGTAGCGTGTGGTAGAGGTGGAATGGCGGACTCTACATATGCTATTACCAAGACCGGACTCCTTTGCGAGTTTAACAATCGAAGGCTTCTGGATAAATGGGTCGAGCTTAGGGTGCGTATCTGGCCTCAGTTCCAAACAAAATCAATTTCTCTCTTTTCTACATAAAAGCGTGCATAACCGACGATGAAAGCTCGAAGTATGATCAGATCAGACTCTTTATATTCACTCGAAGAGACAGATTGCAAAAAAGTTGAAAAGATGTCACCCGTTAGCTTCCATGGAACGAACAGTGGATAGTTTTGGATAAGTAAAAGAATAATTGACTTTCTGATTCGCAGACTGTTAGCGCCAATTGTATGGCTGTCGGGGCTGATTTCATTTTTGTTGGATGTGCCGAGGGTATCGTGAGGTGCTTCAGTCCAGTTTCGTTAGAATTCATTACTACCTTACCGAGAACCCATTATCTTGGCGTGGATGTTGCCCAAGGATTGACCATTACGTAAGTAGCACGCCTTAATTGGTAGAAAAACTTAGGGTAATCAACTGACATTGGCCGTTCTGATACGTTAGTTACCTGATATTTTTTACTCTTTCCAGTCACATGTCGCAACACCCGGCTAATGCCAAATATCCCGATGCTATAGCGTTGGCATTTGACGAAAATCATCATAAGTTGACCTGTGTTTATAACGATCACAGTATCTATGTCTGGGATGTGAGAGATATAAGAAGAGTGGGCAAATCTCATTCATTTTTGTATCATTCGGCTTGTATATGGGGTGTCGAGATGTATCCAACGGGATCAGAATCTGTGAATGGAATGCCACCGGGTTGTTTCATCACATGTTCTAGCGACGACACTATTCGAGTGTGGAATTTAGAGAAGGATTTACGACCTAACGATACAATGTACAAAAGGAATATCTACAGCAACGTGAGTACCCGAGATACTGTAGAACGTCTCGCAAGAAATCATACAATTTTATTACCTTAACGATGCGGCCTTGTCGTCTTAGGAGTTGCTGAAAGTTTTGTACATCGATCCGGAATTAACTTATTTGAAAGACTTGGATTTGGCTGCAG
Organism: Arge pagana; assembly: GCA_963969455.1. Classification (NCBI taxonomy): domain Eukaryota; kingdom Metazoa; phylum Arthropoda; class Insecta; order Hymenoptera; family Argidae; genus Arge; species Arge pagana. Next base: position 5,076,236 of record OZ018308.1, on the reverse strand, counting down.
CTGGTACGGCAGAAAAAAGTGATGCATCTTATGATGGACGAAATGGTGTGAGATCGATTCGGATAAGTCCGGATGGAAAACATCTGGCATCTGGCGACAGGTGAGCTTTTTCTATAGATGCACCGTGTATCCGTGTAAATTTGTTAAGCACACAGGTAATGCCTGGAATTCTTGATAATAATTTTTTCCCGTTATCAGGTCTGGAAATATTCGGATACACGAGGTATCAACGCTGGAAGAAGTCTGTCGAGTCGAAGCACATGACGCGGAAGTTCTTTGCTTAGAATACTCTAGATACTCTAAATATTCAAAAGGAATTACGCCCAAACTGTTGGCCAGTGCCTCCCGAGATAGACTGATTCACGTATTTAGTGTTGATCATGAATATAATTTTGTACAAACTTTGGACGACCATAGTTCATCGATAACTGCTGTCCGATTTTTCAATCCCACGAACCAAAGTAATCAAATCCAGATGGTGTCGTGCGGTGCGGATAAAAGCATCATTTTCAGGCAGCTGCAAGCTGTGAGTATTTTTCTGATATGATTGGTTCGACGAAAATCAACGTCCCACGGTTTAACAAGTAATCAGGATGATTCTTACTGGTGGGATCTAATTCGTATTCGGTACTGTTTTGGCAGACACCTGGTGGTTCACCACAGTTCGCAAGGGGCCACAATGCTGCTGGGAAAACAACGCTGTACGATATGGAAGTAGATTCTGGTCAGAAACATGTTTTGACGGCTTGCCAAGATAGAAACATCCGTGTATACAACGTAGCCACTGGTAAACATAGTAAAACGTTCAAAGGTTCCGCCGGCGAAGATGGATCGCTGATCAAAGTTGTCTTGGGTACGTGTTCAATCGTTTGTCGTTCTCTCTCTTTTCTTTGCCTCAATTCATCGCCGGTCTTTGAATGTGAATTCGGCTTGCAGATGCTTCTGGGATTTATGTTGCCACCTCGTGTACGGACAAAACGCTATGTGTTTATGACTATTATAGTGGAGAATGCATGGCTACGATGCTGGGGCATTCAGAGCTGGTAACAGGCTTGCGATTCAGTCCTGACTGTCGTCATCTGGTGTCAGCTAGCGGCGATGGATGCGTCTTCGTGTGGAAGGTACCTCACGACATGGTTGTCACTATGCAGGCACGGCTCGCTCAGCAAGCCATGCGAGCAGGAAAGTAAGTAACTCGCCAACACACTATTCGCGCAGAAGAAACGTGTCTATGAGGAAACTTTTATAGAAAATCACCGCTGGTCAACGGTAGCATCGGTATTCATTTGGACAATGAAACTTTTGGCGCTCCTCCACCGGAATTCTTAGATCCGAATGCAAACCCAACACCCCAAGGAACGGGCGTGGATTACCGATTCAGTGTCGGTCAATTACCTCAGTGGGCTAAGAAGCAGATAACAACAACTACGAGTGAAGAGAACACGACAATCACCAGTGGAGTGCGCGTCCTTGGAGTTGATCCTCCCAAGGGGCGATGGGCTCAAAGGGTTCAGCAGAGCGATGGCATGATCGTGAAGTCAGTTTACGACAGCGATCCGGTGATTCCATTCCCATCTCCGAGGCTCACTGGTGGGGTAGATTCTGACGGCGGTGGGGCAGGCGGAGGTTCTAAGGACAGTTCTATCGACAGTGGCACGGAGACTAAATGCAGTAGTGATTATCGGCGAGAAACCATGATCATCAAGAGGGTAAATAATACAATCCTGAGCATTATCCCGCTAGCTTTTGTCAATCTTTGCATTCTCTCAATTGCTTGCGTGATGTGCAACCCAGCAACTGAATTTGTATCTATGAACAATCGAACTTGCTTTGCATTTTTTCCAACGGACGTTTCACGACTATGCCAATAATATACATCCATCGCTACGTCTAGACCCTAGACCATAACCAGCATTTTAACAACAAATTTTTAGGAAGAGGACGAACATGAGTTTCAACCGTGCCCAGAAAGTTACAGAGAATTGACCGAAGAATCAAAAGAGGTACTAACTGCTCATAATAACACAAAAATTCATTAAACATATCATGAAATTTATCGGATTTCTCTGCTAAATCACGTTTAGAGAAATTTACGCGTCACGTTCTGCTTTACACGTGTATCGTCTTGTTGCCAAGTTCTGCGCATCACGCTTATTTTCAATACCTGCTTCCAGGCAATTCACACTGTAATCACTTTTCTTCGTTTTGTTATTCTTGTTGCATTTTATTTTAGCTGTAATTTTTCTTTTCCTGGTATTCATATGTTTCGTTTGCAATTACAATTATTTCGATCGATCGCTTAGGTGATGGAAGGTAACGTGACGATAACTAGAGGTAACAATTTTACGGAATCAACTCGGCAGTCGAGGAGCCGACATCACACCGACGACAGCAGTCTGGGCAGTTTCAAATTTGAGGTACTCGTCATTGAATGTCACACAAATGGCATTAGGTTTTTGCAACGAATATCGTTCTATAAAAAGTTATCCATCATTTCAAATTATATAATTATGTGTTCTGTGTATTTGTTGTTGTGTCCAATGATTTACAATCTCGAAAGAGCAATTGTATTACAGTGGGAGGACAGAATTTCTCATGCGATCGTAACATTTTAGTTTAGAACGATGAAACACATCGCTACGCAGCGCTGTCGTTCTATACTCCGTTAGTCGTCGTAATTTTGTTCGCATAGAATCTATTTGTGGTTCTTTTCTAATTGCGTCAAATCACGGCTTTGCTATGCACCTTCATACCTTGCAAATTTTGAAAAATCAACAAGCAACACGGTTTGATAATTAGTGTGTAGGAACCACCGACCGATCCTTCAATCCCGTCTACGTTCTAAGGAATACACTCACAGTATACTCAACAGTTCGATTATTGTTGATCATGTAGGATCAGGAGAGCACAGAGCACGATGGAGATGTTGAAGATTACTCGGAGGGAGAAAATGGCACGACTGGCTCGGAAAAATCACATCGTCATCATTTGCTCATGTACTATCCACCAACCGAAGATATCGTATCAAATCAGTTTACTGTCAATGCCATGGACGTTGAAGAGCTACGAAGGTCAGCGATGAGGTTTCAAGTTTTCTGCGACAAACTTCTGTTGCCCATTTTGTTTTCGGATCTTTAAGTTCGCATTGCTCGTTCCACAGGTCTCAAAGGCGGCTAAAGAAACCAAGACCCGGGGATGTGGGACGTACAAATGAGCCAACAGCATCGGGCAGTCAAGATGACTCAGATTCCGAAGGTGGAGCATCTACGCCAAGTGCAGAACGTAATCCACTCTCCATGCTTTCCGAAGCGAGCTCCGAGGGTTTCGATCAATTAGCAAATCAAAGTCACCGAGAAAAATATTTAAAGAGTGCCTTCGAGTCGCTCAGTGGTGCTGAAGAACCGACCAACATATCAAAAACATCGAGCATTAGTTCAAAATTCCATGGACGGTATAAAACATTCTCGTACTATTGTCACTTTTACCATACATACAGGTTTTTTCCTTAGTTTATCTCTAAATTTGTATTGACATTTACTCTGAACAGAACAAGTCTGCCCAACGAAAATGGCTCTGGTAAGGCAAGAAACAGTGCAGTTATCAGCGCAGCGAAATTTACGAGAGGTGATACGGATGCGATAAAAAAACGCGAAGAATTGCAAAGGCGGATAGAAGAAACAAGAAGAAAACTTCAAAGTGTGAGTGAATTTCATTTTTCTTGAATGTCGGAAATGTGTGTGTTGTAATTTAAAAATGTAATTTCATTTGCCGAAATGATGGAATGAATGTTTTGCAACAGGTCGGTTATCGATCATCGCTAAAATCGAGTCAAAGTATTTCGGACCTAAGCAGTCACATTCCTTCCGAGAAGCATCATCGTCAGGGTAGATCCGGCACAGGTAACAAAAACGGCCAGATGAATCCAAAAACGCGACTAACCAACCCTAACAAACCTGCACCTAATCCAAAACCCAAATTCAATCCGAACCAACTCGCTAACAAAGCTCCGCTCAATCGAACTGCCTATTCCACGTTTGAAACTCCACGTGAAAACGTATTGCCTAAAAGTCAAACCACCGCTTGTATAAGTGAAAAGCCAGAACCCAATTCTAATCTTAAACGTCCGATCACATTGAGCTTAAAGAAAACTGAAAAGTACAAGCTGTCCTTGAAGAAGGCCAATCAATCGCTACCACATTCGCCAGTTTGCGAGGAATTAAAATTATTAAAGGAACAATGCAAAAAGAATGCTAACCGATTTGCTCGGTTTGCCCAGAAGCGTAAGTCTTGCAGCTACTTCATCGGATTGGACGATGACGAAGCGGAAATGGAAAATATTACAAAATCTTTCGAAAGCTTACCTGTGACGAAAGAACACGCGGAACGCGAAGCTGAAATATCTGGCAACGACGACGATGGGAATGCAAGTTTTAGTGACGACTCTTTGGAAGGGGATTTGAAAAATCCCCCGAGACGATGCGTTAGCGATTATCTTATATTCAACTACCCGGAATTTTCGGAAAATCAAAGCTATACGAACTATCAAAATCTACGCAAGAGGATTCTCACGCAATCGCAAGAAAGCATTTTATCCGACGTATCGGTGGAATCATTTTCTAAAGGGAGTGCGGAGCTCTTAGATTATAATTTCGAACACGAACGACATTCCAGTGCCAGTTTCTTCTTATCCCGGCGTAAAATGCAGGCATGCAGAAGCCAAGAAAGTATCTTGACCGACGAGTCTGACTATCAAATGTTTCCGCTGCGCGAAAACGTCGATCATAGAAGCACGGAGAGTGTTTTAACTGACGATTCTGATTCTCAGGTAAAATCTGCACCACTAGAGATGCTTTTCGATTCGCATTACAAACGTAAAAGACAAAATTCCGAAACTTACAGCGGTAATCCAAATAATGCTAGTCAATCCAAGGCGAACATCGATACGCCAAATATTTGTGAGAACTCTGATGAATTGCCGATAGTGTTCCGATCCAAGTCGCTACAGGATACTAGACTGAGTACCATGACAACAGTGTCGAACTATTTGGAAAGTAACGAGAATTCGCAGATCAGAAAGTCTATTTACTATGACTTTAGTCTGGCTGAAAAGAATGACAAGTCTCATGATGTCGAAGGAAGCAATGCAAATGTAAAAAATAACTCCTCGAAGACACCGGTTGAACCTAAATCTCTGCTAATTTTGAATGATTTTGTTGCCCACAAGCCTCCGAAACCTAAGAGAAATTCCGCGAGAACTCAAAGTATGCGAAATAGAGCCAGACCTGCGTGGAACAAGTATAACATGGATACTTCGCAGTCTCAGTATTCCGAATGTCTGAAAAATCATCATTGCTCGGAATATTCACCAAATTCAGATATACCAAATACTTCGAAGACCTGTACTACCACCCATGGTCAGGCATTGACTCGGCTACCCGACGACGCTGATACCGACAGGCGTAGAAACAGATGTGAAGATAACTTGAAAAAATTTGAAAAATTTGTGGAATGCTCAAACTATTCTTCCCAACTCTGTAACAAGGATATGGAAAAAACGAAATATTTCAGTCTACCAATGAAGCAAACGAAACACAGATCGTATTTTGAAAACGAAACTGACTACGGACCAAAGTCAAACTTTGAGATTGTGAACTTTTCCCATGATGACACTGTCAAGTGCGGCGACGTTGATGGTTCTGTTACGCAACAGTCTACGCAAGCGATTCAGAAAAACGAGAATTTTGAGAATCAAATTCCAACGAAAGATATCCAGGAACGATATGATTCTTTAGAACCGAATCCCGAATTGTTGAATAATTTTACAACAGCAGATGTCGATACGTCCATCGTAGAAAACGAGGATCAACATCTTAGAGCGGAGGAAAAGATCGTTGACATCAGGATATCCAGAGCCATCGAAGGAACCGTCAAACTACTTTCGAAAGAATTTGAAAATTTAGTGAGAAGAGAGCGATACTTTGCCCGAGGAAGAGACTTCCAACAAGCTCGAAATCAAGATAGCAATGAAAACTTTGCGAAACTCGAGGCGGAACGAGAGTCGAAGGGTTGGACGCTTAGGCGTGAAAGTCGTGGTCATTCCGGAGAGGACAGCGACTGTGCGGACATATCGGCTATGGACAAATCCATTCTGGAGAGTGGATCGTCTACATCGGCATCGAGCTGTACGAACTCTCCTAAACGATTATGGCCACCAGCTTCGCATTGTCAAAGTCAAGCTAAATGGACAAAGAAGTTACCGACCATCAATCAAGCAATATTGCCTTCAAAACCACATTACGCAGGTACCTCAGAGTATTTGAAGAGTGCTGGAAACCAACTTTCGTATTCACAATAATTATTCTTGACTGAATCTGGCTATCTACTTCAAAAATCATGGGAAAGATTCAAGTTGATATCTATTTGTTAACACATCGGAAAATCTAGTTTTGAAAGTAACCAGGAAATAAAATCAGTTTACGTCTATTTGGCTACGTTTTGAATTTTAATTTCATCCGTACAATTTGTAATCGTCGATTAGTTTTGGAACGCGGTGTATCATAGTTCAGTTAGATCTGTACTCGTATGCGTTATACCGCTTAGCGACTGAAGTGTTCCGTTCAGAATGTTTTATGAGGGTGACTCATAGCTGAATGACGACTGCGGTTGCGAAACTAACTGATACTAGAAAAAGTAAGCGGACTGGACCTTTTTTCGTCGAGCGGTATCATGTACATTGTACAATGGATAAGTCGGTCAATATGAAAAGAAATAATCGCGCGTCGAATACTCATTGTGTAACTAAATTTAAAAAAAGGCTCATTCAAATTATCTAAAATGTTATTGGATTCGATTCAATCATGCAATAATTATAATTTTATTACGATAGTACGTTCAGGTCGTTCAGAGTATTTAATTAATAAATACAGCAGCTCCTGATGTGTTAACAAAATGTTGTTTGAAAAAACTTGACGAGAAAAGAGAAAATCAGTAAATATGGAATTTTGATTGAAAAAACGACAAATCATTTCGTTCCATGCTTTGTTTGGTAACCAGCACAATGCTCTTTTCTATACTCTTGGCAGGTGCCTATCCTTTTCATGTTATGTGTTCCATGTAAAACTTTTTTGTTAGCAATTTATGTTGTTGGCAGAATCGTTTACTTGTTGGACGCATGATATAAATTCGACGAACTGTAGCATACTCGTTGCGGAATGAATTTTGAAATTTTGTTAACTCGTTCGATTCATACGAAGACAGCAGTTACTTTTCAGTTTTTATCACGATATTTCATCGCTTACCAAATTTTTTTCTTTATTGGCATTTCTTTACAATGAATTTGACTTGTGCATTTGACGGCATGTTTTTCGAGCACCACATTTCATTATTATCCTTTCGACCCACATTAATCTTTTCCCAAACCCAGTCCTGTATTTTATTAATATACCGATATCAACTGATGTCATGCTACCGAAATGTTTTTTTTTTTGTTTGTGAACTGCAAGAGTAAAATTATTCTACGTATCAGCCAGTTGCGATGGTTAAAAATTAATAGCATACCATTTATCTGAATCTCATCTCCTATAATTTATGCGATTTGACTAAATTTACATTGCGAATGACATTCATATAAAATAATTGTGACATTTCGGCATTATTCGTTGATATCACTTTACAAATTCTTTTATAAATTCTGATTTGTTTTTTACTGCTTTGCATTCGATGTGTATACAGTAGAAAACAAATCAAAGACGATACGATGTGCACAATATTTGAAAGGTAGTTTAGTGCATGCGCCTGTGTGTTGTCAACAGTTGGCAGTAGTGGGGGGCGACTCTCAGCAAAAATTATTGACAGTGAAGAAGAAGGGGGTGGTATGCGACGTGCCTGCTCACTGAGCGACCTGTCCGTCAGCCCACCCAACCGGTTACTGCATGGCCCGATACAAGGTACTCCTCCTTCGCCGATTACATTTTTTTTTATTCGACAAAGATTACTTCATCCTCGTCCGTTTTGAATATGTTCAACTATGCACCAAAACTATATCCTTGTGCTTTTCGTTATTCTCTCTGCATATATGTCCTAGTATATTTTCTTTTACTTGGTCGATGAGGTACGATGAAGCAAGCGGTAATGTATTAGTTGACGGCGCTTCAAATACTTGTGTTCACATATGGTAACGAATAGTTTCAGGAAAGCTTAGTACCAAAAATGGGACCAGCTCCTCTAGAGGAGCTAGCGGTGGGGCAAATGGAGGTCAGTCGAGGCATACGTCAGGGAAAGGCTATGCAAATCAAATGACTCGTAGCAGCAGCGTGGGCGTATTGAATCAGGTAATCTTCAATGTGCAATATTTCATAAAATATTATTACCTCAGATGAACATGTACTTTATCCGTAAATCATACTTTGTTTGCAGAATGTGCATAAGTGCAATTATGTATAATGCAATTCACTCGAACATTTAATTGTTGGTAGAAGAATTGAACAGTGTATTTTTTGACGAATCGTTTGCAGTTATATGAAAATGATGTTACAGCAAAGTGACTCTGAGTCTGATGTCGGTATTTCCGGAGGAGGAAGGGGCTGGAACGGACAGAGTAGTGGAAACCGAATAAGTGGCTTGATGAGGCCAACGATTAGCTCTCAAAATAAAGCCAACCATCAACTGAAATCATCATCGAATTCCGGAGGTGGTCTACCTTTGGTATTGCGAAGGCGTGGTATGCAGGGAGCTTATTCCAGTGGTCAGTACAAGTACCAGAGTAATATCCTCGATGTAATTATACATCCTCATTAGCATTATCGTTTTCTCTGTAATGTTCCAGTAAATCTAAGTCAAGTAGGCAATCAGGAAGACTCAAGTTCGGAGGATACATCGTCGAACGGAAATTCTGGAAAACCAGCACTCCCACCCCGACCGAGAAGTATTAGTATTGATCACTCAGCTTCGAGGTAAACATATCTTTGAAGAAAACATTACTTCATATGTCGTCTATCATGATTTCCCCGATACACAGTTAGTTCATTTTATTTTATTACTAAAATTATGATTATACAGTTTGAATGTACCAACGGCGTTGGTAAGAAGATCAGGATCGTCTACAGCTATGATGAATGGCAGAGGAACAAATATTGGAACGACCGGCCAAGGCAGTGGTAGATTAACCAATACGAATCGCAATCAATTAGAACCAAGCCCCCAAGAACTTCCTGTCAAGGACACCGATAACACTATTGACATAGCCAGTGCCGAACGTAAGTTATTCATTTATCTTTGTTACGATTCCTTGCCGAAACAGAGTTTTGGATATTGCATCCTGTTAAGCGGACACGTTATTGTTAATTCTAACAGTACAATATTATTGATCGTTATCGATTGCGTTTCATTACATATTCGTGAATTTTTCCTTCATCACTGACATTTGTTAATATGAAATTTCAATTTTACAGTAGTCATGGATAAGAGTTTAGGTAAAATTAATCCGCCTATTGAGAATGCCGTGCTGTGAAAATTATAAACGATACATTGAGTAAATAATAAATTTGTAAGTGATCATGCTATGGTCGAAAATTTGACCCGATTACAATAGTCACTCGTTGAAAATCTTAGAATTAAGATATTCGTTCAGATTGCTGTACATAAATGCTATAATGTCTACCATGCTTTATTCGATTAACCAGATCATTGAATGGAAACAGCAAACTGCATCGACATTTGCAAGATTTTAGTAGTTACAGTAACGACTTTGATTGTTTGTACGATATCACATCCAAATTTTAGTTACAATCACTTGCTATGATTTCACAATACTAGTGGGAAAAATAGGAGAATAGTTTGTGATTTAGTCGATTACACCTTCCTATAAAGCTGCGTTGTGGAAAATTTGAATTACATTACAAACATAGAATTTTTAATGACAATGATGATAGCATGATCTCATACGGATTTCAGACTATAAATTGAGCATGCAACGTGCACATTATCACAGCGTTCGTGTTATGTAGTTTATAGAAATTGTATTATATGTACATACAGATACACCACAGATATTCATGAGTTTCATTTATTTACTATTATCAAGAAATGATGCTATCTTTTTTTCCATGTAACTCGACACAGTTTGTCAATTGCTTCATAGAAACATTTTCGTTTCATTTTTCTATTACATTTTACTAAATAAAAAATGAACTTTTGCAAATTGAAAATATTTTTGCAAGACGGTGATTTTATGTATATTTGTGAACTATTTTTTTACACAGTCTCGACTCAACTGTGCAAGACGGTAGCGGAAGAGTTGACAAGAACAGCGGATAACATGGTACAACTGTACAAACGATTGACGCTGGACAATTCCGGTGATCCTGCGAGTGCTGCTCTGGATCGAGAGACAATGATGCGTGGTCTCGAATCCTCTGTTAATGAGACTATGCATACTCTAAGACTAGTGGCTGCTAGTGGTAGCAATCACAACGATGATGGAGGAACCATGAATGAAGCGACGGCCAAACTTCAAGAACTAGTCGCGGGGCAGGATCAAGGAAAAGTAGTGAACATGATGCAGCAGTACTCCGAGCTTCTCCTAAACCTCATGCAACAAAGAATGGGTGGACCCCAAGCAAATCATACATAATTAAATTAATCCAGAACGGAAATTGAATCACGCTGTTCGAACGAGGGACCTTGTACGTTCTTATGACTGAATCGTTTTGTGTATAGATAGTCGATGAGCATAAAGGACTATTGCTGAAATCTTAAACAATTCTGAAGACTATTCGAAGAATTACAATTTCCAGAATTATCAACCGGTCGAGGCCAAACAACGGATAGTTTTGTATGCTGGTCAGATAATTCGTAGCACATAGTATCATGCTCCACTGTTTCATTGGTATTCATTGTATAATGGACATTTTATGTTAATTTTCATATATTCATCGAAGGCTTCATGAAATGTCGCACAGATAAGAGACAAACAAAAATTGTGGGAATTTAATCTGCAAAGTATTGAAAGAATTGTATCAGATAACGTTTCATCTGACAATAACATATTGTAGTTCGTATAAACACGCTGAACTATAGGTTTATGATGTTTGAATATTTCTTGAAATTCAAAATAGCACATGTTACCGATAAATATCGGCACGATGTTGAAAAATAAGTCACATGCTGTGTCTGAAACGGCATAAGCTACTTATATGCGAAATGTATGGAGTCGCCATATTTTCTGACAATTTATGGAAAATTGTGGAAAATTTAGAAAACGTTGAAATTTGAAATCGTGAAAATTCAAAGAGCTCAGTTATGATACGACGTTGCGTTAAAAGTAAATCGTCCAGTTATTTGTGGTAGCTTCACAAATCATGATATGAGTGGCATGCAACGGATTACGAAATATCTTAATTCATATTTCTATAATAAATCTTTGAAATTGATATTGAAAATACACGAAATAGAAAATGACGGACAAACATAATATTCTCAACAGTAGCGAGAAATTTCGATCAGGTCAACTCAATATTACGAGTTGTTTCGATTTAACAAAATATGTGTATCGACCTTACTATTTCAATTTAAGGCCACAGGCCATTGAATGCCAATTACAAAAGACTCTTAGAATATGCTATAATATCCAGAAAAGTGACTATTTAATTGAACCTTATATGATATCATAACATTAGCAAAGTGCTTCTGATGTATGCCGAGAAGTTTAAATTGAATGTTCGGAATTGTTTCTGCTAAACTAAAACCGAACGCGTAATTCCATTTCGTAGTTGTGTTCGAAAAACAAATAATAAAATTCATTTTTAGTAAATACAACTTGCCAGCAGACTAAAGTGATTGAAACTTACAGAACTAATTACGTATTACGTCAACCATAAATATGCTGATTGTGTGTAAAATCGTTCGTCGATCCCTACGATTATATGATCCGACGGTAATTATTTCATTTACGAACAATTCATTATCGACTCATAAATGACTCGTCATCCATATGCGCTAATAATTTGCACGTATTCTGTCTCAATCATTTCACGATCAGGGAACATTTTTACAATCAACAAGTCTTGTTCGACTACTTTTATCATTAACTTGTATTTATATTACAAGCTTTATGCAAAATCGCATCTATTGCATTTGAACATTTAAAAGAAAAAAAAAACAGCAAACCTTTGCACGCTTTGTTTTCAGTATCAGAGTTCGTTATGATCAAACATTGCCGATTTGACATCGAGTGCAGGTCGCAACTTAAACCTCTTCTGACTGACGGACGATTTTAACACTCGTTGGCGACAGTGTATTTTTATTATGAGAATGGACATATTTTTCCATACAAATCATATACATTTTAGGAGAATAAACTTTCCCAATTTAGCAATTCCATGTAATAATTACTTTCGAACGTTAAATATTATGCTCAATTAACAAGTTACATGCAGGCGATTTTAATTGAAAGGAATTGTATGAATTTTAGTATGGAATTGAAAACATTTGAAAATGTGTATTATTAACAGTTTTAATAGTTCTTGCTGCCGTAGATATATTTCTTCATGCACTATTCCTTCTTTATTTATTGTAAAGTCGCTCGTATAGTGTGACAAATAAAATCGTGCCATTTAGATTTAGATTTGATTTTCATAGAAGGATATTAAAACGTCATTATAACGCGACTGCACGTTTTAACAATGAAGTTTAAAACCAGTTTCTTGCATGAAAAACGTGTCAGTCTATGTTTGACGTCACGTCAAACATCGTATCATTATACTCGAACCATGTTTGGAACGTATGAACCGTCAATCACCGAAAGTGTACAAAAGACTAGCTCCTCTGTCCTATCTCTCCTTTCTAGAAAGCTACTGGATTCACTTCTTTAATCTAGTTCTATAATCTCAAATTTTTAACCGTTATATTGTGAAATTGTCAATAATTTATTTTCTATAACACAACAAATTTTTCCCAATGTCATTATTCGTCTGTGTTTCCTTCATGCTCTTCCAGTTTTATACAATGCATTTTTTTTTAGAAACGGTTGAGATGGTCAATTCCGAAGAATCCGATTCCAGTTTTCTAACATGTTTTAATAATACACATTTGCTTTTGAATATGTGGTATTATGATGTATCGCACGAATAGCGTAAACTAATGTATTATATATTATTGTCTTGAAAATTAACACTGTCGAGCGAACAATATTTGAACACATTAATTATGGAATCTCATTGAGTATTGCGTTAAGCATTAATGAAATTATCATTCCAATATAATGATACCATTAACAGTTGAATCATATTTAAATTACCTCCAACAATATCATTGAACAGCTTCGGAGCATTTTAATGGCTTTGTACATTGTTGTGAATGTTGTATTAAGCTCTAGTATTACATATTCATTTTTTTGTTTTTACTTGTAAATATTTATTTGCTCTTCCTTAGATATGAAAAGAATCAGACGCTCCTTCTCTACTTTGTGTGATCAATTTTTCAAGATCGAATAAGGATCATCCATCGATCAGATTTTCACTTTTTTTCCCTTTTGTAAGCAATCAGGCGATCGACAGAAGATCCATATTCGGTTTGAAAAGTTTGTTGCATGAACTTGATAACAGGATCCCATGTGTAACATTTATCGCGTACGAACGTGTAACTTTTATTAGTGTACCGTTTTGTATATTATGTTAATAATTAATATATAATAGTTACATTATATTCAAACTCTGTCCAATGTATCCAATCCGTGTCTTTTATCTCCCATCCTAGATGTCCCTCGTAATAAAGCAAATGCTGTTGGGATAACAAATTCACCAAAACAAAGAAAATCTATAATTCGAACGACTCGTGGAAAAGGATTAACTTATATACAAAGATCGCGTCAACACAAATCTAAACTGTTCAATAACGAAAGCGAAATTTTAACAAGCATCACTGAAATTCACCGGATGAATTTTTTTTTTAATTTGTCCCACGCCTTCCAATAAATCAGTACTCGTGAATAATTGCAGCTCAACTAACATAAATATCAATTTTCCACAAACCGGGATATAGAGACTTAAAATTTACAGACCATTACGATTGAAAGTTCTAATGGACAACCACTACGTAATGCATACATACATACATTAATAATACTTGATGTCTGAATCTACATTTGTATTTCACAGCACGGCAACTCGTCGGTCTTGTCATTCTAGCGGACGATTGTGCATGTTTGGGTCGGTTTTCAAGGTTCAAATTGGGGTTAGGGTTAAAGCATTCGGCGCCCGGAGTGTTTCAGGTGGTTTCAGGTACTTCACCTGCTGGTTGTTGTTCCGTTGACGTGCGAACATGTCAGCTTTCAAATTATCTATGCTGAAAACGTTGTATTCCATGAGTAATTATGTCAAGTGTACAGATTTGGTGATACGTTCAGTGAGAAATGCATGCGGTAGAGTTTCCCCGATAATTCGAAGGTTAAGTTACTCGCGGACAGTTTGTGCTTTACCACCTCATAGTGTTATGAACGTTTTTGACCGTAATCATAAATTATTACAAAGAGAACGTGCGGCGCGTGCTGATGATGTTGAATTGTATGATTATATCAAAGAAGAGGTTGGTTACAGATTGTCTGACAGGATTTTTGATGTCAAACGAAAATTTAAGAAAGCCCTCGATTTAGGTTGTGGCCGAGGCTATGTTTCAAAGCATGTTTCGTCTGACAGCATCGAAGAATTAATTTTGAGCGACTTGAGTCCAACCTGGTTGGAGCAGGCAGAAACGCCTGAAGGAGTCAAACATCAAAAACAAATTGTCGACGAAGAATCTTTACCGTTTGAAGCTGACAGTTTGGATCTAGTTATAAGCTGCCTCAGTCTTCATTGGGTAAATGATCTTCCGGGTTGCTTTGGTCAAATAATTCGTTGTTTGAAAAATGACGGCATCTTTATGGCTGCTGTTTTTGGTGGTGATACGCTATACGAATTGAGGTATATTTTTACATTTTTTAAACTTAATCATTAGCATTGAAGATTTTTTATTACGTGTGCTTCGTAACGAAAATTGCAGATCCTCGTTACAACTAGCGGAGCTAGAAAGAGACGGCGGTATATCGCCGCATATTTCGCCGTTCACCGAGATCAGAGATATTGGCAGTTTGTTAAATAGGGCAGGATTTACCATGTTAACTGTTGATACCGATGAAATAGTTGTCGGATATCCCAGTATGTTTGAGCTGATGTGGGACTTGAAAGGTATTTATCAGGATGTACAGATTTCACTCCTATTTCCAATTAATCTGCTTGCTCCTTGTTCAGGAATGGGTGAAAACAATGCTGCTAGAAATCGTAAACTGCATCTCAAAAGGGATACAGCCGTAGCTGCAGCAGCGATCTACAATAAATTGTATGGAAAGTTGAGTGAAAAGGATGGGAAAATGTACGTGCCTGCAACTTTCCAGGTGATATATATGGTCGGGTGGAAACCTGATAAATCTCAGCCAAAACCACTGGAACGAGGCACGGGTGAGGTTTCTCTCAAAGATCTACACCGCTTGGATGAGATTATAAAAGAGACAAAAAAAATTAAATTAAGTGACGAAGACAAATAACTGACATGCGTTTTATAGATGGGTTGAATGATTGTATTTATTACAACTGAATATCCTTAGGAATGTAAATATTGTGTACATAAATATAGAATTTAGTATGTTATATAGTTGATTTCATGAACTATCAAATTTTTTGATAATCCGAATTGTTGATCGTTAAGTTTCAACAGATCAACGGTAATTATTACTTGACATGAAAAGTCAGACCGTTGCAACCAAATTAGTAATAACTTCAAGCGAGAACACAATTGCCCCTGTCAATTGGTGCTCTTGTCTTTATATGTAACAACACCTTTCTCAATGAGATCAGGAATTTCAACCGCCAACCATGGTCCCAGCTGGAATTAGATCAGATTCATATTTATTAACGTACGATTGAGAAAGAAAATCATTATCTCATTCGCTCGATATATACCCCTAAGGCCATCGCATGAGCAATTCCAAATTTTGGTACATTCCTAGCCCAAAGAGGTTTAAAGTGATCAGTCAAGCAAATTTTTCCACCTCTATACATTTTTGCTGTCTTTCCATCTAATTCTGGTAGAGCTATTTCTGGTGCAGTTGTTGGGTATGTTACGGGTATCTAGAAATTGGGATACAATGTCAATTTTAAATCTCTGCTCCGAAATACTGATACGCAACATCGATCTCTGATGCTTTCCAACTTGCTGTACACGACAGCGAGACTAATACAGAATATCTAGCAAATCTTACATCAAATTCGACGTCGAATTCATACTTCAAAAGATTGTGCATGTACCAGCATTTCCCAAACCATCTAGTTCCTTCTTTATTAGATTCCAATCGAAACCAATCATTGTCCGATCCCTTATTGTTTTGAACATACTGTAAAGTAAGGTAGCAATATTGATTATAATCGTTTCAACTAGTAGAGGATGACAAACATGCGTGAAGCTCACAGCTGACATGTGTCAAACATATGGTTGATAATCTGAATTAAATCCCATCTCTTACCTTGATAAGTGCTTGATATTCTTCTTTTAACCTTTGCACCCATAAATCTTTGTCTCGAGGTCCTGCTTTTGTACTCAACAACGGAATACTACTCAAAGTTTTTCTCGTGGATTCGTCAACCATAATTGAATCGTTATCTCAGAAAGTTGTGGATTCCAGTGTTACATCTGCACCATTCTAGGTTAGGTTGGGCTACTAACCTATATTTATATCTACCATTATGGACTATGAACCTGAAAGTTCAGCCATTGGTCGACGATGCGGCTGTGTGGTAAGAACGGTAATCATTATACCGACTACTGTCACCGTCGAGCGAACGTTATCGCATCGTTCGACCGGATCCGATTATCTACTCCGGTACCGATTACCAAAACGAGTGAATTATCTTAATTTTCATGAAACTCTTTTTACTCTGCAGCATTAACAATAACAGAGATAATTAGCTGCTTTACGTATGTTTTTGAGGAAAATGTCGCAACGCAATATCGCGTGTAACTTTCATTTCGAATCTCTGGCAAATTGGCGTCGTGATAAGCTGCAATTGGGCAAGTATCGCCAAAAGCAACTAAAAGTCCGAGAGTGGTAATAAACCAAAAAAAAAGGAGCGATATCCTAATTTGATTGGGAATTGCGTATTAGTAGCATATACATGGGTAGTATCAGATACTATCATTCGTTATCGTGATCGCAGAGGGAAAAAGTCAGACACGTTGATGATGTCAACCACCGATTCTGTGAATATCTCATGCGGATATACATATATGTACCTACATGAGTAATGTCAACTATCGGCCGTGTAACCGCACGACATATCGTGACTAAACGGTGTGCGTGCGTCTCATCATGTGCCATTTTAGTATGTATTTCATTCGCATGCTCATGTGCCGCGCAGATACTCTGCCCTGCTCTGTACCGCTAGGCTACGTCCATCCGTTGCACGGTGACTTGTCACCGGAAGATTGCAAAAAAAATGAAACTAACCGATGACATTTGTCAACTGTCCTTGACACTCGCACAATTTTCTATAAAGGTCATCTGTATTAATTGTATTGCAGATAACGAATAAAAGCTGATTAAACGTTTAATCTACCTTTTATCTACAGTCACGAAAGCCGGCGCGGAGTGTGAGGCGTGTACGTACTACGAATTCGACCGAATGTAGTTCGCCACCAGCCGCCGAGTTGGGCCTATGGCAAAGCTTCCACGACCGTTTCGAAGAGCAACTTGATGTATAATTAGTAGTGTTAAATGTCGTTAACTATTTAAGAGATAAGCTCCACGTCTAGAGTGAAACAAAATGGGACAACGAGTATCGAGGACAGATTTCGAGTGGGTTTACACGGAAGAGCCGCACGCGAGTAGACGAAAAATTATTTTGGGTTAGTTTTTCACGCAGTACTATTAATCGTTTTAGAATCGCGTGATTTTTTTCTGTCAGCACTGCGTTCATCGGCCCCGCGAGTTGACGTAATATCGTGCCTCTCCACTATAGAAAAAACTTATATTACCGTTTAAAAGTCACATGATCCATTGCTTCCATTCATTCTCATTCACGTTATTTATTCGTACTTATCGCAAGTTTCTTTTTCCACGTATGTACCTCGCCCCAATCGTCGTAATATTACATCGTACGAATACCAATTACACTTGACCCTTGCTCGAAAGCTAATTTTCACTCGCACTATAATTTACGTTAATGTCGAAGTATTGTTAATTTGGTATGATCAGGTTTTCGTTGCAAAATAAATCTTATCAACTAAAATTCCAGCTGTTTTCCAAAATAAAAAAATAAATCTTTTATAGAAAATAAATACCCTAATTGGATTTTATAATAAAACGTGTATGGAATGGTTTAATCATGAAAATATATATTTCTTTTGTCGTAGAGAAATATCCACAAATCAAAAAATTATTTGGGTACGATCCCAATTTCAAATGGGTCGTAACGGGAATGGTTCTAGTCCAATTTGCATCAATGTTCTTCGTAAAAGATTTAAGTTACCCGATGCTTTTCCTGGTGGCATATTGCTTTGGAGGAGTGATCAATCATTCGTTGATGCTAGGTAAGTCAAAATATTTGGTAGATATCATTTACCGCATAACTATACTCATATTAGGGATTTTTCAGTATTTATTTCGTCATTTTGTATCGAGAATCAGATAAGGAAAATATAACTGGTATAAGACTAGGTCTAGAAAGTATCGGTCATTGAATTGAGAAAAAATAACATTACATATCGGTTATATCGTATGAGTTTTATCCATTACATAAGTACCTGTCAATTAGTAGTATGTGACTAAATGCACGAGTTCTCATTATCAGTTATAAATATTTCATAGAATTTTTATTCACGTAATCACGTTTCGGCAAAATTGAATAGAATGATTGTATATATAGATATAGTTATTAATCGACTCCACAGAATGAATAGTTTGATAATTGTCTCGAATGGTTATCCATAAGTATTATAAGTACTCTTAAATTTTATCATAAATATGTCGTAAAGAATGAAAAATGAGATTCTTATCAGCAAGTTAACCACAAGTCGTATTATACAGGGTGTTCCATCTTAATCATTCTAGCAGATTATCGTGAGACCATTGCCAGGTAGAGGAAAAAAGTTCAAGCAAAAGTCGTAGGATTTCGCGGGGGGAACAATATCTCGCAGTTTTAATGACGGCATTAAGTTCCACAAACCTGGAAAACTAAAGTTAACTGGCAATTCAGCGATAATTGCTCGGGAAGATTAAGATAGAACACCCTGTATTTATTATTTTCGCTACTATCGAGTTGCAGTATTATAGCAATGCATGAGTAGTATTGCTAGTAAATAGTTCGATAGTTTATATTTGTATTGGTGAATAGATGTTTAATTTTCAAGTTTAATGCTTTTATGAATATTGTTGAATTATTGACTTGTTTTCTTTCAGCTATACATGAAATATCGCATAATCTAGCATTCGGTCATGCTAGACCAATGGCTAATAAATTATTCGGATTTTTTGCCAATTTACCCATTGGAGTTCCAGTGTCTATTAGTTTTAAGAAATATCACCTGGAACATCATAGAGTGAGTGCTCGCATCTTATTTAACCTTACATTACATAATTTATCCGTATTTTTCTCATTTCAATTAATTCAAATTGTTATTTACTCACTTATAGTACCAAGGTGACGAAAGACTGGACACAGACTTGCCAACGCTCCTTGAAGCAAAGTTGTTTTGTACAAGTTTTGGCAAATTTTGTTGGATATGCCTTCAACCATTTTTTTATGCTTTCCGACCATTGATCGTCTATCCCAAAGCACCAACGACGCTAGAATACATCAATTTGGCGATTCAGCTAGTTTTTGACGCCATTGTTTGGTACTTTTTTGGTAAGCTACGAATCTGATTGGACATATACACATTTATTATGCAATACGTGTATTCAACATTTGATCATGAATATACAACTTTTGCGGATGTCATTTGATATCATTATTTTTAATAACTTATTATTGTGATTTATGCTTGCGTCATCTGGTGTCATTAATAGAAGAAGTAGATGTCATTCTTGATAAACTATGTTTTTCTCTATCAGGTGGTAAAGTACTGGTGTATTTCATCTTCGGTTCCGTTATGGCAATGGGGATACATCCAGTTGCTGGTCACTTCATTTCTGAACATTATATGTACAAGAAGGGATTCGAAACTTATAGCTATTACGGGCCGTTAAACTTTATCACGTTTAATGTTGGATATCACAACGAACATCACGATTTCCCAGCTGTTCCTGGTTCCAAATTACCAGAGGTGAATAATTTTAATTCAGCTCATGCTATATTATGAGAAATCATGTTCAGAGATTTTCTTGTATCACGTAGTAGAGCATTTTTTTCATACCATTTATTATATAAATCGATCTTTGAATTTTTGTTATCATATGGCGGTTTATTCATTTCTGTACAGGTAAAACGCATCGCAGGCGAGTTTTACGACGATCTTCCGCAGCATCACTCCTGGGTCTCAGTTCTGTGGGACTTCGTTATGGATCCTGAAATAGGACCTTACGCACGCATGAAGAGAAAACATCGAGGATTAAAATCTTGAACCAGCAAATTAATTTATTGAATAATTTTTCCGAATTGCAATCAAAATCTTACTATATATTTCTACGTTACATTTTTGCTGCAAACATCGCAAGAACGTTACGGCACGTTAGGTACAATAGCTGAAGTTTAGAATTGTTTAATTTATTATTTCAAGCAATCTGTGAAGCCTGACCAATAGAGAATATGTATGAATTCATGATTTTCATAATTCAAAATGAAAATGAACGTATTAACTCGCATGGTTTCTATACTCAAAATAATGCAGTATAGAAAAGTTTTGTAGTCAAATATATACAATTTTTAATAATGCCAGCTTTAGCGAGACGAGATGAAGATTACGCGGAATCCTGAGCCACTAAGCACGGCTTAGGAGATATCGTTTCACTAACAATATAACAAATTGAAACGGTCGTATCTTGTGTATTTTAAATAAAAATTACAACTTTTAATTTATAAGGAATCATTTGAGACTTTCAAACTCTTGATTTCTTGAAAAATTTTAATGTTATTCTTCCAATGTGGGTTTATACTCTACTTAACTTTTGTGTAGTCAATTTGTATTCTATTACGGTAAACAATTTTTTTTAAATATAATATAAAAACAGACGTCGAAATGTGTTGATCAGCAGAAATCAACTTACTAAAATGCGTATATAACGAACTATTATGGAACTTAGATTTTATGATCGATAAGTGGTTCATTTGTATTCGTCGGCTGCTCAATTATTTCAATGTCATTCCCTATTAGAATGCTGCATTGGATATTCGGTGCGATTCGTAGATATTATTAGCAAAACTTATTTGCAAATAAATGTGCGAAACGTATAGATAGATGAAAGTATAGTTTATTTTTATATATGTACGTATGAAGATCATTCCAATCGTGAAGATGTCGACAATGGAATCCAATATTATTTACATCACAGACTATACCATATTTCTTATGCATCTATATTTGGCTGTGTGAGTTTAATAACGCGAATAAAGTTAATCATGTGAAATCTGAAATCTGTTTGCAATCTCTGGAACTATACAACAAACGAAGTCTCGTTTCTCCACATTAAAGGCCTTTTTGTATCGATAGTTGCATAATGCTGGTGCTATGGTATCTGTATTAGTGGGATATACGATATTTATATTCTAAAAAATGACTACTCGTTATGCATGCCATATTTTTTTTTATAATGACAGTTTAACAAGAAAACTCAGTTGGTATATAATTTCAAAAGTCATATCTTGCTATTGAATCGTGCAATAAAAAACGGATTCAGTAATTCTGCCATTTCTTCATTTTCAATCATAGTCACCACTAGCGAGCAAAAATAGTAATCAATCATAATACGGAATAATGTCGAATACTAAGTGAATACGTATCAAACGTTCAATTCACGCAGATCCAATCGTATTTTTTGCTTCACGACGGAAGCGCCAGCTCGCGGCAGTGGCAGAACTGAGAATTAATAAAAAATAAAACGGCTGTTATGATTTTTCCAGAACAAACGACGTTGAATTCCCTTGCTAGTTGTTTACTTCTCGTAATATTCGTGCATTCGATTAGTTGAGTTTCACCTGAGATATCTAAGAAGGAAAACAAAATAATGGCTAGCGGAGATGGCCCTCTCCCGAGTGAAGAACCGGCAGTAAGTAGTTGAAAAAATATGTTTCCATTGCTGTACCGAATATAACCTAAAATTACAAAACAAATTTCGATAAATGACACTTTCAAATTTTTGCACAAATGCAGGCACCAAAAATTAAATACGACTGGTATCAGACCGAGACGCATGTTGTTGTCACAATTCTGGCCAAACAGTCTGAAAATGTTAAGGTGGAATACGGAGAAAGGCTGGTGAGTAACAAGTTTCGGCAACATTTAAATATAGTCAGCTATGTTGCAAGTCTATTTATATCAATCGCTACTGAGTATGACATACAAAAAATATGATAATATTTGGTACGTTATTCATAGATTTTCTCGATTTTATAGTTGAGCGTATCTGCAAAGCTTCCATCTGGGAACGAATATAGCTTGGAATTAGATTTGGCGCATCACATAGTCCCCGAACAATGCTCGTTTAAAGTTGTGCCCTCGAAAATAGAAATTAAGCTCAAAAAAAGGGATGGACTTAGATGGACTGTACTCGAAGGAAGTCCCGAGGTTCAAGATCCTGTACAACCAATACCGCAAGGTTTGTTTTTTCGTGGCGGTTTGATACGATAGTAGAGTACGGCTGATGTTTTACTTCATGACGTTGCGATTCACTTAACCTTTGGAAAATGTAGAATTTAAGATTATAATCATTCCCCAATGTTTTCCCTTTCCATCGGGAAATAAGATTTAGTAATTTCTCTTCTCTATGCAATACTCGTAACAGCATTTCTACAAACCACCAATCAGCCTCCAAAATATCCAAGTTCGAGTAAAAAAGTGAAAGATTGGGACAAAGTAGAAAAAGAAATAGAAAAACAAGAGGCAGAGGAAAAGCCAGAGGGTGAAGCTGCATTGAATTCTCTTTTTCAAAAAATCTATGGGGATGGCTCCGACGAAGTTAGGCGAGCTATGAACAAATCTTTTGTAAGTATAAGAGTTTCGTGGAATCCAAATCGTGGTTAATATGAAAGAAATTAGTCTTACATGTTTTATACATTTTTAAAATAAAACAGCAAGAATCCGGCGGTACGGTCCTGAGTACGAACTGGGATGAAGTGGGCAAGGGAAAGGTAGAAAAAAAACCTCCTGATGGCATGGAATGGAAAAAGTGGGAATAAAAACCAACGCCAAAACAAAGAACTAAGACTACTGACAACTGATTATAATTGATAAATCCGAAGTGTTAACATAATTACATTCATTATTTGCGAGATTCATAGAAACATGTTTAAAAATAAAAAAAAGTCATTATTCAAAGCAAGTTAGCTTAAAATTTTTTAAAATGAGCGAATTTGAATGTGATTTATTGAGTTGAGTGCATCTATTGAGACAAATTTTTGTTGAAAGTATCCATGGCTCAGAATACGTTTCGCTTGAAATAAAAATTTCGTAAAATTGCGGTGAGATGATGTATCACGATAAACCTAGACTAAGGGGCAATAGTTACTATTTAAAAAACCGACAACGTATATTAATTGCAGATTATTAAACATCGCTACTGCGTGAAACGAACATTACTGAAAAATCACAAGCTGCTTGCCTGTGTTCTATACGATCTGCAATTAAGTTGCAAACTATGTCTCTTTGCATTAACTCTGTACATAATACCACGGAACGTATTAGAGTATATTCTGTTAAGATTTTTTTTATCAATGCAAAGCTCTGCCTGTATTATTCGCCAACTGTTACACGATTCGTACACATAAATTGAGTTTTGGATACCTGAAGAGTCAGTATATTGGTTTTGTATAATTTTTTCACTGCGTATATCTTACATGTTCATATTGATTCTCGTTAAAAAAAACAAAACTAAAAACAATAATGCTGGAACTACACCCCATGTAAATAATACGACTAATAGTAATATTGCATTACATTGAAGAAATATCTTTGATCCTTTTTCAACATCTTGAAACATCTGAAATTTGTAGTCTGGCAAAGATGTAATTATGAAAATCATATTGTGGATCAATTTGTACACGATGTTATCTTTCGCAACTCTCGTATTTAAGCCAATGAAAATGTGCTTGTTCAAAATCCAGGGATATGCATTGTGATTATCATGAAAATGCTTTAGCAACACACGTCTGGTCTACATAGAGAGTCCAACATGGACAGTGAAGTGTATGCAAAAATAGTAATAATAATAATAATAAAAATAATAAACGTAACCGCGAATAATTGCTCCACGTTTTCAAACCACTGCAAAGAACGCTATTCAATTGAGCTTTAATGAATACATTAAGCGAAATAATAATAGCTTACAATCAATACGCTATTCCTCCTATACTTCCAGTTGAAACATTTTCCAATGCACTCTCATTTTTTTTATCAAATTCCCTCAGCCCAGTAGGTAGAGGTGTAGAATACACCTGTATTATGACCCTGTTTGTTGTAAGAGGCAACTAAAAAGGGTTGAATATGACGGCCACAACCCACCCCAAGTCAAGTTGCAAAATCAAGCGGCTGCTTATGCAACTTGGCTGGTATATCCAATGAACAGAGTGAAACGAAAAAAATAATGGGAAGAACAAAAACGAAAATAAATGAAGAAAGGAACTTAATAGGGAACAGGGAAACTTATGACAGGGAATAAGCCCACATTTCTCTGATTGGGAAAACATTTCATTTGGGCACGTTTTTTTATTCAACAAAATCATCTTGTCAACAAAATTTACAGCTCGCTACACCTTATAATGCACTTTCACTCACCATATAAATAAGTGCAGCTGGATACCAATAATAATTACAGATTAAATGCATGTAAAATTATCTGATAACTGATATTAAACGTGAAAACAGTGCGTATCTATGTCTTTTATCAACGACATACTCGATTTTAATTTGATAATGACTATATTAAGATCGGCTAAATTGTTGAATGAGAACTATCAAAGCGACGGCACCTGCAACCATAATACCCAACGTCTTTGGCCATTCTTTTTCAGTATTAGGCAATATCACAGGGTTATTTTGCAAGTTATTTTCATTCGATTTCAAAGAAATTACGCCCAATTCAGTTTTCAGGGATTGGAAGCATTTCATAAACGTTGAATTGTTGTTTTCTTGTGCTTCGGCAATAACGCGTCGCACGTCTGCTATTCGACGATTGTTATAAATCATAGAACCGCCCAGTGATAATATAGCTAAGAAAGCTGACGCAAGAATTGACAAGTACTTGTATTTTTGGGCATTCATTGCCTGCGCGTCATGATATTCTTTGATAGCCGTTGCTAATTTTGTAAAATTATCCCTCTCTGTGTTTTCTAACAAATTCAATTGCCCGTTGATTCTGATTTGCTCCTGCAGGCCTTTGTTTTCCATTATAGTTAGCTGTACATATTTCGGATCATCTCTCCTCGTTTGAATCAATTCCCCATAGATTTCCTTCAATTTGTCGTTTACGAGATGAGATTGATTCATGAGAGTTCTTCGTTCATCCTGACATTTGAACAATTCATTCTGGACTAGGATCATGTGTTGCTTGGAAACTTCGACTGTATCCAAACCAGTCAATTGTTGATACCACTGCCACCAATCCACGAGACGTTTCGGTAACGGACTAATAGCTGGTAATGCTTGGTTCGACTTCATATCCTGAATTATCGTAGCCCCATTAACTTGCTGAAACAAAAGAAAAATCAGAAGAGCTCGCTGATAACTGTGGACATGTGATTTTTTTCAGATAGACATTTTTTGTTTCCATACATCAATAAAGGTCTGGCAAACAAATGAAAACATCGCTACCTGCATTACATGGGATGCAATTTGTTTATTAATTTAAACTATACCTGAACAATAGTGTTATATTTTTCGGTAGCAAAACTTTGAACATTCGACAGTTTCGATTGCGCCCTTTCCGTAGCATTTCCAATGGCAGAACTCGCGTTGTTGAATATTGGTGATTTGTTGATTTGCTTTACAATGGCATCAACCAAACGACGCGAATTGCTCATGACGATGCTATCAATTCTCGCTATAAATGTCGTCTAAGATTTCGAAAAACACCGAGTTATGGCACGGAACAGGTGTTTATCGTCTCAATAACTTTTCATTATTCGGTCACCGAGTTCTCATTCATGCATCATCGTAACTTGTCAGGTATCATTTAGGTTATGTAAAATTCTCGTCTAGTACAGCTGACGTAATAACATAATCGTGAGCGTACAGCGCGTACAGCTGACTAGAATCAGCAGCATTTTTCTTGCAAATTTGTGGCAAATGAAAATCGATACTTGTAACAAAAACAAATGAAAACCGAGAGTAATACTAGGCGAGAGTTATACAGGTGATACTTATTCGACATTGCGAATTTATTTCACTCGCATCACTGTTAAACGAAACATTTGGCTAGTAATACTATTATGCATTGTTGATAGTGAATTAAGTTGTCACGTATCAATTAATCAAGAAATGAAAATACGCGACTTCAAAATCGATCTGCTCAATGTATATACACTTAATTTTCATTTTTCGTATTTTATTCGCGCGACTGGAAAGACTGTGTTTTGATCGAGGTTAGGAAATGTTCCATTTTTTGTTATTTCAGATCAGATTTTGAAAACCGAGATCGTGGTCAATATTGAAACCTATTTCGACTCTTTCAGCAAGATTTGGCGAATCGTTGATATTCGACACTTATACAAGTTGGGAACTTTCATCGGATATCGGATAACGGCTGCTCGCATGGAAGTGACACAGATGTATCACTGTATATTTCGGTGCGTTGAGGTTTCGGACAGATCTGGATAGATGTAAGTACTGTCTTGAGTTACATTCTGTGTTCACATTATTCGCGCTGAAATTTGCATTCCTTTGAGCACCTGGTTTCGTATGCATGGTTATCGGATAGATTGTGAAATTCGTACCTTACGAGTATTTTTGTTTTTACTTCTAGTCAAAATCTGCCAGGGCGCAGTACTACCTGTAACCATGAGCCGAAGTCTGAGAGACAGAAAAGTTGTGTCAATGACAGTTGATTTGTCAGATTCGGATGATGATTCAGCGATTCAAGTCATCGAAGACTCGGGGAGCGACGTTGAATATCTACCAGAAGAAACCTCGAACTCGAAATCGAAATCGACGTCAAAAGAAGAACTAACCAAAAGAAAGACACCAACATCTAAGGCATCGAAGGAACAAATCAAGGAAAACTCCGCCTCGCAGAACAACGAAGACATTATTATCGAAGATGATATTGCCGTATCGAAAGGCAAAAAACGGAAAGTTAGCAGTAAAACATCACCGCCAAAAAAACTTAAAACTGGGCCATCCTCGACAAACACGAATTCGAAACCCAAGAAAGCTGATAACAGCAATTCTAAAATCCAAGCAGCTGCTCGCTCCACGAATGAGAATACACTGAACTCTGTACTACCTCATAACTTACAAGTGCAAAGCGAATGGTCAGAAGTTGACTATTTAGTAGAGGTTAACAATATAAATAGTGCGATTGCAAGGAATATAATATCTCTTTTTAAAGAAGATAATACTATTCCATTTATAGCACGGTATAGAAGAGAACAAACTGGCGGCATGGATCCCGATCAACTGCGAATCGTTAAAAACAGCTATGACAATGTGAAGCTGATAAAAGCAAAGGCTTTGCAAATTGTAAAATCTATTGACAAAGCTGGGAAATGGACTCCAGAAGTTCATGCAGCTATAAAAGCAGCCAAATCAATGAACGAATTAGAGCACATTTACGAACCTTACAAGCCAGGATCCCAACGTTCGTACGCCGAACGAGCTAAAGCATTGGGCTTGGCCCACGTGAGTATCGCTATCCTGCAAGGACAATCGATACCCTATTTAACCTCGTTCATCCACGAGGCAACGGAAGGTTTGAGGAACGAAGAGCAAATTAGATTGGGCATTGTTCACATAATCGCCGATGTTTTGAGCAAAGACAAAACGACGTTTGAGAAGATTAGAGCGTTGCGAAAGGAATCCTACGCGACCATTGAAACGACTCTGTCCAAAAGTGCTGTTTCAAAAGCGAAGAAAGATCCACAAATCGCTGCGGAGCAGAAAAAATATCAAAATTACTTTACTTTCAAAACCACAGAAAAATCTATTAAAGATTATCAAATTTTAGCCATTAATCGAGGGGAGTCGCAAAAAATTCTCACCGTCAAGTTTAATTTGAGCGATTGGTTTCAAAATAGATTAAGGGACCATTGCTTGTCTAAATACGGTCAAGCTCGCGTAGCATCGCAATTTCATCATCATGTAATGAAAGACAGTTTTGACGATGCTTACAACAGACTCATCAAGCCCTTTATAGTCCGTCAAATACGACACGACTTAAATGAAAAAGCAGCACTTGCTTCTATAGAAGTTTTTGCAAATAATTTGAAGAAACTACTCCTCAGTCCACCTTACCGAGGAAAACCGATTCTTGGTATCGATCCAGGATTTAAACATGGCTGCAAATTAGCTGTGATATCTCCACATGGAAACTTATTGGAAACAGCAGTGATATATCCTCATATGCATTCAGCAGCAAAAAATCGGCAAGAAAGTATAGATATTCTCGTTGGTCTCGTGAAAGAGTATTCCTGCCGAAGCATAGCGCTTGGTAACGCCACAGCTTGCAGGGAAACGGAAATATTTTTAACCGATGTTATCAAGTCTGGTGCCTTCAGACCACTCAATGTTTCCTACACTATAGTCAACGAAGCGGGTGCTTCAATTTACAGCTGTAGCACGGAAGCGAAATCTGAATTTCCAACTTTAGATCCAAATCTTATATCTGCTGTGTCCATAGCGAGACGGCTCCAGGATCCCTTAGCAGAGTTGGTCAAGGTTGAACCGAAGCATCTCGGCGTAGGAATGTATCAACACGATCTTCCAGAAAAACAATTGCAAGAAACGTTGGGCGAGGTTTGTCATTTTCGTATAAATGTTTGCAACGTATGTCCTAGACTTTGTCCTAATGGCCTGGATTGTTTAATTGCAGATTATAACGGAAACCGTCAGCTTTGTAGGCGTCGACGTGAATACCGCGTCGCAGTGTCTGTTGAGGAGAGTTGCTGGTTTGAACGCAACTCGAGCGACAGGTATAATCGCGTGGAGAACTAATATAGGTCCGTTTCACAACAGACAAGATCTGTTGAAAGTGAAGGGTATTGGAAAAAAATATTTCGAACAATGTGCTGGTTTCATTCGAATATTACCAGAAACCGCTGGAATTACCGGTCAAAGTTTGATGGCCGCCAACTCGTTGGATTACCTTGATCAAACGTGGATTCATCCCGAATCATATAAAGTGGCTAGACAATTTGTGAAAGCATGTGGGTGTGATTTAAGGCAGCTCGGCACAGACAATTTCATTGCCAAGGTAACCGACTATGCCAGCATTGGACTCGAGGAATTAGCCAAGAAATTTGCCACGAATACGACTTCCATGGAAGTCATCGTAAAAGGACTTTGCATGAAAACAACCGAAGACATCAGAGCAAAAGGAGACGCTCCATTGTTTCGTACTAATCTTCGTTCCATCGATGATCTTTCCGAGAAAATGCAATTGAGTGGTCAGATAAGGAACGTGACAAATTTCGGTGCATTCGTTGACGTAGGCATCGGCAAAGACGTTTTAATACCCACTAGATTCATGCAAGGTAGAACTTTGAGTCTCGGTGAAAAAGTGGTAGTTGTGGTGCACTCTATCGAGAAAGACCGGGGTAGGGTTGTCGTAATGCTCTAATATCATGGACACATTTTTTAAATACGCCATAAAAAATGGCGAAGAGAGATTTATAATTCAATTGAAAGAAATTGGTAAGGTAAACTTTCAAACGAGTTTTTTATGTTACGATGTCAGGTTATTTATCCAAAGCTGAAGAGTCCTAGCGAAAACGCGCAAAGTATTTTGGTCAATACTTTCCTTAAGTAATATATAAAATATTACTCCAATCTTAACGTCGTTGCTGTACAGAAGTTCAAATTATCGATTTCTGAAACTTTAAGTTAATGACATTGTTTGCGATGGAAAAAAGCGTGCGGCCTAATAAATTAACTTTTTTTTCTCTATCAGATTAAAATGAATGAACAACATCGAAACTACGAATTTCATTTCACTCTTATCGGATGATAACAGGAAAATAATTATATTTGTTTTTTAATTTTTGTATATGATGCGAAGATGCTTGATATATTGTCGAAATGATTCGAATAAACCTGTTAGAGTAATTACATATTTTGTTGCTACTGGAAATCATATCTGCAACTCATTACCCATTACATGCTAAATATGCGCGTATCGGTCTAGTCTACTAAAAGCATGTTGGGTAAAAGGCAACGCGAATGTGACAAGACGAGTATATTTTTTGCTCTCGTCCTATGAGCATTAGAACTTGCAGCATAATATTTTTAATGTATCCAATATCAGAAATAAGTGGAAACAATAACATAACTATTCTCAGAATATCACGTATGTCGTTACAACGCGAGAGAAAGAGAAGAATAATCAAGTAACAAACGCGAATCGTTGGAGATATCGCATATCTCATTTATTTAATGCGCAGCCGAGAATAATTAGTCATTCCATCGGACAATTCGTTCGTACACGAGAATATGATAACATATGTTCGCGTCCGATGTTGTCGAGGAGTTAAAATGATTGATGAATAATTCCCGATGCTCCTTCTCTCTCGTACATATTCGTACATTCTTTCGTACCTATGCAGTATCTGCGGACAAGTCTTCATTAAATTGTCTCATAAAGATAAATTTATGAGCAGTTTCATTCGTCGGTAGACATTTCGTCTGCGCGTTCGTTCTTTCATCTCTGCTTGTACTTGAATATAAAGTCGTATGCCTACTCGGAGAGTACAACACCACTTTTTATCGATGACGATTGTTGGCGGTGTCATTGACATTGCGTCAACCGCAGTCGTTTACGATCGTGTTTTGTTTTTCTCCATTCCTTCGTCTCCCCATCCGAAAACTCGTGGTTTCAGGTTACCGCATTCGTGGAAACCATAGCCGATCATTGATTTCCCGAAGCTCAGGCACACATTCGTAGCACCGCCTCTCCTGCTACGGGATTCTATCAACTGTCGTCGCATCAATCACGCCGCGTAATGATTGTCACGCGGCAGTACCATCAATTCGGTATTCGATTTGTGGCCCGTGCGGGATATCGCGCCGGGTTCGACGTGTCGAGATAGGTTTACGAAGCCAGGGTAAAAATCGCTTTGCCTCGAGGTATCCCAGCGAGGTTTCGCTTCTGAATGGGATGCAAGGCTGCGGGACGCGGGGGAAATGAGTCATAACCTGGAAGATCGATAGGATTCATTCACCCTGGGAAATAATTTACGTAGAGTGGCGTCGCGCGGTGCTGCGTGTCACTGTCTGTCGCAGGCCTGGCTAGCAAGGGCGTAGCATTACCATTATACATCTCTTTCGATTACCGATTAACATCTCTTCCTTCCTGGTAGAAGAAACACGTGAGAAATTTACATACGCGTTGGGGTTGTTAAAAAAGCGACAATTTCTTTTTTCAAAATAATTTCCAGGGATGTGAGAAGAGCTGCCCGTTCAATGCGGAGCTATTAATATTAATATTTAGAGGTCCAATATTTCTATAGGAAATTGAACCCCCTACAAATGGTGTCTCTTATCATTTTTTGGTAGGTAAACTGACTCCTTCCAAAGTTATTCAAGGTCGAAGTTCAATTTACAGTAAAGTTAACTATTTTCTTTTGGTTTCTGGGAAAATGTTTAAGCTTATTACTAAATATCATCAAATTTGTCCTAAAAATTCTATAATTTGTGATTTTCGAGTAGGAACGAAGTCAGTGAACAATTTTTAGTTCGCGAAGTTTAACACTTTCACGTGTAACGTGTACTGTAACATTAAAAGCTCCACTTTAAACAGGCATCTTTTTAACAGAGAGAATTTCGGAAAATAAAAAATAATAGTTTTTTTTAACCACCCTGATATACGTGTAATATACGTCTCAATAATTCGAAGCAATTATCCACGAGCTGCGATTTATCTATTTATTTATTTATCGCAATGTATCTATTTATGTAAAGACGCCGGGGAATCGAACGAATTTTCATACGAGAGCCGTATCGCCGTTTCTGCGATAATAATGAAATTCCGATGGGTGGCGTCGAGACGTCGCGACGTTCCACCCTATCCAAGCTACGCTGCGTAAACAAAACTTCGCAGATATGTATATCCGCAGATCGTAGGTATAGAGCAGCGGGTGTCTATATCTAACATCTAACGTAAGCCTCGCATGGCACCGATTCAAGCGGCGGTCGTTGAATAATTTCGCTAAATCTAACCCCGTGCAAAGAGTAACGGTCGGTGGTCGCGTTAAATGATTAAACGAAACGGTGTTTTCCCTCCGTTCGAAATATCATGCGAGTATATTTTTTTTCAAACGATGATAAATTATCTGGAATTTCTTAATTCTCGCGAAAAAAAGGAACAAATTATTCGCACGCGCGACCCGCGAGCGTATGGCAGTCACGAAAGCGCGAGTATCATCGAGACTAACAAAAAAAAACGAGTCCAGGCACGCGTAGCGTCGATGTGTGTGGCGAAAGAAAGGTCGTTCGTGTTCATTAGAGAGTGTCACGGCGTGCTTTGCGATCGCGTGAGAGATATCGTAGGAAAATTTCACTCGATCTCCACGTTTCGTTTTTGTTCCTTTTCTCTTTTATTTATTTGTTTTTTCGGAAACAGTTCCGGTGCGTGTAACAATACGATTAAATATTAATTGACCTGTATATCCTCCTTTGGCCTGTGATCGTGAATAGTCGAGGAAATAAATGAACGTATTTATTTCCCACTCGCAAACACGAGGATTAAAAGTCTCTCAATTACGCGGCTCGAGACGAACAGCGCGAAGTTTTTATCGATCATAGACGTGACGAGAAGTGGGAACAGCTGCGTCGAGCGAACAAAACGGAGCCTGGATAATCGTCATCGTTGTAGGACGCGAGGACGATCGCAAAGCTTTTTGAAGCCTTCGAATGCGAATCGTAATTCCCATCGATTCGTTGGTAAAGGTACTTCGCTTCCAACTCGACGCAACCGTCAGCTTTGATCATTGCATGCGAATAATGAAAAATGATCGCTGGGTATATTTGACGTTCGGAAAAAGATTCGCTACCTTCTCATTCGCCTTTCACCGTTTACCGGCGAAGAGAATAACGTCGCCAGTTTCCGCGACGCTTGCGGAGAAGAAGAGATTCGCTCGCAGACAGGCGAGACTACCTCGCATTTTTTGCTCCCGTTCATCCGGCGCGCAGAGTAAGTCTGATTTTAATTAAAGGGTAATTAAAACCGTCCGTAGGTCAACGCCGCGACGCGCGTCGTCGGTGACGAGTCGAACGTCGGGTAAGCTAACAAGGAAAGCGCTAGTTAACTTATTTATACAATTATCATATAATTCGAACGTGCGACCGAAATTTTGACGACCCTTCGAACCCTCCGTTCCAGAACGCTTCAATCGAGTCACGCGAATAGCAATCAATCGGTAGCTGCCAGCTCTTCGAATTCGTTGTCAATTCTACGAAATTCCCGTCGATCTCGGTGTGAAAAAAAACGAGCAACCGAAACTCGTTGATCCGATAGAAGTTTGAAATTAAACCCATCCCCGCGACGAGTTCTATTTTACCCCGCCCCATACGTTCCCGCAAGACCAATTTTTGACCTCAATTTAATTCAATCTTTATCAAATTTAATCCCTCCACTTTGCCTCTAATAGACGACCGAGTACGAGCTCGTTCAAGTTTTATTAAATTAAACGAGTGGCCGATACCTACAGGCGTAGGGCGTGACGTGATGGGGTTGATTTCACGTCAACCGGAACAAAGTTGACTAACATCGTAAATAGCCGATAAAAGTTCACAATAGTCTACCTATTCTGCTTAGATAACACTCTCGGGAATTTTCCGATCGACCATCCACAGCAAATCGCTCTTCGTTTGAATACCACGGATGCTGAGGCAATTTTACAATTTACAATACGAGTAATAATTATCGTCGTTGAAGAGCAAGCAAAACCAAAATGAATGAAAAATCTGAAAAATGTAGATTCGTGATTTACTATTTATGCTTCCAAGTGGAATGAGTAACATGTAACAGTGGGTATAACTTTCGAATCTTCGTCTGTATAAATGACTGGAGATTTTATGCCTGACAGAATGATAATACGGGCGGAAACGAAGCCGTTCGATAAGTCTCGTACAGACCACGAATAATATGCTATCGAATTTTCGCCCAGTGCGTTATACTTTCGTCAGATTGTTCCACGGACGGGATTTGAAGGGAATTACTAATATTGGCCTATAATTGTTACGGCAACTCGATGGTTATTGGTTTCGTCTAGACTTCCACAGACTCGACGTTTAATTTCACATTTGTCGTGTTCGCTGTTAGATATATGTATGTACCTGACCGCGATGCGGGCACAATTTCCCGACTTTGTATGCTTTCGTCGTAGTTGCGGATCCGTGGCTAGCGAAGAGCAGAGAAGAGGTATTATGGCTGTTGATTCCTTGATTGGATCATCGGAACGTGAAACGTTGACGTAGAAAATAATGAAGGGGCGTTCATACGGGTCGAGGATCGTTGGTCCGGGCAACGTGGAGACGTGGAAATAAAAGGATATTGTCCGATACGCGAGCAGCGTTCAGCCTTGATCGGTCCCGTTCCCGACGTTTCATCCCGACGATATCGATTCGGCTTCGAATATACTCGAGAGAAACGTACCATCTTTCTTTAGTGTGAACGAAACCTTAATTTTTCTCGCTTCACCTCT
The DNA here is from genome assembly GCA_963969455.1 of Arge pagana. Lineage (NCBI taxonomy): Eukaryota > Metazoa > Arthropoda > Insecta > Hymenoptera > Argidae > Arge > Arge pagana. The sequence goes on along the minus strand of OZ018308.1, from coordinate 5,041,152 downwards.
GGCATCTCGTACCTTTGTTCGATATACACGTGGCTCTTCAATAACTGTCTTTCGCTCTTTCTCCCAACGATTTCACGTCTCGAGAAATTCGTCGGATATTCTTCGTCGGTTTTCCTCCCTTATATTGCGAAAACGCGCTCGTTTCTCGAATCGTTGATTTAAGTGTCGATTTTATCGCCGCAAAATTTCCTCCGCGACCATTCAACCTGGATGGACGAAAGGAAACGAAAAAAATGAATCCGTCGTCGCGTAAACCGAACCGAACAACTCGTACGCAAACGGTGGGGAGAAATTAGGACAGCAATTTCATTTCGCTTGGTTGGTGAAAATTTGGGAAAAAATTTTGAGCGACGAGGACCATTGATCCTGATTAATGTCGCCGTTCAGATCCCTTGTCATCCCTTGATACCGCCGCGCGGTATATATACCGTACGGGGAAACAGGAGGAGATACGGTTGCGAGACGGTAGGGCCGTCGGGACGATCGCATTGCCTCCATAATATACCCATTTTATAAATATCACGGGATTCGTGTTCCGCCTACGGAAGCTCTTCCCCTCATAGGGCATTCCTGGCACAAATATATTTCCATGTACGCGGATTCTCGAGATATTTTTACACGCCGCTTCGATACGATCATATTTCGAGAAGATTTCGTCGTAAACTTTCGATAGCGGAGGTAAAACGGCGCAATTCCCCGACAATTTTTTCTTCCTCTCCGTCTATATTGAAACGAAAGTGCCAATATGCATCTTTTCGATCTCCGCGTTACGGATTATCGAACTTTTCACCTCGTTTTTTACACACGCGGAACCGAATTGATTTCTTCTCTTCAAATCAGATCGAATCGTATTCGAATATATTTGCAATGCGGCGAGAACGCGAGAACAGCGAAAATCGCTCGTGTATTTTTCACGCGGCGCTCATATCCGATCAGATTAAGTCTCGGAAAGGAGATATATAGTATATATAACATTGCAAACGATCGGATAACGCGGATATTGATACGCGAACTGAATTTTCCCGTCGTCGTTTTCTCACCACGTTTCGCGAAAAAACCAAGAAAAAAACAAATAAACGTGCTAATATCTCGCGTGACGGTAATATTTCCTCGTATCGCTTTCCGTTCCACCGATGTCGAGAATAGGTAAACGTTACGTGACCTGTTTGATTTGTTTCCCCAATTTCTGACGAATTCTCCTCTTTCCACGTCGAGAACTCGACAGACCTCGACAAACGTAACGACCGACGTTGTAATATTTCGGTCTCTCGTTGATCCCCGCCTCGTGACATTTCCACGCTAACACAAACGATCTTTCGTTACATTTAATCGTGCAATTATTATACGCATTTCGGGACAAAAAAGTAATTCCATTTGGTGAAAATATGTGCCTTTTTCCCGGCTTCCCGAGCTACGGTCAGGTCGTGAGCAAAAACTGGCGTACAATTTCTCATTGTCCTCGTCTTTTCATGAAGTGGCGTTGACCATTGTCGCGGGCCTAATGATACGAAGCATCGTTTAAATCCCAATGAAACGAATGGGCACGGTGCTTCGCAACGACGTGGTAATTTAGCACTTTGCACGACACGAACGCGAAACTCGCGCTAGGTGAAATCGCGCGGTCTTTGACGATCGGAAAATTGCGATCGATCGGCTACCTTGGGAAAATTAATCAAGCTTGTCAGGAAACTCGTACGACGTCGTCGTCCTCGTCGTCAGTGTCCACGTGTTTCCGGCAAGTTGACCTTCTCGAAGTAATCCGGACGCGAGCGACAGACGAGAACATTCAACTGTTCCATAGTCATAGTCTAGCGCTGGCTCGTCTAGCCGGTCTGTCCTGAACCTTCATCAGCCTATGTCTGTCTCTTCAAACAATGGGTCTATCGCAGTGCGCGCGACTACAACGTACATACACGCATCTCTGACCTCTCATCCTACCACGCCGCTGCCTTTTTTTCTCCTCCATCTCCTCATATTATTCCCCACATTTCGCAAAGCCGAAGATCAATGAACAAACTTGGCGTTCGTACTCATCCGTTCGCAAATATATACCCACGGTATCAACGTTCCCGGGTTAATCTTTGATAAATTGGAAAGAGCTTACGTCGCTTCCGTTCCGTTGATTCGCGCATGAATTCAAATTTAACGGTGAGTTTGGAAAAGCTCCCGGGATATTGGAAGTATCGAAATGTCAGCCGCGTTATTTCATTTTATCCGTTCGCATCGCGTTATTTCAACGAAATCCACGGGAAATCGGACTTCATTTCATATCGTTGAAAGTTTCAGCGAGCAATCCTCGACTTATATCGGGGATCTCCCGTGGAAAATTCGCTTCGCTACCATTCGTTCTCTCTCCGCGTGTTGGTACGCGTATATAGCGGTCCTTGTCTATTGGATCGATGTTTCTAACGTTGCATTTCTCGTTTCAGGCGTCAAGTGGGTCGGGTTAGATTGAACCGAAGCCCAACGGAATATGCCCCTATACAACTTATCGCCAGATCCTCCGCTTTCCTCTCGCGCACTCGCAATTATTCTACGAAGAGACATCGCGAGCGCGAGTACGCCTACATGTATGTATTTTACACGTGTATTTTACTCCGCATGATTCCGAAGACTACTCTCTCGCCGAGTCTACGACGCGTTATCAAAAACAACGAAGGTGTACTGGATTCCCGTCGAAGCGGGGCGATTTGTTATCTCGAACGACCCGTTTCACGCGCAGGCAATGACGTTATCAGAGCTCTGAAAACATCGAAATTTCCAAACTCGCCGCTTCGTCTGGAATCCTTTCGAAATTTGTACAATTTTGTGCCGCACTCTTTCAATTAATTCCGTTTGCAGGCAAATTAGGTATTAAAGGTGTAGTTACCTTTTAAGCTTATACCAGCCTGCGAACATCTAGCTATGCACACCTCTGCAGAAGTGTAGATCTCTGGGTCGTATTCTAGAGGGAATAAATGAATAAATAGCTAAATGATTGAATGAATAAAACATAAATGAGGAAATAAGATAGTCGGTAAATTAATAGACGAATAAATAAATATCATCCGTTGGTAACGTTGCGCTTACGTAAGGATAACGAGGCCCCGTTTTTGGGGGTAACCAAATGACCTTTGCGCGAAAAAAAGGAGCAACGTTATTTCGGCATATCGCACGTGGCGAGGCGATAATGAAAATTTTATTTCGACCGGCGCGCCGAAGTCGAGGGTCTGAGAAAAGTAGGGCGAGTAAAGTCAACAGCGTAATCGCGTTAATGAGAAAATACGACCTTTCTACTTTCTCGCGACTTGTAATGACACGGAGAACGAGACGACAGGCGGTACGAGAAGATTTGAACCAGCTTAATCCTGATAAATTTTTTTCGACACGCGAATTCTCATTTTCTTCGCCTGCTGCCTGCTCCATGAAGCTTGGCTGTTTTGTCCAAACTCGATTCATCCGCGGATCGTGGAACGAGGCTGATTAATCGGGGAGGTCAGGGATGAGTTTTTAAGGAAATTTAACGGGGGTGAGAGGACAAAAGGCAACGCTTCTAATGCTTCGCGAGCACGGAATTTAGCCGAGGGTTACGAGAGTTATAAACGAGCGACAGAGAGCATACGTATTTGCAACTTTTCCACCAAAGCAGTCGACAATTTATGCTAAGCCCGTTTTTATGAACGGATAAGTTAACCGCGTAATTGGCAGGGGTTTCACGAGCACCGACTTTTTGTCCGAATCAAGATTTAGATACCTACTCCGTTTCGAGGTGCGAGTCGCTTGCGAATGGATATGGGTCTCGATTAAAAACTGGAGCGGCGGACCAGCGAACCACTTTCTGGCTTCTTACTAGTAGCATTATTATTAATAAAAATGCCAATAATAATAACAGTATCGAGAGTGATAATAGTGAGAAAATTTCAATCGCAAAGGTGATCTCGTGCCTCGAATCCTCGTTTGCTGTCGCCACGAACTGGACTGCGAGGGGAGAAGTCAACGCGATGTCGCGAGTCACGTGTGTTTCGAGTATTAGCGAAGTCTGGAACAAGGTTTATCGTAGGTTTCCTAGGCGCCGTGATTATATAGTGTAACACTTGGCGTCGTAAAATAAGTTTTTTACGTTTGCGGTCGACGGTAAATATTCCTCGTCGAGACGAGAATTAACGTCTCGTGCAGCGGCTGGATACGAGCCTTGGCATTGAGGTTTCATTTGTCTTCCATTTTTACCCACCTTTTTCTCCAACCGTTCGTTCATTTTACGCTCTCTCTTTCATTCCCCGTGCCTATTGTTATCGCGAACGCTTTGAAACTATTTCTACTTTGCGCGTGCAACTCCGTCAAATAGAGCCTGGTCTCCTCAAGGGATGATTCTGGTTTGCATGCTCAAAAAGCGGGCTATCATTGTACATTTTGTTGAGAACCTATTATTATACTTATCGACTTGAAATTTGTTGAGCTCAATAAATACACCGTCGAAGTACAGGAAACAATTTTTTTTAAAATTTATTTCGAACACTCGTTGTACAGAAAAACAATAGGCAAATGTAATTTCTCGAAGAGTAGATACGTCATATTCTTTCGCTTCATCTCCGTAGCTTTTCTAAATTCGTCACAACTCATTCTCGACCTTCCTTGCGGCGCAGATTCGCTATCGTTCGTCACTCACCGGTCATCGCTGCGATGACCTTGAAAAACAACGATCTTCTCTCCGGGAAGAAAATCTTTTATCCCGAGTAGCGAAAACCGTCGGAGAATCCCGACCAAACCTTCGGAATTCCGAATGGAGGCAACGTTCACGGATCCGCGACCTCGAAGGACACCGCGTCATCGCCGTCCAAGTGATTGCTTCGCGGCCGGACGAAACTACGTCGACGAAGGTCACGGAATCTTTTGCATCCGGAAATATCGATACTTGTTCCCTGATAAATTGCGGCGAGGAGGAGAGGCGGGAAGGGGGTCGGGCAACGACTTTGATGGTTCGTCTCGTCGCCTTGGAACTACCCCTTAGGAGCATCCCCGATCGATAGATTCAGGGATTCCCGGTTTCCGACTGCCACTGTTTCCCCTTTCACTTCGACGTTCCCCATTTCCATTTCCACGCCAAGATTCGATCGATTTACTTAAACGAATGGTTGAAATCCGACGCCACCGCGCGCGTCTACCTTTCGCCCTTTCATCGACCAACGTCTGCGGAATCAGCGTGAGTGACGCAATAAAAGGGAAAGATTACTTTTTCGGGAAGTGCCAAGGCAGCAGCCTCGTCGAACACTTGTACAAAAGCTAACAACCTCCGTTAAACGGAAGTGATAACAATCGTAGGGCCAATAATAACAATAATAATAATAAGAAGAAGAAGAAGAAGAAGACGAAGACGACGAAGAAGAGACGGCGAATAATTGCTTCGACGAGTAGCCCGTAAAGTTTGACGACGTAAGAGCATCCCCCTGCCGAGAGATCCGCTATCGCGAAATAAATACCGGAGATTCTTAGGGGAAAATAAATTTGAAAGGGAAAAAAAACTGGAAAACAATAACCAGCTTTTTCTCGTCCCGGTTCGGCCGCCATCGAGGAATCGAAGAGTACGTAGCGGTGTACATTTTTCAGAAGCGAGAGAGCGTTGTTGGTCTCGTGGAATAAAAGCGTTTACCGGTTTCCGATGAAGTCGGACGAAACACGGTCATTTTACGGGTTTTTGTAAAACGTCGGGACGTATCTGTGTCAAGAGACTTTAGTCGCGTCGGATTGATTCTAGCGGATTATTCGTCTCGGCGAGGGTGGATTTCGCTCGGGAACGAGCAGAGAAGAGGTCTGCGTGTTTTGTATAAACGACTTCCCGAGTTCCATTAGCTAAAGTCACCCGGGCAAGCTTTTCGACGAGGAAGGTTTCCGAGGCCCGAGCAGCTTTTCGCAACTGCTTTCTTTCTTTTCACTCTCGACAACCATCCAGTCGTTGCGGCACCGGGAATAGAAACAACGGGACAGCAAAGTTCTTCGGTAATGTTTATATTTAAGCTAAGAACCGCGATTCTCACCGCTGCGAAACGTGATTCCCGCGAGCGAGCCATCGATTCGTATTTCAAAGATCTTGCTTCCGCAGCCGCGCGAATATTCGTCTCGAATCGATCGAGAGTCTGGAAATGCCGGAGCACTTTCAGTTGTTATTCCTCCACGAGGTATCCGTTTCCTGTCTCCAGCCTTCTCGGCGACCATCCGAAGGTCTTCGCCCCTTCGTCCAACCTTAGCGATTATTAGATTTCAATCTCGTCGGAGCTGGCGAATAGACTTTGCCAACCTCGGCGGAAGATACGCTTGCATAGCTGCAGGATAGCGCGATAATCACTTCGCTGATTGTAACGACTTTGAGAGAACCGTTTATAACCGCGTTTCGCCAAATCCGACGTCTCGACCGATCTATTATTTAATTTCTTCATCGAAAAATTACAAACCCTATTTCGAGGACGACGAGACGCCCGCAAATTTCCTCGCTCAATTTTCCGAAAAGTATAAATTTTTATTTACGTATAAAAATAAAATTTTTATATAAAACCCCACCAAAATAAAAATTTTAAAATATTTTTCCCCCTAAATTGGTAACATAATTTATTGTTGGTGGAATTTTTAGAGCAAAAACGTGCGTCTTGCGGTTCGCAAAATATGATAGCTACGCTCTTTCTGTCGATTCCAGCAAAACGTCACGTAATATTTCGAACAATCACCTATAATTCGCCGATATTTCACGCCGAAAGTTTCTTCCCAACGCTTTATATTCACGCAACGAGATGGTATATTATTTCCGTTGAAGAATTTCACTTACCGTTTCTTTTCTCTCCGAAGAGACATTATTTCCGTCGGTTTATGTCCGTTAACCGGCAGCCGAATTCTCGATGTGCGGACGTTTACCAATATATGTTCGCATTTTTTTTCTCTTTCCGAATCGCCAGCCAGGGGAATTGGCAATTTGCTAGTGATTTTTTCGGTCGTCGATCTTTTTTTTTTAGCGAGTAACGAGAATTCATTGCGTTTCTGCAAATTTTTCGCTACTAATTACCGTTACGACGATAACTCCTGGTGCGAGTCGTTAACCGTGTTACGTTGTTTGGTAGCCTGGTTCCGTACCTTAATGACTGCAGCAGCCAGAACTCGATGCACTCGATATCAACTCGAGTAGCTCTTTAGTTTGCGCAATTTGACGCGAAACTGAAACTCGAATTGAAATTAATCGTTTTAATAGCCACGGTCGAGGCGAGTGACTCGCATAATTTCACCTCCAACGTATCGACATTTACTAATTCGAGACCGGCAACTCGGACTGTTTCGCCGATTACGAATCGGATTTTCGCCAAATCGATCGAGCAACGGATATCGACTAATTTTTACTCGCGGTTGGGGATCGCGCACACGATCGCGCTCATTTCCGGGTTCGGTCAAAGGCTTTCCCTCGTCCCTTCCACGGAAAGACCGGAAATAGCGAAACAATCGAGTGTCTTCGACCGAAATTCGCGGAAAAAATTGGGTTTCACATTTTTTTCATAATCTTCCCAACTCACGGGACTTTTCGAGCGAAGATCGTGTCTGCGGACAATCATCGTCGCGGAGCGAACATTTTCTTTTTTTCTCACCCCCACACTCTTTTAACCAGTCCTTTGTCCGAGGAGACCATCCTGTCGCCAAGACTAACGATGGTCGATCGGCGAGTCGCGACGTTGATTCGAAGAGATTTATCTAGACGGTCGAATCTAGTGTGATCGCAGCTTCGTTGAATCGTGATTTCGAATTTATTACAGTTCCGCGCAGAACTTTGGCCATTCGTCAGTTGTTATAGGGTAAAAGCGCGAAACGATTAATAACTTTCTCGAGAGATTAGCAACGATATATCGTCGCCGCTCTATCGTCGCCATCCGATAAGCGTCGCGATAAATAACGAACAAATTCATAATCCGCGGTAGTTAAGCAGTTCGAAAACAAGGGTTTGAAAAAAAGAGAGAGATATCACGTAGAGACTCCACGACGCGTAACAGCAGCGGATCCATTAGCAAATTAAAGAACCAAGCCGCGGCGTGGGATGGAACGACGCCAAATTCATTTTTCGTAGGGTTCTTACGTGGGTACATTATACTACAAACCTCGAATTGCTACCTGTAATCTGTATACTTTTATACGCCCCCAGTTTCCACAAAGGTGCGGCTGCCCGATGGTTCTAACTTATTACTTATTATTACAGCGGAGCGGCATGCCCAAGGAGAGACGCGAAGAAGCAACGGGGCGAAACAAGAGAAACGAGAGGAAAAAAACGCCGCGAGGAAATGGAAGAAGAGGAGAACTGGGGAAAAATTCAACTAACGTATGTATTATGTACCATCGCGTCGGCGTAGAAAACTCTTCGACTGTAACACGACCATGCGGAGCCACATATAGGTAGGCATATTCAGAGAGCACGAGACGGAGAGCACACGAGACAGAGAGAGGGAAGAGAGAGAGAGAGAGAGAGAGAGAGAGAGAGAGAGAGAGAGAGAGAGAGAGAGAGCGACGGAGGCCAAGGGTCGGAGCCGTTCCTGGCGACGCTCTGGCGTAAGGGTTCCTTCGCATTCACCCTTCGCGTGTTTCTCGCACGCGCACGCGGTCGACTCTCTTTCGCTCCCTCTCTCGCTATGCACCTCCGATCAATATGCCACCCAATGGCGTAGCGCGAAAAACCAACGGGGTTGCGAATTCTCTACGCGAAACTGCGGAAATCGCGAGTGAATGAGTTGCTCTTCTGCGAGTGGCCAGTTCGTTCATTCGCGCGTCAGCTTTCCGCGCGGCTCCTGACCACCTCGACGCCTCTCGCCGGGACGTGAAAAAATAAATGATACATGCTGTCGCCACGGACGTTCGCGTGTCGGCGAACTTTTTCCGTCGATCTGCTCTTTTCCCATCGAATCAACGTCACTCGTATCTCGACGTTTGGGACCTTTTTTCGCAACGATCATTTTTTCCACCCCGACGCGTCTTCCTCGCTACCGTTCCGACGCCGACATTCTCGCGATCAATTGGACGTTGATCATCGAGCTGGTATGCTCCGAAAAATCTCTCGGGAGAGAATAAAAAAACTCGAAGCTTTTACTGTTTTTCCAAATTTTCACATTTCTTTACATTTCGCAAAATGCGCAGGACGAGTGATACGAGTCGAATCCACCAAAAATGCGAATTCAAGGTATTCACTTCGGACTCAAGTGCTCGAGGGGAAACTGTCGTTAGATCGTTGTGCCCAACGACATCAACTGATTTTTCACATCGCAGTTTCGCGGTATCGAGAGAAATTCGAGGAATTACGTCGTGCTCGTCGTCCATCGGGCGTGCCTAGAATTTACGAGGATCTTACGATTAGACTTGAAATGTTAACGCAGCGTAGAAGAATGCAGCGGGGCAATCGTCCCCTGCGTTATTTATTCACTCGCAATTAGTCTAACGTTCGAGTGTACGTCGCGATACGTGTAACGTGGTATCGATCTGAGCGTTATGTATTATATTACGTTGCTCGTGTGATATACGAGTAGCTAATTAATCGGACAAAAGAATCCTTAACAACGGCTAATTACCTACCAACTGCAGACAGACTCGGACAATCGTCCGTGTTTATTTGTTCTCCGCGTAATTGTTTATTGTTATCTCGAGCCAAATTCAATTTGCTCCGCGTTCAATCGCGTCGCTCTCATAATTTCATGCGTGTCAATTATAATGCGAAGCAAGATTATCTTTCGAACGTGTAATTTTACCGATGAAATTTATCACCAGATATTATTAAACGCGAACACGTCGTCGCGGAAACAAGAATTATTCGACAACTCAATATCGTCAAGCCGCTGCAACTGTCAACGTAACGTGGCGCGGCGTATGATCGATGCGTCGTGCAATTCGATCGTCGTTGCGCGTTGTTTTCAGCGGAAAACTTCTCCAACAACTCGATTTTATCATCTCCACGCAGGTTTTTGCAACTTGAATGCAGGCGGTCTATCGCGTAATCAGCAAGTTTATGCGAGCCGCGAAAAGAGGGGAAAATCGATTTTGGCACAATATCTGGCATTTGATAATTTTTCTTCCCAATTTTTATTCCAAACTCGTGACTTTTCCCAGTTTGTTATTCTCGCTTCTTCGTATTCGTGCCGTTACTTACGCGGCGCGTTGTCTGGACGCTGAATAGTCGCTCGTCCGATTCTATGCATTACCGTACGATGTGCTTACGCGCACCTGCCGTTGTAGCAGCGATGCGTAGGTACGTTTTCAAATACTCCTGCATCTACAGACGCGGATAATAACCGCGAGGTGTTGAACTCTTTTCAAACACTTCTGTAGATTGTTGCGCGCACTTGCCGTCTGCACGCGATGTATATGTAGCGGGAGCAGAGTCCGCGCGCGCTGATCTCTTCTCGAACGGCAGACGCGTCTATGCAGCGTCATTAGAGTCGATGGAAAAAGAGTCGGCGAGGCAACGAGTATCTAGTGAATTCGCATCCGAGTCGCGACAATGGGCCCAGGTATTTTTTTCTCCGCTCCGCTCAGCTGACTCGACGGATGCGAATTCTGTTTGCACGAAGAATCGCGCTATGCGCGTCGCGCGACGAGCGTCAGTCTAGAAGTCATATCGCTCGCTCGTGTAATCGGTGTATTTGTCGTAATTTCAGGGGTAAAAAAATCGGGTGAAAATGTGAAAGAGATTGATTTACTAGCACGCGATGAGATCTTTTTTGCCTTCTTCGTCTTTCCTCGAGGGGAGATTTTTCCTGGGGCGGAAATGATTGGATCGGGTCAAGGATTCTGGGCGGGCGGTGCTCTCGGCTTAAGCCTCGTTCGTTTCGCTTTTATTACGGCTGCAGTCACTGCAGTTGGCAGTGATCGATTCGCCGAGGGGAAATAAAACTTCGCGCGTAGCCTATCGAAATTTCGCAAACTTCGTCTGCCGAACGTGTTTCGTCTGCGATACGCGAAACGATCGTATCCCCATAAGTTTCCGAACCCAAGTGAAAGAAACATTGATTATGAGTAGAAAAATCCAAATTCCGCGCGAATACGTTGCTCAGTCTCAAAATTCTTTAGGATAGATTCGTCATCTTAGCTGGTCAAAAAATTTGGGATGTAGAGGCGAGATCACTGATTTAGGGAGAAATAAAATCAATCGGCTCGCAAAAGAGTAGCGGGGATGACGACGAGTCGCGAGAGTCGTTCTCCGGTATCGGTAGTCGCGGCGCAGGTCTTGGGCGTGCAGATGCAGGGTAGTCGGAAAGAGGAATAGTAGAAGGCGTCGCGACGTTCGTACGCAATGAGTTTTTAAACATGGCTTAATTTTAGAGCCACTAAATTTAGCCGGAAGACGATATAAGACTGCGCTGTTGGTTCAGGTGGGGTGACTTTATTCCAGAGTTTATGGAACGTAATACACGAACTCCACGAGACTTAAATAACTCGGCGTCGGGTTGTTGAAGCGAGGACAAAAAAAGGGGGGGGGGGGGGAGGAACGAACGGGAAAACGTAATCAGACGCGAATGACAAATGGGCGGTGAGGATTCGATTCGACGGCGACGCGTTTAAAGGAGTCTCGAAAATAAAGTAACAGGACCACGATAAGCAAACGAGCGAAAGACGACGAGACAACAGATGGGCAATAACAATGAGACGAAGGAGGCGAAACGAGACAGGTACAACCTTTTCACCGGTACCATCCGACAGACAACCTCTATGCAAGTGTTCCTCGAGCAGGTCAGAGGTGAACAAATTTTTCTTCCGGCCTCTTCTTACTTATATTGCGCCTCGTCATTCCGACCGACGCGAGTGTCAACCAGCGCATCTCGTGGGGGCATCGGGACGGTGTATATCTACCGTTCGTCCCTACCGCGTTCTTCGACCTCTATCAAATACGTTAAAACGTAGTATTACACGTAGCCATTTGGAAGCGTCGCGACGCCGCAATTCTTCCGCGATGGATAATCCAGCTTCGTTACCACGCGGCACGATGTAAGGAAGAGTCGTTACCACCTCCGAGGACGAATCTCTGTACACCTATCTACCTGCGACCACATTCGAAACGCGGCAGAAATTTTCAAGCGACTCTTGCTATTATTACGTCATTGTATCAAAGACAAACGCTGCGTTGTGCCAGGTACGACGAAACGACGACAATGGAGAACCGATCGGGGCTCGGCTGAAAAGTTCTCACGACAGTTTTCCCTACAGATAGCAGAGCTCGTTTGCTTCTCTGCGGTGCGAGTATTTGGAAAAATGTCGTTGTCGCTGGCTCGTCGACGACTCGTTAGAATTTTGGCCTCGCCCTTCGCCTCGCATTAAAATAGGGAAGTATGCAAAGCGACGGGGAGTGAATTCTTCGAGTAGGAGTCGTAACAATGCTCGATTACCATCTCGCCTTCGTCGTCGTAGGTAACGCTGTGGTCCCGTCCTTCGTAGGTCGTTGGGTGGACGACGCGTTGTTCTCCGGTTCTCGACGCTCTCTTTCCGCTCGCTCTACGCGCTCCCATGTTTCATGCGCGCCGGCTACGGTTATGTCACCTTGTTAAGACGCATTGTTTATAGCCCTCGGGTGAAATCGGATGAGAACTATTTCAACCCTGTTTCGTTATTCCTCCCGTCTTCTGCTTACCTGTCAACGTCCCCGCGATGAAAGTCATCACGTCGTGAATTTCATTACCGAATACCTTCGGCATCGACGTCACGTTCCTCGCCACGTGACGTTTATAATTAATTCGAGCCGATAATCGGTAACTCCGCTGCTCGAACGTCGCGCGATTCAACTGTTTTGTCTCATTCGCCTCTGTTCGCAATCCCAATTAATCTTACAATCACAAGGAAAAGAATCACACATCTTGCACGTTTGTCGTGAATGTGAATTTTGAAAATTGGCCGAAATAATACTCATAATAACTAGAACAATATTTCTCCGGTTTGGCACGCTGAGTTCCGGGCACTCACCTCCGAGACCCAATTTTTCCAGTCCGTGATAGCATCGTTGCTCGTGCCCAATTCTCAATGAGTGAATTTTGTAGTCAAATATTCTTGCGCCGACGAGTAAATCAATTACTCTTCATTTTCCAAAATAAAAAACAATTTTCCATTAATCTGAAATAACCTCTATTAAGCCTAGCTATATTTATTACGCAACTCGCGAACATTTGTGACCATTTATACCCATTAAACCCGTTCATTCTGCGATTTTCGCCCAACATTACAACTTTCTGTAAACTTCAACAACAACAAAATCGGAGTTTTTTTTGTCAACTCTCTCCATCCTAGAATGACCTTTACTAAACTCAGCGATGTTTATTATGCAATTTCCAACAATTTTCGAGCATGTTTGGTGGGGAGACTACAACAGAAAAGAACCAAAATCAACGATGACCTCATTAATGTATAAATTATTAATTAATTAATTAAGTTTTGGTGAACATAAAGTAAAATCGACGTGCTCGCTCCACCATGTGTATACTCATTTGTTTATATTTATGAATATAAATATGTAAAAAAAACTTTGATCATTTTACGTAGCAGAACATGAAAATCAAATTGAAACTGAGGTTTGCAGGGAGAAGTGGTCAATGCTCGGTTTTTGGCTGTTCAGCCTTGGGCCAACGTTTAACTGCCAAAGCCTGACTAGCAACGAGTGGTCCAGGACTGGAGCAATTGTCAATACCGGAAATTCGGAATAAGGAAAATATATTTCACGCGTTACCGCGATGGGGGGAAGAGGAAAGACGGGGAGAAAAAAATCGCGGGCGTCGGAAAAATGCGATGTGGGTGGAAATAATAACGAGGAAACGGGCGCATTGGTATCGAATCTATGAAAGATTAATACCTGTCGCATGAATGCGGCGGAATTTACCTATACAGAGTTATAATGACGTCGTTAAAATCATACGCGGTTTTGATCCCGTTAATTACTTCGTCAAGCGCAGGCGACTCGAATCGAATCTAAGCACTAAGAGTTTTGCGTCAACTCGGAAATGGAACAAGCGTGATTTTTTCATGTTATTGCTCCCATGACGCTTTGTTCGTTGCCGAGGATCGAAATGGGCGTTTCGCGCAGAGCAGACGTAACTCTGCGAACGTCACGTTTCCGCGACGCGTGCATCGTCGAGGACGATCATCTCGCCGTTGCTCGAAGCTGTCCTGGCCCTGATTCGGAATTTGCTCAAAACTCGCCGCGGCTTGATTACATTTTTATCCTCCAACCCGCTCGACAGACCCGAGGAGTCGTAAAATACCGTTAATGAAAATTAATCGCATCGTCAGCGTGACAATTGCTCACTCTCCGCCAAAGTTCCCGGAGAAACAGGATCCACCCAAACGATTCTCCGCGGCTCGACCGCACCTGGGTATCGATTGGCTATCACATTCGCGAAATTGATGCGGAATAATTGATGTTCTCGAGGCGTTGCACGGCATTTCACGGCATTTCACACGCCCGATCGACTTATAATGATAGCTTCGCTTATCCCATCCATCCATACACGTTTGTCAGATGCGCTAGAGCTTTCCTACATCCCGTAATGGAAACGAATCTAGGGAATATCTTCGAAAATTATTCCACATCAACTGCGCTCCACTTTTTATTTGAGGAAGAATCGATCGAGTACGAAACTGACAAAATCACAGATGTATGCATCTGCGAGCTTGCAGAGAACAGCAGATAGGGCAAATCCGAAACGAGCGATATTCAAGTTTTAATCAATGCCTTTCACTCCCATAACTAAATATCACTGCGCTTCCATTTGTCATGGATAACAGATTTGTGACGTTGTCCAAATTTGGGTGTAATCAAAAAAAGTAATTCATTTCTAACAAAATAGTGTACTTTTAGATATAATCGTGGAAGTATTATCCAAACTAATTCCTTACGTTTTTTCTTCTACGTTTTGCTACCAAGTGATATCAGAAATTGTAAAATCAAAAAACCGGCTAATCTGGTGTTGCATAACAAAATACCAAAAAATTCTCGAAAAAGTCAGTTTCTCGCGGTAAATTTGAAAGTCGTTTTGAAAATTTAGGTACAAGCTTTCCCTCTTCCGCTCTCCATCCTGATTTTTAATTCGATAATTTCGAGATCGTGACTGGCGAGAACACCTCTCATACGAACTCGCTAACACGTGCTGCACTTCGTTCGCGTTCATTTCATCCCGACTCTTTCGCCCCGCTCGCTCGTGTCTAGTCCTTCGTAGGATCGCGCATGCATGGCATTTGAATTTCTATCGCTCCCGTGAATTGAGAGCTCGAAGAACTAATTAGCGCATCCGTACACACACGGCGGTGCACTTTTTTCCGACAATAGATCTCTCCGTCGCACCGCGATCAAAAATGGAAATAATTCCGCCCACTCTCCAATTTTCATCCCATATCCATAAAAAATGTATAATCTCCTTAAAATGTCGTAAAATTTTGAGCCGAAGGCGCGGAAATCGATAACTTTGTCAAGGTTTTTTTTTTTGAAACCAGATAGATGACGTCAGCCTCGATAAACTATTAAATCTACAAAGGACTAATAAAGATATAATTCATTGTTGCTTGGTCTTATCAGATCCGCTCGTAAACAGGTTGCGAGCGGTTGAAGAGAAGAACTTAAAGAATTGGACAGATTTTTGAGAAAATTGTAATAATTGTATTCTTGAAATACCTAAACAATTAGGAAAAAACATTTATAAAATCTAGAAAATATAAATTAGGCCCGCATTTTTGGCTCAAAATTGGGGACGGTTCGAGAATCAGCTATGAAATGTAAACATTTTTGGCTACACGATCAAAATTGACGGGGGCTGTAATCGTTTCCGTTTTTGGCCGCTGCGAGTCGCTTTACTCGTGATAAATTGTTTTTTCCCACACGAACGCGAGTCGATGATCGTTGTTGCGGCGAAATAACGAGTTGAAATGGATTTATTGTTCGATTGTCAGCGAAAGCCGTTTATGGTCGTAGCGAAATCAGTTTTGCCCCGGGCAACGTATATTAATCGGTGTAGGTGCGACCTTTACGCTCGGAGACGTGTCTTTGTTGCACAATTAGCGCTGATGATGAATGGCGAGACGAGAGGCTGTACGAGAAGCGAAACAATAATTCTTTCTGTCCTCGCTACTCGCTTGATTGCGAGCATTGTAGCGCTGATATCGCGCCCGTAATAACACAACGGCGATAACATTTATACCAGCAAGAAAAAAGAAAGAAAAATAGGAGGAAAAAAGCGGAGCGAGCGCGCGCCGTCGAGTTGACTTTGGTATAATTATTGTTGAAAATTATGCCAGTTTGCGAGCCAACGACGTTTCTGGAAACTCGGTAAACTCGACGGCAGCTGCTTGTTATTTCCGTCGAAAAATCAAACTCGATTACCCGCGACGGTACTCAGCTGCTGGCGGCGCGTCGATACCGCGCTAATTCATTTCCCAATAACCGACTTCGATTATTTATTTGCTCCAGCGGAGGAAAATAACGTACCTATCGCCTTCTACGAACTACGTTTCGATCGTCTCGTATAGTTATCCCCGTTCGCCGATTTTTAGCGTTCGTTTAGCTCGAATTCGACGCGCCGCCTCCGACCACCGCGCTGAGCCGACGAATATAACATCAAACGAGAACCGTATCGATGCATCTCGCCGGAGATCGGTGGTCACGCCAGATAAGAATAGACATCGCTCCGCGCTACTCGCTTTAATGAAGTGATTTCGGAGCATCGCTCCGCGATAACTGGGGACAGATGTCCAGTAGAGTGGTCCAAAAAAAAAAACGTTCTTTCCCTATCATCTCGAAGGTTTCTCTAAGCTATAGAAAACATTCTGCCCAACGGGCAGCTTAATATTTCAATTCCACGAGCCGCGCAATCGTATTTGTTTTTCCACATAAATAGCAGGTGACAAAATATTTTGTGGTTTTATGGGTTTAAAACTGGGAAAAAAAATATTTATTTATATCTTACCGCACATATTCTGGTAGGAAATTTAGTTCTCCACAAAAAAGCTCTGAAATAGTTTTATCGTAATGCTAACGGGTAAAAAGTTATCAGGCTTTGAATACTCGCAGGTGAGTAAATTCTGAGGAGGAAAAAATTCAAATGCTAGCTATGTGGAGAAACAAAAAATGAGTTAGCCTTCCTCTTGCACGTCAATGATGACCGATTTTTTCTTATCGCGAGAAATCGCGCATCTCGTAAAATTTCGAGGCGAGAGATGCGAATTGATATTCTTCCGGCGAATGAAAATTAAAAGCTTCCGAAAGAAGGATCGTTGGAGGGCGCTTGGGGAAAGTTTTCAAGGTGAAGCTTTAAATTTTCAAGAAAAGTTCCGAAGCGTCGAATTTTAATATTTCTCCGCCGCGGTACGATTTTGCGAGGGATCGCGGAATTACGACGAACGAAGCGAGGTAAATTTTCATTCGGTGCACGTGCGAGGAAGATGACAATAAACGTTGCTCTTCTTACCCTCGAGAGCTCGAAGGTGAAGAAATCGTCGTTGAAATTGCAGTTGGATCATTGGATCCGGATTTTTTTCCGAGACGATATTCGGCGTTGATACGTAAACGCTGCGCGGTTTCGATGGAGAAGCGATTTCGTCGGATCCGTCGGTGCGAATAAAAATGGAAAATGTAACGAATAATAATCGCGGGGAATTTCTTTGGATCGCTCATCGATGACGCAGCGGCGAAACACGCCCGTTCCGTTCCGTTATCGAAGAGGATTTCACGGCAAACGGAACGATTTGTCGTTTTGTCAGCGGTTCCCGTTCACGCTATCGTATAGTGTCCGATATTGTGCATTGTTCAGCTAATACCAAACGGCGAGGCCAGAGCAGACGTTGCTTTTCACTTTCAACCACGCACAATAATCGGAACTCCAAAAAAACCGGTCATTTTTAATTTCATATTTAGGAGTCCATTTTCGAATCAACGACCCAAAAAACACGGAGAAGACCAATTTCAGCCAAATTATACCATTTTTTAAACACTATGTCCGCCATTTTGGGTCCGCTATTTTGAATTTTGTCATTCGAAGTACATTTTCGAATTCAGCGACCCAAAAAACGTGGAGAAGATCAATTTCAGTAAAATTGTACCATTTTTTAAAAAATATGTCCGCCATTTTGGGTCCACCATTTCTAATTTTGTATATCGAAGTACAATTTTTCAATTCAGCTACCCAAAACACGTGGAGAAGATCAACTTCGGTAAAATTGTACCATTTTTTTAAAAATATGTCCGCCATTTTGGATCCACCATTTCGCGATTTCCTAGGCGTCGAGGGATTGTTATTTCGTAAATAAAGATTACGGGCGTACGAGAGAGTCTGTTATTTTTCTCCTCGCCTTTCCCTTTTATTTCCCTTTTTCCACGCGTCTCGCCTCACTTTCCTCTTCTTCTCAATCGCTTTTTTTTCCTTCATTTCCTCGCTCTTCACGCAACCAGAGCAGAGCAGCTCGAGGGGAGGCGACGACGAGTGGCAACGATATCTGGGAGTTTCGCCGCTTCTGGAAGGCAAGAAAATATAAAAGAAAGCTAATCTCGTAAACGAAATATGCTCCGTTTACGCGGGAGTCTCGTAGTCGAAGTCGACGGTTCGTTGACGAGTTAATCGAATTTGCGAAACGAGTTGCGAGTCGAGTGAAAATTTGAAGGGGAAAATTTGGAGGTCGCGTGTTTGGCGGGAGAATTGCGACGGGCATCGAATTTCCTCGGTTTTTTCGCCGGCAACTTTTTACCGTAGCAGATCTCTTCTCCGTTCTCCGTTCGTCGTTGTCTCCGCGGTACATATAGGTACGCGTCGTGCTACGTCTCTCGGTCAACTTTTGTCGCGACGCGCGATACGACGAAGTAAAATGATTCCCTCGGGATATCCCGTGGATTAAAGAACATAAAGCTTCGGAAAGTGTGATAAACTTTTTTCCACGGAACTCCGGTCGACTTCCTAGTTTCAGTTTGACTTTCCCGTCTCCAACGCCCCGTTTCTTTCGGCATCGCGAACCTGAATTACAACGCTTCCATCCGACTGGCAAAGTTTTCGCGGCACGGAACCAGGAAAATATCATAGATCCATCGATCACCGACGAATATCTATATGCATATCACGCGGAACTTTTAGCTGGCAAATTGGCAAATTAATCGCGAACCGCTTAATCCGCACCTGCGAATCGTTGATAAATCTAACCGCTCCGCACCGTCGCGCGGCCCGTGGATTCGTATCCTCGCGCGAAATGAGCTTTGCTTCGTGGGCGAAAACCTCTCTTCTCTGTTTCCCTCTCAAGTCGACGGCAATCTTGCCGCGACTTTTCTCGTAAAACAAGCAATTTTCCTCCGCTGGACACTAAACTTAAATCTAGATCATGCGGATCGACCACGTAGCGGATTTAGCGGCCGATCTAATCTCGTACAATCTCAACCAAACTCCCGATCCAACCGGAAGGAAATTCCGTCACGTTCGAGCTATAGAAACGAATTTTAATTTCTCCCACTTCCATTCGCACGTATCGTTGCCAAAATGAGTAATTTCCTTCCCAACCCGAAATTAGATCCGCACTAACCAAAAAAAAGCTCACGATACGCCCGCGATTTCTTCAGAGCAAACGTATTTTACCAAATTGAACGTAAATTCAGCTGAGATGGCAAAAAAAAAAATTCGACGAGTACAAAAGAAAACTAAGCTTTGCGACTATTATTTATGTACGCGATTCAGAAATTGCAATTAAACTATGCGATTCGAAAGCTCGCGGTCGGTTTTACGATAAGTAGAAATCTGTAATTTCAAATCACACTTTTTTATCTGATTTTTGACCAACCTGCACGCTAAATCGAATGCGATTTTTATTACCAGAGGAACTTGATAATCGTGGATTCGTCAAAACTTGAGATGCGTGGCAAAATATGGAAACAAATGGCGCAGCAACGAAATGAGTACAAATATGAAGGGACGACGAGTTACTGGGGAACAACAGCGCGAGGATCACGCATTAGTCTCGCTTACTGTGACCCGCGAGATGGAGAAAATGGTGACTCCAACAAATTTATAAGTAATTAGTCCGGTCTTCCCTCCGCGCTTAACTGGATTCACCTACGTACCTACGTATCTACGTCACCCTCGTCTCGGACTTCCGCTCCGGTAAATCGCTTGTCCATTTCGTCCCAACGTTTGTTATCGTCGCCGCGTATTTCCGAACCTTTTGTACGTCATCGAATCTCACACTCGCGCTGATCTCCCGTTAACCGTCCACTTTAATTCGACATCCATCCGAAGACTTTCCCACGCCACGAGGAAACATTCTTCTCCTTATTTCTCCCTCGGCGAAATTTTTTTTTCCCGCGAACTATATCAATGTACAATTTATGAAATAAATTGTATTTTTGTTGGAACTGCAGATTTGTCGAAATTGTTCGGATCACAAAAATTAATTGTCGAGTCGCTCGTCGTCGTCGCGAACATTACTCACCGCGACGCTCGTCGCCGAATCGAATAATTGAATTTCCCTACAATATCCGAACTATTCGAAACTCTTAAATTACTTCGCGCGGCGTCTGCTCGTTGAGCGCCGCTTGAAATACCATCTTCATCACCGTCCGCTACTAACGATTCGAAGATAGATCTCGAAACAACTCGCCACCGATCCCCGTTCAATTACTCGCTCTTTCGATTATTAATAGGTTGTTCCGTTGTTTCGAAAGCGACCCGTAAACAACGTGGCCGATCCTCCTCTTACGAAGAGGCGTGCGAAGAGAGATTCTCGCAGCTGCTCGCCCGAATACGAAAACGCGACGGTCGCACGTACGAAATCGACGCGACTCCTGGGAGAAACCCTTCCAGGTCTCGTTATACGCATCTACGCCCAAGTCTGCCCTCTTCTTTTCCCTTACTTTCTTATTTATCCCGTAACAGACAAACGGAGAAGGAGACAATGAATCGACTGACCGAGCAAAAAGCTGTTTTCCCGCCTCGAGCCTGCCGCCGTCGTCATTTTCCATCCCGATGGTTGGAAAGCGAGAGCGAAAACGAGTTATCGAGAAAAGAATCGCGACCCCGCAACGAAAATGAGCACGATAGCATAGGTACCGGTTTTTATCCAGATTACATTCGGCGCCCATCGAGGATCCGCTGTTTCTCATCGGAAAGCAGCGTCGACTGATTTGTTGGCCACTTTAATCATCGTGACGTGAGTAATTGCCTTCTCTTGTCGCGTATAACTTGACTAACTCGATGATAATAATTATTGTTATCTGTGTTTCCGGTCGAGAGGACATCGGCGGCGAGTCGTTAAAGGAAACGTCCGTCGAGCATCCCGAAACACCCCTTGCTACCCCTTAATTCGTATCGTTGGGGAAAACTTGGATAATTATCGTCGAGCTTGAATATATCTTTGTGGCAGCGAAACTCCTCGGCTCTTCTAATTACAATGAGCTTTGTCGAGCCGATCGATTCCGGGACGCGTAAGACTTTCCCGGCGAGGAAGACCAATACGTTCGTGAATTGTATCGAATTGTACGTAACGAGAGATCGTTGCGGAATCCTACCCGCAAACTTGACGAAACGTGAGGTAGAATATTTTACGACTGTAATTCTACCTATTCACTATGATATTTTATATCCCTGCTCGATATAACGAACGTCTCGCGAATGTCGAATGAGACGAAACCCAACGAGCACAGACCTCGTTATTCGAGACTTACGAAATGTCTTACGTTTTCATCTGGGAAAACATTTCTACACGCAAATTCGTATCGCGGTGTAAACGGAAGGTATCCCGGCTGCGAACTTCGCTTATTAGCGATTCCTGCTCTTGAAAAAATTCCTACGGGAATTTTTGTCCGCCGTGACAATTCAATTAGCACTTTTGCAAATCGTTTCCAAGAATTTCTGTCGGAAGAGGCAATCGATCGATGGTTGATTAAGCGATCGATCGAATCTATGATCGACGAGTTCTCGTGAAACGAACGCGCGATCGCTATTGGATACTCGCCGAGATACGATCACCGGTTAATTAACTCTTGATTAAACGATCAAGTCAAATCGATCCTGCTCGCGCCTCTATCACTCCGCCATGGGATCTCTGATAATTGACAAAAATTGCGCGCAAGTTCACATTCGTCGTGGCAACATTTTCGTAAATGTTGTCGATCGTGTTTCGAGTAGGGAAAAGTGTGGGGAAAAAGGAGAAGAGGAAGGGAAATGTGACCGTAGAGACACCTGATCGAGTTTGAAGGCGTCGCGAATCGCGAGATCCTTATTCCTTATTCCTCGCCCATTTCGGCAAGAGTCCTCCTTTCATCAGGCGCCATTTTGACTCGGATAAGAACAGATAATCCGACATCGAATATGAATAAATTCTATGCTAATAAAATTACGGAATTTTCGTCGTCCAAGAATAGGCGGCTTACGCTCGTATACTCTCGGTAAGTTTCATCTTTATCGGTTCATCCTGACCCGGCTTGTCGCCCGAGTATATTCCGGCTTATCGCCCCGAATGCTTCTCGCTTTTGGTGTCGGAAATTCACAAAGAAATGGGGTTCGATTTGCCCGCTTCTTTTCCCCCCTTTTTTTTCTTTCTTCGCGGATACCGAATATCTCCCGGCGACGACGCTCTTCATCCAAGTTCTCCACACCCATCGGCCACGGACTGGCTCCTCTCGGGGTAGAAGATACCGCGCGAAACTCTTCCTTCAACCGGTCATTTTGCTTTCACGGGGAAAAATACGCGTCGGACGCAACAGATAACCGTGAAAATTCTCATTCCTCCCTGACATATTTGCTGCAGCACGCTATAACCTTGTATTGTGGAAACGAATCGCTATCCTGCGTCTAATCCGAGCTCCTGTCTCGATCAAATCCTTCCATCGAGGCTTTCCCGCGACTGACGGACACACCTACCATTCATCCATCAAATTCCCAAATGTAATGATTTGCCAATGAATTATCTCGCGCAGTATTGCGCGATCACTTTCAAACCGAATATTATCATCCTCGCCTAGAAAATCCTCCGCTAAAAATAAGAAATATTCATAACAGGGGTCCGCGATAAGAACGTTTTCTGAATACATGCAGATTTTTACTTACTCGTTCGAAATATAAATTCCAATTTAACATATCACGTCAAAATTTATTTCTTTTGTTCACTTTTAAACGTACGTACAGAGTCTAAAATATTTAATATGAAAATACTATCAAAGCGCTCATATTATTTTTTAACGTTATATAAATTTGAGCGTTACTTTCACGTTGAGCGTGGAAGGCTTAATTTATTTAACCGTTTCTGAAATGCTCACATCAAGTAAGATATATTCATCGCTGTCTAATCTAAGTAAAAAAGGAATGCAGCGCGTGTTAACAATATCAAAGAGATTCACAATTTGAGGAAACATTTTTATAAAAACATTATTTCACCGTCGCCTAGTTTATCAGGTTATCCGTCACCCCAGTTTTTCACGCTAGTCGATCGTTTAAGCGCGAGGTAAGCCGGCAATTTTCTTCGGATGAAAAATATCCGTGGATTAATAACGCGGCGAACGAGTAGAGCGGGGATCTCGGTCGTGAGAAATTCATTAAATTAACTTGTGTCGAGGCTGCGGTGTCGTTAGGTCGATTTAATCTCGAAACTTCGAATCACGACGCCTTTTTACTCCTCGAAGTACTCGCGCTGTACGCGGGGAACGATTACCTACTATGCATACGCGTAAACAGGCGCGTAACGGGAGGCCGGGAGGAGAGAAGGAGATCCGGGTAATTTTCCTTGCGCCAGCCGTAGGATTCTCTTGCAGCGAAGGCGTCGTCCTCAATCAATAATTTCGTATTCAGAGGAGGTAGTAATTTCTTATTAGCAATTAAGGCGAGGTGGATTTGGCGGGCGCCCATTAATAGCCGCTACCACTGCCGTTGAATCTCCCTCGCGCTCGGGTCAGATGTAAGTTAAGACTCACAAATTGCGACGCGGTGTTCCAGTAAATGGTAATCAGACGGTTTCAATTCCGGTCACATCCGAAACCCTCGGCCAAAACCGACTACTCGGCTCCTCCGGAATCTTTATAGCTGACGTTCGAGTGGTTGTTGAAATTTTTGATTGGCCAGGGAGAGAATATCGCGATGCTCTACGGACAAATTTATGCCCTGCGTCGACGGAATCGACGAAATCGACGAAATCACGTTCCCTTATCACTTTTCATTTCATCCTGTCGACGCCTCAACATTTTCATTCCACGATCAACTCTCCGTCGTCTCCTCTTCTCACTCGCCGATTCTTGGCGAGAAAACAATTTCATTCCCATCGATAGGCACGAGTCGCGCCTCGATTCCTACGCAAACATTTCCATACCACCACGACGGGCGACGAGCCAGACGTATTTTTTGCTCGTCTAGCTTCGTCAACGATCCAGTCACGATTTTCGCGTAGCCTTTCGAATATGCACCCCAAAAACTCGCCTTGCATATCTAAATGACGAAACAGAACCATCAAATTTTTGCTGTAAACTCGTTGCCATATTTTTTTCCAAAATTTGGAATTATTCGCGATCGCGCGTTCCAATTTTCGAAATAATAAATCTATCTATTCGTTTTCAAGCACCCTGAATTTTCAGTCTGTACAATCTCAGGAAAGAATCTCAAAAACCCTATTTTGTTTCTTTTCCATAGTATTTCTAGATCAATAGTTTCTTTGTAGCAAATAATTTGTCTAATTTTTAGATTTCATCGGTCACCTTCCTGCAATCTCGCCAAATTTATCTCCCGTATTTTGCGAAGACTATGATCTTTTGCTTTATGGAAAAAAAAATCTTTCTTTTGTTTTGTTCTCCTTCGCAGAAGTTCGGACAACACGAATTTTTCCAATTACATTTGTTTCATGGTTCGAAACATTTCAATCCTATGGCTTGCGCAACTTCCGCTGAACTTTCCTCTGACCTTGAGAATTCGACGTATCGTTTCACAGCTCGTTTCTGTAATAGCCGTCGAGTGCTCCGTCAACAAGGCTGAGAACATCTGCGCGATGACGAAACGTCGATATTCGAGTAAACAGCGAAAAGTGTAGAAAAAAGAGAAGAAAAAAAGAGTCGGAGGGATACGTGGCGGGGTTCTCGGAAAACGAGTGGTCGGGTTCGTACGCCGAGACAATATCGCAACGGCGATGCTCCATAATGCATATATCAACGGCGTTCGTGTCCTCTTGTCTCGCTAGTCACCACATCATTAAGTTCCCGACGTGATGCACTTGCATTGCACGCGAGGGGCGACCCCTTTCGCCGCGAGGTTCCGCGCTGCTTGACGGCGTGGTCGGAAGCTCTTCGCTTTAGACTACTAGTAGCACGAAGAGTGGGCCTATCGCGTCGCTACGCGGTGGTAGAACTTCGGCGGTGATTTCGCAGTAGGGGCAACGCCGAGCGTCACGACGTTCCGTATAAAAGGTTTTCAACGTTGCCGAGAAATCCCCTTTGGCGACAGAAAGTCTGGAACAAAGTTACAACGCGTATGAAAATCAAACGATCGCTAGCAACGCTCTTTTGTTTTGCGCCGCATCGCCACGCTGCGTGCCCTACGCCACGCGCGATATGCCTCGTCCTCCGCCGCGAAACAACCGACGATCGCGTGGGCGGGTGCAAATTGGGCAGGTGTAAATTGGGCGGGTGAAAATTGAGCTGGCAAAAATTGGGCAGGTGTAAATTGGGCAGCTGTAACTTCGACGAGTGTAGGCTGTGTGGATGTCAATTGGGCGGGTGTAAATTGGGCGGATGTGAGTTGGGCGAGTGTAGTTTGGGCGAATGTAAATTCGGCGAGCGAGCAACGTCTGCCAATCTATGATGCCGAATTCAATAAAGCAAGAAGAGGACACCCAATTTGCATCCTAGGACGCCGGATGGGATTGGTAAACTATGCTCTCTCGCTCAATTTACATACGAGCTCGAGATTTCTGGCCCAATTTGCCATCGCCCGATCGCGATGCGACGAATTTTGTCGAAAATTACCGAGAAAATTCGGCGTAGCCGGATTTGATCTCGCCAGTCGACGTACCTGTGATAAATTACTTCGCATTTGACGACGACCGTCTCGACGAGGCGTGCACAAAAAAGAGAAGAGAAGGAAAAAATCGATGTAGCTTAGACACGCCGGAGAATGCTCGACCCGTTAACGACGTAATCGATAGGGGTAGGACGAGATACCTCCTCGTCTGTTGTCGTACAACCTCTCGACACGGTCTGGTGCATCGTGAATTTTTTCGCGAATTAACAATCCTCTTCAGCACTTTTATATCCGTGACGCGGATGGCTGGCACCACGTCAAAACTTTCAACGACCGCGTGCCTTCGACGAAGTCTCCTCGGTTCCCTGGTAATTTCATATCCTGCTCGACGTCACTCTCAATCTACGAGAATAGAGTCGCCCTCGTTGTGCGGCAATCGATCGTGCGCGTAAAAACCGCATTACGAGGGCAAAATCGAATTTCAAACGATCCAATCGATGCGAATGATTCCCGACGATTGTCTCCATCGCTGCGGAAATAATTATAAGCGAAAAACAGCGTTCTCTCTAAAGAGCTAGAAAACTAAGATCTGAAATTTGAAATTCAAGGCTGAAAAAAGCTCGCCGAATTTTCCCAGCTTCTCCATGGTCGAGAATAACAAAGGCAAAAATACTTGTCGATTTTTTTTATCTTTCGACGGTAAATGGATTTGTGAGAGCTCGTCACGTAATTCGCGAGGTTTATCCGCGGCTTTCCATAATATATTCGTCACGCTTCTCTCTCTCTCTCTTCGTTCCTCGACCAACGAGAAACGTATCGCTAGTCGCGTCGCGAGCGAATGGCGTTGAAAAAAGCTCGATGCTGAAAACAGCAAAAACAAGGCAAAAAAAAAAGGAAAAAGAAAACTAGCGAAATAACGTCGGCGATAGCTGTGTTTTCTCCAGCGTTGCAATTTCATTGACCGACGCTTTGTTCTTCCTCGTTCGTCAGAAAATTTCCCCGAGTTTTATACCGGACGTTGCCTCCGGCGAGAAGTTTCCGATAACTGCGTACATCGGCGGTCGCAGGATTATTAAATATGAAATATCCGTGGCGAGAGTTCAAAACGTCACGGTCGATAAGCTGAGCGAACGAGATTTTCGCAGCTATTCAGGTCGCCGTATCGATTCGGCGAGTTAATTATAACAAAACTGGTGCCGAAATTAGCAAATATCCACATTTTGCTCGCGCGCCTCGAACTTCTCCCGACCGCAAGATCGTCGTCGCGTGCATTTGAAAAAAAAAAACGCGTTCGTTTTAAAACATGCAGCGGCGCGAAGCTCGTTGAGACTTGGTCCCGTTCCGCCATCCGGACGCAACGTTAAATGCAAATCCCAAAATAGACCGCAACAGATTATGACTGTAATTAATGGAGGACGAATTAAACGTTCCTAACGTCGCTACTCGCCGCTCGGCAATTACGACCAGATAACCGAGGAATATTTTACTCCTGAATTTTCAACCCGAAGGAATTCATTCCGAATTCAATTAACTTGAAAATTAATCTATTTCCCCTCAACACTCGCGTGAATCCACAAGACTTGCGCTTTTTACAGACGAACGAGAATAGACAGGTATTACAATGAAATTCCTCCGCCGCGTCCTTCGACCTTACGAACAAATCAGATGCGAACTATTTTCTACCAAGGATCTTACATCTCGCCTCGAAATCGTTGTAATCACGGAGGATTTTCCAAGCCGGTCATTCCCGCCTCCTTCGGTAGTATTCATCCGATCGTAAATCTCGCCTCGCGGCGTGGTGTAATATTTTCATAGCCTACAATTTAAAAATATATCACTGTTTTCGTTGCACGAACGATTTTTTTTTTACCGAATTCCGGGTTCATTGCACCGTTCGGCCTATCCGCTTCGTAATTCTGTCAACGATCCTGATAGAATCGTTACGCGTGAAGATTGATTCGATAGTGGTACTGGAAAAAGTACGAGTCGATTACGTACATCATCTTCAGAGTACGGTCGATGTTTCGTACGAAAACTGAAGGATACTCATCCGCCCGAAGTTTAGATTTCCTTCTGTCTCAACGATCGAGATTCCATAGGATATAGTGAATTTGGACTAAATTGGAGTAGTTTTTTTTTAAATAGTTGTATTCCCTTTAGCTTTCTTATGCTACTGCGAAAATTGTAATATTTTTTGATATTATAAACTATAATCAGAAGTCTTTTCCATCCTCGATACATCTTACAACTATAAACTCTAAACCGTTGCACTACAAATTCTTATGCTCATAAACCTGAAGACCCAAACAAAAAAACCGGAACCCAAAACCCCAAACTTAAGAAACTGAACCTAATAAACTAAACTTAAAAATCTGAACTCGAAACCCAAATCTAAAAAACTAAACCTAAAAATTAAACGTGAAAAATTAGATCTAAATAATAAAACGTAAAAATGAAACCGAATAGTCCTAAATGTATAAATGTCCAAACTTTTGATTACAGTTTATATTATTATTCAATATTACGCGAGTTATATGCGAGATATGTTGAGGTATCAAAATTAACACGGTATCATGATAAATCGCACGCAAATACGAGTATTAAAAAAAACAATGTAGTCAAAATTGACTGTCACATGGAATTTGGATATTTTTGGATCACTGTGCGTCGTCGAAGGAAACTGTATCATTGACGAATCGATGGGACGCGCAACCCGAAACTTTTCATAATTTCTACCAACGCGTCTGAGTATTTGATAACAACGGGGGGAGACGATGAGACGAGTGGAAACAGCGAGTCGATCAACGGAGTGTTACGGGGACGCGCAACCGGAGATCATTGCAAGCTCGCTTATTGTTTGTCGCGTCTTCGGGCTACGGGAGCCTGACAAAAGGTCTACAAATCCGTCGAAAGGGAGCGAAGCGAGAAGGGCGAGGGGCGAGGCGTCGCCGCGAGACGCGAGACGCTGCGAACGATGGTGATGAGAACAGGAAGCCCATGAGAAATCCGTATGACAGTAGAAACCGGAGCGGCGAAGAAGAGCTCGTTTCGTTCATTGATGAGTCTGATACTCGTACTTCGCGTTCCTTTAATTTCCACCTTCGATTGGAATCGCGCTTTTTTCCAACGTAAATGCAAGCCGAGAGCTCGCGATCGAAATTGCTGAATCGCTTTCTCTTTCCAACTCGCGCAGGATGATCGACATCGGCGAAAAGAAATAGTCGCGTAGGTGTAGTTTCTTTGCCAAGGGATCAAAGTTGTTCGTTGGTCAATCGAAAGTCGTCAGCTCGGATTACGAAGCTGCGAAGTACCGCGGTTTCCGAGGAAGACGAAAAGTTACGGTAAACAACCCAGTTAAGAGAGAATTTCCTCGAGATTGGGACAAATGAGAAGAGCGTTCTTCTTCGTCCTGCAAACTTCCTCGAGCCAAAGGCGAAAAAAAAAAATTCGTGCCTCGTTTATCCCCGTGATGCGCGTTGTTTCGCGTGGAAGAGTGAAAAGCAAGTCGCGAAAAAGCTCTTCGCGCGTGATCCCGGTTATCGTGACGCTCGATGTTTGGAATATTCGTTGCGAAATATCCGATCGTTTCGCGTATCCGAGCGACTAGGCGGTGTTTTTTTTTCTCTTCCAGAGCGCAATATCGGGGCGGAGATCGTTTGGAAGCTCCGATGGGTGCTTACTTCTAGATCGTCTCGTATCTCCGTTCACAGCGCGCGAAATCATCGCGGACCACGCTCCTCTCTCTCGAGTGTTCCTCGAGTGAATTTCTCGCCGGTACATCGTATCGTTACGCTATGGCGCATCTGTACCTCTCTGCTCGGAATAACGTGTAACACTTCCTATCAATGGTTAGCGAACAGGCCGTAACAGTAACGGTTACGATTATAGGCGTCCCTTCGAGCTGATACGTTCGATCCAGCGTCCTCGAATACTTCGCGAATGCATCGAAATGATTCGGATGAAGAAATCATGAGTTTCCTTTTTCGAACTCGCGACGAATAAAAGCTTGCGAGAACCGAGCTACCAGGGCTGTTTTAAGTCGTTGGGCCCCCTAAAATTGGGGCCTCCTATTCAAAGAACAAAATGTGTGGCACGCGCATGCGAGATAATACGTGTGACATCACCTTACGCGTACACATCAACTACACGTAACTACCGTTTCTCGAAGCAGAGCGAACTAATCCTTATTTTACTGGCTTGCATTGGTGACGATATTGCCTTCTTCCTGGACGTCCCTACCGCAAAATCTATTGTATCCTCGGAGTCTATTTCTTCAAGAATATCACTGTCCACACACGTGATTGACAAACTAGTAAGTCGCTCCTGTAACATAGTCGTTCGTAATTAATTTTCAATTTTTTCTGACCCAGGAAAAAGACCGCTCTCCACTACACTAAGGTGCCCATTGAGGAAACAAATGTGCCCGCAAATAGCGACCGCTCAGATTTTTTGGAATATTTTATTCGTAAAATGTTTACACTGTTTATAAATAGTCTATTTACAGATCGGATGAAGTGGGAATTTATAATTCAATATTGTTAATTCGTAGTAGAAAAAAATGCAATGAACACTGAGATTCTCTGTTTTTCGGGTTAATGACGAGTACGTCAGCATTTCGGGAGGCCTGTGAGGCCAGTGTCCTTACGGTGAAGACGGAATTGCGAATAACGCTTGCGAGGAAGGAAGAAGAAAAAAAGAGGGAAAGAGAAAGGAGGAAGCGGGGAAGTTTGCCGAGGAAAATGATAAAGCTCGGTAGGTCGCGTGATCGATACAAGCTCGGGAGTAGGTACGTTATCCGAAACAACGGAAGGGTAGCTCGGTCAGTTTGACCGCTCCCAGTTGGTCGATAGACCAGGGCGAATAATTTACTAATGAAACATCGCGAAAAGTTAGCGAACGGGAAACGCGTTAGAGGAACGGTCTACATAATTTCGCGATTCCTGGGCAAATTATCCGCGATGTATACACGGCGATTTATAGTAGCCGGATGACGCAAGACGTTACACGCGCGGATGGGTATATTTTTTCATATGCGCGAATCGCCGTAAAGTGAAATGTTACGTAAGAGAAGAAAAAATGAATGGCGAGGGCGTTTTTCGAGTAGCTGCGAAATAGTTATTGGTGTTTGGTACTGTTAGGAGGAGAAATGTGTTTTGGGAGGACGAGTTTGAAATTTGAAGGGGAAATGGGGAAGACTCGTCGTGACTCGAGTCGCGAGTGATCGCGTCGCGTCTGCGGCGAGCAGCGCTTCGTAATCGTTCGTTAACCCGTGTCGCTGCGACGAGGCGGATGAAAGCTCCGCGTTGCACCGCGTCACGCCACGAAAGCTGCACTGCGGACACGCGCGACTTACGTAACTGGCGAGGACTCGATTATTCGCAGCTGATGCGCGCGGGACGCGAGGTCGAATTGCGACACGTCCAATTGAAATTGTTCGAGGATCCTTCGAGTCTCTCCGGCGAGTTTTCATGGCACGTGCTGTTTTTATTTCTCGGAAGTAACGCGTTTTCTCCGCTCTCGTATATTCGGCAAGGCGACAAAATTTCCATCTGTATACCCGAAAATCTACTTAGCTTTGATCCGCCGTACCCTTACTTACGAGCAAAGCTGGCGCTACCGGTGAATTTTTAAAGAGGTAGCGCATTTTTTTTCTCGCGGAAAAAATACGAGTCGCGTATACTCCGAGCTTTTATTCGGCAAATCCAGTCGCGTTGCGTAACTCGGGGCGGGCGAGCGGATATCAAAGACGGAATATCGACGACCGCGTTGTTCGCAAATTTTCGCGAATCGCGATGAAAGCATTCGTCACTGGGCGTCTTTAAGATTGCTGGTGTGCGCGAAGTTAGGGTCGATTTGTCGCACGGAAATATGTCTCTTGGAAGGGATCCAAAATTCGGTTGCTTATTTACAACAACGGAGACGGCGAGGAGGGCAATAAAACTCCTTGTTTCCCTGGAATCCATGAAAACGCTCGAATCTTCACGAAATTCCGGATAATAACAATTTCTTACCGACGTCACAAAGTTAATTAATTCCCCATAAAATCGATAACATTTATTCCAACGCAATTTCGTCAAATTACAGGCATCCAAAATCTACACATTTTTATTTTACTCCTTTATTTATTTAACTGCTTATCGCATAATATTAAACGATATTTTTGCACATCGCTGTAATGACATGCAAATAATATCGAATCAAGAAAATGCTGATAAAATCAGTTCAATTTTCAGTCAGGTTCTCAGCGAATCGTACGAAGTAAGCTTTGAACTGACAATTAAGGTGGCTTTGTCACTTTGAGCGTAAACGACAGAAATTTGTGAAATTTAGATACGATGTCAATAACGTACGTCAGATTCATTTGCAATCAAGAAATACCATAGTCAACGAGTTAATTTTCGAGAAAATCGCTGCCGGAAAATTCTTAGTTTTACGCGTAGTCTTAAGAACCACATTACAAAATCGACTCCAACTCCGGAATTAGACGACGGACCTCGGAAAATGAAATGTAAATTAATAGCATTTATTTCAAAGAATATTCTAGTTTCAAGAAAACAGGAAAATTAGGAGAAAAGTGTAGGACACGAAGATTGTTTCTTTCTGCTACTGCAAGCAAAACTTATAAATTTCTATAAAACTTCTAGAAATTTCTAAAAATTTCTAATAATAAATTTCTACAAAATTTCTACAAAATTTCTACAAACATTTTTTTCTGGTACATTTTCTGCGACTTTTCACTCCTTTGCTCAGATATGGCTGTGATAAGTATACCTGTGAAAAAAAAAAACGGCAATAAATATTCGGGAAATGCGTGTCGTTTTGGAGCCCCCCAGTTGCTACGATTCTAAACGACGGAGCCACCTTAACGATTCGAAAGCTCGGAATAATGGGAATATTCAATCTTCGGAACGTGAGAAAAAAAGATTCGCATTTTTTTTCATCGATTCGTACGCAGAATCAGATAAAGTATAATCAAACGCGGAAGTCGATCGGCGGTCTCGGGGCATTTTCGTTCATTTGTAGCGGAGAATTTTACGCAAGTGGAGAAGTAACGAGGGAGAGAAGACTCCGCAGATTTCTCCGGGTCCATCGGCGTTTCGACGTTAATCTCGGAAAATGAACTTTTTGCGGGGCCGCGCGACTCTTTCGCGATATCGATGAGACGCGTTCGTGCGAACGTGACGGTAACGCGGAAAGTCAGGAGGTCGAGCCGATCGAAAGTTGAACGGAACGCTGGCTGGCGTTAAAGTCGGCTTGATTTACGGAAAGTGATATCCATACCATTCGATCTCGTTCTCCGAAGGTTTCCAATTTTTTCCAACCCGCTCTCGCGGTGGTCCCCGCCCCGTAGCGGGAGAGAAAACGGAACGCGTTTCACGCTTCCTTCGCAATTTTCGCAAGCGCCGATCCCGCGAAGGTGACCTTTCGCGGTGATATTCAAATGTCTCGCCGCCTCCCGGAGCTTTTTCGAAAGTCTCGACACGTGCAACGGGTTCGAGGACCCCTTACAGATCGGCTGCTTTGTTCGGACCTCCGAACCTCGAGCTAAGGGATCGACGAAACGGGCCAACGGTATCGGTGAACCGTTCGCCAGAGCGTGACCGACCCGGCGACAATGGGCGGAAAGGGAGCGGAGACTTTTCGGCGACGGAGAATGAGACCTTCGAGAGAAGATGAACTACTACAACTTTTCGTCGCTCTATCGATTCACGCCCGTCCAATGAATATTCATGCTCGAGGCGTCCAACTGGATGAAATCGACCAACAACGTCTTGATCAACATTTTCCACAAAATCGGCCCACTACGTCGAACGTACTCGGCAAACGATGCTGCCTGCAATATATTCAATTTTCCCCCAATACCGACCCCAGCGCCACCCAGTTACTAATTGTCGTAACCGTTTACATTATTGTCCAAAAATCCCATTTCGCAAAAACCTCCTATCTACGTTGCCTACTATACCTGTTATTCATATTTTCCTGTTTGAAATAGTTTAGGAAACCTACCCATACCACGTGACCCATTTTTCACAATTTTTACCCCCCACAGCCGCAATATATGCCAAGATCCCCCCGCCTCGCCCTCTAGTCTTTACGTAGTCATTCATTAATACGAGCTTAAATCATTTTTCTCTAACAGGAAATTCGAAAAAAATGAACTTGGCTTTATAATTTATTTAACCATAAAAATGTACGAATGGAAATGAAATAGAAAAGTAATAGTAATTAGCTTGACCTTGAAATTAGCACAATAAATAGGAGTATATACATTTTTTTGGTATTTTTTCTAAGAAGTATGCGAGAAAACAATTATTTCTACAAAAAATAATTCGAAATTGGACCATTTTCAAAGAAGTCAAAGACAGTTGAATAAGTTAAGCTTTGCACAGTCAACGTGAGGGTGATGCGCAAATTTGTAAAATATTAAAAAACAGTACGATCACTTTAGTAGTGTTTTCATATTAAATATGAGTGAAACAATAAAATAAATTGCGACGCGATGTATTAAAATGGAGTTTATAATTGTAACGAGCTGGTCAGAGTCTGTGAGAGTATTCAGAAAACTAGTTCATCGTGACTGTTCGAATTGAAAGACGAATACGTAGAATCGATACGTAACATTTAACTATTTCGGATCACGCATTGCGAAAAAAAGCTTTCTCGTGCGACGATGAGTCGAAGGAAAATCGCGCCTGCGGTGAAAAAGCGTAATTTTGTTCACACCCACGCAAATTATAACGTTCGCGATACGTTTCATATTCCGATAAGAGTAAAATCGCATCGCGTGATTCGGACGCCGCGCGTTATATTCAAACCCGAGTTTTTCCCCAGATTTTACCCCACGCGTACTAAAAAAGCTCCGCCTATAAAGTAGCCTGTTTACGCGGGGTTCGAAATAATTTCGAAATAATGCCCGTTCTTCGTGTAAATTTTGAACGATGACTTGGAATTAAAAAATTCGTGGGCTTCCTTTTTAGGCTGAAATTTTTCGGCTTAATTATGGTGCTTCGCGGACTCGAGCTTTGACGGTCGTAAAATTTTTCTTTAAAAGCGGAACCAAGCAGTCGATAGGTCGGCTACACAGATTTTCCTCGCCGGCGAAACCAGCGCTTATCTTCGAACGATGCATAAAAGATTTAATCAGAATATTCAAACGCGGTAATAATTCCGTTCGGCGAGGCGCCGCCGCTGCCTACCCGCAACGGAATCCTTAAAAGCTCATCTCCGTATGCTAATTCGCCAATAAGTTTTTACGATTCATTTTCCGGCATCTTTACTCTTCCTTATTCTCGCCTACTTCAACTCCGCTCGTCATCAACAGCCTCTCGACATCTTCATCGCTTCTCTTCCACCCCCATTTTTTCTCCGACTCCCCTCATTCCTCTCCTTCGTCGCGAATTGTTCTCGCGTCGTGGAGCCTGTTCAAAGCACTTTTACGACTCCGCAACTGTGCGCGAAGACGAGGCGTCGCGGTTCCACGAACAAACTATCGTCAACGAGTCTGGAGAAAATCCCGGTTTTTTTTCCATCACCCAAAAATATACGATTCGTTACTCGTTCACATTCCCGACACTTGTCTCGCCGCGAAAATCGAGCGAAACTGAGAGAAATGATTTGGACTTTTCTCAGCGCCAACGAAATGACGGACCCTAATGAATTCCTCTCTCCTGCTCCGGAACAAATTGATTTACGGTGCGTTAAAAAAGTTCTCGATCACTTTTCCAAGACTCGATCCGCTCCTCCGTTCGCTGGATTCTATTTCCCGAGGAAAAAAAGGGAAGCGGATGAAAGGAGAACGGAGTTACGAGGAGGAAGCGAGTGGATATAACTCGAGGAAGGGTAGATCGGTGCACGCGCAACGGCGAAAACCTCGGGAAATCTTCGAGAAGTTTTCGCGAAGGAAGAACCAACGGAAAACCGGAGGCGAAGGGAAGGAAACTTTTCGTTTGCTTTGATTCGTATTCCGCCGTCGATCGAGCCGCGATGTTAAGATTCTAAAGACTACTTCCGCTCGTCAGAAAATCCTCCCTCGCGAATATACCTCACCGAGAAAAATAATCTCATCGGACAACGTGGAGGTGATATTTTTTTTAACGAAATGCGATTCGATCGTCGAATTATTCTTAACTGGAAAAAAAATAACACGCCATATTTGCAGCCACGTTGCTCCAACTTCATTTATTTATTCATCTATTTATTTATTTATTTGTTTACCTATTTATTTATTTATTTATTTATTTATTTATTTATTTATCGATACAGAAATAGCTACAAATTAGAGATTACAGTAACTTGAAAAAAAATTGGCAGAAGTGCACTATATCGCCACTTGTTCGCACGTCTGGTATTACAAATTGCAAATACCAGTCAATCATTAATAACTTAAAACTATAAAACGAAATAATCAATACCAGGCGATGTACAGAGTGATTTTTGCAGTTTTAGAAACTGCACCTTATCATTTCTAAAAATATGTGTATAGTTGTCCTTTTTGTCCATTTATTGAGTTTAATTTTAATGAGTTTTTTTTTTAATCAATTTCCAACTTTTTTATGTGAGTAGGTAATGCATTGAATACTTTGATAGCAGCGGTAGTTTTACTTTTTTTTCTGAAGTTACTTTTTGCACATATCTTTGATTATTGCATATTTTCATTCCTAGTTTTACTTGTATGTCGAGTTCTTGTCAGTTTTATTTAGTTCTTCGTACTGATAAGCGAGTGATTCGAGTGCAAATAATAGTTCTAAATTTACGATCAGATTTTTTTTTCACCGTGCTGTTCAATTTTTAGGGATTACTTTCGAGATTTTATCTCGAAGGAGAACGATGGGCGGTTTTCGAGAGAGATAACTTTCTCGTAAGCAGCGGAGGATCGTTTCTCGATGATAACAAAGATGTTGGTTCCGTGTGCCTCGACACCTGTGCGAAACGATAACGCGGACGATTCGGAATGCGAACGGCGGGTAACCGCAGCGTTACGCGACTTTTGTCCTTTAACGACCTTTCCGAGCTCAAGGACACTCGCCAAGGTCGTCCGTTCGGCGATAAAGGGGAGAAGTTGATACGGAGGACAAACAAGAGGAGAAGAGGGGAAGCGAGGCGTGGCTCCGATTCGTTGCTGCTAAAAACCTTCGTCGTTGTTGGTCTCTCCCCCGAAGACAAAGAAGCATCGTCGCGATAAGGAAGAGAAAAATGCTCTCCGAAATTTCCGGAATTCGAGTGAATTTTTTTTTTACTGATTTTTGCGCTCGATCCGAAAAGCCGAATTTCTTAGAAAAATTTGTAGATATCATATTTACGGGAGACGGTGTTTTTAACGAGTCTCCGTCGATTTTGTGGCAAACGAAAATTGATCCGCGAGGAAAATTGGGGCGGAAGTTTTCGGGTTGGGAAGAAGTATCGTTTAACAGTGGAAAATACCGGCAACTTTTCTTCCCGAATAACGAGAAAAATTCGAAGCTGCGAATAAATATTTATTACTTACTGTCTTATATCGGCGAACGAAGCAATTCGACGAAGCCCGAAGGGAGGATCGTCGGAGCCCATGAAATCTTTACCGAAACTCTTCCCGACCTGCGCGGAGCTTCTTTTTATACGCTTTCGAATCCTGCCGGGAAATTTTCCCGGACGACGAAGGTGACCTTGTTGTCGTCCCGAAGGTAAACTGCCGATAGGTTTTTTTATTTTTATTTTCTCTCCCTAATTTTTTCCCCATCCTCCTGATTTTCGCCGAAACCAACTCGAACCACGTTTCGTGAAGTACACCGAAAACTTGACGATTTCCCACGCTGACCAAATTTCCCAAATCACGAAAAGCTCCACAGCACGAATCCACGGAGCTTTCGTGGAAGCTTCTCGCAGTAGCGCGGCAAAATCGCGAAACAAAGTGATATTGCTCCGCATTTAGTCGGACAAATTGAGCGTAAGCTCTTTTCACTCCACTCGTGCGGATCCAGGTATGATTTGAATATACGTACATTCGCAGCATCGCTATCGGATAGAAACGATTTTACAGCATCTTGCGCAACCCCACTTCGCGGGTAAATGTTTATCTAAAATAACGAGGAACAAACAACAATCCGTCGCGTATTCCGGAATATCGCGATTTATTCGTCGTCCATGATGGGATGGGATGTTATTACGTTCGCATCGTAAATAACGAGTCGTTTTCAAAGTGCTGCAGGTACTTTCTCCAAAGACGGGGATGACTTCGGCTGGTTTTTTATAATAACGCGATGCGTTATTTTCCCACAAATCTGCATTACCTCCGCGTAAATACGTCATTCACCGCGAGTGGTCACGACACGGCGACGGCTCTAACGAATAATAACACCTATTTCGACTGTACACGAATAAAAGAGCCAGACCGAAATTGCCGCGAATATTAGCTCTATAAAAGAAAATGCCACGAATAAAAGCACCAAACCGAAACCTACCGCGAATAAAACCATCGTACACGTTGTTTTTTATTAATAAACAACTTTCGTGTTCATCTTTTAAGTACGCAGTAGAAAAAAATTATTGCGGGTTGAATACTCCTCGCCATATGAATTCAAGAAATATGGAATTTATGTTGTTTCAAAAAATTGTACTTCCACTTTCTGTTCAAATTCTAGTATCACTGAACAAACTGTCACGGCGGTAGACGGCATAGGTTGTATCTAGTTATCAGCAAGTGTTGAGTAGGCCCAAGTTACGCAATATTGTATAAAATCAGAACAAAATATCTTTTTTCAAAATAATAAAAGCGACAAGAAGACTAGAAAAAAATACATAATTTAAGCACAAGATATCATTTTTGCTATTTTTGTGCTTAGGCGGTATCGCAGTTTTTAGTTAAGCGGTATTGCAGTATCAGCGACGATATCACAGATTACGCACGTGACTCGCGAGTGTTTGAAAGAAACCAAACGATTCGTCTTTTTTCCGTTATTTGATAGAATTCTCGGCAAATGTAGAGATTCACACGAACACGTAGCAACGAATCCTTCCGATCCGCCATTTTGGTGCGTAAACGTACGTACTTTAAAAATACGGTAGGATTTCTTTCCAGAGTGATTCCGCCATCGATCGATCGAATTGATCGGGAATGCCGCAAATCCGTGGATATTTTTACGACAACGGAAAGTTTTAATTTGATCTAATTTAATTCGATTACACAGGTGTGAAAAATAGCCTTCGGTGGTTGAAAAGAAGGCAATAGATGTCTTGAATTTTGTTGCTTCTTCCAAATTCTTCGCTGGATTTAAATACGTTTCTCCGTCACGTCGGTCGATCCTCGCGCGTTTCCCGTTCACGAGAGATAATAACTCTCCGTTGTTTTTTTCAGACTGTAAATCGCGTTTTCGATACTCCGTGCGTAAAAGCTCGATTTTGCTCGCGCTGTACAACTGGACGCATGCCGAAATCGAGCTTTTCGCTTATCGCGTCGAAAAGTACCGTTCGACACAGCCGTGAGAAGCTGGTTTCCTCCTCCTGTGACCTCTTCACACGTCAAACGTGGATGGCGGTGAAGTTGCGCGCTCCATACCGTGCATCATCGAATCACGTCCCGAAAAACGGTACAAAAACGTCTCTTTCTGGGAGACATGTTTCGACTGACACGATACAACGTTCTGCCCACGCGTACGCGAGTCATTAGCGCGATGACTTATAGACGTACAAGATGCGAAAAAGTCGCGTGGGAGGATGACAACGGTTTGATTTTCCGTCGTGCTCGGCTATACTTTCGTTTTCTACCTATTTATCACGTCGCGCTTTGACAGCCGCTGTTGCGTTGTGCTGTTTCCACTCGTCGTATTCGGCTTTCACGATAATTGCTACGCGCAAAGTATCGTACCGACGTTACGAATGCGCGAGGTGAGTTGGTCGTCGAAGGGCTGCGCCGGGTGAAACGCGAGTGTTCGACGTCGTAGATACGCCAGCAGGACTGATAATCCTCCTTCGCCTAGGTACCTAACGTGATGATCGCGTATCGACTAATCGAAACGTTGCCGTGCGGATAGAAGCTACTATTATTCCTATTGCGATGCTTCGTTTCACGCTACGTTTATTACACGCTTCGCGATATCATTTACCCGCGAGACGATACACCGATATCGTTACACGTGCCCCGGTTATTATCCGTAAACGGATACGTCGCGTCCGCGAGAAAAGACGAAGAGAGTCGACATCGAGCAACCCTTTCTACTTTACCCTTCCTATCAGCGGTGTCCTGTAAATCCGTACCACTGAAAATCGGTCCCACTGAAAATCGGTCCCACTGAAAATCAGTCCCACTGCGGAATTTCTGAGAACAGCCAGGGCGAGTTCTTTTGGGAATACCTACTAGTACCTGGCCCCGAGCTTCCCCGAGCCGATGCCCTTTGAACAATGCTTTGGGAATTCCTCCTAGTCAGCCCCTACCAGCTTTCTCTCTACCACCCTCGTTGCTGTTCTAACTTCGCTAGTGTTTAGTTCGCGAGCTCTTTGCGTGTATATATTACTTGTTCGGTATGGAAGTGACAACGACCAGCCACGGTAAGGCATGTGCTCGCTTCGAAGGATATTCGTACGTCGTAAAAAGAAGAAACGTAGACCGAACTGTTGTTCGGTGCTGTTCAAAACAACAATCGACGAAGTGTCGAGGTATACTTAAGACCAAAGACTTTTGACGTTTAGCCAGTCCAAAGCCTGGATAAATCGTGATGGGAATCGCTTTATTAATTTATTATATTATAAACATTTAATACAAAGTGAAAAACTGAAAAACTGCGCATCGCTGGTTGGGCTGTGACTCGTGGGGCAGGTAGCAAGTAGCCAGTATTCATTGTTACGGCGAACTATAGAGTAGGACGGATTTTCACAAATTCCTTAGTGGGACCGATTTTCACTGGTACGGATTTACCCTCACTCGTTATCAGCCGTCCCGCGCGGCAATTCTCCTAGGGGAGGAAAAAAACGCGCGCGAGCTACTCGACTCTCGCGGAAATCTCGAATTTTTGGCCGAAAACGGGACGCAGATCGGAGACTTCGTTGGGATATGGTAAAAGCGAAGTTTCGTGCGATGCAGTTGGGGTGAAACGAGCGAGGTTTAACAACGCCACGGAGGTGTGTCGACTCATGGACGGGCGAGCGGGAAAAAGCCACGGCAATTGGGGTCAAATGGACTCGCCATGGCTGCGTTAACCGTTAACACACTTTCATTCAATTCCACGTTATAAAACTGACGGAACTTTAAACAACCGACGTGTTAGCGGGTGATGAAAAATATAGATCATAAAAGTTGGATGAAAGACATTCCATATTCCGTTGCTTTACTCCCATATTTTTCCCGGAGTATTCTACGTTTCGGGATGCCAAAGAAATTCGAGGAAGAGTCTCCAAGTCGACGAAATCTTTTATTATCGAATATTTCTCGACTTTACCTTTCCAATATTTCCTCGCGATGGAAGCTCCGGCGCAGGAATTGATTTCCAATACTCGCAACCCCATCGCGGAAATGCCATTATCGCGACAATTTTTTCCCGAACGTAGGGGAGGGTGATGAAGACGACGAATATATCTTCTCTTCTCGTGAAAATAATTCTCGCTTCCCAAAATTATTTTTTTTTTTTGCTTCTCTTCAAATTACGACGAATTTGATCTGTTCGTCCACTTGCGTACACTGCTATGAAAAAAAAATCAGTACTTTTTTACCACAATTAAAAAAAACTTCGCGAGGTAACAAATTTATCCATGTTTTTTGGGAGTTTTGACAAAATGGCGCTGAACATGGTTGAAAAAGAATAAAAGTAGGCTGATACTTTTTGATAAACTTCACCCTCCACGTCGATATCTCAATTGCGAGATGGGAAATTGGGGTGTAGATCGTTGGAATTTTTCAACTGGAAACCGCGAAGGGTTTGCCATTTCGGTGCCACTTCATCCATCGCACCCGTGTACCTGGATCATTCGTGCTCGCGGAATCCTGGGACGCTACATCTACGTGTACCTCCATGAAATACCTACTGCTAATTTATGCGGTACGCGGATTAGACGAGGACTGCTAGGTTTCCAGTTTCCATGCGGCACCCGCCAATGTCTTACGTAATAGGTACATTGAAAAGTGTCGACGAAGCCGATCCAAGATTTTCTACTGCAAGCCGAGGGTAAAACTACGGTGCTGCAAACACAGATGTACGCTCTATGCTTTTCTCACCCCCTTAAATATGCGGGCAAAATGTCGGAAAATGCCCAAAAATGCGACCAATATGCGGGCATAACGTGCACTTAATGCAATTTCAAAACTGTTCATCGACTAATGAAAACAGCAAATTTTGATACATCTTTTTATTCGGCTGAAAATTATACTCATAGACACTTGGCACAGAACTGTGTGGAGAATAAAAAATTAAAAAATAAAATTTAAATTCCGCATTTTGAACACAGTTATAAACAACTTGAATCACGAGTACGAGAAATTATCTCTCTAATGTTTCGAGTTTTGTTTTATGTCTCATCGTGCAAATAAAGTAAAGCTCTATCTGCATCATGCTTCGACGTGCCTAGCGTTGAATCTGGAATCATAGAAACAAACGTTCTGGGGAATTTAAGCCAAAGAGTGCGATTTACGCGGAGTGCTGCGTTTATTGTCGAAGTATGTGATTTAACGGGCAACGAAAGGGACGTTCAATAAATTGAAATTACGAGTAAGCCGACGATGTTTCGAAAAATATGTAACAATGCGACCGCGTAAAGCGTACATCTCGTGCTGCAAGCCTCTTCGGGACACGATTAAGCTCCGCAGCTAGATATACGAAGCGTCCGCGAGTATCCGCTATATATCGATTGTTGAGTTTGACTGAGTAACGAAATTGATACCAGACTGACCGAAGCGACCACCATGTAGCAACTTGCCTCACCTAGGAAGCAATTATCGGTGCTATGCCGGTCACTCGCGGCCCGGTCTTTGCATTCCGTCGATTTATACTTCGGTTAGGTTTACACCATCCACTTCGTCACCCGCACCCATCGGGTATTACATTCCGCATCAGCATGCGCATCGCCACGCAAAGTGTCCGGTATATCGCCAGCTCGAGTAGTCGATACCCGCACGGGATTATTCTCCTCGCGTAATAACTAACGCGAGAAATTTTATTACCAGCCGAGCAGAGTTTTGCGTATTTCGATTTCGCGCGACGGAACAGCGAATTTCCTCGACGTCGATCGTTATCTGCGATGACTCGACGGATCTTTCTACGAATGTTGATCGAGGGAAATTTCACGGGTAGGTGAGATACTTTTGCTCTCGGATAAACATCTAGGCATCCATCCCTCGGATCGCCGCGAGAATTCGTTCGCGTGTTCCGACGAGCGGGGATTCTGGGTAGCGGAAATGGAAATGGATACTTGTTGTTCGTTACCTCGCGATCGGGAGCTCTGAGGTAATCGAATTAAGCGATTAGGGGTAGTCGGAGCGTTGAAAAAATGACTATTTTAAAGAATTTTTTCCCAACCGTAGTTCCCTTTATTTGACAAAGAAAATGACACAAAGTTATGGTACTACGTTTCAAATTAATTTCACCCAAATTAAAAGAAAAAATTACTGTAGATCGAATTATTGTCGTATTTTTTGATCAGTTTAATAGTTAATCTAGTGCCTGATTGGAGGATTTTTTTAAATTCAAATTTATAAGTCTTATAAGCACTTAACTTCCTTGAAAATCCACGAGTAAACAATCAGAGGTCGCCATTTTGCTCGTGACACAAACAAAAAAATAGTTTCGATCGGGCGCCCATTTTTTCAAGCCCCCTTAATATCCACAGACATCATTTCCAGCGTTGTGAAAACAAGCAACGATCCTGGACTCGAGACGAGTGGGTATATTTTTCGTTCCTTTCTCGCACAACGATCGCATTCAGCGGGTAAACCGTGACGCGTTGCGCCCGGCGTCGATGCTTCTCGCTCGATAAACGCATCCTGCCCTGGTGCAACCTGACAACCGCAGGCGTGTATCTTCGACGATGTAAGCCGTAACGTAGCGCCGGGTCCTCCCATTGAAACGGGTTATAATTTATTTACGCATCGTTCCAGCGTCAAATATCTTCCCATCGGGTGTTGTAAGATCTGGTTAACGACATCGGTTACCCTTACATGGTCGCCGATGATTCATCGCCCGCGTATTCGCGCGATAATCGCGACGAGCGGACGCCGCCACCTTGGTGGTACACGCAACCTCGCCACCATCCACCACTTCCCTCCGTGCTGAAAACTCACTTTACAATCTACCTAAAAAACCAACGGAGCGTTATTATCTCTCGTCAGCGGGAACGCGCGAGGACCGACCGACGTGACGGAGAAACGTATTTAAATCCAGCGAAGAATTTGGAAGAAGCAACAAAATTCAAGACATCTATCGCATTCTTTTCAACCACCGAAGGCTATTTTTCACACCTGTGTAATCGAATTAAATTAGATCAAATTAAAACTTTCCGTTGTCGTAAAAATATCCACGGATATGCGGCATTCCCGATCAATTTGATCGATCGATGGCGGAATCGCTCTGGAAGGAAATCCTACCGTATTTTTAAAGTACGTACGTTTGCGCACCAAAATGGCGGATCGGAAGGATTCGTTGCTACGTGTTCGTTTGAATCTCCACATTTGCCGAGAATTCTATCAAATAACGGAAAAAAGACGAATCGTTTGGTTTCTTTCAAACACTCGCGAGTCACGTGCGTAATCTGTGATATCGTCGCCGATACTGCAATACCGCTTAACTAAAAACTGCGATATCGCCTAAGCACAAAAATAGCAAAAATGAGATTTTGTACTTAAATTATGTATTTTTTTCTACTCTTCTTGTCGCTTTTATTATTTTGTAAAAAAATATTTTGTTCTGATTTTATACAATATTGCGTAAGTTGGGCCTATTCAACACTTGCTGATAACTAGATACAACCTATGCCGTCTACCGCCAAGACAGTTTGATCAGTGATACTA
The DNA here is from genome assembly GCA_963969455.1 of Arge pagana. Taxonomy (NCBI): domain Eukaryota; kingdom Metazoa; phylum Arthropoda; class Insecta; order Hymenoptera; family Argidae; genus Arge; species Arge pagana. The sequence goes on along the minus strand of OZ018308.1, from coordinate 4,996,269 downwards.
GAATTCGAACAAGAAATGAAAACAAAAAGTAGTTTCTAATATAAATGTTCCAAAGTAGGTATATTAAGTTATTTATTATTTGCGAACTGCCTGAATATAGCAATATATTCACATCGATAATATTCATAAGATTTGTAGGATTTTCTAAGATATTTATACAACACGTAAGTATGATTAATATTAATTCGTAAGACTTCATATTTGGAATTTATTTCAATTAACAGATCGAGAATTTTGTACGATAAATAATATTTTGTGCTTGATATACGTTTAATTTGACGGAAATTAATGGGATAGTTTTTTTAATACGACGGTTCTTCGTGATTCTGTGAGATTGTACGCGACGCGGTATCGCAGTATCATCGATATGGGAATAAATTAAACGAGAGGTCGGCGGAGGAGGTTTATATGGACGCGAATCTATTCGCAGCGAACACTCGATACCTACTAGAATAATAAGGAAATGTCTACCGGTGAAAAAAAAAAGTTCCGTCGGTCGAGTTGATTTTTTGTTAGTTCATTTCGCGTATCGTTTTGCAGGAGCATTAATCAAGCGGAGGTCTTCACCGAGACACGCGCCCAGTGTCAGGTATGCGTTTTCGGCTATTCAACGCGCTCGAATTAATTTACGACCGGTTGTGTATCAAAATAACGCGCCTCGCAGCGTAATAACGTCACCCGCGAGTAACTTTAGCCCTCGAAGGTTGCGGGAGAGAAGGCTCGGTTTTGCGCGCAAATAAAACAGATATATCACTCCTAGCCTTTCGAGCGCGTTACGTAGAATAGTCGGTGCTCGTGACGCGGAGGTTACGCCGCGTTTTAAAATAAACGAATAAACACCGAGTTTTATCGGGAATACTTTTCAACTGCGTAGAGACACGCGTGCATCGTTTCTTATACGGTCTAATCAATTCTCGGATTTTTCCCGTGGACGCGAATTCCTTGCAAATTTTCCGCAACCTCGAGCCTCGTAAATTCCTCGTTAACTATTGTACGCTTACCTGCAGCGCAAACAACGAGCGCGCGCGCAAAATTAGGCTCGACTTTACGACTCGTCATTTTTCACTCGCTTTACAGTGCACCACCAGCGCGACGTAACTCCTCAGCGCGTATGACCGACAGCTAATGCGATAAATGCGAATGATTTAGTATTCTGTCGCCTGTGAAAAATGATAGGCTCGCTTTTACCGATACATGACATTTCTATGTACCGATTCCGTGTTCGCGTCACGGTCTATCACTCGCACTCGCTTGCGTACATATTTTCACCAACTCGCCAACTGAATTTTTTTCGCGCTTTTCGATTCGTCATTTTTCAATTCCACTGCTCATGTTCAACAGGAAGCGTCGTTAACTTTGCGGAAAGGCGAAAAAAGGAAGTAGCGACGCGCGTGGTTACTCGTTGGAAGATTCGCGCAACGCGAAGAGTAATAAATTCTGACACAAAGTCAACGTTAAAAAAAGCCACACATACTCTTTATCCCCGAGTACAGAGGCTCCGTAGTAAAACTAGTGCACGCTGAAAAACTCACAAATTTACAGACTTTGGCGAAAAATGGCCTACAGCTTAAACAATGAGTATACAGAAACAGAGAAAATCTTGGGCGAAGACTTTTCACCCAGCACGAGAAGTTGATGCCATATCCTACATCTTGTTACCCGAGAGACAGAGATAGATCAACGTACTTCGCTAACTTCCGAGTCAGATTTGCTTTTTTTTTGGTACCCACTAGTATGGATCAGTGGAAAACTCCTTTCTCCTCTTGAACGAGTTACGATTTACACAAAAGGATTTTAGGTAGGATTTTATATATGTCGGACAAAACTAGGGTTATCGGAAATCTTCTTCTTCTGACAAGAGCAAAGACAAGAGAGAGAGAATTAGCAAAATTGGTCCAGCCGAGGGAAATAGGGATTCATTTATATATATAAATAAATTCACGATGTATCACTCATGTAATATGTTCCTCAGCCGAAGCTCCTTAACCACCTCATCTTTGGCGACTTTTACACGTGACAGCGATGCGATAATTGAGGAAAACGTTCGACCAGCAAACTTTCCGAGTTGCGGTTACAGTAACCGCAGAGGCGTCAGTGTCGCGTGGAAGTATTCGTAAGATTAATATCACGGAATAATATATGTGTAGCGAGATAGAGAGAGAAGAGTTGCGCGGTCAAGTGTGTCCACGATCCTCGTAGGCTTAATAGCGCGACTCGAGCAAGTGGATTACACGATCGTTAGAAAAATCAATGTTACACTTCTAATTGCCGGTGTACGCGTACAGGTTCGAAATCGTAACGGCGTATGGTAATTAACCGGTCAATTATCTCGGCGTCGAATCAGGACTAGTCGCTAGATGTGACTTTTACCTTTTCTTTTCGCAGGTTCGCGAGGCGAGAGGCAAATTGTTTCGCTCGCAACCTACCATCTTCCCCGTGTTTTCCTCTCGTTCGTATAATCCGCGCTAAATGAAACTGGGCATATGAAAACGGGGCGTTCGGAAATAGGGATGAAAAATAACGAAGAGCGAACTCCAGCGTCCCGAGGGATGCATTTCGGGTTTTGTTACCAGCAATTAAATATAGATAACGCGATCATTCGTTAATTGGACTAATTAGCGGGGACAGAGACCTCTGGGTCTGGGCAGTATCACCGCGGGACAAATCTACGCGAACGTACACGTTGATATCTCGAGCATACGAGCGCGCGCAGGTGCTCCCGTGACCAGAAGTCGGAAAAGCGACAACGTTAACGAGCGCACGTTGCCCGATTGGTGCCCGCATCCGTCATCGATGCACGCGTGCATTTTTACCTGCGAATTCAAGGGGAGATATACACCTAGCAAGGTCGAAACAACCGTTTTTCCCCGTCTCTTGAAGCTCGAGGTCTCAAGAATATCCGGTGAAAATGCCCAGGCATTATTTCGATAAATAAGCCAATTCCAGCCGAGAGGCAACTCGTACGCTGCGCAAGATGATGACAAAAGAAGGTGGCGAATACAGCGCCGACAACAAACTTTAAAAGCTATAATTCCACGTAAATTGACAAATTTCATGATTTATTCATTTTCAAACGCGTTTTTCTCAAAACCACGTTTTTCAGAACGCTACCTAAAATTTCTCGAAAACCAATGAACCGATTGCCCTGAATTTTTTTATGGCTATTCCATACACCATTATCTAGTACGTGTCTTAGATTTTTTTTTCCTTACTTAGTTTTTTTCTTATAGGCAAAATAATAACTAGTTGTTGGTCCAAAAATCACTAAATATGATCAAACCTCCGCCATTTTGTCATAGATCAATATTTTCAACTTTGATCGTGGAATATTTCTTCCGGATTCGATCGTATCGGTCGCGTACCGCGTTTTTCGTGTAGATCGTAACTCGTTCGAGATGAGAAACATTCGATTACAATCTAGACAATGAATCCACTTGTTAAAAAGTTCGTTTTCATCGGCTTTCAACATCATTTATGTCTCTTATTTGCCCGACAACCGACCCTGAAATTTCCTACGCCTAAACTACTTTACTTTTTAAACAATAGATAAAAATTTAGAAATCCGCAAGTCAGTCGATTACCGGAAGAACCACTTTAAAACCAGGCGATTGGTGTCCGTCAACGTGACTCCTGCTACCGCGAAGATTTTCGGTCATTCGGACCGAATAGAATGAATCGGCCAATTGCGCGAGAGAAATTCTGTTATTGTTATTATTATCAATTCACATCTCGATTGTCACGCGAAACAATGACCTGCGTTCACGTTTTACTAATCGCGAGCGAAGAACCGAATACCAACGCGACACCGGGGAACCGTGACGCTCGCGAAAGCTGTTCAGCGTCCCACATCCTAAAAATACCCCATTTATCTAACCTTCGGAATTGAAATAAGTGGGACGAGATCGATGATAATCTTCGAGACGGTGGAATTTAGCCTTGTGGTTAAAAAATAAATAAATCTAGGTTACAGATGCCGATCATTTCTGGACTCTGGTAGTTTCCCTCCACCAGCAAGTATTCCAATGTTCAGCAAAAAAACATATCTTCATGCACATCGGAAATGTCATCGTAAGAATGGATTTTCTCTACCCATTTGCAAACATACGCACGTTCTTTGTCAATTAAAATGTTCAAATTTCGTCTACCTAGCTGCGCGCGATTTTTGCCGCAAAAAAAGGGACGTCAGCATACTTTGCGGAGTTTCGTTGCCGAGTGATATTATATTAAGTGGATGCAACAGCAGAATGACGTCGTGTCCCGAGCAGCGTATGTTTGACTAGTCGCAGAAGACGGCGACAGCTGGGGAAGCGAAGAGAGCAGTGACACGAATTCACGCGAGACTACGACTACTTGCGATGCCATCGGCGCAGCGCGTGCATCACCTCGTCAGTTTATACGACGGATTTTGATTATTCGTAATTAATTAGAAAGCGAATGAAGTAACGAGGAGAAGAAGGCAGTTCGACGAAACAGAGCGAAACAGACGAAGAAAAATGATTCGCCGATACCACCGACGTTCCGTTTCCGTTTGGATACAAAAAATTCACTTATCGCGTATTTTTTTTTCCTCACAATGTTACGAAATTGTGACGATGCTCGCGGTTTTATCGCGGTGACTCCACGGAAGTCGGGAGAAACCTCTCGCTTCATTATTATTATACTCGCGTTGAGCCTTCATCGCGATGAGATGCACCTCGACATCCTCGTTTGAAAAATCTAATGCTACACAGTAAAAAAAAAACTGCGTCAAATTTCCCACCAAAAATTGTGCTAACAACTTTTTTCACACAAAATTAAAAACATTAAACAAGTGTTACTCGAGTAACAGATAACATTTTGTGGGTCGAAAAACGGACCGTGAGAACAACGCTAATCAACACGGTAAAATGTTGTGTATCGTACACTAACATTTGCACACCTGACACAATGACGGATTTTTTTTTTGCTGTGTAGGTATGTAGTGTTAAGCTCGATAATTGTGCGCTGCGAAATTCGGAGTCGTAGCTTGTAATTTCGTTTAATTGAGTAGCCAGAGACCGCAGGTAGCCTTTGGAAGAAATTACTCGGCGATTTAGCTCGTCGTCGCGTTATTATGGTCATCGTGATCCTCGTTATCATTATTGTCAACGCTTCTATTTTCGCGACGAGGCGTGTAGTATGATTCGATTAAATTTTTCAATCGATGAATTTGCATGAAATCCGCGAATCGCGTTCGCCTCTTCTCTCCCGTTTCCGGTTTCGCTTCGGGTGCAGTATAAACGCGTTTAGAATTCGATTTCGAGGTTCGATTGCCGTGCAAAGAATACCAATCAATTCGATGAGTGATCCCCGCTGGATTTATATGATTGCGATGGACCGAAAAACTGGCACGTTCGTCGATGCCGGAACTCGATTCAGCTGATGCGTTGCGGTCGTTATTTCCCAGAATTTCCGTACGATCTCCGACGAAACCTTCGTTTTCCATCACGCGAATCGTGGACGCACGGTGACGCGATCCTGCGATGATTCATCCGGAATCGCTCGATGTAATTTCAAAGAGTTTCGCTCCAAGAGTTTTGTAAGCGAGCGTTACGCAAGAAAACAACGGGCTGGTTGAATTTTAGCGCGTTGCATTACCGCGATGTTAAACTCGCGAGTGAGTCATCGCGAGTCGGATCGTGTAAACGGCAGTCGCGTACGACGAAAAAAACGACCGACGATGTAAAATCTGTCTAACAGTAATCCCGGAGTGTCGAGGGACACGGTAAGACATGCCGAGACACGTGGAGCAGAGAGACGCGCATTGGGATAGAACGAGGCACGAACTAAAGAAGAAAGATACAATCGTCATGCAAAACACGTCCTTGCAGCTAGCGTCGAGAATAGACCACTTCCTGTCTATAAGTTTCGATTTATTAACCACTCATCGCGCCATAATCCCTCTGTTTTACTAATATTCGACTCCGCGCCGTTTCCGTGTCCTCTTATTAAAAACGAGAGAACCTCGAACAATATTTGTACCTCCACGGTCACCTTTCCAGAAACGTGGGTAATTATATTTCAAATTCAATTTCGCCAAACTTTTGCGAAGTTCCGTCGACGTGGAAATACTTGAAAATACATTTTCTACCCCGATCACGGTTTTTTCTCCCTATATATCGAAGAAACGATAGACATTCGGGGAAATTTCATTTTGAGACAAATTTCGTGTCCGAAATTCGATCGCAAATTCGTGCGATATGTCCAATTGGAAAATGTTCACCCCACGGAGTGGGAGGATACGGTTTGTCAGAGGTGCATCATAGTTCTGCTGGTCAATTTTTCACGCGTCTCCGATGACAATATACTCGGAGCGGAGGTGGAATTTTTCAATTTGTCTGCAATATCAGCTAGATCTCTGTGTGACGGCTGGCGATTCGACGAGTGATCCGAACCGTTAAGTAAGAGGTAAATATCGGTCGCGATGACACATTCGATCGCCTAGCTGAGATATACCTCCCGACATCGCGGCGGGCCGCTGTGTTTTTTTTAATTTTATTTTTGTTTTTCTGGGCAAAAAGAAGAGGGAGAAGTGGGTATAAACAGATTCGATCGGATGGTACGCGTTTATATGTAGGATTCTCCGCATATTGCGAGCCTAAAAATAAAACATCTCTCCGCAACATTGATTTCTATCGAAGGTTTGAACCGTCGACGGAGTAGGCGCGACGACGCGGGAATATATCTAGGCTGCGTATTCGCGAATATATTCAAACGAGGGATACGAGTCATCGAGACTTGGCAAGTATCTCCCGCGTAGGTACAGACTCTCATATCGCCTGGAATTCTCCCTTTGTGTCTGCTCCCATCGCAACGTTCTACGACTCCTCGTCGTTCGTTACATCCTTTCGCGATGACTTTTTTAATTCGCGTTTTCATTTTCCACTTCCATTATGCATTTTGATAACGACCCCGAGGATTCGTCGTCTGAATCGACGTTCTTTTTGCCTCGACAAACTTCTATACACCTTCGAACAAAGACGACGCCGTTTGGATACGGGCAACGTCGGGCGATTTTTGAAGGGAGGCATTTCTTTTTTGCTCCGTCTTACATATTATATTACCCATCTCTCCCTCTCTCCCTCCTGTCTCTTTCGCGCTTTCTCTCGCGCTCTCTCTCTCTCTTCATTCCCGTTTCTCGCTCGCGGGTCTCTCCAAAGGACGTAGATATTCGGGCGGTGTATATACATATATATGTATATTTTTTATTCGGGAACGCGAAGGGTGTCCTTAGAAGACAAACCCTCGGGGCAGGATTATAATGGTAATTTTTTCACGCTCATTCATTCCGAAGTTAGTCGTCGGCGGCCACGTTTTTAAGAGGAAAGGAACGAGTACCGTGGAAGTTCGATATTTAATCGATCGATTTCCGGTTCTCTCCGTCCACCAAGATCGATGATGAAAATTGCGCGGTAGCTACAGATAATAGTAAAGCTAAGGCCTTGACTTAGCGAGAGATTAAAACAAACAATCGTTTCCTCTGTCCAAACAAATCGGATCGCGTTACACCGTCAAGTGTCGCGTTTCGTTGGGCCTCAACTGCACGCGAGCGTGACGAAGTCGAAGCCGGAGAGAAAAATTGCTCGATTTCAACTGGTACGCCCAGGATTTTTACGAATACACCTATAATACATCGCGACCATAGTCATCATTGCGATCGAACGGGTTGATCCTGTAGAGACGGTCACCCCTGCATATCTCGTCGACGAATCGAATTTTTCGATGCGGATATCCATTTTTCGTTGACTTTACGCGGAATTCTTTGCCCACGTTGAGCGTGGTTGGGGGGATTCGCGGTGTTCAACCACGCCACGGCGCAATATTCTCACGCTCGTTTGTCCGGCATTCCGCGATCGCGTTGTGTTCTACCTACGATGGTAGCAACAACGATGCGAGTCGCGGTGATCGTTAACGAGGCTGCGAACGTTTCGTGGCGATCGAAATAAATGAAAACGGAATTGCATCGCGGGTTGAGAACCACTGCCGGCCAGCTGAGCCCCGGGCGTAGGCGGATGAGCGCAGAGGGGAAAGGGATACGGTGGGGCTGGCAGCGCTCGACGAGAATTTGTGGTAGAGGGGGCTGTAAACACGCCGGCGCTTCAGTCGAGTCGCGTCCGTCGCGAAGGGTATTTCGTTGCCCGTCGTCCGTCAAAATTCTCGAGAATCATTTGTTTCCTAGGATCAGTTGTTGTACGTGTAAACGAATACCTAACATCGGTTGTGACGCGAAGTATCGGTACGCTCGTGTCCAGTGGGGAGATGTTACAGCGTACGGAATACAAATGACGTCGTCGTTTGTTTCCGAATGGTCGGGGCGAGAGACGTGAATAGAAAAGAGAAAATAAATAAATAAAAACGGAAGTGTACGTGTGTTTTCCTCTTGTCGAGCGAATTACCGTTTATTTTGTGACTCTTGTGTTAAGTTCAGTTAGTTATTGAGTTGTTCTTCAGTTTTGTTCAGTGATCGGAGTTTCACGACCTTCGCAGGAAACAAAGACTTCGGCAGCGTTTTATCGATTAGGCCGTGTCTACTACGTAACGTGAGTATATTATAAAACGATCATATTCAATAACGTGCACGGAATAAGATAGTTTCATAGACGAATTACGAATTCGAATAACGAACCTCTGCGTTCCCGTCGGTAGAAATAGGCAGATAGAGTTGACGACGAGCAAATGTTTGTTGTTTGACAACTCATATATACGTATATAGATATAGATATGTGTATATATCGAATGCGAACGCTCGTGGACACGAAATTGACGATTCACGGATAGTAGACGGTCATTTGTCACTCGCCCGAGGGGCACTTGTGGCTCGAGAGGACGAGGTGGACGAATGTCGGTCGATTTTATATGTCGTTAGCTCGTAAAAATGCATCGACAACGAGCAGGCAAAAGTTATCGACGACAGCGATGGAACAAACATCGGTGATTCGATGTTTTCCAACGTTCGGAAAACAAAGAAAAGCCCCGAAAAACGGTCACGGGCAGTGACATTCGTACCGTACGAATAGTATCAGTGAACTCTTATCGTTTTTCGTCGTATTTTGATTTCGCGGACGAACGAATTTCCAGTCGCGATGAAAAAGCGAGCGAAAGTTATACGATACGCTACGTACGTACTATCTTCTTATCGTTCGACAAAAACCCGATCGCTTATCAACTCTCGTCGTATCGATGACAATAAAGATGCATCGCGATCGCACGGCACGTCGTTTCGGGCCACGCGTCGCGTTCCAATATGCATGAAACGACGGAGCCTGCATTCGGGTGAGGTTAGATTTTCGTTCGGCTAGGGTTCGGGGGATATAAAGTATCAAACAAAAGAAACACGCATTTCATGCGGAACGAGTTCCCATGTGTCGCGAGCGCGGATCGAGTTCAACTGTCGTGCCAGAGTCGTTGTCGGCGTCGCGTCGTTGCCCTCGAAAATGCGATCGGGATACGTACTTACGTATTTACGCGCGTCGACGACGAACACGAGACCATGGGAATAGAAACGAATAATTCGAAAACTCCCCGTCTCCCTTATATCCTCGTGTCGTCAGATTTTATCGATCGAAATTATTGCCGGGCTCTTAACAACGGCAAGGCGGTCGTGACCTTGGCTGGGTGTTGTTCGTTCCCGTCGCTCTTTCCATCGTGCCTCGAAGAAGTACTACGTACTTCTTCCCTTCGCTACAACCCGCGTCGGCCATTAATGACGTTCTACTACGTTTCCGTGTACATTATCGCCGAAACGAAAGATAAAAAGAAGATACGGATCGACGAAAACGTAATAACAGAACGACGCTCGCCGAGGCAATTGGTGGTACACGCGAGTTAGATTCGAGCGAATAACCGTTACTCGAACCTTCGATCGCCTCGACGTGATTACCGTGGTACAGAAATCTATCGAAATTCTCGATGAAAAAAGAGAAGAGGAAAAAAGCGAGAGAGAGACGTTGAATAATTCGAAGGAATGATAATTGGGAGCGGGATGGGAGCGAGACGGTTCTCTCTCGGACGTTGCTTCTCGTACGCTCCAACGACTGCTGTCAATCACGCGTCGAAAAATCGCGCGAACAGGCCGTTGAACGAACTCGAATCACCTCGGGGGTCGTAACGTCGTAACGCAGTCGTCTTTGATAAGCCAAGTGCAATCGACATCTGCATGCGTCGAATACGTATATCTGGCCACCGTAAATCCGCCGGTTTTTACGCAACGAGCAACGTTGCATGTTACCGTTCTCGACGATGCTCTGACCCATACCCCGGGGTCTCCTCGGGCAGCGAGACAGGTAGTGACGTCATCGGGCAACCGGACCGCTGCTCCGTTGTCTGGGCATCGCGTCGAGCGGTTTTGGCCGTTCGTCATAAACGTGAACGGTATATCTGGAGCCGGTGGCTTTTTGGAAAACGGGGGGAGGAAGAATGTCGCCTCTGACTCATGCCCGTGAAAATTCTCGCCTGATTACATCTGCTACAGATAAATAAAGATTAGTGAACGGGGGCCAGCAGCAGCAGCAGCGGCAGCAACCACTGGGATTCGAGGGAGAGAGAGAGGATCGTTTGCCGTGTCTCGCTCGCTCTGTCGCTAGGGGTGATCAATTGACCAGGAATGCAGGCCACCGTGTTTCGAGATTCGGGACGTGATTTATACGCGTCCCCGCAAGACGTATTATCTTCGACGGAAATGAATCGGGATTGTTAACGCTGCAACAAATTAAAACGAAAGAATTTATTCAACTTGAATAATAACGCCTTTATGACGCTCGTTTCCTCGCGCTTTACGTCGTACAGAGATAAGAATAAAGAACAAGAAACGGGTCGAGATTCTGAGCCAGTGAATCCGGATTATGTTTCGAGCGAATTTCTCCGCGTAGACAGACTCGGAAATCGTTAGCTGTGTTTTTTTACGATGTTGGCGAAAACTGGGCAAATTTCGCGCCGGTAAAAGATTATTTTTAACCGGATCGAAACTACGAATCTACGAATCGTTCGCATGCGTGGTAGATTGAAATCTACGAAACGAAAGAAACGAAATCTCGGATCGAAACGCGTCGTTTATTGTTACAGGTAAATTCGAATTTCACGTGTCAAATTGCTGGGAAACATCCGTGAAACGCGTAATACGACGTTTCCTCGGATAATTCGCTGTGCACACTTGTTGTTCGATGTTCTGGCAAAGTACGCGGAAGGCAACGTGATCGGAGCTTGCGCGAGTCCTGTATACCTCGTCGATAAAATCAACCCGTGCGACTATATTTATTCGCGTTCATCTAATTTGAATCGTTTCCATTTGTCAACCGTGTCAACGAGACTCGGAATAATAAATAATCCGGTACGATCATCGCATAAAATATGTTTTCCCCGGAATCATGGTACATCGCGATTAATTTTCCTCTTTCGTTTTTCCCGAAGCAAGTCCTTCGCTGCGCTGATAATTCATGCCTCTGACGTAACGCATCACTGTAAAAAAGTTACATTGGAATTCCTTACACAAACATACGTACGACCTCTCGTAGTAAAGATTACTACGGACCGGAGAATGATCCCCAGTCACGTCTCAACGCCTGATTATCGGAGCTTTTTCGGTTTCAAAATCCATGGTTTGGACGTTTCCATTGGTCTCCCCGCGCCGTATCATTCGATACTCCCGTCGCCGTTTTTTATATCTACGAGTGAAAAAATCACAGACGTATACGTTGAAAAAGATATTGCCAATTTACAATGTAAAGTCTAGATCTCTGTGTATTTGATTCGTGAAACAAGCGTATCCATTTGCACTGTATTTCTTTGTATCTTTCCCTTCGAATCGTCGATATCTATTAATGATCAGACGTGCTATCGTATGCCGTTGAAAAAACATACCAAGAGAAACAATATTGGCTCTAGTTAAAGATTACAATGCTTCGAGAAAGTTTTCTCAGCAGAGCAAACCTTCCCTTTTACATATATATATATATATATATATATATATATATATATATATATATATATATTTATATATATTTATATATATAAATTATATATAAATTATATGTATATATGGGGCATTTCGCGCCAAATCGGACGGCTTGACTAATTTTAATTTTTGATTTCCTTCATGTCTTGATCATTCATTTCAAGCTCTTTCTGGTGAAGTCTAAAATTTGTCTGATAACCGGCTCTAGGATACTTTTGGTTTCTCGCTCCTAATTCTTTCAAAAAAGGTCCAAATTCAACATTTTTTGTAGTGAAGATTTGGTTCTCTCGCATACTTTTTAGAAAAAAGGACAAAAAAAATTATCCATAGTATTTTAATATGCGGTTTTTGAGTACAAGGTTTTAGGAACAACATTTAGGAACCTGTAGTGTGGCTGTACATCCACGCATAAAATTGTAGCCTCTGCGAAAATAATCCAGGATGTAAAACGTAGCGAACCAAAAAAAAAACAAGTGACCGTAAATTGCGTTAAATTGAAAAATATTATTCGGCGTTTCTTCTTCCTTAGCAAAGAATAAATTCACATTTTTCACAATCCAGGAAATGGGTTTTAAAGTTATGCGGAAGTCACGATTAAAATTGTTATTTTCTTTCCAAAAAAAGCCAATTTCGCTTTACGACTCGACCAATAGTTCGTATGTGTGCTGAGTGGTATAAGGAAATGCATATGACGATACGTTTACCGACTTTTTCGACGATGGGATAAAAAAGGCGTAGAGAAAAATTGAATTATCGATGGGCAAGCGAGAAGTCTGTCGCGAGTCGTCGGCGGATGACAGTGACTAACCGCTTTGGGGGCATTTCGAGTAGCACGACGCCCCAGGGACTCTCCCAATATTTGGCACGGATCGATGTGATAGATTTAAGGACGTGGCTGTGATCAACTCTGGTATAAGCGACATTCGCGTGTCGTTCTTGTACCTACATCTCCGTCGGAAAAAAAATTCGCCAGGCTCGCGATTCCTACGATCGATACGCTTCGAAATGTCGCGTCATCGTGGCGCGTCAATATTCCGTCTATCGAAAATCCAGTCGTCGCTCGGACGACCATCGAATCGATTTCATGAATAAGGAACAAACCTAGCCCATCGTCGTTTATTTGCACCAGGTGCAAAAATACACGATGGACGATCGTTCGCCAGACGATCGTACTCTATCACGACCCATCGTCCACTTATATTCCAAGTATACATCGCACCCCCAAATCGCCCTATCTCTGGCGCTATACCCTATTTTTATCTCGCGAAGCACACAAATCATAACTTTCGATGAGACGTTGGTAATAACGGCGAACGATGCTCGACGCGACGGAGAGATCGTCTCCGATCAAAGCCAAAGACCCGACTCAACGATGCCTCTGCGGATCGAACCAAATTGCCACAAAAATGCATCGATACTGACAAACTATATGTATAGATGAATATTAATTACTTACAGATTTATCGGACGCAGTTCCGAAAAGCGCACACATCCCGTTGAGCTCAATTTTTGAGCAAAGTTTCTTTTTACTTCAAAAATGGAAACCCTAAAAGGATTTTTGGCGAGAAAATACCTCAGGGTTTTTCCTGTTTTTCACTGTGTTTCGGAAAGTATTGATTTTGGAGAAAAATGTTTCGGATAAAAAATAAAGCTTGCAAAAAGCTGTATAGGAAAGGTTCTATACTTTTTTATCGTAAATGCAAAATTTCAGCTGGTAATTCGAAAAATTTTACCCACAGCCGAAACGTAACCCTAACGTACATACGTGTGGTGTGGTGCGGTGCGAAAATGTGATCAGATTTGAAAAAAGAACTCAACTATTAAACTGAATTTTTTCCAAGAAAAATGGAACACTTATTCCCCATTTTAGATAGAAACAGATATTTTCCAGATTACCATCTGAAATTTTGCACTTACGTTGAAAAAGTGTATCACCTTTTTTGCAGAACTTTCGAAGAGCTTTGTTTTTTGTTGAAAACATTTTTCTCCAAAACGAATATTTTCCCTGAAAACAGAACGTTTATTCACTATTTTACATAGAAACAGATATTTTTCAAATTACCAGCTGAGATTTTGCACTTACGTTGAAAAAATATATCGCCTTTCTTATAGAGATTTTCAAGAGCTATATTTTTTATCTAAAACGTTTTTCTCTAAAATCGATGTTTTCCTAGATATAGTGAAAAAACAGGAAAAACTTTGGGGCTTTCTCACCAAAAGTCCTTTTGCTAAAAAATGGAGCCCAATCGGAGGTTTGCGTTTTTCAGAACTTTATCTGATTCATTAATCGATGATAATCCATCAATTGCGATTTTACGCGATCCAAAAAATAAATCTTCGTCGTCCAATCAAATTATATTCGATTCGTCGAGTCTCGATATAAATATCCCGTCGCCTACGCACGAACGATCGATTCCCCGCTGACGTCGCGTATTCGGAAAAGCTATTAAAAATTGGGCGATTCACGAAACACGGACTCTGAAAATCATATTTATAAAAAAACTGTGACCAACGTCCGACTAATTTTCAAATCCTCTTTCACGGAAGACGCGTGACACTAATCCGCGAAATATATTCTTAGATATATTATTCCTCGATTTTCGTTAGAAAGACGACTCCTCGTTTCTTACGACAAAACCGATAATCTTCGCATCTCGCATCCGTAGAATTTTAACGTTTCATTCGCTCTCCAGTCACGCGTTACACACGTTTAACCGGTAGACCCTTTTCACCGCATTTTATATCAACGCGAAAACGAATTGTCGAACCCTACGCATCTGACAGTTTGCCTACGCGCCTCGAGAATTCGCGACTCGGAGACAAAATCTCCGAGGAGTTGCGAATTTTCACTTCCAATTCTCCTCGCTCCACGGGCGAAAGTCGCGTCGTTCGATAAGATTCGATAAAATTCGACGAAATTCGATAAATTTCGTCCAATCAGTCCTGTTCGATGTCAGCAAAAAGATTACTCGCGGAAACTCGAATGAAAGTTTTCTGATGCCGGCGCGTCGCGTCGCGTATGCATATGTGCACGCACGCCGGTGCATCATATCTGTTTTCGTCGCTGCGTTCTCGCAGCTCGCCCGATCGTCGAGCGAGACAGATCGCGTCAGAGCATTGCCTAAGTACATTAGTATGCCGAAGCTCAGGACGCATTTGTCAATCAAGTACCTAGTTGGTCAGTGACGTAACGCCGGACTACAAAGGAACAAAACGAGCGTGGATCAACTCCCAAACGTGACGCGATCGCATTGCATCGGTGTTCGAGAACAAATCCGTAGATTACTCCTATTACGCTGTCGTTTCCTAACCCTTACTGGTCACTCGGGGTTGATTCAACCCCAGCGGTTTTTCGAACTGCGCTACCTCCTAGAGTATTCGTGAAAATGGGACATGTGTCGTCATCTGTGGGTAGTTTGAACCATTTTTCATCATAAACTATCGTTCGTTATAACAAATCTGGCGTATCATTTTTCCGCACTTCAGATGTTCAAATAAATATAGTTTTTGGAACGGCCACTAATTTATGCTCACCCACCTGAAAGTATGCTATTTCAGATTTATGAAACGATTTTTTTTTATTTTTTTTGGTTGAAAATTGAAGTCTCTGCATGGCTTTTCATGAAAAAAGTCATATTTTACGATTTTTTTTTCGACTTTTCTTTTTTGGTATTAAAAATTAGACGACTTGAAAATAACTGACATGGCCTTACGCATAAAGGTTGACATTACATTGTAGTATTTTGATATAATTTTTTTTTCAAATTTTGAGTTATTTATCACTTTCCAAAGTGAGTGGGGTTGATGACACCCCATGTGACCATCACGTCAGAATCCGGAGGTGTGACCATTAAGGGTTAAACATTTTTCGAATCAGGGCTGCAGCTCAACTCTAGCCCAGTTTTTGCTGTAGCATTCGTTCTCGTGCAAACATGCTATCCCATGTAATATTATGGCGGAGGACGTCCTTTAAGGCCAAAAAAAAATTTTTCTTTTTTACCAATGGTAAAGTTTTACCAATGTTTCACCCAAAAATGTTGTTTTTCCATCGTAAATTCTCGTTTTGGAAGGAAGTTTCATTTTTTTTTCTTTTTGGTATCAGATTTGTGGCGGTGATATGTTTATCGAGGGAAATTTTGATGTTGATTCGGAAATTTCGGAGTCCTTGAAAACCGTTGTTTGGACGTTTCCGCGCGTAAATACGAGCAGATGACGCGGCGAATTGATATAAAAATAGAGCAATCCGACCCGATCGTATCGATGCGTCGTGTGTGCATATCGTATGTTACGTTACGTTTGACGTGGCAAGAAGGCTAGGCCATTGTTGATGTTTAATCGACTGGTAAACGTTGCTTTATCGCTCAAGCCTTCGGAAATTCGTTGAAGTCATCGCCCGATCTTTCGCAAAATCGGTTTCACGTGTTTAACGTTCAAACCAATAAAATGACGCGCGCGACCCGAAAAAATAGACCGTCCTTAAAAAGTACCGATAAGCAACCAATAATCTGGAAAATGTGTCTTGCACAGTGGTCGAACGCTGTCTAAAAGTTCGTCAGCTATTCGTCGAATTTGAACTTTGTACGCGTGCACAAATTTTTTTTACCACAATTCGAGTATCGTCGTAACACCATTGCGGTTCGAAAACATTGCAATTTCTATTCTGCAACACCCAAATAAATGAATAGCGAAGTTGGGCGGAATTTTGGTAAAAAAAACAGTCAGCTAGCGAGGAATACTAAAATCGGTGAGAAAATTCTTCGATTTTGTTCCGCATTCTTCAAATGCTTGGAAAATGGATTTGCAAAAAAGGTCCTCGCCGTTATTCGAGCGCCGCGACTTCGATAGCTTTCGAATCGGCATATAATTCATTTCAGTTTCGCCGCAGCGCAGTCGATATTACTCGCAGAACTGAAACCATCGTCGGATCTGTTGCGGCGAGTTTCTCGCGGTGTATTCGCATGCGCAACGGATTTATTCGCCTTCGTTGTATAATAACGCGAAAACGCGGTAATTCGAGGTCCATTCATACGCGAACGAGTCATCGTTTTTTCACATTCGCAACTCGCTCGCGTACGTAAGAAAATGACAGCGTGGGCAGCGTTTTTTCGTTCTTCTCGTACTATAAACTTGTACGTCGCTCCTTCTCCGTTTCTCCGCTCTCCTGCGGGCCGACAAAAAATCCGGTGACTTCTCCACTCAAACTAACAAATTTCGACGTCGATTTCAATCGTATTCGCGCCGCACGCCGTCGTCTTTTTGGTGACGCGAACTTCTGCGCGCGAAAAAAACCTTTCGCATCCCTAAAAAGCTGCTCGTATAACGCGCCGCGCTCCTTTATTTGCCAACGTCGTTAGAATCGCTTCGACGTGACATCTGCTAACGCCATCCGAGTGATCAGCGTCTGCTAGCAGCATGTGAAGCTGATCCGTGTGACCGCCGCCTCCGGACAGCGCACAGCGAGCGCCCCTCCACGCGCGTCTCGAAAATAATCCAGATCCCAGCAAATCCAGTTCGTAGCAAATTTCCGTTCGCCCAGATTTACCCGCGGGAAGTAGAATTTTCAACGTTCTAGCACACAAATCAAAAATTATTTATTTATCAAAACGAATTCCTCATTTTTAGACAAATTTATCTAACACTATTACAAATTATTAAGCTAACTGTATAATGAGTATATCGTTAAGCTAATTATCAACTATCTATAAAACATATTATTTATTTTTTAGCAAAATGTAGGGGAAGGTCGTCAGAGTTGGGCCACTTTTTGATTATTGTCTATATCTTTTTCAAAAATTTGAATATTTCCAAAATTTTTTTTTCATTCGAAAGTTCAAACCTTTATCTAAAACATATATGTATGGCAACTTGCTGCGACAAGGGAAAAAAAAGTTATCGACGAAAGAAAAAAAAATTGTCAGAGTTGGGCCATTTCAGTCAGAGTTGGGCCACCACTGAAATTGCATGGAATATGTACTGAAACCGGTTTTTATCGAATGGTATGCAACATTTTATTGTTCTTAATACATTTTGACATGTTTACGATGAAAAACACAGAAAATCAATTTAATCAGAGTCGCAATTTTGACATACGAAAAAACTTTTTGTTTACGAGAACAAACGAGAAGACTTTCATTTCTAGAATTTATTATAGTGTTTGAAGGTTTGCAAAAAATGAAATAAAGCATTTTTTTATCCGTAATTCAAATTTTCATATTCTTTGTTATTGCAAAAATGGTTATTTATTCATTTTTTAGTCATGAAATGAGACTTTCATTTCTACAATTTATAATTTTAGTGTTTAACGGCGCGAAAAACATGCTAAGAAATGATATTTCACTGTTAGAAAAAGAAAAGGATGTGGCCCAACTCTGACTACACGAGTGACCCAACTCTAACAACATTCGTGTTTCTTGATCGCAACTCGATACAGCTGGAGAGGTTGAGGAATCAAAATTTCCTTTTAGAAACTTGTTAATGATCGAACATACAATCTTATTATATACTTATTTCAATTTCGGCATGGTTTTTTTGCGAGTTACGGGCACTTTTTTTCGAATAGTACAATACATCCAACACTATCAAAAACAATACGAGGGCCTGACACTTTTTGGAAATAATTTCTGCGACTGTCAATGCTTTACAAAGTTAGCCGTCATCGAGACAAACAGTTCCATGCATTTGCACCGATGCCAGCATTTGTCATATACCAAATACAGTGGTGGCCAAACTCTGACAGTGGCCCAACTCTGACGACTTTTCCCTACTCGAAATTTATTGGCAGTCGTAAGATCGCAATACGCGTCGCCCGATGCTCCGCGACCGACGCGGCGTGTCGGACCCCGATGACCTCTTTTCCAAAAGTCGTACTCGCCACGTGGCCGTCCGATAACCTACGACGACGTCTCGTCCTTATTGTCGCCGGTTATCTCATCTTCAGATAGGTACGCTCGTCCCACCCACGTGGTCTCCGCGGCCCCTCCCGATTGTTTTTCCGCGCTTCGTCGTGCCGCCAGTCGGACAATTTCGTCCGAGGTCGTTGGTCTCCGCGGAGAACATGCTTCCGTGCGTCGCGCGCGCTCGCTCGCTCGCCCGTTACGCGCTCGACTACGCGCGTAACATGCGATCTAGGTTTACGGCGCTCTCGGAAATGTCTCGCGCGTTGTCGCAGATCGCCTATGTACCTGATACGACACAACGCGTCTTCTTGTTTCCGCGCACGCCCCGCGACTCAAACTTTTCACAACTTCTTTGCCCTCTTTGTCCCATATCTCGGGCAGCTTGTTAGTGCCGCGCGATTTCCGGAGACCAACATCCCCGACTCGCGGGAGATTTATGGATCCGACACGAAAATACCGAAACAACGGCCCAACGACAATCGACGTTTACGTAATAATTCACATTGTGTTTTTCAAGCCTCGTAGACGAACGTTTCTTCGGTGGGTCGTCGAGTCGGACGTGAAAAATAGGAGCCAACGGCTCTACTACTAGCAGCGTACAGCAACACGAACGTCACTTTTTTCAACACCAAAATGAAAGCGCTAAAGCTCCACTTGCCTCGAGCTTCTCGCGCACGCGTGTTCGCAACGAGAACGCGAAAAACGTCGCTGTGTTTGCTTTGCTTAAAAAGGAGAAAGCTTTCTAGCAACGAGCCGCGGTATTTTATTACTTATTGACACTTTCGCGCCAAGGCGCCGAGCCGATGCATCTATTTTGGTGAACAGTTGTACGCCTCCTTGCCACGTTTTGCCCATCCACTTTTTACAAACTTCCCCCAGGGTACCAACGCTTCGATCGAAAAAACGACCAAAGCTAACCAGATTTTTCTACCACTCGTCTCGTAAACGCGAAAAAATCCCGAAACGAGAAGAACGATGACGATGAATTTTTTCATATCTCTCAACTTGACTTTTGCCGCTTATTTATCCGTTTAATTTCCGGCTCGTAAGCTTCGCAATTATTTGCTTACCGTGCTCGTTGACGTTTGTATTTATCGTAAATCAGGGATCACGATTCGGTGCCTCGTGGTTCGGAATATTTATGGCGGGTGGAACAGATTAGGAAAGCTGGAGAGCACCGATCGTTGCAAACAAGCCGAAGATTCGCTCGTAATCTTAGTGTCAATCGACGCGATCGACTCCCGAGTTTTTCCAATGCTGTGTGACCGTTTCGATGAAAAATCGGCGCGCGCTCGTCGGTAGGCACGATTCGCTGCCCGTAACGACGCAATCATCCAGCATCCGAGGAGATACCTGCGAGGAAATAGGCGAAACTTGGGAACGATCTCGAATGAAAATGCTGAGAAACTAATTAAACTACGATATCTCCTACTCGAGAGACTTTCTCTCTCTCTCTCTCTCTCTCTCGCTCTTCTGCAACGACGTACAACGCTTATTACCCACCTCCAGCTCCGCGCAGCTTGAGCTCTTCTTCTACGGTCTTTGCCAGTCGCTTCATTCGTACTTTCGGTGCCGCAACTAGCGAGCTAGGACCTCGTTACAGCTCCGTGACTCGTCTTCCGTCGCGGCTTTTACCCAGATGGTCGACGAGGCTGGCGCACTCGCAATAACTGGGTTAAACAAATAGTTATTTCCTTCTGAGAACTCGAAAGAGCGACGAACGAGACATCGTAACCGACTGACTCGTGTACCATCTTGAACCCAAAACCGAGGATAACTGCAAACCCTGATTCGCAACTGTACATCCAAAAGTTCCATTTTCTACCTTCCACAAAAAAAAAAACAATAACACGCCAGAGAAATATCTTTTCCCAATTCTACACACGACGAGTTGCGATCGAATCATTCAATTTCGTTATCCAAACATCTTTCCACTCAACAAGTTTTTTCCTCTGCCTTCTCTTTTTCCATAACTTTATTTAAAGTTTTTTTCTTTCTGCTGCTGCACGAATTCGAGATTAATATTTAAACAAATATCGTTTTATAACGAGTTGATATTTTTTTCTCAAGAGAACGAGACGTTATTAACGAGCAGCGTTGTCGGGGAAAAGTATGAGAAACTTGATTGAAATGTGACTCCCCTCTCGTCGTGACTGTACTTCGTTAGAGAAACTGCGGGGGAACCTATAAGTAGATCTCGATCAATCACGAGCGCGTTGTCGAGACTATCCCGATCGAGTTCCTCCGAAATCCCAAACACGTACCGTGCAACCCCGTTCAACTTGTTCCAGAGCTTGCGTCATCGCTATTGGTCCAGTCGCGATTGAATCCATCGCCAAAGATGTGTCGCTGCCACTTCCGTTCGCCAATCGACACGTGGCTCTCGTAAACCGTCGAAATCGTAACGATCGTCTGGCGACCGTAAAAATATCCTCTCGCGCAGATAAATAACGATCGATGCACAAAAAAAAGCGAGCTTAATTTTCGCGGACCAAATTTTTTTGGACCCTTCACCATTTTTGTTGTTGTTAATATCAGCGTTGCGAGTCTTTCGATGTTTTTTCATCGAATCAGCGCGGATATAGATGTTTTAAGCGTGTCGAATGGAAACGAAGAGGTGATCGTGACGGCTGCGCTATTTATAAATCGTCGCGCAGTAGGATCGGTAACGCGGCTGATATGCA
The DNA here is from genome assembly GCA_963969455.1 of Arge pagana. Classification (NCBI taxonomy): domain Eukaryota; kingdom Metazoa; phylum Arthropoda; class Insecta; order Hymenoptera; family Argidae; genus Arge; species Arge pagana. Next base: position 4,974,721 of record OZ018308.1, on the reverse strand, counting down.
TAACGATATCACGTTGGAGCACCGCCGAGATGGGAGAAGCAGTCGCACGCGGCTTGTTTACCTTCGTTGGATTCGATGCTGGTGGGCGGGGAGCACAAAGAACCTGGAATAATCAGCTTCGTTCCTCAATTATTATAATTACTAATTATAGCCGAGTTACCTAATACGGTTATTCAAGAGCTGCATGGGGTCGCCGTACCCACGCGTCTTTCGGAAATAGCAGCGCGATTCACGTGTACCGCGACGCGAGACGCGTCACATCCCTCCGAATCATACGAATTTTGCGAACCCACGGTAACATCTACCTACCCAGAGTATTACGCACCCACCGAGACGAGAGAAATCCGGAAAACACGAGGAAGACCCATCGCAAAATCATGCAAAATTGATGTTTTTGCGATTCTCGATGTGTTCTGGTCGCCGGACAGCATCGGGACCATGCCCAATGGATCCAAGTCGACCCTTGCGGATCCCAAACAGTACCTGATCTTATATCTATGTCCGCTGGATGTCGAGAAATCCGGAAAATACGAGGCAGACCCATTGCAAAATCATGCAAAATTGATGTTTTTGCGATTCTCGATGTGTTCTGGTCGCCGGACAGCATCGGGACCATGCCCAATGGATCCAAGTCGACCCTTGCGGATCCCAAACAGTACCTGATCTTATATCTATGTCCGCTGGATGTCGAGAAATCCGGAAAACACGAGGCAGACCCATTGCAAAATCGTGCAAAATTGATGTTTTTGCGATTCTTGATGTGTTCTGGTCGCCGCACAGCATCGGGACCATGCCCAATGGATCCAAGTCGACCCTTGCGGATCCCAAACAGTACCTGATCTTATATCTATGTCCGCTGGATGTCGAGAAATCCGGAAAACACGAGGAAGACCCATCGCAAAATCATGCAAAATTGATGTTTTTGCGATTCTCGATGTGTTCTGGTCGTCGGACAGCATCGGGACCATGCCCAATGGATCCAAGTCGACCCTTGCGGATCCCAAACAGTACCTGATCTTATATCTACGTCCGCTGGATGTCGAGAAATCCGGAAAACACGAGGCAGACCCATTGCAAAATCGTGCAAAATTGATGTTTTTGCGATTCTTGATGTGTTCTGGTCGCCGCACAGCATCGGGACCATGCCCAATGGATCCAAGTCGACCCTTGCGGATCCCAAACAGTACCTGATCTTATATCTATGTCCGCTGGATGTCGAGAAATCCGGAAAACACGAGGCAGACCCATTGCAAAATCGTGCAAAATTGATGTTTTTGCGATTCTCGATGTGTTCTGGTCGCCGGACAGCATCGGGACCATGCCCAATGGATCCAAGTCGACCCTTGCGGATCCCAAACAGTACCTGATCTTATATCTACGTCCGCTGGATGTCGAGAAATCCGGAAAACACGAGGCAGACCCATTGCAAAATCGTGCAAAATTGATGTTTTTGCGATTCTTGATGTGTTCTGGTCGCCGCACAGCATCGGGACCATGCCCAATGGATCCAAGTCGACCCTTGCGGATCCCAAACAGTACCTGATCTTATATCTATGTCCGCTGGATGTCGAGAAATCCGGAAAACACGAGGAAGACCCATCGCAAAATCATGCAAAATTGATGTTTTTGCGATTCTCGATGTGTTCTGGTCGCCGGACAGCATCGGGACCATGCCCAATGGATCCAAGTCGACCCTTGCGGATCCCAAACAGTACCTGATCTTATATCTATGTCCGCTGGATGTCGAGAAATCCGGAAAACACGAGGCAGACCCATTGCAAAATCGTGCAAAATTGATGTTTTTGCGATTCTCGATGTGTTCTGGTCGTCAAACAGCATCGGGACCATGCCCAATGGATCCAAGTCGACCCTTGCGGATCCCAAACAGTACCTGATCTTATATCTATGTCCGCTGGATGTCGAGAAATCCGGAAAACACGAGGCAGACCCATTGCAAAATCGTGCAAAATTGATGTTTTTGCGATTCTCGATGTGTTCTGGTCGCCGGACAGCATCGGGACCATGCCCAATGGATCCAAGTCGACCCTTGCGGATCCCAAACAGTACCTGATCTTATATCTATGTCCGCTGGATGTCGAGAAATCCGGAAAACACGAGGAAGACCCATCGCAAAATCATGCAAAATTGATGTTTTTGCGATTCTCGATGTGTTCTGGTCGTCGGACAGCATCGGGACCATGCCCAATGGATCCAAGTCGACCCTTGCGGATCCCAAACAGTACCTGATCTTATATCTACGTCCGCTGGATGTCGAGAAATCCGGAAAACACGAGGCAGACCCATTGCAAAATCGTGCAAAATTGATGTTTTTGCGATTCTTGATGTGTTCTGGTCGCCGCACAGCATCGGGACCATGCCCAATGGATCCAAGTCGACCCTTGCGGATCCCAAACAGTACCTGATCTTATATCTATGTCCGCTGGATGTCGAGAAATCCGGAAAACACGAGGCAGACCCATTGCAAAATCGTGCAAAATTGATGTTTTTGCGATTCTCGATGTGTTCTGGTCGCCGGACAGCATCGGGACCATGCCCAATGGATCCAAGTCGACCCTTGCGGATCCCAAACAGTACCTGATCTTATATCTACGTCCGCTGGATGTCGAGAAATCCGGAAAACACGAGGCAGACCCATTGCAAAATCGTGCAAAATTGATGTTTTTGCGATTCTTGATGTGTTCTGGTCGCCGCACAGCATCGGGACCATGCCCAATGGATCCAAGTCGACCCTTGCGGATCCCAAACAGTACCTGATCTTATATCTATGTCCGCTGGATGTCGAGAAATCCGGAAAACACGAGGAAGACCCATCGCAAAATCATGCAAAATTGATGTTTTTGCGATTCTCGATGTGTTCTGGTCGCCGGACAGCATCGGGACCATGCCCAATGGATCCAAGTCGACCCTTGCGGATCCCAAACAGTACCTGATCTTATATCTATGTCCGCTGGATGTCGAGAAATCCGGAAAACACGAGGCAGACCCATTGCAAAATCGTGCAAAATTGATGTTTTTGCGATTCTCGATGTGTTCTGGTCGTCAAACAGCATCGGGACCATGCCCAATGGATCCAAGTCGACCCTTGCGGATCCCAAACAGTACCTGATCTTATATCTATGTCCGCTGGATGTCGAGAAATCCGGAAAACACGAGGCAGACCCATTGCAAAATCGTGCAAAATTGATGTTTTTGCGATTCTCGATGTGTTCTGGTCGCCGGACAGCATCGGGACCATGCCCAATGGATCCAAGTCGACCCTTGCGGATCCCAAACAGTACCTGATCTTATATCTATGTCCGCTGGATGTCGAGAAATCCGGAAAACACGAGGAAGACCCATCGCAAAATCATGCAAAATTGATGTTTTTGCGATTTTCGATGTGTTCTGCTCGATATCTCTCGAAGATAAATTCGAGAGGCTGCACCGGTGACGGACAAACGTCGCGGATGAACGTTTCGTTGGGCGGTCCATGCGGCTCGAGTGGAGTTGGTGCGTTTTATAAATATATATCCATCGTCGTTGTTGCTCGACGGGGGTATGCGGCGGCTTCCGTTCGACTTCATCTTCGGCTCCATGTGTCAAAGGCGGGGAGAACAGCCGTGTTTTTTATTTCGTCATTTGCAATTGTTTATAAAAATTATTCAAACAAATTATGAAAAAAAGTTATTTCGCAAATCTGATCGCACCAATCGATTTTACGGAGCATTTTTTTCCCGTTTGCTTATGAATTGGATAGTTAGTTCGATGCTATGTAGCCCAGTTTTTTCTCGCCCTTAATGAGTTAAGGAAGCTTTTCCGTCGCTCGCAAATTGCTCCGTCTCATCGATTATGCGTAACTGGACGCGACAAGCTGGACGAACAATACGCAGCAACGTCGCTGCGTTCGAATCGCCGTAAACGATTTTATCGACACCCTATGAATATAAATCGAACGAAGCGCGCGAATTTGACCTTGAAATGTTCGCCAACGAATCGGCGACTCTTAGTCCAACTAACAAAAATTCCGGTGAGCTTTTTTTTTATTCGTTGGGGGGGGGGGGGGGGGGGGGCTGGTAGCGCAAATTCAAAATGGCGACCGATTCGTGCAGTTGCGTGTATTGGCTATTTCGAATTTTATGAAAAAAATGGTTTTTCTTGAGAATAACTCGGCCATTTCAAAGTTTAACGAAAAGTTGTTTAAACCAAATTTGTAGAGAATTAAATTTTCTACAATTTTGTTCTCTACAAATTTTCTTCTAAGATCGATATTTTTTCGACAAAGATGATCGGAATTCCGCGTTATCGAGTGTTCGACGATAAAGTATTTGGACGGCTCTCTTTTTCTTTGCCGTTGGCGTAATATCGATCTTAGAAGAAAAGTTGTGGAGAACAAAGTTGTAGAGAATTAAATTAGCTACAAATTTGGTTTGTACAACTTTTCGTTAAAATTCGAAATGGCCGAGGTATTCCAGAAAACCGTTTCTTTCGTGAAATTCAAAATGGCGAAAAGTACACATTGACTGGACTATCTAGGGAGGACATCGGATGGGTTTCGAATAAGTGGAAACAAAAGACTACCGGGAGACGGATTTCTCGTAATTAAAGATACTACCGACGGAACAGCTGCGGCCAACTTCTTATCGCGCGCTGCTTCGTCGAGAGATCAAAACCAGACATCGAAAACGGAAGCCGACTACGCATACCAACGCGTTTTGTTACAACATCCATCGTGCTGTTTCCAGCGGTGTTCGATCACCTTCGTAAAATATTATCACAGTTTCTCTTATCATCTTCTAATCATTTTTTAATAGTTTTTCACACCTACTTACACCATTCGTTCTACGAGGCTCGCCTCTCTGAACCGATAAGCCCGCAGCACCAAGAATTACCATTGCCAATAATCTTTTCCCTTCGGTTTCACGATAAAGCAATTCATTTTTACTGAAATAGACGTATCAATAATTATTCACGCATTGAACATGTTGAAAACTTGGTAACATTTCTTACAGATGAATTCGAAGCTCGAGGAAAAAAAAATTTGGTAAATTTATAGAATTCAATATTTTCTCTGAATTTCCGTTGGACAAATGTCAATTTTTGGCGGTATTTCCAACGCTAAAATTGCAAATATTGATCTAATTGTTATTACAGCGTACATCGCTCTTATGAATGGGTGTTTTCATCTGCGATGAGATCCTGCGATTATACGGCGACGAAATCTGGCAGAGAAATTTCGCGAGCGTTTTGCAAATGCCTGTTCGATTCTTTCTCGATAGTTCAATGCGCCCGTGGAGATTTAACGGAGAATGATAATTTTTTTGTCAGTCTGATAAAATATAGGCACGTAGATTCTGGAAACAATCGAAGAAAGTGTTTTTTTTTGTTTTTTGCAGCCGGAATATTTCGTTTTTTCGTGGAATTAGCGGTGAATAAAAATTATAGGCTGGGATCATCAAAAATGGAGGAATGAGAAATCTAGGCTGCGGAAACAATAGGCGAAAGAATTTGGATCGCGTGTATAATTTGTGTTTTTTATTCTCGTTAAGATTTCACCGTGTTCCTGGTCATTTTATTGTTCGTTGGTTTTTCTCGTCGCCTTCGTTATATTTTAATTATCCTTATCCGCGGAAACATCGAACAATGGCCGCGGTACAGACGCGGAAATACACGCGCGGAATTTAATTGACAGCGGAGGAATGCTAAGAGAACGCTGACGTTGGCGCACATCTGCGCGCCCGAATCGTTGTCTCGAAATTGGTCTCGCAAGTTTCCCCTGGATACCGCATCGCCGTTTCTCGCTTCTTTGTCCGCCGCGGTATCAACGAGTTGCCTCCGCCGCGGTCAGTCGAGGAGGCCTCAAATTTCCGAAGTTGCCCTAAAAAATCGGGAAAAATAAGGAAGAAAAAAAAATAAAAAAAAAAGCTCATATTCGTTGGCGTAGTCGAGAAAGGTCGCGTTTTCTCCTCCCAGACTCCTCGCGCGAACGTGGAAGATGGATCACTCTCTGGAGCGTATCGGAAAATGGCTGGGTGAATGAAATTTCGAAGAGGTCTCCGCGCCTTCGAATTTTAACTCTCTGACGTGGGTCGGCGAACCGAACCTCGCGGGATATATAGACTCGAACGTTCGTCCGCGGGGTGCTGGTTGAATTCAAATCGCGCGGACCACCCCTGCGGTGGTTGGTCCTAATGAAACGAGACCGTTTCCACGTTTTATATTCAAATTGACGGTTCCGCACGCGCATCGACCGAGCGAGCCAACATCTTTCGAGATCCGAAGCTCGTTATTCCGAAAAATCAAGGGAACGTGACACTTTTCATCCAGAAACATGAATATGTAGCTGCTTGGACCTGCGAGAAAAGCTCGTTCCACCGAACCAGTATAAAAAGCACGTAAACAGGACGCAAAATATGTCGTTCGCCTCGCGAATGAAGAAAACGATTTAAAAAAACACCGAAGATTAATGATTATTTTTATGTATACGCTGTTCGAGAGCTTCGATTTTCGCCTCATCAAAAACTCACTGAATCTCACGACTACTTAAAATTACCAACTCAACGACCTCGAAAACCACTATAGACCAAATTTCAAACAAAAACTGACCATCAATTTAAAAATTTCGGCCAGCCATATTGAACCCGCCATTTTGAATTTCAACATTTTACCAGCGAATTCATAATCAACGACCTTATAAACCTCCATGTACACATTTTCACCTAATAATACCTACTATTTCGTTTTGGGACGAATTTATTCGGAAAATTCTGCTCTTGTTTGATGCTAGCTTGTTCTTAGCAGAGTCGTGAATACTGTATTCAGTACACATTACACTGCCCAATGTAGAATGGATAAGTGCTCCATCACAAATGAAAAAGTAATGTATAACGAATCAATGCTCTCTTACAAGCAACGTGCAATTGATAAGTGACCCGTTACAAATTACGAATGAAAAAACAGTACTTTGTAACGAAGAGTGTTCCACTAAAATTGCCGTGCTCGCGCGACGATTTGTGCGAAATAAAATAATGAGGTGGCAATGTGCGGTTTCTAATCTGAATGCTTTCATCGCGCGCCGCGGCAATTTTTCTACTTGCAACGTCCATTCCAAATTACTTTTTTTCTCGCTTGTAATTTGTAATGCAGCGCTTATTAACTGCACGTTACTTTTTTCAATTTGTAACGCAACGGTCGTTCACCACGCATTACTTTTGTAATTAGTAACGGAGAAGCTTTCCGAAACACAAACGAGTAAGCATTACGCTTACGTTACTATTGTCGTTACTATTTAAATAGTTATGCGATATTGTTATTTTTTGACTATTATTATTTATTTTTTTTAAATGTTGAAACGTTAAAAAATTGACAGTGTCTACGTGGGACACTGGTGCACCGCTGGACTGATAGGGTTGACCGTGAAATCGGTAGATATCGGTGAAATCGATGGATATCGCACGGGGGGACCGAGAAAACTCGAGTAACAAATTCGGGTTGCGATGCGAGCAACGAACGGGGTGAACGCTGAAGCGAGGAGGGTACACGCCTCGAACGATCTCTCTGACGTTCGCGTTCCAGAAACTTGGCAAGTGTCAGCAGCAGCTCTTCGCGGAAATATTTTTGCATGACCGGAACTATTCGCGAGCGAGCGAAGACTCGCTCGTGAATTAAACATGACGGCGGGAACGCGTCTCGAAAGGAGGACGTAGGTATTCGAAGTGGGCTCCGCGATTTTTAACGCACAATGCTCGAACCTGTTCGCCAGTGACGTCATCGCGCCAATAATTCCCCTCGTTGATATTGCGGAAGTCGTCGGCGAGCAAAAACGCGGCGACGTCTCTCATTTTCGCTTTCATTTCCCTCCTTAAAAAAATGGTGGCCAAAAAAATGAAACAATTTTTTTGGTCCCTCCAAAATTTCTCAAATTTTGGGCCGGAGGTCCGGATGTTTATTCGGTCGAAGCATTTTGTTTCTCTTGGATTTCCCAATAATTGTTTGCTTTTTCCAATTCCCAACGAGTTTCGTACAGAAAAGTTGTGAACAAAAAATTTGTCGCTCGTTTCTTCTTCTTCTTCTTCGTGTTTTACCCTGGAATTTTCGTATTTTACAATTGCGCATTTTTTTAATTTTTTTTTTTTTTTTGCGATGCAGCTCGCCGCGCCGCTTCCGAAGAACATATCGGAGACGCTGGCGCGAGGAAGAAGATTAATCTATGGATGGCCTAGCCTTCGTGTTTTCTCTCCCAACCGACAGCTTACCTAATTGGGGTTAAATTATTTCGACCTGACGATAATTACGACTCCTTATAAAGCCTTCACCGAGTCTCGTTAATACCTCGTTTCTTCCATTTCCTCTCGCCTCACAATCAGTCTTTTCTATCGCCTCGTTCCTCCTCTTTCGCCCTATCATCTTCCTTTCTCCCCTTTTTTTGCTCCCCCCGATAACGCTCGTCTTTTCTTTGCTTTGCTTCTTTATGCTCTCAAACCGAAACTTCTTTTCCGTCGGTTCACGCCCAACAAAACGACAACGTTCTCATTGATTAATTTCATCCGTAAAAAGTGCGAATAACCCGCATCCAGTTGCTCTCGCTTCGAGTCTCACTCTTTCGAATCTCAACGCCGGTTCTGTTCCGCGAACGTCGAAAATTCGAGTCATCAGCGAGCTATTTTTATTCGTTTATTTCAGTCGTAGAAACATTTCATTCAACAAGATGAAACACCTGTTTTCTCTCTCCGTTATCGATGCCAACGACGTCTTCATTCTTCCCAGAACACGGCGAACAGTTCGATTTCATTGGGAAATCCTCGAAGCTCCGAACAAAATGCAGCTGGGAGAAATCTATCAGAATCAGCCTCGATCGCAACTTATATTTTCCATTCCCCCTTTTATTTCACACCCAATTAAATATTATCTCCTCGACCTTGACAATTCAACGGTCGTTCGCCTCGCTTAGACACCAATCCAAAATATTTTTCTCTATCCTCGTCATCGAAATTACGCGAAAATTAACACCAAAGATGTGTATTTTTAACACGCTTTTATCAGCTTCGCGCGTACAACCTACTTCAAAACGTCGAATTAAATCCAGACTGCACACCTATCAAGGAAGGATGACAACACAATAATTTGAGACCAAAAAAAAATATATTTTTTTTCAATCTCGAATTTAAAAATTGTGAAAAACTAAAAATTAAGAAAATGAGTTGGCTTTAAAAAGGTAAGAAAAAAATACGCTTCAATGGTAAACCGCATTAAGAACTACAAAATAAATTGAAAGAGCGTTTTGTAAACAATAAACCATAAATATTATAAAAATAATGAAGCCACGCTTTTTTACAATGACGTTTATTTTCTCCTTAAGAACTTCGTTGCGACGTGGAAATTTATTTTTCATCTTTTACTTCGGTTCACCATCGAAGAGCGCTTTTTAGGGTTTTTAACCATCATTTATCGGACAACGTTTTCGACTCGGATGGAATAGTAATTTGCCATTTTTTGGACGAGTGCGCCGTGAAAGACGTCCTTGCCATTCTCGGCCCACTTTCGAACCTTGATTATCGTCGATTGTCCAGTACTCAATCGTTGCTCTGTACACGCATAATAATGCTGCCGTTTCTCAGCTCTCGTTTGTCGAAGGAATCTCGATCCGTTCGCGGTGCACTTTCGCTCGAAACTTTCAACTCTCGTTCGAAACGCATCGAAAGTCGTCTAATAGCATTAGTTTTCGCGATATCATCGCTCCTCGATCCGATCTTACTCTTCATCGAGCGCGACGTCGCGACCAGCTGGATATTGGGCTCTATATTTAGTCGCCAGCCGCGAGTCTTCTTTCTCCGCGCCCTCTCTATCTCTCTCGTTTTTCTGCCCCGGAGCTTTATCGCTCCGCTGGGACGAGGCGATGAAAAAGCGGCACGCAGGACACCACGTGTGAATTATGCGTATAAAATATCATCTCCTCCCCGTCGCGTTCTCCGCTGCTCGAATCCCCTCTCGCGTTCATTTGCTTCCCTTTCGTCTGTTTCCACATCCATCTCGCGACTATTCGCGACACTCGTCGGTGCTGCTGTCATTCAATTCCAACTTTTTCCCCTTCGAGCCGCGACTTTCCAGAAATGACGGCGACGATGCGCTTTTTCTCTTCCTTTTTTTTTCAAACTTCACCGCGCTGTTCTTGTCGCCGGTGTTTTGAGATTTTTACATCGAAATACCACAAAAATTGCCAAAGTCTTGTGTTACAATAATTCGGAAGCATCAATTACCATTGCTAATAAAATAGGCAAAATATGCCGTTCGGTTTAAATAAAATTGAGTAATTTTTAATTTTTAATTTGTAATTATTTAATCTAATCAAACAATATTATTGATAACGAATTATTTACCAGAAATTATATATTTACTATCAACCTATTCAATATATTTTGTCTTTTCATAAATATTATTTAAATAAAATGGAAAGAAAACGAACAAGAAAAATAACTTTTAAGTTGAAGAAAGAATAAATAAAAACAAGAAAATAACACGGATTTTGTTAAAAAAAAGCCATTTAATTGAAAATAAAATTTCATTAATAACAATTTCCTCACTGGAAATTACATATTTATAAGAAGACTAAAAATGCAGTAAGAACACGCAAATAACGTGGATTTTATGAAAAAAAACCTAGTACTGAAAGAATAGTTTACCTAGATTTGAAATAAATTAATAAACAATTACACGCAATTTTTATCGGTCAGTATACGTGTTGTTATATATTTTATAGACGTACATTATATACACGGGAAAATGTACAGATAAGTTATGGACAGATATTGCAAGAAAAAAATGAAATTTAAACATCAGTGCTCCAAACGCATCGCTGCACAGTAAAAAATATTTCATCAAATTTAACACGAAAATTTGTGGTGACAACTTTTTTTTTTTGCACAAACCTAGCGTTATCTCAACACACTTCGCGTGAAGTGACGAGGTGACGCTGCGCTGTGTTGAAATGAACACAAAGCTATGTTCGAGTACATTCCAAGATTTTAGCATCAAGTAACATTTTTGGGCGCTGAAAAACGGACTGCGAGAACAACACTGGTCGACAAGCTAAAATGTCAAATATTCTACCCAAAAATTTGTACACGCAATGACGGAACTGTTTTACCGTGCAGCGTCTTCGGTGATGCGTTGCGCGGTGCATCGCGATTTCACACGAATCTACACCTCGTTTTCTCGATCGTGTCGCATCTGCCCTGCTCCAGTTTCTACTTCCTCTCCTGTAGAGCGAGAACAATGCGCGACGCGATCCTCTTCCGGCAATGCCCACGCGTGTCTATGCCTATCGATGCCACCACCTCTTATCACCTCGATATCACCGGCAGCCACTTTTCAAACGACGTTTATTATCATTACTCTCGCTTATCTCGCTTCGACTCTCGACTCCTTTGTGCCCGAGCGGAATCGAATCTCTGGGAAATAGAGAAACGGAAGGGCGCATCTGATCGATCGATGCCTTAACGAGAAACTCGTTACATTACCTACCGTGAAATAAGACCCGGCTGTTTACCTCCATGACGACGAAGTTTTTCCAATTAAACTTTCTCCTTTTTTCCCCATTTTTTTCTCCATCCCCATGAATTTCCATTTTATTACGGAAAAATTGCCTCTTTCATCCTCTACTAGCTGCGCCGTAGTTCTAGCTGCGCCAGTTGGGATGTGGAATCTCGGGAAATCACGCGATGGAAGCTTCGACGTTTTTTTATCACCTTTTTTCTACTCGCCACGCAAATTATAGGTCAACGATGTTGGTGTCGATTCGCGTCAGCTGCTCGACAAACGTCAAGGCGATTGATCCCGCGACAGATCGAGACGGTATCTTTGTCGGCGAGTCAGTTTCTTCGATCGCGTGATGCAACGGTCGCGATTGTGGCTAACGTAATCTGATATCGCTCCGTATCCACTTTTCTTTCGACGACCGATGAGATTTCGCGCGTGTCGAGCAATCGAACGAAATGGGAAAGCAGGCTTTTTTCGCGCCTCGGATAGCTGCACATGCAAACTCGCTGGAATTCGTGGACACGATCGACGACGCGCAGTGGCCGATCTCGGATTCGGTCGGTTTTAACCTCGCTGACAACGCAATTCGCAACCGAATTGAACCATTCTGGTTTTAGAGTACTCCTAAGAAGGCGTACTTTTCTAGAGTCTAGCTGCTTTCCGGTTTTGGTTCGTCCAAGCGTCGGAGAACGTCAGAAACCTTGCGGCATGTACTGATCGTAGACTATAGATAGCGCTAAATTGTCTACTGGATTCGAAAAAACTTTTTAAAAAACTACACCCGTATTTTTCCCTCTTTTTAATAAAAAAAAACAAAAATTGTTTAAACAAATTAGAAAAAAATTAAGAAATTAAAAAAAAAACATACAGCAATCGATTGTAAAAATCGTGATACAAACATTACTGACATTATTTTGTCAGGAGTCATTTTGCCAGTGTAAAATAGACGTTAGCAGTAGTATGATAGCAAGGGAAATAGGACATCGCATCCCCTCGCTAGATAAACTATCGAATTCACAGGAAATGCAACAAAAAATTAATTCCTTAATTCTTGCTACTACAATTACACAGTTCCACGAAATTTAAAAGGAGGTCTGTGCTGAGTGCCCTATTTGCCGGAGTATTTTTTCCCGCTGAAGTCGAAATTGGGGGGCAAACTGCATACAATTAGGGACAGTGGAGAGTGCATAAGTTTGCAGATTACTGCCGGATGCTACAAAGGGAAACTCGAAAAAAAGGGAAAAAACTGAGTAGAAATCCATTGTCCATGGATCATAAGAAAAAATTATAAGAACGTTATCATCGTGCGGGGAAAATTCCTGGATCGTGATTTTTCTGTTTTTTTTCTTGTTTTTCTCGGCTGTAAGCAGTTCGACCCCAAATTTGGACTTCAGATACGTATTCGGCGGGGAAAAATACTCCGGAAAATACTAGTCGCACACTTAGCACACAGACCACTGGTCTACTTTTGTGAACCCTTGTTATCAATTGTTTGAGCAAAATTATTTAAATAATTTCGACCGTTTACGACGATTTGACGAACCGAAACCGGGAAGGAGCAGGGCTCTGGGCTTGTGCTACTACTCGCAAATATTTTAAAACCGGAATGGCACAATTCCGTGGAGAATTGCACTGTCAGCAAAATTGAAACCGACTGAATCCAAAATCCGAACTTTTCGCGACTGTTCGCGTCGCCGCGACTCTTCGCGTAGCGGCAGTTGGCAAAGTTGCGTAGCTCGGGATAATTTTTGCTCCAGATCTCGCGGGATACTTGTTACGGTTTTTCAGGAGTCGAGTCACCTCGCTTTGGCAACCGGGGCGAAAGTTTTTTCGTTAGCGTATTTTGGAAGGACGATAAAGTTTCGACGCGGCGTCCTACTTAAACTTCCGCTCCTTCGAGTATAATCGGTGAACCTCCGAAGTCGCGGTATGCAAGAAGATGAGATAATGCTTCCGAGAGCAGAGAATATACTTCCTCGTTGCGTTACAGAATTTCACCTTGAAAACGCACCTTAAAAGTAGCGATAAATCCGATAAGAAAAAACGCAACCGAATTTCAAAATTCATTATCGTTGCCGAAATTTTCCAAATTATTTCCTAAAACGTCGATGATTTTTTCGTTGCTTCGGGGATAAATAAATCGGAGAAGTTTGGGACTAAAAATTTTATCCTGCTGTGGAAGAATTTGATGCAGGGATAATTTATCGAAATTGTTTTTTAGGGACAAACGTTTTTTTGATGTAGCAATACGTCGATCGCTTGGTCATACGTCCGGTTTATCAGTAAATGCACGAGGAGAACTACCTTATCAAAATATTCGGCGCTCCGCGAATGACAGTCGGTTTATCGATAAAACGTCGCCGCGATTTCGAAACCCACTGTTCCCGATGTCTACGATACTCGCTCACGAAGAACGCGAGATCCGCGAAGATATTGCAACGTAACGCGGTGGAAAACTCGAGCTCTATACGCGCATCCACTAGCCATTTCGCGTGCAAGCGAAGCCCTGCAATTCTCCGATGATAAATAGTTAATCCTTTGAGAACGGCCACCGCCGCATATCGGTAAGTTACTCACGCAGCGCGAGATCCACGCCACGCGATGAAACAACTCGAACCTTGCTACTTATTTTCCCATATCGACGTTCCACTCCGACCAAAATTACCCGTATTTTGCAGGAAGAATAAAAAAACAGAATGGCATGTGGCCACTAAGTACGACTGTACGAAATGTAGCCAATTTCCGCCCCTCCCGTCGGCTTGCGAGATTTTTTCGCGATTTTTTTTGCCATTTCCCCCCATTTTTTCGCCATTTTTTCCCCATTTCCCCCCCATTTTTTCGCCATTTTTTCCCCATTTTTTCACCATTTTTCCCCCATTTTTTCGCCATTTTTTCGCGATATTCTGCAAATACTACCTGCTATTGGCTCTTATTGCCATGCGATTCACTTTTTTAACGGAACCATCGACGCGCCAGGTGCCACACGACTACCGCAATGATCTACCGTATACTCGAGTCCGGTGGAACAACAACGGGGGTTCGTGTAATTATACACCGTTCGTTTGTTAGACGTCTAGCCTAACTTCGACGGACAATGCGAGGAAGTAACGGCCTGTTACAAGCGAGCAGAGGGTATTGTACCGGATGCCCGACACGACGCGATGGTCCGCGCGCAGACACGCGTAAAGTGCTTTGACATCGCACAGAAAAGTGATACGTTTAACGTGCTACGATCGTTACGACACGGAGACAACCCAGCGAAGACGTACAGTACCGCGTGATTTGAATACGACGTGATGTAGGGACGACTCGTGTCGCACCTGTGCGCGACGACAACCTGTTTGCACACCGTAAGCCCACGATCTACATTTTTTTTTAGCTGTAGGCCTTCAAATCGAGGATTTCAATTTCGTCGATTTCACATTTTCGTACGAGCAGTATCGTATCTCTCCGTCTCTCTCGAGGCGGATGCAGCCGGCTCGTCGACTGCTCCTGTCGCATCATAGTCTACCTTTTCCGTTTCACCTTTCTTCTCTCCTTCGACCCCGCGAGTGGCAGGCGTACTCGTCTGCACTTACCTGTACTTATCCTCGCTTACTTTTCTCATTTTTCTCCATTTCAACTTCTCATCTCTGCTCCGAGCTCGTATTTTTATTTGTTATTATACTTTCTTTAGCGAGTTTTACCAGCCTTATTTTGTAGCACGATCTCTCGTTGTATCACTCTACGCCGATAGTTTGTTCAACCCTGAACAATAAACTTTCCATCTATCTCTCTCTGTGTGCATGTTGGCACATAAAACTGATTTATGGATTATTATCTCGACGATCTTGCGATCCGGACTCGAACGATTGTAAAATGAAGTTCGCGTAGACCCGATGGATGTTGGAAGTATATTTGATAAATGTATACCGGAACAAAGTGATGGGAGAAGAACTAAAGTAGATTAAGGGAACTATAACGCTTATCTCGTCTGAAAAGTTCGTCGTTTTTGATCGCGTCGTACAAGGTTACGGGGTGAGCTAGACCTACGTCCTTATAGATCACATTTCTTACATAATTTGAGAGCACAAACATATTTTTTCCAAAATTTTTTGAAGCTTGGCAAGCGCCATCCAGCGCATCGAGCAAAAAAGGGCAAAATTCAGTTTTACCACGATTTAACGTGAACGGAAAATGCCACGTGACGAAAGTAAAAATGTTTTTGTACATTAGACGCCCCTCTATCGACTGACCCTAAAAATTTCAGTGACAACAAAAAATTAGCAAAATGGCGTCGAAAAAACGTAAAATAAATTATGGTTTTTCATTTTTTAAACGTTTTTTCGACGCCATTTTGCTAATTTTTTTTTGTTGATGCGTTTTTTAGGGTCAGTCCAGAGAGGAGCGCCTAATTTGCAAGAAAATTTTTAGTTTCGTCAATTGGCCGTCGCGTTCGTGGTAAATCGTGCTAAAACTGAATTACGCACTTTTTTGCTCGATGCGCTGCATGGCCCTTGCCAAGCTCGAAAAAATGTTGGAAAAAATATCTGTGTACTCTCAAGTGATCTAATAAACGTGCCCTAAAAGGGCGTCGGTCTGACTAGATCCGTAACCTTGTACGACGCGATCAAAAGCGACGAGCTTTTCCAAGGTGTTGGGGAGGCCGCTTGTAGAGTAGTGCGAAAGTGATAGCGCCACAAGTTTGGAGGGCTGCCATTTTGTCAGGTTTGGACTTATCGACTTTAGTCTACGTTGCACGATGCGTGATCTCGTGTGGTTTAAACGCGATTTTACTTCGTTCATTTCCGATCATCGGTGCAACGCCGACGCGGTACACCGACTCGACGTGTGCTCGCTGCTTTCGGCTGGAAAGATTCACAGCGTGGTCGGTGAAAGTAAGGAGGCGAGTCGTATATTCGCAGGAGTCTGAAGTGCTGAGAGCAGCTCTCTCGCGAAATAGCAGCGAGGACAGATATCGGTGCATAAAGAAAATCGACGCGACGGAGTGGCAAAGAGGCAGCCAAGAATCACGATAGCCCCGAAACTATCAGCGATGATCGGACGACTGGAATTATTACTACCGCAAGCGTAGACAAACTTGAGATCTGATTCCGGCCTTCCATTTCCACGCCACGTCTGTCGTTTCTCTCTAGAGGCGAAAAGCTGGTGAAAAATCTGCGTACCGAAAATTAATTCTACATCAACGCAGAACGCGACGAATCCGTGATTTATTGTCTGTGGTAAGGAGAAAAAAAAGGTAAAAAATTGTCAGTCACGTTGCGCTGTTCCGCGGGGCGGAAAACGCCGGCGGAGCGAATAAAACGCGTCGAACCTTTGATCCGGACTGGCATTACGCGTCTCGCGATTGCCTAGAATGCGTATCCAATCAATTAGCGTTCCTCCATTGATCTATAGCGCCGAGGAGCCTCGCGCGCGAATGCTATTCATTTCCAGTCTGTAATTTTGCAACGAGCTTCTACTTCTTCCTTTAACCGCGCGGTCGTCGCCACCCTGCGCTAAAACAATAATTCTTTGTCTCTAATTCGATTCATTCTTTGCCACGGCTTTCTCTATTTTTCACCGCCATACGCCTCCTGCGATTACAATAGATCTCGACGGACCCCTCGGCGAAAGTACATCATTGTAGGTTCTAATTCCGCGCCGTTTGCACGCCCGCGCTACTTTCATCCGCGTTAACAACATCCGCGAACAATTTTACCTGGATTTCAGTTTAATTGGGAACACCTTGCTCGCATCTATCAGACTTTCCTCCGATCGATCGACGTTGTCGCGCTCGTCTCGAGTAGAGGAACGCTTTTCATCCATTTTCCTCGTCGCACCGCTTATCCCGTTTTTCTTCCCATTCCGTTTGCCTCTCGGTCCTGAAGGAGTAGTCGGCTCTTTGAAAATCCTTTCCGCGAAGGATGTTTATTTTAGAGAAATGTAAACTTACCATTCAGATTTCACGGTCTCAGCCCTCTGCCAGACCTTGGCGCCGTTCGACTACGAATTCCAGCGAAATACCATTCCACGGGAGCACGAAAAAGCTTCGTATTCCAAAAATTAGGGGTGTGCGATTAAAAACAAATCTTTCTCTCTAAAAAAAAAAAAAAAAAAAAAAAACAATCGGTTTCCCATTTGCTTTTTTTACACAAAAATTCAAAATATACTTGACCTAATAGAATTCATATTTAAAACCTAATTTAGCGTTTTTTCTGTAAAGAAACTTTTTGCTTTTTTGAACTAATAAAAGTGACAAAAATTGGGGAAAAAAAATACACAACTTGAGTACAAAATCTCCTTTGCTATTGCGATATTTTTGCACTTACGCGATATTGTAATTTTTATTATTGCGGCATCACCAACGACGTACGTGCGTTTCGTTGATTTTTCCTTTTTTCAAAAAGCCGCTGCCTCGGATCGCTCATTAAGAGGACTCGAATTGTCCTCTTCCTGCTGGCATCGGCCGGAAGTGTTGGAATTCGCGAGATTCGATTGCTGTGACGCGGGAAAACGGAGAAACGGAGTAATCTTGTGAAAAAATGACGGCTACATTTCTCATTCCCGTTCCTCCCCGCCGAACGGTTATTTTCATAAAAGCATTCTCGTTTGGAAAACACGAGAAATCCCCGAGGCGGTCTGTCGGTTCAACCTTGGTCCTGAGAAAATGGGGCAAACGGTGATGGAACGAGGTACCAGGCTTCCCAATCTTGCTCCCTCCTCGGCTCTCGCTTTCCGTGGAATATACATTAGCAATAGTATATCTATACACCGTCACATTTGCTTCTCAAAGATCGAAGGAACTTGGACTCGCGAGGGGATGGGAGACGAATTTACGAAATTCACGAAATCTGCGCACTTACTCGCACCTGATAACGCTGCTCGCCGAAAATCTCGAGCTCGTACCGTTTCTTCCAAACGAACTCGCCTGCGATGTACTTTCTCGAATTTTCTCGAAGCAGGGGGCCAAAAAAAATTGGACATTCGCCAAGATTCATTCGAAGTGGACGAACTCTGTTTTGTGGGAAACTGCTCGGCGAGCAACTGTGTCCGTACTTGTTTTTCCCTTCTCCCTGTCGCGATACTTTCATTTCAAAGTCGCAGAAATCCGGTCGACTTCGGCAAAACGACACGCACGCTCGAAATCCCCGGAGGGGAAACGAGGCTTGCGTCTGGCGCGAGTTTTTTTTCACCACCGTTGAGAGAACGGTTCGTCGCAGCGAAGAACGAAATAATAAAGAGGAGGCGGCGATAAACCACGGGCAGCGAACTCGCGCGGAGCTCGTGCAAAAAGTGACTTTTTCCTCGTTCATATTTCCGTTACACGCGGGATGAAAGTCATGAAATTGAACAGGGTTTTTTTTCTCGACATTTTTTCATTACTTTTTTTTACAACAAAACAGCCAACTGTTTTTTATTCCCTCGGCATGGCGAACCCTGGATATTATAGAAATGAAACGATCGTCGTCGGCGAATTAATCCCTTTCAAAATCACTCCACCGATTTATTTCGCATTTTTACGCGAGATCAAATAAATGCAGAGTTTTTATCACCATTACATCATTCGTGTGAACCAAAAAAAAATGAAGAAAAAAAATTCGGCAAAGGGCACCAGTTTTTCCAAAAAATAAGGATGAATTGACCGAAAATTCTAGATATTTTCGCCATAATTTACGTATTTGAAGAAAAAAAAATTCGGCTCATATAGATGATGTAAAATTAATTAGTACCCATTTCTTGCGACCTCCAGAAAGGCTTTATTCAACAACTCGTATTTTTTTTCATAATGTATAAAACTGATATTTTGGGTGTAGAAAGATTGGAAAAATTATTTTTTTGTGCTTCGTTATAGCAATAAATATTCTACAAAATTTTACTTGGATAATGAAATTCCCGGTGAACCATACTGATTTACTTTCGCGTCTGCTTTCAGATTTGTTCGAGCGCCGGAGACCGATCGGAATAAGTCTGGTAAGTGGAGAGAATTGTTGTTCTTTTTTCCTGCGTTTTTTGGATTTCACGAAATTTGTCAACATTTCAATCATTCGCGCGGGCGAGTCGCGGATGCCGAAGAGTCGACGAAAAACACTCCGCTCCTCGTGAGCGAGTCGCGATTGAATAGAAAATTCTATTTGGAAACGGCACCGTGCCAACTTTTCCTAGGATTGAAATGGGTAAATGGTAATAGTTTTCGATCGGCGGATTTACATACGCGCGAAACGTTCATCCGGAGCGAATAGTTGCGTACTCACGTGCCGGCGCGACTACCCAACGATATCATCGTCATTTCCAAACGCTGGAAACACACGCTACATACATATTTCATTCGATCCCTCGTGCCATCCCTGTCGAGGTGATTTCGCGACGACGATTATCGACGTTCGCCACTTTTTTCCCCTCGTGCGTTGCGAATCTCACGCTGGGTGTATTCCCACTCCGCGAAGGACCGCCAATAGTTGCATCGAAGACGCATTGACGGTGGGAAAAATTATTCAAAAAATAATTTGTAAACAAAGAATAAATAAAATATGTACTATTATATAAATATAACTTGAATGTTAGAGAAGGTATTTCAGGGACAGGCAAAGAAATGAAACATATTTGTTTATAATTTAAAGGGGTTGTTGCATATTTTCGAAGATTGGACCTTTAAGAATATATCCTCCAAGGGAATTTGAAAAATTTCACTTATTCGCGGAGTTATAGCTATTTTAGTGAGGTGGTGACTAAGCCAGTTCATACTTTGCTCAAATGTTTAAGGTGGCTTGGCATTTTAGGAATAAACGACAGAAATCTGTGAAATTTAGATATGATGTCATAACGTGTGTCAGATTTTGTTTTAATTTTTTTCGATTGTCCCTGTATTTTGTTTTTCGCGAACGTCATATTGAAGTAATATACCCTATGTCAGTCGCGCAACTGAGACGAATCTATTGACACCTCATAAGTTGAAATCCGTCAAACGGTTTAGGCTGTGGGGGTGCCAAGGAATTAGACGTAGGTGTTAGAAAAATCTGGAAACGGTCAAATATCTCGAGAACGAGACGTATCTCAGAAAAATGTTTTGAAACAATGTTGTAGGGTTTCAAAAGTCCTATTCAATGATCATATCCGTTTGACATTGAATAAAGGCGTCAAAGCGAGATCGAGACCAACGTGATTTTTTAAAATGGAATACCCCATTTTTTATGGCGCAGTATTAAAGATGGCAGCGAGACGTTTCCAAAACACTATTTGATAACCTATTTTTATTGAGAATTGACTGAGTTATGAGCTTGACAGCGTACGGTGCCGTGGCATGCCGCTAGCATTAGTGCTGACCATGTGACCTTGGCGCGGTACATGTTGGATAACACTAATGCTGGCGGCACCGTAAGTTCTAAAGCTCGTAGCTCCGGCAATTCCCAACAGAAATAGGTGTTCAAGTAGTGTTTTGGAAACGTCTCGCCGCCATCTTTAATACCGCGCCATAAAAAATAGGGTGTTCCATTAAAAAAAAATCATATTGGTTGCGATATCGCCTGGACGCTTCTACTCAAAGTCAAACGGATACAAGCATTGAGTAGAACTTTTAAAACGCTACAACATTGGTTCGAAACATTTTTCTGAGAAACGTGTTCTTCTCGAGATATTTGACGGTTTCCAGACTTTTCTAACACGCTATACATCCATACATACATGCGCTCGAAAAGCATTATGCTCTTTCAGCAGTCGGGTAAAAAGAAAGTCGCATTTTCCGTATATTCGAGCAGAGTCGGTTTTCCTTTTGTAAATTATCACTCGATTTAGAGAGAGAATAATCGGTGAGTGAAAAACGATCTAAGATCGTTGTTTGCTTTGTTGTAGAAACGAGAACGTGCTTTTTCTCGTCTCTGTGGCGATAAGCGTTTGGTTCTTGTTGGCGGGATGTTGGGAAAAAAAATTGGATTCGTTTCGCCTCGGTGTATCTACCTACGTAGCAGCCGTGGCGTTCGCGACGGATGTGTAGAAACGGGAAGAGAAAAAGAGTGGATTTTAGGGGTGAAATAGCATCAGCGTTGGAGAACGGGGGCTGCTGCTTCGGCAGGATTGGCGATGCGGCAACGTATCTGAAATTCTCTGCACGGTGCTCGAGACTCCTTTCCCATGGCGCCACTTTGCACCGAGAATTCTCCGTCGCCTCTTCTCTTCCTCGTCCCCGCGACTCTCCCTCGCGGATTCCCTGACGTAGTACGTGTATATTACAGACCCGGTTCGCTATCTCGTACACGTTTTGCGACCGCTCTGTCTGCCTTTATTTCCGGCACGGCGCGAGTTATAAATAAATTTGATTAATGCCGACGGAAGTTGGGGTCGCGTCTTTCCGGGATTCGTCTTCGAGATACAGACGATGAACGGTTCCGCGAGATTCATCTAGGCCTTTCATCGCTCCTCCTATTTTACGCGCAGACAGACATCGACGGGACAAACTTCGATCTATCGCGGCGTTCGCACGACCTTCTTCTTCCTTTCTTTAACCCCTACTGGTCACTCGGGGTTGATTCAACCCCAGCGGTTTTTCGAACTGCGCTACCTCCTAGAGTATTTGTGAAAATGGGACATGTGTCGTCATCTGTGGGTAGTTTGAACCATTTTTTCATCATAAAATATCGTTCGTTATAACAAATCTGGCGTATCATTTTTCCGCACTTCAGATGTTCAAATAAATATAGTTTTTGGAACGGCCACTAATTTATTCTCACCCACCTGAAAGTATGCTATTTCAGATTTATGAAACGATTTTTTTTATTTTTTTTGGTTGAAAATTGAAGTCTCTGCATGGTTTTTCATGAAAAAAGTCATATTTTACGGGTTTTTTTCGACTTTTCTTTTTTGGTATTAAAAATTAGACGACTTGAAAATAACTGACATGGCCTTACGCATAAAGGTTGACATTACATTGTAGTATTTTGATATAATTTTTTTTTTCAATTTTTTAGTTATTTATCACTTTCCAAAGTGAGTGGGGTTGATCACACCCCATGTGACCATCACGTCAGAATCCGGAGGTGTGACCATTAAGGGTTAAATATTTTTATTCTTCCACATTTTTATCTCGCCATCTAGAGATTAGTATATCTTCGACGCTCGGTATAACATTTTTTTAAAAGATGCCATTTTTAAGAATTTTGCTATGATACACATTGACATAAAAGTTTTTGGGTCCAATAAATACTCTCTTGAAAAATAGATGCATAATTATGCATAAAAATGAATAATTGTCGTTTGGGTCGAAGCAACAGTTATACTCTATCTAACTATATTGAAAATTTATGTTTCCGATGATTTGTTGCAGAGAAATCGACAACGCAAGTCGCCGGCGCACTTTTTTCGTACATAGATATTGAGTAAAACGAGTGAATTTTTGTATATATTTATATTTCAACGTGTGTTTATTGAGCCCAACAACTTTTTTCTACAACTAAAATCAAAACATAGTATAATAAATTTTGATGATTTATTTTGAAAAAATAAATAAAACTACCGCTAAAAAATTATTCTTTGAAATAGTAATTTTTCAACTCTTCGACTAGCCCCAACTACCGGAAGGATTAATTCGCGTAAACTGGAATTTTCTTTTGTACTTGGACTCTCGGAGTTTCCGAAACGTGCGATATATCACGGTTATTGCGAGCAACTAATACGGGATAAGCCAACGTCACCGCTTAATATGACTTGAATTCCTTCGGTAACGACAGAAGGTACGTTATCTAGGATTATTTTGTCCGCAAATCCTTGTCCCTCGGTGCCAAGCACGCAATCGTATTAGAATTGAACGCAAAGTTTGTCTCGGCCGAGATTTCGCAGTTCACCGTCGATGAAAACCAGCCAAACCGGATCGTAAAGAGTCTCGGCGCCGCGGCGAAATTAATAGAAAAACAATTTTCTCCCGCGAGGAATAAAAATGAGACGTCGATCTCGAATTTCCGAGGGAAAGAAACTCCGGCGGTTTCCACATTTTTCGAGATTTTATCGTGTCCCGTGTGGAATTCGATCAATTTTATTTCGTTCGCCAATTTGTACCGGCAGACGCTGTCACCTGCCTGCGAATTTTTCTATTACCGTTCCGTTCGCCGAGCGTCTTGAAACAAAATTCGATCGACTTCTTTTATCTTTTACGTCTTTCCAATCGCCTTCTGCTCCAACCGCGGTGAAAAAAAAGACCGAATCGAAAAATATCAGTCGACGCGAGATTTTCTCGTCGTTGCTAAAATCGTTGCTCTTTCTTCTCGTAAGAGCCGTTCGCTCCAAGAACGACCCTCGCTTCGTAGGTCGTTTTTCCGACAAACTTGTTAATACAGAGTCATTATCTCAAAGTTTCCGTCTACAGAACTTCGATCAATTTTTGAGCGACCTGTTAGTGTTTCAAATTTCGTCCGGAGATTTTGGAGCCTTAAGAATTTCATGATTTTGTTTTTTAATAACAAAATTTCATTTCAATTTTTCGAAATGTTCCTATCGACATTGTAAACTAACTAGAAAAACAACGCGTGTCGTGCTAGCAGAGCCAGGTTCGAATATTGAATCGCGGCTAGCATCAAAATTAGGTGCTTTTCAATTGCTTCATTCGAAATTTTGGTGCGCTCCATTGTTACGCGCGAAAATCGCAAAATCTAGGTTCAAATCCGAATATTTTGGAATCCCGTTGATGGTAGAACTAAGTGCTCAAAGAGCACCCAATTTTACAGCCAGGGAAATTCTGCAATAATCGGTTCTCCGTCCGTTATCAACAGCGCTCTGGTGTGGCGTCGACATGTCGAAGGGAAAAAAACTTGAAACGAATTTTTCCATGAAAAAAATCGAGCACCAAAATTTGGAATGGGGCACTTGAAAAGCACCTAAAAAGCATCTAATTTTGCCGCAAACCGCATTTACGAGGAACGACTCCTTACTTGTTTTTCCGGCAGCTTGACGTCAAGCGAGCAGAACGCACAAAACTCGAATTTTTCTCCTGGAACGAATCGAGCACCTAATTTTTGAGTTTAGCACCTAATTTTGATGTTATCCTCGATTCAATATTCCAACGGCTCTGCTTGCATGGCACGCGTGGGAAAAAATGCTTTTCAGAGTGACCATAAACTCATTACCTTGATTCCTCGTTAACGTTATTTATTTTTTTATTTTACACACAATCACTGTATTTGCAATGGAGGTACACTATAAATTGTATTTCGAATCGATTTAATTTTGGTTAATTTTTACTCATACGGCCACTCGAAAAAAAAAATGTCCGTTGATTTGTCAATGCGTATAACGGTTATTGATAAAATGTTCAGGTTTTTTCATCGTTGTAAAACGTTTCGTAGTGGTTCGCCGAAAAAACGACCCAATGCAGTTTGTTAAGTTATCGATTTAAATATTGTTGAAGGCAAGATAATT
The DNA here is from genome assembly GCA_963969455.1 of Arge pagana. Lineage (NCBI taxonomy): Eukaryota > Metazoa > Arthropoda > Insecta > Hymenoptera > Argidae > Arge > Arge pagana. The sequence goes on along the minus strand of OZ018308.1, from coordinate 4,949,809 downwards.
CAATGAGCTCCATTTAACGATGTTGAATCTTCAAATCGCTTTTCCTCGAAACTGCAATATTTGAGTTGGATCGTTCTTTGGCGAACGGCTCGTCTACTGTTCTTGAGTACAGAACTTTGACGGGATGTTGCGTAGTATTACCTCTTTTGTTAGACTTCCGGCCGCATCGAGCCCAGCCTCGGGAGAGACCGAAGGCTCGGGGCACGCGTAGGGCCACTCCTCGTTTCGTTTCCCTCTCGAAGAACAAGTACACTTCTGGCACGTTCGATCTTTGTCGGAAATATACAAATTTAAATGATGCTGTTTTTTTTGTTTTTTTTTTATTTATTTTTTTGGCTCGTTGAAATTCGACGGGAACGGCGGGAAAAAATTGGGTAGTGGGTGCTCGGCGAAGAAGAAGTTTCCATCTTTTTGTTTTTCGACTTGCGCGCACGGCAGGAGAAACGTTCCGCGTCGAAAAATGTCCGTCGTTTGCAGTAGAAAGTTACTCGGCGGGGGCATGGAAATACGAAGGACGGGGGAAAACGGGGGGAAAGCTTACTTAACGACAAACCGTTGCGAAATGAAAGTCTCGAAGTTTCGCCGTTTCGACAGTGATTTTTCGAACTTTGGTGAAATTCCGTCGGGTGCGATATTCGAAGCTCCGTTCGCGGAGCCCGAGATAAAATCCACGTCTGAAAGTTCAAATTTCATGCAGCTCCGCCAATATATAAACGTCAATCGCGAGCCGAGGCTCTCCGGGGCTTCATTTTCCTTCCGATCTCATTCCGTGTCGATAAATTCTCGAGGGATCATCCCCTCGATAGGTATACATCCGACGAAACGTAACGTCGGGCCTCGCGAAATAAATTCCCTTATCACCGCCACCGCGAGCCCGCTGGATAATTAAAAGAAGGAGAAGAAATTATCCCCCCAAATTTCATCGGAAATCTATTACGCACATTTATACGCGTGCTCTGTATATATATATATTAGGGTGATAAAATAAAAAAATTGGCTTCCAAACCGGCTTAAAAAATTCGTTTAGGCATGAATGCGAGTACCTGAAAATATGATCTCTTAACCCTTACTGGTCACTCGGGGTTGATTCAACCCCAGCGGTTTTTCGAACTGCGCTACCTCCTAGAGTATTTGTGAAAATGGGACATGTGTCGTCATCTGTGGGTAGTTTCAACCATTTTTCATCGTAAAATATCGTTCGTTTTAACAAATCTGGCGTATCATTTTTCCGCACTTCAGATGTTCAAATGAATATAGTTTTTGGAACGGCCACTAATTTATTCTCACCCACCTGAAAGTATGCTATTTCAGATTTATGAAACGATTTTTTTTTATTTTTTTTGCTTGAAAATTGAAGTCTCTGGATGGCTTTTCATGAAAAAAGTCATATTTTACGATTTTTTTTTCGACTTTTCTTTTTTGGTATTAAAAATTACACGACTTGAAAACAACTGACATGGCCTTACGCATAAAGGTTGACATTACATTGTAGTATTTTGATATAATTTTTTTTTCAATTTTTTAGTTGTTTATCACTTTCCAAAGTGAGTGGGGTTGATGACACCCCATGTGACCATCACGTCAGAATCCGGAGGTGTGACCATTAAGGGTTAATATTAGGTAATATTAAAATAGTCCACACCGCACTTTTCTATTTTCCATAAGAATAACATGGCAACAATTTTGTTTTTTGCTCCTTCCTATTTTTATAACGAGCTAGTGGTGCGTTATAAAAAGAACATATTTTTGTAGAAAATTGAAAGCACTACAAAAAAGGTGTCTTGGTATTTTTTCGGTGTTTATTTTCCGTTCCACTGGATGCTAGGATACAGATTTTCAAATCGTTATTGATCCATAATTGCTCGGTTGATCGGACCGTAATTTTGCAAGCTTGTCACTGGCGAGATTTTTGCTGCGCGTATCACAAAAAATATGCAGTCGTCAATGTTCGTGCATTTACGCCTCTCTTAATTGGGTTCGAGTTCCTTTCGCTTTTTTCGTCCCTGCTCGTTTCGTTTGTTCGGTCTTCTCTGGATGGATGCGGCTTCTGCCCATTGTTTCATCCGGCTGTGGAGCCACACGCGAAGACAACGCCGACTGATAACAATACGACGACGCGGTTGCTCTTGCCGTTGCTGCTGTTATTATTACCACCGTTGCTATTGTGTCTCACCTTTCGTCGCTATCGCGAAAACGAGAAAACAGTTTCGACAGCGTCGCGGATACATTTTGAGTATTTTTCAACGATTCGAATACACAGATTGTCGTAAATTCAAGGTCAACTTTCGGAATTCTTTCGGCGGTCGCTTTTTTTTTTGGATCGCTGAACACGAGCTCGCCGTTAAAATTGCCAAATCAGCGACCTCAAAAACCCTCCGTATACCAAATTTCAAAAAGTCACCATATTCCAATAATTTTGATCGGCCATATTGAATCCGCCATTTTGAATTTCCTAATTGGCCAGCAGATTCATAATCAATGGGCTGATAAAATCTCCGTGTACACATTTTCAGATAATACTAGCTACTATTCTGCGTTTTTTGATACCAATTTGATGTGAGCAATAATTATTTTTAATAGTTATATATGCAGTATTATTTTTTGTAACACATATTTTGCTTTTAAGCTGCTCAATCGTTGAAGAATTTTTAGGGTCTTGGTGGGACACTGGTGTCTCGATGTGACTGAAAGGGTTGAAATGAGACGAGCGTCGTTGTTTCTCACGTCTCGTCGAGAGTAGCTGGCTACGACGCATAGTTCGCTGCCTACTTTGTTCGTTGGCTAGGGACATTTTGGAGGATCGTTCGGTGTGAATGTGGCTTTATACCGGCAGCGTTATCGCACATCTGTTATGACGTCAACGCGCCTCCCGATTCCACCCGCCCTTTCGGGCTATCTCATCGAGAGTCGGTCGCGGCTGTCCGCACCCCTCGCTCGCCGCTCCCCCGACGACACCCTTGGGTTTGTACCGCGACAATGCCTCGCGCGCGCGGTAAAACCGACTCGGCGAAACTCGTTCACCTCGACGAGAGCAAGTCTCTTTTGCCGGACGGAGAAAAACACGGAGGGGAAGAAGTAAAATTATAGGAACGACGGAAACGAGGACGAACGAGTAAACAAATAAACAAATAAACGATTCGAGGATCGTTGATACTTCGCTGATTTCCCCGCGAGATATGAAAAATAATTAGGGTCGTCGCGAGAATTTCTTTTGTTGGGGGGAACCATCAAAGCGGTTCTTGGGTATCGTGTACTCCGGGTCCGGAGATAGACGAGACGCGCGTGGAAAAACGTTGCGCGTGGAAAGCGGTCATATCTGGTGTTACGGTGTGCGAGAGGGAGAAAATGAAGATCGGGCGAATAAAGGCGGAAGCTTGGGGAAAATGAGAGGAAGAAAGCGAGAGGAAATGAAGGTAGCTACCACCTTGAGATACTGGAAAATTGAGTTTATTCCGTCGTATACTAATTTCCCACCGCGAATACTCCTCCCTCTCGCTCTCTCTCTCCCTCTCTCTCCCTCCCTCTCTCTGTCTCTCTCTCATACCGCGGAGGCGAAAAAATTCAAGTAAATATCTGCAAATTCGGAGTGTTGGGAGATTCTCTCGAAAACGACAACTCCTTCCGTCCACCTCGAACGGAAACTTCTGGGGGTAAACGATAACGAATCTCGCTTCCGCTGCTGAAACGATTTCCGTTCTCGAAAAATCTCATGATATCTGAGAAAAATAGATTATTAGAAAAAAAAACCGACTACGTTCACAAATACTACCTAAATGAAGGCGCAAACAAGCTCCATGATATAGCTCTACATCTATCTATAGAAATTTGGAATTATTTGTTTAAATCTTGAATGAATAATGAATAAAATATATACTCGTAATCTAAATATAACTCGAATGTTAGAAACGGTATTGCAGGGGACGGGCAAAGAAACGAAACATGTTTGTTTGTAATTTAAACGGTTTCACTTAGACACCACCAATTGAACGATTGCCTGCAATACGTTTTCTAACATTCAAGTTATATCTAAATTATAATACATATTTTATTCATCATTTGTTTAAGATTCAAACAAACAACGGTTTATACATTGCAATTGCAAATTTCTATAGACAGATGTTAGAGGTATATTACGGAGATTATTTTTCGCGTTTTGGGTTTTTTGATAATTTATTTTATTTCACATTTTTGAGTTTTTATTAGTCTTAATTATCCATACATTTTTTTTCGCGAACGCCGTATTGAAATGATATATCCTGTGTCATGCCCACGACTGAGACCAATCTAATGACACCACATAAGTCGAAGTTCGTCAAACGGTTTAGGCTGTAGGGGTGCCAAAGAATTAGACGACGTACGCTCGAAATAGTCGGATAAAAATATTCAAAAAAAAAAGAAGTAGGGAGCGACGTAGCGATTTTTTGGACCATTTTCTGCGTAGATAGACGAGCCATCGCGTTTTTTTCTTGTTTTCTGTTTCACCCGCTGATTTTTTTTAACGATGAATGAAAAATAATTGATAGGGAGATTCGATGTAAGAAAATGGCGATAAGAGTCGCGAGCGTGAATAACGAATCAGATACCACTTCCGGTCTTTCGTGTATCGGGGATATCTGACCGCGACGTCCGGTCTTGTTGCGTGAAAGTGTGAGCTTCTTTATGCTCGGATCGTTTGTACGACGCCGACAAAAACGGTCGGGGAATGAATGCGCGGAGGGTAACGGATATCTAATCGAAATTCTACTCGCTGGCTCAACAATTAGACTCTGTTGCAGAGCCCGGGAACTTCGAACGGGCGCGCGCGTGTACAGGGTGAACGCGCTGCGACGTCGCGACGCTCCGCCCCCTCGGAGATCGATTGCCGCGAAGTGGAATTACTCGGCGCTCGCGAATCGGAGAGCAGATGTATAAACGCGGTTTGCAAGGTGAAGCTCCACTCTTTCGAGTCGCACCTGGCCACCAGTTTCGATTTTTCTGCTAAATTTCCAGCATCCATTGCGCATTTTTCCCGGGGCTGCGAAATTGAATTAGGCGGAAAGCAGCCCAAAGCAGAAATCTCCAGCTTTACAGTCATCCCTCTCCAGCTTCTGCGCAACCATTTCCCCACCCCTCGCGCGGTCCTCAAAAATTCGTCCGCATTAAAAAACGAGCCGAGCGGGGAGACGAACAAATGACGAGCGGATGCGGATTCGCGGGGAAAAAATCGTGGTTTTTCTAGTACCTCGCGGATGTAAGCTACTATCTGAGCGGAGAATCGGGGTGAAATTGAATGGAAAATGTTACCGGAGATGTTTGACTCTGTGCTCCGTCGATTTGTACGCCGGAGAAATCCAATTCTGAAAACTACCGTAAAATAGTAAAGTTTGGGGTCTGGAATCGCAAGTTTCTACGGCAATCCGAGGATCAGCGATATTTATTTAAGGGTTTGATCTCGGGCTTGGCGCGGGTCCTTAATTTACCCGGAGAGAAATCCCTTCGGGACCCGACCGAGGTATTCGCTGTGTCGCGTTATCTCGCTACCAGGCCCTCTGTAGCCTATTTTCGTACCAGCAAAACGAAATGGAATTGCCTTATTTCCTTCTCTCTCTCCCCCTCTCCGCCCCGCGCTCCGCCCTTTCCTACCCCAGTTTCCTCCGATCGGCGAGCCCAGCAGGAAAACAACGCGAACACTACATTTGTTTACGCTACTCTCGCCGGACAAATAATTCCTTCAAACGGCTTAAAATAATAGATTTTCCCAGGACTTGGAGGGTGTATTAAAAGAAATGGGAATACGAGATACGATTGGAATGATTTTGAAACGGAGGGAGGTGGAAGAAATTGAAGAAAGAATAAAGGTTGGGTTAGAAAAATTGAAGAACGAAGCATTGAAAAAGGAGGAGGAGAGGAGAGATGTATCGACCTACAATTTTAGGTACAAGTTTATTGTGGACGGGGATGAAAGGCCGTGGAAGTATTGGTACGAGGAAGAGGTAAAGGGAAGAGAAAAAGAGGTATGGGCTAGAATAAGGCGTGGTAACATAGGAAGAGCGGGCAAGAAAGGAGAGAGTGACTGGAAGTGCAGAATTTGTAAGGGACAAGACGAAACATTGGAGCATGTGCTGATGTGTAAGAGAAGTAGAGAGATGGTGACGGAAAGTGTCAAAAAAAGTGTGGAAGAGTGGCTGGAAGGTGTCGATGAGGTGGCAATAACAGGAGAGGTGATAAACATGCTTGGGAGAAAGATACAAAAAGGAATTTGTGATTGTATCAGGGAATTGGAGGAAGTGTGGAGAAAAAAAGAGTATGGGGATGGAGAGGGAGCGAGTGGAGGTATAAGTGAAAATGGAGGCAAGCACTGATTAAGGCGTAAGGCATTAGTTTTAAGAAGGTGGATGAAAAAAGAAAGATAGTAGAAGGAGATAAGATCAAGTGTATATATGTACAAGCTTTGTAAAAAACTTTCTAAAGTTATGCAAATAAAACTCCATATTATTATTATTATTATAGATTTTCCCCGCACCTCGGCGAAATCGAAACCTCCGATCGAAGTTTCCCCTCGATCTCCTATTTTCGCCGCTCATAAAACGTGTTCGAGTTTTAAAAACTCTGTTATCCCGTCGCGAATTTTCTTCTCGCATGTTTTTCTCCCGTTTCGCATTCTTTACCGCCAGCGTGTTGCAAACATTTGAATATTACTCGCGCACTCCGCCTATTTTTCGCACCTAAAACTTGACGCCTTGACGTTTCTCTCGAAATTACATTTTAACCTGAAACGCGTCTGCCTCGTAACTCAACCTGACAGATGCAGCTTAATATATGAATATGAGAAAGTCTGATGCGGGAAACCCGTCCCAGTTTTTTCCCCAACTCTTTCATACGTCCCTCCTGCTCGCGCAATCTGATTATGCAATCTAAAGTCGTTGTTACAATTTCAACCATTTTCCTACCACTATCCATCACCGTAGAATTTCTTTCGTCGCACTATGCAGAAGAAGAGAATCACAGAACGCACGGAAAAACACTGGTCGCAAAATCGCGCCGACAGATTACCAACTGGACTCAACGTCGAGAGGACCGCACAGGGAATATGGACGCAGCTGATAATTCCGAACGATACCTGCAACCGTATCGCGTCGACGAGGCACATCCCAGTACGGTTGACCAACCGGACGCTGGAAATCGAACGGTACCGGAACATTCGTTGCCGGCTATCGCCAAGCACCGTTTGGGAATCACTTCACGTCGCGAATGTGCATCGCTATTATCTGCCTTTCAGCAGAAATCCGACTCGCTCACTCGTTGTGTCCGACGACGCACTTGGTGGCACGAAAAAAGAAAACTACAAGAACCAAGACGAAATAAAGTCACCGCATTTTATCCGCTGCATTTCATGTACGGGCGATTTTACGTTAACAGTTATTTCCGGCGACCAGTGTGAAGAAGCATAATTTCGTGGGAAATGTGTTGAAAATAATATGAGAAGAGAGAAAAATGAGAAAATACTGGGAAAAAATGAATCTAGCAAAATTGTTGTATACGAAATAAATTCTGGGAGACGCGATGTCAATTTATTCTGCGTTTTTTTTTTTTTTGTAGGGAAATTTGAAGTTCCCGGCACAAGGAGCTTCGGCTTTATTGGGTCGGTCGAGTTTTCGTTAGTGAAATTATCGATGAGTTGAAATACGCTTTTTTACTCGCGGAGAAGAATTAGTATGCATTCGAGTTCGATGATTCGCAGAATCGTCGTTTTATCTTCGTGAGCAGTTGGGATTGCGATAAGTTCTGGGATAAAATAAAACGAGTTAAAAGTTTTGATCGCGGCTTGAAATAAACGTCGGGGGAAAAAATGAGCTACCGACGGTTTATCAAGAGGAAGGATGAAATAACCGGGCTTATAGCTAGCTTACTCCTCGCGTAACGTGTACCTTTTCATTTGACATCAGACGTATCTTTGCCGCTCCTCCGACCAGAAACCACTTCCTGTTGCCTGCGCACGGAAATAAAGCGCGTTAAGCCGAGACGCGTAATAAAAAGTTTCGATCCAGTTCTGTTTTTAACGTTCGACCGATTGTTTTTCTTCGTTCTCTCGCCTGCTACTCCACGAACCCAGCATCTCGTTCTCGTGTGAGAGAAATTCACGCGCGTAGTACAGAAAGAAGGGCAGAGGAGGGAGAGGCGAAAAGAAACGATGTAGAAAAAGCGATCGGTCGGAGATACATAATTGAATTGAAAAAAGAATTGAAAATATATACATATACATATATATATCTATGTAGCTCGCGCAATCGTTAATCATCGGTCGTTGTTCAAATTTGGTGTGAGCGTCGATTGCCCCGGTGGTTTGCCGATCGCTAGCGGCCGCGGTTATCATCTCCCATTGGGTCCTCGCCTACCGATTCGAGACTCGTTAACATTCGGATAGTTTTCGTGCCGATTGCCATTACCGTCGGCGTATCGTTGTCAGCGTACCTACGTTTAATTCGTACGCTCGCGAGCTTATGATTAACGATGCTAGATCTTTCTCCGATGAAACTAGTCGAATATCATTCTCACTAACGATCCAACAACGTTACATTTCACCTTGCTCCGCGATTTTCTCCTCCTCCCCTCGTTTCCCTGTTTCTTTTCATAGAAAGCGGATCGTTGATATGCGATTCGTTTTTCGGTAATCGATTACCGCTACACCGTGATTTTATCTCGCCAATCGGACCTCTCGACCTCTTCAATTACAACGTCGAAACGAATTTTCGTTCGACTTCGTCTCCCATCGATTCAGATATTTTTTCCATCCAAAATTGACCGTACCTATCCCTTCGAAATAAACAACAGCGCGCGAGGGATTATTATTATTATTATTATTATTATTATTATTATTATTATTATTATTATTATTATTATTATTATTTTATTGTCGTTGTTGTTGTTATAAACATTTCTAAAACTCAAATCTTTTTTTTCATTCGTCAGATCGTGACAATTTAATCTTTCTTTGTGGGTTCATTTGTCGAGTTGCAGCGATATCACGTGTCGGCGGTCAATCATCCGCGATTAAAGGTCCGCCTTGCTGCCTCGAGTATTCGGAATATTGAATATTTTCGGAGCTGCGAAGAAAACCCGAATTCGTGTGGCAGCATACTTTTCAATAATTATTACGCGGCGATCGATCCTTACCGAAGCCACGAGATCGCTCGTATCGTATTTTCGTACACGTTCAGAAATGAAGAGGCACGAGAGGGAACGAGGGAAGAATACGCCAATTTCGCAGAACGATCGCGTTCTCTCGAGAAACTTTTGCATTTTTCTACCTTTTCCACCTGGTAAACCGAACATTGAGCAGAATTGAGGAGAAGCTGCGAGTCGTCCGATAGAGACGCGAGAAAACGAAAGAGTTCTTCGTCGAGGGCTTTTCGCGCAGTTTTTCCCAATTTTGTAGCCGGCGGATCGGGAACGCGAATGACGTCGATACGAATCGTTGTTTTTTGGGTACTCGCTTCGTGAGTCGTCGCGCAACGAATCGAAGCCGCGGCGAGGAGAGATGTATTTTTACTGCGGTCGCTATAAACTGGTAATAATTGTTAATTCTATTTCTACTCTCGATACTAATATATATCCCGTATCAGGATTTTTCGAACCTTCAGTTCAGTTTTTGAGTGTTGAGTGCTGTGCCACTCGCTCGATATTAGTCCTTCGCTCGTGTTGCGCGCAGTATACGTAATAATTTATCGCACTCGATTTTGTTACATTCAAGGTTGTATCGCGTATATAACCAAAGTGTTCTTCTAAATATGTACGTCGTTAATTAAATCGTATCTGATCCGCGTATCCTCTCAATATTGTTCTAACGGCAGTCGACCTCGCGGCCTTATTTTCGGATACGACTGCTCTCGCCCGAAGTTGTCGGGTGATCGATTTAATCAGGTGTTGCCAGGTGAAAATTCCGACGAACAAAGCTCCGCGTGACCTGATTTTCCCCCGACAGTTTCAGAAACTCTCGGTACACTCCACAGATCGATTTCACGAATGACCGGATCAGAATTGCGGATGCCGACCGAATCACTTCGCCGATCATATCTCCTACGAGAGGTCAGCGACAGACGCGATCTTTGCTTTCCGCAAAAATATCCTCCCAAGAGATTCATCCCGCGCGAAAGCTCTATTTCAATGCTTTTTTTTCGTCATCCCCTTTCTTGCCTATCTAAATAACACTAGGACTGCGAAATTTTCACCACATATTTACTCACGTTTTCAGCACACCTTACAATTTTTCCAGCCCAAAATCGTCGCTCCTTGCCGAGGTACACAATTTAACCACGCATTTCCAAACAACCCCAACTGCGGCTTTGATATGCAAATAACCTCGTCCACATATTTTAAACTCTGTTTGGACACGATTTATGCCGTTAAATCGATTTTGTCAAATAGTCACCATGAATGAAAATACGTACTTGCACTTGTAGCAGCAAATGTTGAAAGCTATGTTTTTTTTATCCATCTCTGTTGGCATTTCATAGAACATAAAATGTTTTCCTGCAGTAATGCTCGCGAATAAAAAGCAGAACGTGAATAATGACCCGTTTAAAGCCTCGCATCGGACACGAATGGCAGCTAGACGCACGAAGCTCTTTACCTGCACGCCCCTCGCTATTCCGTCCATTATCGTCACATTGAAACATACGTCCTTTATTTCTTCATTTCCTTACCTCTATGTCTTCACCTCTAATTTCGCAATTATGCAATTAATTTGCATCCATGCTAACAGATTATTCATATTTCAATTTCAATGTCAATTTTGATCTATGGCTTGGAAAAAAATGACCCCTTGCATCGTGAGACTTGTAATTTTTGTTATTTTCTTACTTGACAATTTAAAAAGTTATCTGGAAACGGTCAAATATCTCGAAAACGAAACGTTTCTCAGAAAAATGTTTCGAACCAATGTTGTAGGATTTCAAAAGTTCTTTCCACTGCTCGTATTCGATTGACCTTGAGTAGAAGCATCAAGGCGAAATCGAAACCAACGGGATTTTTTTAAATGGAACACCCCATTTTTTATGGTATAGTATTAAAGATGGCAGCGAGACGTTTCCAAAACACTACTTGATAACCTATTTTTATTGAGAATTGACTGAGTTATTAGCTTGACAGCGTACGGTGCCGCGGCATGCCGCCAGCATTAGTGCTGACCATGTGACCTTCGCGCGGTGCATGTTGGATAACACTAATGCTAGCGGCACCGTAAGTTCTAAAGCTTGTAGCTCCGGCAATTCCCAACAGAAATAGGTGTTCAAGTAGTGTTTTGGAAACGTCTCGTCGCCATCTTTAATACTATGCCATAAAAAATGGGGTGTTCCATTTAAAAAAATCATGATGGTTGCGATATCGCCTGGACGCCTCTACTCAATGTCAAACAGATACGAGCATTGAATAGAACTTTTGAAACCCTACAACATTGGTTCGAAACATTTTTCTGAGAAACGTCTCGTTTTCGAGATATTTGACCGTTTCCAAACTTTTCTAACACGCTGTATAATGCGTTTATGGGGTGACCATCTTTCTCGATGATGGCGTGGCCGTCTCTCCCGATTGACTGGTGTATATAACTCGAAAAATGTATATTTTCTAGCTACGTAAATTGGAAATCCAACGGGTAGTCGAAGTCTTTTGAAAATCTCGTAACTTCGGGGTGGAAAATTAGGAATTTGAAGTTTGCGCGGCGTGCGTTCCGAAACGATGATTCATCGCCTGCGCATTCCGGTGGTTGTAGAAAACGTAGAAAAAACATACCCAACGACTGTCACGCGACGAATGGCGGATCGTTAAACGCGGTTTGGAATTTGTCGTGAAAATGGTTTTTCTTTCATTTCGTCGTTGAAAATACGATACGCCGATGAATCTTCGCTGCGAGGAGGATAATAATTTACGTTGATAACGATACGATTTAATAACGGGGCACCATCGCGCTGCCTGGCGTCACGGTTATTAAAGTGGAGGCAGAAAGTATAGGAGCAATAAAAAATATGGCTCGTTATTCTTCGTTATTCCGACTCCCGTTGCTGCTCGTCTGTAGAGAAGTTCGTCTCTACTCGTTTCCGCATCTCTCTCTCAGCGTGCCTCTCTCTCCGTCTCTCCGAACGTGAATCGCGCGCTAATTTCACTCTCGGTTTTATTATTCACTGACGCGCGATTCACGCGTGTCTAGCGATCTTCACCTGTTCATCGATCACCGATTATCACATCAGTCCCTTCATCTACATCGTCGACTGTCTCAGAATCATTTTATCCACCGCAGCATCCCGTCCCCTAGATGAAATCATTTTTCATCGGAACACCGCGAAATTCCTTTTATCGCGAAAGCTTCTACGGCTGCAACGCAATTTGCATTTCTCTCGCTGTGTGTCGATCGTATTTTGTTTCCGCTCTCTCAAAATCCAGATATCGAGCAAAAGTGAAATTTCTCCGATTTCACTCCAGAGTATGTTTTGATACGCCGAAACCGAATTCATTTTGTATCAAAAAAGCTCAATGTTTCACCGATGTTGATCATTTTTCTCTTCAAATATTCGTTATCAATTCTACTTTTCACGAGCACTGCACTTTTTTTTGAATAATTAAAAAAAACAATAGGTATAATTAACTCAAGTCGAAGGCTTTAGTCTAACTGATTTGCAGTACTTTACAGATCAATTGGTTTTTGCATTCGCTTCCAAACTTTTTGCTAATGTATCACTTATTATTATAATATACGTCTAATTAGTATATATACGATTATTGAACTATTATTGATATTACACTCGAGTCAATTTCATTAGTTTTTTGTTGGAATTATTCAAAAAAGGCGCACAACTCGTTAAAAGTAGAATTGACGAGGAACATTTTGAGAAAAATGGTCAAAATCGGTGGAAAATTGAGGGCTAGGCGGCTTTTTTTGGCGAAAAACGAATTTGGCTCCCACTGTGTGTCGTAGCAGTAGCGGCGTTAGAAATCCTGTCCACTCGTCCACGTTACATATTGTGACTCAGTGGGGGTTGCTTTAGCATTAGTTGCTCATTTCGTACCGCTTAAATTTTAGTCAACATAACAACGCACATGGACACGAGAAAAGTTAAGAAAATTTCATCTTCCGGTAAGCTATTGATAGTAAATAGTGCTGCGCCCAATTTATGCAATACCAATTTATCGAAACATGCATTCGCAGTTTGAGTATTAAAAAAAAAATTGGCAGAAATCTATACCGTGGATATAGGGATAAAATCCTTGACTCAAAAAAACCCGGTTCAAACTTTTTTTTCAATCATTTTTTTATTCAATTAATGGACAACTGAAAAAAAGGTGTGTAATTAACGTTAAACACTTTTAAAGGCAATGTGGCCGAAAAAAATGATCAAATATATATTTTACCAGTATTTGTAACATGCTATGCATTTTTTTTCAGTCGTAATGTATTCAATATATTGAGGAAAAATGTAGCTAATAATTGGTGACGAAATTGTTTTTCGCCTTTTATTTGTTGGTATGTACATTTATTCGGTAAATTGATAATAATTGGTGGATAGGGAAAGCCGTAGCTATCTCGGCGTATCTACCCGAAGTTCGACTGCTACGGGTTTGCGAAGACGCTCGTAGATCCGTCGAGGCGTCGAGACGCTCGTTGCCATTACCATGAAGAGCAGACTCTACGTTTTGCAATAGCATTATTTATTTTTGACGCGATTAACGGATCTCAGGGGTCGTCGCGGGAAGCTTTCGTGTTCCTGAAAGTCGTTTCTCCGTATTTATTCGAGGCGTCGTCCTCGAAATTATGGCTTTGATTTAATATTCCTCTGAAAGCGGAGCGGTGAAAAGGGCTTGGTAATTCCTTTGTTTGCCGGATGAATCTAGCGGCCGTCTAGACGAACTTTTACAATATTAAAAAGTGCTCTCTCGTACGAGTTCGTCGGTCGCGCGGAGCGCTGAGTTGTCGTGCTCTTTGTCTCTCCTGCGTTCCGATCGGTTTCGAATGACGTCGATCCATTAAAATCCAACTGGATATTTCACTTTTGGCGACTTTGTTCGCTCGCGAATGACGAACTGCGTCGAATTTCAGCTCGAAACTTTCCGAAGATCGAGGCCTTTTCAGCGGATTCCTCGGGAACATTGGTCCGGTAAAGATACTGATTCCAAGAATCGAAACATTCGGGCTGCAGGGGTGATAAATATCGGTAGAAGCAACTCCTCGCATCGTTACGGTTTCCCAGAGAAAACGGCTCCTCTATATGCGAATCGAGCATCTAAAACTGCAGGATTCGATTCGTTGCGAGAATTAGAGACGAAAGTTCCCGAAGAAAAAGTTTGGGGAACGAACGGTTGCAAAGATATCGAGGAACGAAGGTGGAGCCAATCGGATTATCGAGACGCGATCGTCTCTAGCGTCGCGGTTTTCGATTCGACGAAAATCTCGCTCAAGGATTTTCGTCTCAGTAGTCGAGGAAGATGCGATTGGTGGTGGGAGATACTTTTCAAAAAATTGCGACACCCGTTATATCGGTGGAAAAAGGTTGCCAATTACAAGCAAATGGGACGACTAATCGAACGGATGATCGTCGCAGGAGAAAGGTACCTACGCGAGACGAGTCCTACGAGTTCGTCGAATTCTCTCCACTTTTATGGACGTTATGAAATACCTCCGCGATACAAAACTTTCCGGTCCTCCGCATTTCTCAGTGGCAGGTCCAAAGCAAGCTGTAATTTTTTTTATTTATTTTTTTCTCCCATCAATTTCTTCTACTCGGAGGACTCGAACTGTGCACGTTCGGGAGCTTGCAGCTCCCCCGGACGACGGTCTTCAGGGTCGTTGGATTACGACTGCCACGTTGCTGTTCTTGGCCCCGATTTTATGGCGTCGAGCCAACGTGTCGCCTCACCTTTTTCCCTCGATCTACGCTCGCCAATCGTTCGTATATACGAATACCAGCGTGCGGCACGCACGTATCGTCGTGTGGATCCGTCGAAAGCTCAAATTTACGCCAACCGGACTCGCCGTAACCCTCGAAAGAGTTCGACTCGATTTTTTGCCATTCTTCGCTTTCTTCCCGACATCGTTTCTCCGCGCGAACCATTCCCTTTACAAAAATGACTGCACTCCAAAAATTGTCCCTATCGAATGTAAAAACAAACCTGACTATTCCCATCGCAGATATTTTCTGCCCAGCATTCACCTCGTGTTCCTACACCTTTGCATATTCTCATTCTGGCACACGGAACATATTCGTCTAATATTTTCAGTTTCGCCAACCTTTTAACCCTTAATGGTCACACCTCCGGATTCTGACGTGATGGTCACATGGGGTGTCATCAACCCCACTCACTTTGGAAAGTGATAAATAACTAAAAAATTGAAACAAAAATTATATCAAAATACTACAATGTAATGTCAACCTTTATGCGTAAGGCCATGTCAGTTATTTTCAAGTCGTCTAATTTTTAATACCAAAAAGGAAAAGTCGAAAAAAAAACGTAAAATATGACTTTTTTCATGAAAAGCCATGCAGAGACTTCAATTTTCAACCAAAAAAAAATTAAAAAAATAGTTTCATAAATCTGAAATAGCATACTTTCAGGTGGATGAGAATAAATTAGTGGCCGTTACAAAAACTATATTTATTTGAACATCTGAAGTGCGGAAAATTGATACGCCAGATTTGTTATAACGAACGATAGTTTATGATGAAAAATGGTTCAAACTACCCACAGATGACGACACATGTCCCATTTTCACGAATACTCTAGGAGGTAGCGCAGTTCGAAAAACCGCTGGGGTTGAATCAACCCCGAGTGGCCAGTAAGGGTTAAAAAAAAATTCCTCATCGCATCGAAGTGTTTCGTGCAAACGAGGACTTTTAAACGGCCGAACCGAAGGAGGTGTCGCCCACCTAAAGCACTTTTACCAGCTATGTGATTACCAATCCAGATAAAATAATTGGTTCTCGCGTGTCAATTGCGATAATAACGACGCCAGATAAGAATTTTCTCTTTTTTGTTTACGTGTGCGAAAAAAGCGCGTCAGAAGTGCGTGATGGATCGGTTTGTCGAGTCCTACGGAAACACCCTTTCAAACACACCTGCTAATTAGGCATACCGATGAACTTTCTGCTTTTTAGTTGCCGAAACGCACGAAAGCTCTTCGGCATCGAGCAGTGGCATCCTCTCGAATGTAACGTCGTTTCTCTCGCCTGCATTTTTTACACTTTCTTTTTTTCTAATCCGTGGAACGTTGTTTCAATATTTGGTCTAAAATCACGAGCAGCTGATCTCTTTGCACTTCGTTTGATAAAAACCGTTGTTGATGTATGCCAAAAAATGGGAGGTGCTCGTACGAATGTGTTTTTCGCGTGAGACGTGATTTTCTCGCGGTAACGCTGAATACTTTGATACTCGAACGCGAGTTACTCAACCCTTCGCTTTCAACTCGAAGTCTCGCTCGTGGAGAAAAGCAAACGCAAATAAACGTTCGGTAAACGATGCTTGGCAAATATTGATGTGTTTGCTTGTAAACTGGGTAAACAACGACAAGTGATACGGCTAATAGTTACCAGTTCTCGTACCAACGCTCGCGCGTTTTCCAAGCATTCGAAAAAGCTCGGTGTCGACCTTGAAAAACGAGACGGATTTTTCGAGCTGATCTCATTTTTTATACTACTCCGTACCCGGAGCAGATTCTCCGTCTGCGTAGGAAATTTGAGGAGAGGTGGAAAATCCATTTCGAAATTTTGCGTTTCAGGCTGAACCTGACCGACTTCGTCGCCGATGTCCGTCGTCTTCCCCAGTTTCTAGGTGAGTCGTCGCGGTGATTTCGAGAGACGTGCTCGATTCTACCAATAACAACCAAGCTGAACGCGTGCTTTTCGCTGCGGTAACGCAAAAAACCTGTTTGATACTATATATGTTTGCCGAACGAGCGACCTGCATCTTCCTACGGTAGACGCGCAGCGAGTCAACGAGGTGCGTCGCGTCGTTGCATACGACGCGTCGTGATACTACTCGGCGAACATGCTCGGCTGCCGCGTATACCTACCCGGTATTTTCTTCTCGAGTAAACTCTGCGCAACAAAAGTACCTCCTCGAAAACGCAGAGTCGAACAGCGAGGATGCAGATCGTTGCGATAGGAACGACGAATAACACCGATTTGCGAATGCACCTAGCCGAATAAAAGCACCAGAACCAAATTGCCGCGAATAACTTTAGCACGATAAACGAGAATGCCACGAATAAAAGCACCGTACACAGTTTTTATTAACACGTGACAAGAAAAATTCCTGTGCTGAACACTATTTCATATATCAGTATTAACTAATTAGCATATTAGTCGGCATGGAATTTATGTTACGTTTAAAAAAATAGCTGCTTTTTCCGATCTTGATTTGGTAATAGCGAAACAATAATTTGCGACGTAAATAAAAACTGCTTGCAGAGGATGAAATTTCTTCGGTCAACATCTTAGACTCAATAAATTGCAATAAAAATTGAAGGTCACAAATTAAATATTTTGTTCATATTTTTTGTTAGGAAATTTGATCGTCTACAAAAACGATTATGATGCGTATATTGTATTTTCGAAGATAATCGCAATTTTGTACAAGAATTGTCATTTCTGTGGTAATATTTACCTGCTTTGTGGGTGAGAAAATGTTTCGAATTAAATTTTCGTTGAGAATTTTAAATCTCTACCTTATAAAATGTCAAAACTAATTAACAAACTACTAATTAACTAACAAACTACTAACTAAGTAACAAGCTAAAAAAACTGACAAAAAGAATCAAGATTTTTTACTCGTAAAATAAGTGAATAGTGTCGAAAAAATGAGAATTTTCGTATGTAATCGCGATTATCTTTCACACTGCAATATTCACCTCGTAATTGATGAGGACCATTTTTGCAGAGGGTCAAATTTCCTAAGGAACGTGATAATTATTTTGTGACTTTTGAGTTTCCAAAGAACTTGAGTTTGGTACTTTTCGTTGCTTTGGTTCGCGAATATTGTCGATTTTCGAAAAATCGACGGCTAGTTGTCCTCGTCGTCGAATTAGGAGCAGGTGGGAAAATCGCCTGGTAACGGTGGGAAAAATTCGTTTGTTATTTGCTTCGGATGTCGGCGTCGGGCGTCCAGTTTCCTCGTTGTCTGTCGCGACGAGAAGCGCGGAACGAGCGACGAGGGGAGAACCTACCTAATAGATATTCTCCAGAATTCCACAGAATTCAAAGTGGGTCGCGAACAACGATGGAGAAACTATTTCCAACGATCGAATCTCCGAACAGGCGACGCGACACGCGCGAGGAACGACGAGCTGACAATCGTAGACAACCTTAGATTCCCCTTTGTGCCCAACATCCACCGGCCTGTCTCACGCTCTCGCGCCTACGATGGAATATCGGCGAATAACAAACGACCGTTCCTCGAGTGTCGCCGAGGAAATGGGTCGAGAACTAACTGCATACAATAGGTTACGTAATACAACATCAGCAGTCCTCGGAATATCGAACGGGGAGCCTCGTCTCCGCGAGCCAGCCAATTTTCTTCGAAAACGCAAGATTTACGAGACACCGAACCTGCTAACAAATATTCCCCGTCCGTACAATTTTCCCGTTCCTCTTCGCGATGCGTAATCCAAAGACGTCCCTTTTTCGCGGGTCAGACTCGCCAAAAGTCGCTGCTTCGGGTATCAAAATAAAACGCGGTGAGAAAAATTCGTTTTCACGACTGTCGACGTTCTCCTCTGAAAATCGACACCGAACTTCGAAGTCCGCTTTACGCGGTTCTAACCCCCTTAAAGAGGGCCGCCACGTACATTAATATGACGAGAAACCCATAAAATTTGCGGATCACATTCTTCACCATCAATTATCGAGACACGCATTTTTTTTCAACACTTTCCTGTACACAGTTATCGAGTAATTGGAGTACTTTTTGCACCACACGTATATCTATACATATGCGAGTTCTGTGTACAGTTCTATGAAATTTAGTATTTAACTACTCGAGAACTATGTAGAAGAAAAATCTCAAAAAAATTGTATTTCCATATTTAATACCAAGGAATATGCTCTAGAAATTTTATCAAAGTCTAAGCTTTTTCAAGTTCTAAGCTCTCAACGTAGACATCATCGCTGAGTGGAGCCACCCTCCGCAAGTATGCGGGCAAAATGTCGCAAATGTATAAAAATGGGCGGAAAAGTGCGAATAACGCAGTCTAATGCGGAGTTTTTAAATTTTGTAACCATGAAGGAAACGAGCGAATTTTGCTATATATTTTTGTTCGTTTTAAAATTGTATTCAAAGACAGTCGGAACAAAACTGTGGGTAAAATAAAAAATTAACAAATGCAATTTAAATTCAGCAATTTGAACACAGTTATAAACAACTCGAATCAGAAGTACTAGAAATTATTTGTCTAACGTTGACACGTTAACGCGAACACAAGAGTTTTGTTTTATCTCTAATCATACTACTGGAGTGAAGCTCGATTTGTATTATGCGTTGTATCTGTAATCACAGAAGTAAAAATTTTGGGGAATTTGAGCCAGCAAATGCGATTTGCGATTTATGCGATAATGCGCTCGCGTAAAGTGTACATCTGTATCAATTTGAAAAGAAAACCTAGGGAGGAGACGGGAGGAAAGGGGAAAACTTTGCAGCAACATGTTTTGTCGAGTGAAGTTGAGGAACGTGGAAAGTTTGGAGGAGCGAGTGTTCGTCGTGTTTTTTAAAAGCATACTCTTCTGCGCGCGAATAAAAATCCGAAGAAATCGAATAGTGGAAGTAACTAAACGGCAAAGAAAAAGAAACCGTGAATCGGGTCGAAAAGAGGACAGGAAAAAGTATAAAAAGGAGGAAAAACACTTTGCGACGGGGTCGTCGCAGTGCCGAGGAGTAAATCGAATCGAATTGGAAATTCCTTTGTTCGTAACGAATTTGATAACGAAGCGAGGACTTTCGAGGGTAAACGTCGGGTACGTGGATAATTTACTTCCGTGTGGATATCGAGCCAGAGCCCGAGTCTCGCTGGCAGTCTGGTTATAGCCTTGCCAAATAGGTTCATTAATGGACCAGGCACGCGAGTTTCCCTAAGGGCGAAACGACCATGTCGCCTCAACTCGGTCATCCGAATCGATAAATCAATTAACCTCGACTCTTGACACCTTATCCATCGATCTTTTCGAAAATATGCCCGCGTAGGCTCGATCTTACACCCGAGGCCTCGCCGCTGCGCCGAGGATGCGCCTCGACGAAACTCTGCGGGGTAAAAATTAGCGGATGGAGGAAAAAGCAGAAGCAGACGAGGAGAAAAAAAAATGGGAACTCGCTACGAATTTAGCTGTCGCAGACGTCGGGCAGTAATGATTTTTCGAAAGATCCAATCTAGTCGAGTAATCTTCTTTGAGCTTGCGAAATAATTTCGCCAATTACCAGGTTAATCTAAATCTGCTTGCGGCGGCACCGCTTCGGCTCTGGGGGATAAAGCCAGTCAGTTTCTACCAGACTATTCTCTGGATACTAGCAGTTTCTAGTTCGACCAACGCGTTTCCTCCTACCTAACCGAAGTTTCATAGTTGCCTGGCGTACTCGCGTACGTACGTACCTACCGGCGTACACCTCTCACTCTCCTCTCCCTCTCTCTCTCTCTCTCCTCTCTCCGTCTCTCTCTACACACACACACACACACACATATACACACACATATACATGCGATACTACTACCTCTCATCGTATTCTCGCTTCCCAGCTCCGCTGTCCGACCACCAACCGTCTGTAATCACTAACGAAACACGTTTCTGGTGACTACTACACCAGTTTGCTCTGCAAAGCTGCTAGTTACACTCGCAACGCATCCAAATGACACCCGAAAGTCTATTTTTTCGCTCGATCGAGTCTTTTCTCCGAAATATATTTACGAAAACGGTCGCTCGTCTCTATATTTTGTCGCTAATCGCCTGACAAATTATCTTCACATTTGGACGATTGTCTCTCGCGCACTCTCGCGATTCAATCAACCGTTTCGACTCGTACCTACATACGCGTATTTGCATGTATTAATTCTGTTATTTACAATTGATGCATCGACATTTTTATGAATAATTTGAATAATTTGAATTTTTGATCTTTGATTTTAATAATATCAATTTCGGGTGTATTTATCACAATGATTAAATCCGAATCTGTATTTTTTTTGTTCCTCACTCCTGTTATTATATATATAATACCTCTCTGCGGAGTGTATAAAAAAAAAAACGTAGGTTGGGGTATCAGGAATGAAGCCTGATTGTAAAGTGGTCGCGCGGGACAAATTCGTTTCAATTTTTTCCAGATCGTGCGCACGAGATTACACATTCTCGGTATTATTTGCCCGTCGTTGCGGCGATAGACGCGATCGTTTTCATTATTTCATCGGCGGGGTCAACGGTACAAATTGATTTTAGTTTCGGTTGTAGCAAATGGGGTGTTATTAGTCGTGCTGCCGACGTTTACGGCATCGACATTTCACGTTCAACCTCGCCGCATCCGATGTAGGTTATTACCTCGACGACTTCCACCAAACCTGACCTTAATAATAATAATAATTGGGAAAGGAAAAAAAGAGGAAAAAAACCACACACGAAGAGTCAATTCGTGGTCGTTCGTGATTTTTTCCATCTTTTTTCCTTCCCTTATCAAGAGGAACTACTCGGAGCACGACGGAGCGAATTTTTAATGGGTACGTATTACGTATTTATCGCGGTAACATCGACCCGTGAACCTCGAACCGCGCGACTCGTATTACCACCGCTCTCGTACCAGCGACACGAAGCTGAACGATCGCGCGGGTTGGCGATAAAAAAATACGCGTTTTGCAACGATGGAATCCGATAGGATCGTGCTAAACTACTCTAACTATTTTAATGATATCGTAAATTTTCAACGTTGCATATCAACTTGTCGCCGAGCAGGTTTACCGGCGAGGTAAGCGGTGCATACCTACGCGCGTGTAAGTCACGTGTACCTCGCGTCCCGTAGCAGGTTGTTTCTGCCACTGCGTTTCACCTTCTAAATTGGATCGCGTCGTGTCGAGAGACCAGACGATGAAAGGGCATTTCACAGTTCGTCGAGTTCATATCATTTACCACCGATGTCGAACAATTTCACCTTACCTACCGCGCGCGTTTCTCCGTTCAATTATGCGCCCACCGTTCGACGTCCCTTCTGCTGGAAACAATTCCTCCCACGCGCAACACGTTTGTCTATACCTACCTAATTCCTTCCAAGTGTCGAGTGTTTAAAACAAAAACGGTTAAAAATTAGAAAAAGAATAGCTAGACAACCTACAAATTTCCGCACCTCTAGCTCAAAATTTATAACATCTTAAAGAGACTTGAAAAAAAATATTCTAGATCCACAGAGAAATTACTAAGCTGCGCTCACACGGCTTATACGTACATTTTATTTATGTGTGAATATGGTTCGATCGATTAGCGTGGACAGGGCAACGATTTGTCTTCGTGACGGGTAAAATCATACGTTCGTAGCTCGTGATCTCGTTTCAATATACGGATGGAAATCCCACTCGCGTCCGCGTACCACGTCCGTCCTGCAAACGTTACGAGCGTAGGATAACGTATCCGTAGAAAGGACCGTTTTCCCCAAATAACGCGAAAATACTGGAGTCAGGAAAATGCAAAATCGAGACTAACATTTTTTTGGGTTTCTCGCCGCTTCACATTTTCTAAATCGTAGACCACGGACGAGACGAATGATTTGGTTAAGGGTTGATTTGGAATACGGTCGGCTATTTATCCCAGCTGTTGCGTTTTCTCCTCGAATTTACCACACCTCTAAGCTCGAGATGATGCCAGGAAATGGGAAAGCTCTATTTACTCGTCGGGGTTAACGACATCATTATTCAAACACGCATCCACGTCTCGCGTCGAGGCAAACGCTCGCAGCATCCTTCGCTGTAGGCTCGAAACTTGAATCTTTTGATTTATTCGATGAAACATTTGCCAGCGAAGTAGAGTAGCGTCGTCGACGCCTTTGAGCAAGTTTCAAAGAGTCTTCGAGCCTCTCTCTCTGCGCCTGATCAACATCGGATAAGAATCCAATTTAAAACGAATCACAAGTGGCGTTTGCGAGTGCGTTAGGCTCGTATAACACCGATTGAATCGACGACTAATACTAAACGTATCCTCATCGCGGATTATTCGATCGACTCGCCAGCTTTTCGAAACAGTGCCTACAGAAATGCGCACGCGATTCGACCCTCGAACCGAATCTCGACGCAACAATTCACCAAATTGCAACGAGCGTAACAAGTCTACATAGTAAAAAGTCTCCTCATCGATGCGTAAAGTGTTAAAAATTGCGCGTACAATATTTAACATTTTTGTTTATCGTTAATGTTGTTAGCACATGCTAAAATGTTAATTTATTGGAGAATTTCAACGTAGGTTCGTGTTATATTTTACACAGAGCTGAGCTACTTTATCGATGCAACGGGAGCGTTGGAACAACATAAATTTTGTGTAAAAAAAAGTCGTTGGCACACATTTTTGTGTTAAACTTTACAGCAACTTTTGTACTCTGTACGAATATTAATATTAAAAATTAAATCTCCTGGAAAATTGTTGAAAGTCAAACCGACGAAATTAACGTGACGTAAAACGATTTCGTAACGAGAGAAGATGATAATAAATGAAATGTAACGGCGGAGTAACGGTTTCAGTGACTGATAGCGTCGATTTGAGAAACTGGATCGGGACAAATTTGGTCAAAGTGATCGAGAGCTCGCGGGACCCGAGGATCGAGATATACTGCGTTGGTTCGAGGTCGTGATAATATTTTTGCAACGCCGATCGTAAAGTTTTTCCGCGTCCTCCTCGCTGCCGGGGAGAAAAAGAGAAACTGGACTTCTCGAAAGAAACAGAAGGAGGTTTTCTCTTATCTCGTACGGAGGCGAGGATTTGCGAGGAACGATGTTAGGTCGAGGATCAAGTCGATTCCGCATCGAAAAGAATACTTTTGATCGAGGCAAAAAAGTCACTCGTTTAAGTAAATACGAAGGGCTCACAGCAACAACGATCCAGCTCCAACTTAAATTTTGGCATGGGCAAAGTGTTTTGCTTACATTAAAATCTGTATTTTCATTTCTTTTACGAAACTTCATTTTTTGGAGCTCATTGAATGTTGGCTGAACTTTTTGGACTGGCAACACGCCGCCAATTTCATAAGAGTAGAAACTGAGATAAACTAATTTCGTCTCACTGCTTAATCCTTCTTAAAACAGCAGGTAGTTTATTAAATGAAACACGATACTTTGAACTTGGGTTACAAAATATTGTTTTATTATACGTAGAAACAAAAAAAAATGCTAGCTACTCGTAATGCTAAGATATGCGTAAAAAAGGTCACAAGTACAAAATGCCATCACTGTCTTCGGTATCTGTACCTCGTCTTCTTGTAGCAGCCTCCAGGGGTAGACTCTCGCAGAAGTGGTGGTGCAACGAGGGAATAACCCAAAAATTGGAGTTGGTTAGTCGTTGCTTCGATGCTGCAGATTTGATCTTCTCGAGCAAATTCCAATCGTGTTTCGTTTGTTTTTCAACAAGTTCGCGAATACATCGAAGCTTTCCAACGGCTCGCCTCGTTCTCGATCGCAAGCAATTATTGCGGCATTACCAGACGGCATACGTAGTTGTGCAACGAGGTGACTCTTCTCCCGGTAAATCCGGTAGCCAAAGTCGCGTGTACTTTACGAAAGCCCCGGCAAATAGCGCGGCGATTACGAGCCAACGATCTCCACCCCGATTCTTCGACGAGTATTCGTAGGTATAATTTTCTCTCCTTACGCGTCACGTCGTTATTTTTTAACGGTCATACATCGAGCACGCGCAACAGTGATTCACGCCACGGGAATAAAAAACGCATCACGACGCTCCTTCGCTTCTGAATCACCCAAACCGTGCCATTCGAAATACTAGCATCAGCATACGGATCCTTCCCGTCATTTTCGCCAAATCACCCATTTCGATTTTTTACGCTCCGTTTTTTTCCTGCCTACAACTGCGAAATTTCTAGCACGTATTAATTCGCGTTTTGAGCACGCCGCGGTTTTCTGCAGCCTGTCCACTGAAAAACGATCCTGTCCACGTTTTTTCCTTCCTCTTTCACGGCCTCGTTGGCGCATACATGAAAATGGGCGATCGACGCAATTGTCGCCGGTTTGCAGAAACTATGGGGTCACTTTACTTGTTCTTCGTAATCATATTTGATTGGAATTAATACCTACTCTCCGTTGTCCTCGGCGCTCGACAGATTAACGCCGAACCGAGTTTTGTCACGACGGTGCGAGCATCTTCGAGCGCGTGTGAAAAATTTCATCGGTGAGCCAACGATGATTCGTCGAGGAATGGCAATGACATTTGTTAACCCGCGTAGGCGCGTCGGGTCATTTATGATCGCTTGCTTCGCTTACGCGTACCCACTGCCGCGCGTGAATTTCACTTCCGCGACGCTGATGACTAGCGTTGCAAAATTCAGATGAACCATTCTCATCCCGATGGAACGCGGATGAAACGTGCGTTCGGAATGTCGGTGGTGCTTACTCGTCTCGTATCTCTCGTAAAACTTCGGAACGGGTGTCACGTTTAACGGTACGCGACTGAAACGAGGAGAGGCTTATCGACGCGCTAAATTGAATCACGCGCAGCTTTTCGCCACGGCACTTCGGAGGTGAGATGCGGATTCGCGACGAGCAATGCTCGAAAGCTCAACATTTTTCCGTACCTACGCTGAAGCTTCTTTACCCGACTGCCGAAAGCTCGCAACGTTGTCCGAGCGCGCACTGAGAGGAATTCCAGATTGGGCCAACTAGTCTCGAACGTAGTTGAAATCATCCTTGACTTTTTTATGTAGTCAGAATTGTAAAAGCTCGTCTAGTTGAAGTACCGTGGAAAAGTAGTTGTCATAACTAGGTGTTCACCCTGCTGTAACTTTTTTATCGGGTTACAGCGACCAGATTACAGAAGCTGAAGAGACTAGATACATGCACGATTTTCAGCTCTTAATAACATTTGTAACGACTCGAATCGCACACGCTGCGGTGATTCCTCCAAAGTGGCATTCTACTGTAAATGAATACACGAAATTACGAGTATTGCAGCGTGATATGAAGACAGATATTACAGAATTTTTGACGTGCCCAAATATCAGCGACTTGAAATGGCTCCGTGTAGAATCTTCCAAAAATGAAGCATTCTTGGTTCGATAAAAATCTAAAATTCGCAGAAGTATCCGAAGATTCTGAATTTTTATCGTCAACAATTACGAATGATATTTCGAATAAAAATTGTTATCTTAACCCTTAATGGTCACACCTCCGGATTCTGACGTGATGGTCACATGGGGTGTCATCAACCCCACTCACTTTGGAAAGTGATAAATAACTAAAAAATTGAAAAAAAAATTATATCAAAATACTACAATGTAATGTCAACCTTTATGCGTAAGGCCATGTCAGTTATTTTCAAGTCGTGTAATTTTTAATACCAAAAAGGAAAAGTCGAAAAAAAATTCGTAAAATATGACTTTTTTCATGACAAGCCATGCAGAGACTTCAATTTTCAACCAAAAAAAATAAAAAAAATCGTTTCATAAATCTGAAATAGCATACTTTCAGGTGGGTGAGAATAAATTAGTGGCCGTCCCAAAAACTATATTTATTTAAACATCTCAAGTGCGGAAAAATGATATGCCAGATTTGTTATAACGAACGATATTTTATGATGAAAAATGTTTCAAACTACCCACAGATGACGACACATGTCCCATTTTCCCAAATACTCTAGGAGGTAGCGCAGTTCGAAAAACCGCTGGGGTTGAATCAACCCCGAGTGACCAGTAAGGGTTAAATAAAAATATGATATCAAACTGGGATTTGCCAAGATGAGTGGAAAAATTGCTGCATTCCTACGGACAAAACTCGACTCACCCGAATTCTTGCCTCGGTGCGTTTTACTTGTTAGTTGGTTACGCAACATTTTTGCGAGTGCGATTAGCGATCGGAGCTACTCGCTGCGATTATCTTATCGATCGGAAGCAGAGTATGCGTTTTGTAATCTGGACGACAATAATTACTGATTTCGGTGAACGATTATTGCCGATCTCGCGAAATTCGAAACGTCATACTTTCACGCGACGAATATTGTAATTTGCAATCAGATATAAACGGCTCGTTTACTGGGTTAGTCGAACGAGCCTGACTCACACTTTCGAGCGTTTCGCAACACGACGCGAATATTTTCTTATCTGTCGGCTGTCTTCCGCGATTTTGATAAGTCCACTCGAAACTTCGCCTCCGAGTATTTTCATTTTATCCGATTCTCGCTAACAACGAGCTCGCCGATTCCCAGATTCTCCGCGATTCACGATTATTTTTAAACGTTGCTTCGCGCCTCCCGAAAATAAAACGTTCGATTTCGCGGCAACAAAGTTCCATTCAGCCGCAAACCAGCCAACTATTAAACGCCTCGAATCCGCATTGCGGATGCCACGTGCTTTTCCATCCGCGGTCAATTCTCCTTCCGGCGATTCGCGATTTCTCGAACGTAAGGATCAACGCCGTCGCGTTCGAGCGGAAAACGCGACGAGGAAAAATATAACCTTTGAACGTTGAATAATAACGAAGAGAAAATGGATTTTAATTCTCGTCCGTTGTTACGAGCCTCGTGTATACGAACGTGCAGTAAAAAAGTAAGCACTCCTGGCGAAAAGCTTTGCTTAAAAGCACTTTTCTCGCTCACTATGGCCACGTGACGCCGTAATTAGCCCGAACAACTGGCGAAGCTTTTTCTTTTTTGGTTTTATATTTTTATTCCGCCCGTGAATTATAGTTTTGCTCCACGGATTATTTCTCGCAATTCGCGACGTCCCGCTCCGTCACGTTTCATCGGAATCGCCTTGAAAATTTCCTACGGTCCGAGACTGAGATTTCGCCGAGGGCGAGCTCGTTAAAGCTCACAAAGAGGTCATCCTAAAAACGCACCGCTCGAAAGCAGAGGCGGAAATAGTCGAAAAACACGTCGCGTGGAAACGGAACGACGTTTTCTCTTGGCAGAAAATTCGTCACGGTTTGCATCCAGAAGTCATTGGAACGGCGAAAAACAGGGAGCGTTACCTTGCCGTCGTTGGCCATCGAAAGCTTCATCGCCGTCGAGCACGAGCACGTTTGCGGGTCGCGACGGACGTCGACCGAAAGGTGGCGAAAAAGCTCGGGAAGCAAGAAATACGCGCGGCGCGGTACCGATGAAGTTGGATTCACCGGATAGAAGAGCAGAGTCATGAAACGATCGTTGGTTTAACGGCCCGTAGTTTACGCTCGTTTTGCCTCGAGAGATTTGCCGACGATCACGAGGATTAGGTACGTACCGAGTACTATTATAACGTTGCGATTATCTCCGCTAAAGGGGCCACGCGGCGACCCGTTATCTTTCCATCTTCGCGCAAGCACGTCATCCTTCGGCGTTGTGCCTCCTCTCGATGCCTTTATTAATGACGAAAGTATCAGCTCCTCCGTGACTTTATCGCGAGAACGGTCGAAAAGTATGAACCGAGGGGACGGGAGGCGGTTGGTCAAAGGTTAAACGGAGATCGAGCTTCCATAGATCCGAGCAGCGGCGAATTAGTATCCACAGACTCGAGGAGCACGATTACTATCTTTGTCTCCATTTCCCAACCAACCATTTAACGATGCAACCTCAATTTTTTCTCACCTCTTCCTCTCGAACAAAAAATCCACGCCGTGTTCTGCCAACGCCGTAAAATAAAGACGAGACGAGTCCATGAATAATTGTTTAGCCGAAAATGATGCATTTTTTTCCAAATCAAATTTCCGTTTTCATTCAGAATAGTCTATCCTAATCTTCGTCACATATAAGTTGTAGGATCTAAACGGGAAACAATATTCCACAATTTTTGTTGACCTTGGTAGGAGACTCACATGTCAAGTCAAGGTCAACTTTTTTTTAAAAATTTTTTTCAATACAGGCCGAATTTTTAAAATTCGGTTCCTCGGAAGAAAACGAGTCAATTTGTCCGAATCATTCTTATCTGAAACTCGAGACACGAACGTGAAATTCAAGCAAAAGCTCGATCACGATTCTGATGTTTAATCATTAGTGTCTCAGTTTCCATTCTTCTCCGTTGTCTGCGGTCGAAACTATACCCACTGCAAAAAAAATGCCGTCGAATTTGGCACAAAAAAATGTGTGCTAACCGCTATTTTTACACAAAATTAGTATTCTTTCGTCACACGCAGTGTGTAGCGAAGAAATAACACGGCTCTACGTTGAAAGTAACACAACGCGATATTAGAGTAACATTTACAAAGTGTTACTTTAGTATCAAGTAACATGTTGCGTGTTGAAAAACGGACTGTGAAAACAACACTCAGCAACGCACTAAAATGTTAAATATTCTACGCAACAATGTGTACACTTTACACGATGACGCACATTGTTTTATCGTGTACTCGCCCCCGAGTATTTTTTTGCGCTGTAAAATTTTTTAAGAAAAATACCGTTTCAATTGGGTAGATTGAAAGCAATTCTTTCGCTTTCCAAGATGGATGTGGAAGTACTGACAGGTCGAGTTTGACAGGAATACCTGCTCGGAATAGGCTCGTGAATGCTACGAACGTGGGTGTAAAATCGCGTAACGCGCAGCTCGCAACTCGTTCATCCGCCATCTTTATCCTCGCTTTTTTTCTCCACCGTTCCTCCTCTCTCTCTCTCTCTCTCTCTCTCTCTCTCTCTCTCTCTCTCTCTCTCTCTCTCTCTCTCGGGTTTCCTTCGTAAAACATCTGAAAAGACTCGCTCGTCGGTCTCTCCTCCACGAGTAGATTTTATCCGCTTCGTGGAATAATTTGTACGCGGAACGACCGGACCGAAGGACTCGCTCCGTCTAGCCTCTCGTCGCCGACGAACAACGCGGAGACATTTCCTTCGCACTGACGAGGTTTTCGCGGTTTTGTGGAACGCTTGTTCGTGCGCTCTTGGAGCAACGCCCGCGCCGCACCGGTACCGGTAGCGTCTCTCCGTTCGCGGTGTAAGTGTAAGATCATCTCGGCTTCTTGGAAACGAACGGTTTGCCCAAGTACCGACACTCGACGACTCAGCAATTTCACCCGGATGAAAAATCACTACCACGCAACTCTAAGAGTCACGCGAAACGGGCGAAGCCGACATCTTCGTCTCGCATCTTTGCTTCCTCTCCTCTTCTTACCTCGCTCTGCCAACGCTCCACTGAAGTGACAGAGACACCGCGACGAAACGCGACGTATCGTCTTCATCGGAATTAGCCAATTTCAATCAACGTCTGTTTACACCAGCTGCGCACAGTTTGTTACCACAAACTCCATTTCTCTTTCAGGATCAAAGTGTCAGCAGTAATCTCAGAGAGTCGCGAAAAAAAAAACTATTTTGAATAATTTTTTTTAGAAGAACTTCCGTAATATAAAATTCCTATAAATTTCCTCGACGTTAATTCACTGTTGGAAAAAATTGAAAGATAGAAAGAAAGATAGGAGAGTTTCGGTAGCATTCAAAAATGCAGTATCGCCAGTTTTTCTCGCAAGGCTCGGTTCTCATCGGGAGCAACTGAAAGTCGGCAGCAAAGAGAGATCGGCAGAGAAGCGTATATCTCGCCGTTGCATCATGCTCAAATTAATGATACGTCACTTACGCCGTCCTTTCTTTTCATCCACACTCTTATCCCGGCGTCATTCTATCTATCTGATCCCTGGAAAACGACAGCTGCGAAAAAAGCTGACTTCTCGCCAGGCACATGCCACCGTTTTTTCCACAGGATCAGGAGACAAAAACTCGTCTTACTCTCGGATGAATGCCTTTCCAAACCACGTTTTCGTTCGATGATGTTCAATTTAAAAAAAAAAAAAAATCCCACGCCTCTAAGCCGACGCATTCGCCTAATTACGAACGAATCCTTTTGCTCGCTTTATCTTCATTTGTTTGGTCTCAACTTTTTGCCGCTTTTTCTCGCTTCGCAAACTTCAAACGGTGGTCAGGCAAGGCGTTAGGCGTGTCATTGTTATCGTTATCGCGCCTCCCCTCGTTATTTCGTATCGTTATCCAGCCTCCCTGATCCTTCCGGTTCGCTCGCCCGCGATCCTAAGAAGAATCCTAATTTCATCCCTTCTATTTCTCTCTCTCTCTCTCTTTCCTTCTGTCACCCTGCAAATACCTATTTTCTCCCTTTCATTTCGACCTTTCTTTCCCAAAGTTGGGCAGTGATTAGCGCTGCCGCGCGGCGACTAAACGAGTTACAATTAAGCTTCGCTACGAATTAACCCGACCTCCACCATTTTTTCTCCTACCGCTTCAGTCTCTTCCGTCGTTACGAAAGGTCCTTTTTTTTACTTCCCACCATCCCGTCGCGACGATGCCCGATCGATGAAAAAACTAACGAACCGAGAGCGGTCTCGCGCTGGAACGAGACTCATCCGAAGTCCTAGTCTACCTCTACCCTACGCCGCAAAAAACTTTCGGGAATTTGCCAACCGTAGGATCTAACCTAGTTCTTCCGGCGATCTATTGACTTGCGAGAGTTTCGAAATTTGTTTACATTTCAATTCTCGTTTTCATACTATTTTTGTCGCGGTATTTTTGGGTGTCTTTAGGATAAAGCTTGCGCTTTGTCCTATTTTCAGGTTTGCGTATCGTAGACCCAAAATGTGACTAAAAAATGGGATAATAATAAAAGAGGACAGCGGCAAGCGTAAAAGGAATCCACCGTAATAATACTGTTCAAACTGGAATTTTCGTTGTCCAGTTTGTTGAAGTTCCGTTCCGCGCATTTCTTATGTTGAACACAACAATCTCATTCGCTAGCCTTTTTTTCTCCGCAGACGAACGAGGTGGTCGTAAATTTCTCGTGGATAGCTACTCGCTGTTCTCGCAGAAACGCGATGAGTAACAGGGTAGATCGGTATGTCTATAGATACGATAGCTGATAACGATCCGATAAGAGATACTGCTGATCACTTTCACGAATCCGATGAGACCCAACGCGTCTATAATTATCCATCGCGTCACGCGATGCGGCACCTCCGCTCGAAATCAATTAGTAACGTGCTCGCGCGATAACGATTATTCAAGCTCCATGCCCAAATGGCCGCGCGACCGATTTCTTACCGACCATAAATATCCATCGCGATTCCTCTCGGCCATGCGACGACGCGTTGAATTATTAATCGACTGCCTACGCGTATCTCTAATATTTCGTCCAAGATCGACGAGTCTCAGTTCTGTTTCGTACGGTCGTACAGCTAGGCTGACCCAAGGCTCGAGCTGACCTGCTTCAAACATGGGTAACACGTAGCCGTTGGCCAACCTGCCAAATATGGCGAATGCTACTCGCGAACTGGACGACGCGGCTTGATCTCGCGTTAGACGTACGATCAAAAAAGGACGCTCGATCTCGAGTATGAATTGGAGCAAAGTTGCGTAAATTTGTCCTTCCTCTCTGCCCTTTCTGAATTCCCTTCCTTCTCCTGGCCTCATCGACGCACGGTGGTCGATTTTCCATTCAGTCGGTTTTCACCTCGCCGACGATGCGATTCTCAAGCGAATCGAGCCATTCTGGTTTTAAAACACTTGCAAGTAATTGTACTCCTCTAGAGTCTACCTCCTTTCCGGTTTTGGCTCGTCGAATCGTCCCGGAACGTCGGAAATCGTCGGACGATAGCGCAACCTTGCCTCACTTACAGATCGCAAGCTATGGATCGCCCCGAATTCACTATGGAATTCGAAACAAGTTCGAAAAAACTATTCATTTTCAATCAGAAAACAAAAATTGTTCGAACAAATTAGAAAATAATTAAGAAATTAAAAAGAAGCATACAGCAATAAATTCTGCGGAAAAATCGCGATAAATCCTCACTGAATTTTTTTGGTCTGAAGTCGTAGCTACTAGTCGAGGCTATTCAACTTCAAACGAACTATCGAATTCACAGGAAAGACAAAAAACAAATCAGTACCTCGATTTTTTATACTATAATTACCAATTGCTATTTGAATAATCTTCAATTTTTCCTGACCATTCGCGAGGATTTGACGAACCAAAATCGGGAAAGAGCAAGACTGTCGACAAGTACGATTACTTGTACTTGTAAGGCGAGGCAACTTTTGGATATCACGAATTTTCCCAGAGAAGCTATAGATTTGTTATTAGCTCCGTCTGTCAACGGAGCAACTATGCAAATAAAAATTGCGACACTGTGAGAAATATTTGTCCATCTAAAGGTAAAAGTTTGAAATTGTTTCCACGTCTGTTACGCGTATTCCTCTACCTAAATGTGGGACACGAAAAGGTTTCGAGCTGTATTTGATTTATTGCCACTTTTGGCAGGGTCTTGCCTCGTTCGGTACCCAATAAAAGGGACGAACGGTGTTTCGGATCATAATCCGCGCGTACGACTCGTCGTTTTCATGCCACTTGGACTCTGCAATTGTCGCGTGAATAGGAACTCTATGGGAATAAAGTTCAACGTTGCCCGAAGATTGTAAGCTCTGCGCTTCGTCGTGAGAGTCAAAGTCTGGATCTTTGATCTTGGAGTTCAGTTCGACGGCGGGCGAGTACACGCCAAGTCACGTTGAACTCGGGGGTTCGTTCGACTACGAGCTGCTCGCTGTTCCCTCTCCGAACGTTTCTTAACCAAGTTTCAATTATCATTTTACGCTCCGTCGAGAAGTTCGACTCGCTGCTCCGGTTTTCACCTCCGATTCCCAATTGCCCTCGCCTCGACTGACGGATGTCGCGATCGTAAGAGCCCCCCGTAACCGCGGAATCCTCGAAACGACTCCGACCAAACGAGGCCTGTTAAAACTCGCAGTTTCCATCCTCCCGTCACTTCCGGCACTTCCGTCACATTCCACCATCGCGTAAACGCGATGATGACGTGAACTGAAAATTTAATTGCTCCAGTTTCTCCGATCTCGTTGTCACGTTTGCTCGTTTAAACTTCGCCTGGGAAAAAATGTGGCGCTCGCGAGATGAATAGATGAATGCTCGTCGAGCCGATTCGCAAACGCGATTCGAACGGGGACCGAGGGGCTGCTGACTGGTGCCTACACCTCCCGAGCTAATTAATCAACGCGGATGTGAGTTCTGGCGCTGCGACTTTGGAAGAGAGACGGAGAGACAGGAACGCAGAAAGAGAGAGAGAAAACAAGGGAATTTTCAGAAAGTCCCACGCGCGACAGAGATGGAAGCGTGGTAGGTAGGTAGGTAGGTAGGTAGGTAGGTAGGTACGTCTAGGTCGAATATTTCCAAGCCAAAACAACTCCTCGCTGAAGTCATTAGGGAAATCTGTGGAGTGCCGAGGTCTCGCGTGAATTTTCTACCGCATTCGATGCGTGTTTCGCGCCCGGTGGATTTTTTCAACCGCTGCATGTTTTTAAAAATAGCGCTGCTTCGGTGTAAATCGTGACCGAGGCGATACGCGTGGAAGACGAAAATAATAGGATCTATTAGGACAGAATGATAACTAGTATTAATCGCTCAAGTTCCAACTATTATATTATCATGTTTCGTTTTATTATTTTGGATGGTAATTTTGTCTATTCAGATGGCAACCTGAATACGTAGATTATGTATGATTACGTTGACAAAAATTGGCCCGATATAATTAGGCTTAATTTATACATAATTCTGTATGAAAATTGCAAACAAAATCTACAATTATATCGGGCCAATTTTGTATACGTAATTATATAGAATTTTTCTATGTTTCAGTGTTACCATCTAACGTAAGTATACGTATTATAATTGTTAATATATGGGCGTGGTAATAGTTTCCTACGCCGCGATAGTAATAAGAGCCATCAGGGGATGGTAAAAGCTACGATCTGCAGCTCTCCGTCTATGCATTTCAATTTGGGAGTAACTAACTTGCAAACGTTTCGATGGACAGCTTTTCTGGTTTTTTACCCAATTTCGAACGAATGCGACGCGACGAGAGCTCTCCGACGTAATCTCACTGGTTATAAATCGTACTTTGCCAGTTTTACGAGTGCAGGGTAGATTAAACGGCGGAAGAACGGCGCAAAGTACGGCGGAAAAGCCAAACTTCTATTACATCTGACAAACGGCACCTGAGAGAGAAGCACGACAGCGCATGAAACACATCGATAGGTAACTTCATCCCGGAGCCAGATAAAAAACGTTCGATACGTTTCGTACGGGGACGGTAATCGCGTTAGTTTGCCGATTTTCGACGACGTTTATCAAGTTAGACAGGCTAATCCATCGATACTCGATACGAGCATAGAGGTGGCGAGTACACGGTGAAAAATGTCGGTCATTGCGCAAAGTGTACACATTTTTGGATAGACTATTTAACATTTTACTGCGCTGATTAGTGTGGTCCTCGCAGTCCGTTTTTCAACACGGCCAAATGTTATTTGGCACTTGAGTAACACTTTTTAAACGTTACTCCAATATTGCTTTGCGTTACTCTTGACGCAAAGTTGTGTCATTTATTGTAGTGCCCTCCATTATTACACGGCGAGTGTGTTGAAGCCGCGCTAATTTTCTGTAAAGCAAGTCGTTGACACAAATTTTTGTTGTAAATTTGACACACGATTTGTTACCGTGCAGAGACGCCACACTAATTGTATACACCGTAAAAAAATGTCTATGAAATTTAACACAAAAATCTGTGTCGACGACTTGTTTTACGCAAAATTAGTGTTACTTCAACACACTCTGCGCGTAGTGATGGGGTTCGCTGCAGTAAATAACACAAGTTTGTGTTAAGAGTAACACAGCTCCGTGTTCAAAAGTAACACGAAACAATGTTAGAGTGACATTAAAAGTGTTCAAAAATGTGTTTGTGTGTTGAAAAATAGACTGCGAGAACAACACTAACGAACACACTGAAATGTTAAATAAAACATGTTACTTGATACCGAGGTAACACTTTATAAACGTTAGCTCAGCACTGGTTCGTGTCATTTTCTCAACACAGTGCTGTGGCTTTTTATCACTACACGCCGAGTGTGTTGGAATAACACTAATTTTGTGTAAATAAAAGTCGTTGACACAAATTTTATTTCACCGCGTACGTAACGGTCGTTGCTCGTTGTTCAGGCCGAGAACAGAGAAACGCACCTCGGTTCCTCCGTTTTATCGTCTACTCTTTTTTCTCTCCTCTGCTTATCTAACATTTGTCTGGAATTCGGCGATTCGTGACAAAGATCAAGATCGTTCGCGGGGGACGCGAGATCGTGGAGTAAGCGGACTTGGTGGGGATTGCTCCGGCTGTAAGGACAAGATTATACTTGGATAAAGCCGCAGAGACACTTATCTAGATCCTTGGCTCTCATTAAGAGAACTGGTTTGTCATTATCCACCCGCCCGCAAGTTTGCCGAATCGTTCTACCATTTTCGCCTGGCTCTTCTCTCTCTCCTTCATCTCTTCCCTAACGAACACCTCGTGGGGCGTCAAAGGAACATTCTCCTCGTTCGCTTCATTCAAATTTCTTACCTCGTCGAGGAGACGCTCGCGCGTAGCAATTTTCCGAGACGATGCTCCGATGAACTTCAATTCGAGCTTACGTTACCCGCGAGACATCCGGGAGACAAAAGCTACCGCGAATAGGTCTAGTAGCCGAACACGAAGTAGAGGGAATTTCCACAAATATGTGCTCTCCAACGCGCATCGAGAATTCGAGACAGCGATATCGGTTTGTCCATTCGATTTGTATCAACGGACTGAAAACTCTTCTAGCGCTGATGACGACTCCAACGTTGTCATCTCTAAGAGAGGGGAATCGCGAGGAACAATCTTCTACGACCCCGACGAATTTTTTAAGAACCAAAACGCAAAGAAACCTGATCGTTTCAACGAAGTTATCAAAACAACCGGATTTCACGGTGACAACATTTTCCGTCAGCATGTAAAGTGTCCAAATTTTAGTGCAGAATATCCAACATTTCAGTGTGTTCGTTAGTGTTGTTCTCGCAGTCTATTTTTCAACACCCAAACACATTTCTTAACACTTTTAACGCTACTCAACGACTTGCTTTACAGAAAATTAGCGCGGCTTCAACACACTCCGCGTGTAATAATGGAGGGCACTACAATAAATGACACAACTTCGCGTTAAGAGTAACGCAAAGCAATGTTGGAGTAACGTTTAAAAAGTGTTACTCAAGTGCCAAATAACATTTGGCCGTGTTGAGAAACGGACTGTGAGAACGACACCAGTCAACGCGCTACAATGTTGAACAGTATACACACAAATGTGTGGACTCTTTCATAACGAGGGAAAATTGTGTTACCGTGCGGTGTCGTCGGAGATTTTCGCGGTTTGTCGAGTATCCAGCTCGAGTTCTTCTATACTTAGCAAATCGTCGCCGACCGGCGCATTGGCGGTGCGCCAAAACAATTAAATTGCTCGATACGTAGTATTATTCGTCGCACGTGTCTCCCTGCGTGACTGGCAAACGTTGAATGGATAATGAAGCGCATTTACGGATCGTCTAGGTACCAGTTATGCGAAAATCGAAAGTCCACCGCACGCGCGATATTGAAAAGTCGCTTATCGTTGCTGAAAATCTACAAGACGTTCGATTACGATATGGAAAACGTCGCGTCATGTCCGTTCGACGACGTGTTTACGCGCCAACCCAGAACCCGGCGATCCTCGAGCATTAATTATTTATACGTCCTATTACATTATCCACGTTGTGTTAATTCCACAACGGATTATGCAGTTTGTCGACGATTCAGTCTCGACGTGAATATTGAACAGTGACAAGTGTATTCCGGATACATACCGTAGACGCGATGCATATGCAGACGCGAATTACCGTCGATTTCATGTCGCGCTCGTGCCTCGTCCTCCACGTTTGATACGTTCGATGTATCCCTCGCCTCTCGTTCTCGAGACTCAACCTTCGCCACGCATTTCTTGAAAGTCGTTGCAGATTTTTTTTTATCAAAAAAAAAAACGCGCTTCAGCCTTTCCGATTTTGTCGACCGCGTATTCGACAACAAGATTTGAGGCGATCGCCTGATTAAGCGTGATTAAGTTAAATTACAAAGCATTCGATGAAGCCGTTTTTGACATTCTTCACTCACCGCGAGACAACTTTCTCGAAGATCTACCACAACTCCGTTATTTGTGATTAGGAGGATGACGTGAAAAAATCATCCTAACTTCTTCAAAACTATATTACTCGAGGGCGAGACCATTTATTAATAAATAAGTTAACCTAGCTGTGTAAAAAATTTGTTAAATAGGCGGTTTTTTTGGACCTCTAAGTGTACGTACCCATTTAATTTTTGTGACGGTAGGCAGAAGACTTCGACGGTTCTGGTTCATCAGGTTCTTGGGAATTCGTTTAAGGACTTTCTTCGCTTTACTCTCTCGACATTCTACGCTCATTCCTTCCAGCGTTAACGTTGCGCGTTACCTTTTGTTTCAGGCACGATGCAGACACGCCGTTCGCAGAAGTGTCCCGTGTCAAGGCGATGACTTGTCCGGATGGAGACCGACGAAGGCGCGGAGCCCCCTGGGGCTTGGATCGACTTCCTGTTTCCTGTCAACGCGTTACCTGCCATTCGAGACGCGCGATCTGAGTCCTAACTCGACTTCTTACAGTTCAGCATCGATTCGCCCTCGAATGGTTCGTCCCAACGGATTGATTTAACGGGGACAAACCCGGAGGACCTTTTCACTACCGCTACTACTGCTGCTACTACTACTACTACTACTACTACTACTACTTTTGACTCGCGACTCGTACCGCCCAAAGATTCCCTGAAATTCGTTTATCCCGTTCCGTCTTTGTCAGAGAAACCTGACCGAGGGTAATCGCATCAGGTCACCGCTACCATCCGACAAGAAGGTATTTCGGAAATCAGAGGAATCTGCCGACGACCGGTGAGTCGACGATCGAAAGGGCGAATAATCGCATCGATGTGACCTTCCCTCGTCCTTTGCGATACGTACAATTTCTATTCTCCTCGAGTTCCGCGGAGGGTCCTGTCGTTGACCCTGCAACGCCTATTCGCCGAAAACATCGATCAGCATACAATAAACCTCGACTCCTCGACTTCTCGACTCCTCGCCCCCGAGGAGCCCCAACTATTCATAATTTCTTCGAAAAACACCGCTGCGAAGTCCCCCAGAAAAATGGCGGCCCCGGTGATAGAAAAGAAACGCTTTTTCTGTCGCGAATGGGCCTTCATGAAGTTGTCTCATTGCCTCGAACAACGACCAGCCTCAAAGACCTGCGGAGCTCTGATCGTCGGCGGTCCTGGGAGCGGAAAGACGGCTCTTTGCGCGGAACTAGCGTGGCCCTCCACGGGGGCGGGTGCCAGGCATCAGAGAGCACTCAAC
The DNA here is from genome assembly GCA_963969455.1 of Arge pagana. NCBI lineage: Eukaryota > Metazoa > Arthropoda > Insecta > Hymenoptera > Argidae > Arge > Arge pagana. Next base: position 4,910,399 of record OZ018308.1, on the reverse strand, counting down.
CGCAGACTGTTGGCTCGACATTTCTGTCAAGCTAGAAGCGAGGCATCCTTATCACCGGCGCAGTTCGTCAGATCGTTGGTCGCGCAGTTGCTCCAGGCCAGTACCGATGGCAGCGGCGGCGGCGGCGGCGGCGGCGGTGGCAGCGGTGGGATACACCTGTCGACCCCGACTTCGCCGACACCGAGTACCGGCACCGGATCGTTGTCCTCGAGAGAAGCCGTAGCGGAGGCCTACGCCGACAAACTGAGGACCGACTCGGAGATTCAGGCCGCTCTTCAGCCGGACGTTCTTGACAGAGATCCGGACGACGCTCTGAAGAAAGCACTCCTCTTTCCTCTACTCGAGGTCGAATCACCAAAGAACTGCCTCTTCCTCCTCGTCGACTCGATCGACGAGGGCCAGATCCTTAATCCTCCCCAATCAGGTACCAGAGACTCGAGGCGCGAAGGTGACAACGTCAGCAGAACGATAGCCGAGCTGCTCGCCAATCATCATCACTTGTTCCCTCAATGGCTCCTCTTGGTATGCACGGCGAGGCGACAGAGCAAAACGATATCGCGAATGTTTACCGGATTCAGAAAAATCTCTCTGGACGATCTGAGGAAATCGCAGGTGGTCAGGGACGTCCAGCAGTACATACTCGCGCGACTCGACCAGGAGGACGCCCTGAGGCAACACATCTCTAGGGACACGGCCGAGATGTTGAATCAATTGCACATCAAGAGCAACGGCTGTTTTCTATACTTGGAGAAAGTCTTGGACGGCGTTGCCGAGAACTTTATCGTGTTGCGCGAAGTTCGCGAAATACCGGGAACCCTGAACGGTCTTTATCTATGGCTGTGTCAACGTTTGTTCAGCAGAAAACAATTCGCGAAGGTGCAGCCGTTGTTAAACGTAATACTCGCCGCGAAGTTACCAGTCACGCAAGAGATATTGTTCAAGTGTGTTTGGACTGCTAACACTTCCATCACCATCGAGGATTTCAACAGAAGGCTTCATCTGCTCCGACGAGTCATCTCCGTTTCCCGAGCCGGCGCGTTGATGCTCTTTCATCACAGTTTTGCCGAGTGGCTGTTGGACGTGAAACACTGCACCCAAAAGTACTTGTGCTCCGCGACGGAGGGTCACTCTATGCTCGCGGCCTACTACACCCTTCGCGGACCGGAATTGAATTCCGACGAGATCTGCGTTTTGGGACAACATCTTCAACGCTCCATGACCAACGTTGGACCAACGACTGCCGCAACGCTGGATACCCACACGCTGCAAGTGTTGTGGATGATCGGTAGCGGTGCACCGATCGAGAACTGCTACCTCGACAGTTCCGATTGCATCCTGTGGCCGAGGCAAGATACAAAACTGTTGAGATTACTGGTTGACGCTGGTGCGAAACCGTCCGAGAAAGTCGTGGAGGAGGACGCGTCCAGGGACACTGTATTTGCTAGTCAGGTGAGTCGTCGTGGTTTATCTGGGAGTGGGTATCTTAATCGGTGAAAATCACGATCATCGGTTGAGAACCGAACTCCTCGCCCAGTCCAATCTGAACGGTAACCGACACGAGCGCAACGTGCACCGCTAATCTTTCTACCTGACGATAAGATACGAGCCTGGGGTACTTCTCGTTCTCGTGCTTTTCGTGTTTTGAATGTCAAGCGGACCGTGAAAGAGCAGTGTCCGTACTGTTGTCACGCGTTGTCTTGTTTTTACCGATCAACCTGTCTCGACTACCGCGGCTGATATTTACCAGTTTGAACGTGAATCATTATTTTTCTTTGAGACGTGATCTTTTCTCTCACCTCGAGATTCAATGAGATCTAAACATTCGTCTCCCTTTGTGTTCCAAGTTGTATAAAGGTGAGCGCGCGCCTTGCGGTACCTCGTGTCCACAGTGATTTGAATGGTGCAGGATAAAATTTACAATTGTGTCATCCGCGCGTGGAATTCAGGCGTACGACTGAATTCTCAATCAGTTATTACTCATACTCTGAGCGCCAGATGATGCGTCACTATTCTATATTTTATGCTGTGAGACTTGTCGAAACATCAAGCATCGGGGCATCGAAGTGAACTTTCAAATGAAATTCTATTGTTGTTGTCCGGTGCACGATAAGGTTTCGCAAGATGCGAGCCCTATGGACGAATCGCTCGGAGAACCCTTGAACGAGCTTCTCGGAGAGAGCGGAGACATCAACCAAGCAGATTCCAGCGGTCGAACAGTTCTGCACACCCTCGCAGCCGATGGCAACGCTTCGCTTCTAGAACTAGCCCTAGCTGCCTGTCCTCAGGTATAGTTACCAATTTTTTCTACCAACTTGCTACTTTCAATTCAATTAATGGAGGCATTATAAAGTATGTTTCATTAGAGTCGATACATTTTTTAACAACCGGTCTTATCTGACTCTTACTTATTCGTCGATCTTTGTTCGATAACTCGTAGGCCAAGCTAGAAGCTACGGATCGACACGGTCAAACACCTCTGAATCTGGCTGCTAGACATGGTTACGCGGATGTAGTTCGGGTACTACTCGCTAACAGAGCTTGCGCAGATCACGCCGACTGCGACGGCTGGACCGCCCTGAGAGCAGCAGCCTGGGGCGGGCATACCCAGGTACAACTACAGCCATCTCACTCCTCGCACCTCCTCGACAGTGTTAAAAGTACCCCCGGTGTAGTTAGTGTCAGTTTATTTTATTTCGTTCTCGTTGTTGTGGTTAATCATTTCGTCGTAAAACTTCTTTTCTAACAAAACTATCACTGGTAATAATAGCCCAGTCGACGTTTCCCCGCAAACTTGTTTATGCACTCCGAAGCTAAGGATCCGAGCATTTTTATGGTATCGCTGAACGCAGAGCGTGACAAAATTTCTCAAGTTTATTATCGACCTGCAGAAATGCTCGACGAAGTTCAACTGCGCGAACAGAAAACCGAGCAAATGCTCCGATGAAAAGATATACCGACACCTACATTTTCCTGAAAATTTATATTCCTATCGCATCCGCTGACCGGTTTGGGAATAAATTAGTTTTATCTCGTCGTATAGTTTTATTTCGCATGTGCATTTTACGAGCCTATAATCATGGACTGGATTGTCAGCTCTGCGTCGAGACACCGGTCACCTAATGCTTATACTAATACTCGTATAAGTATCTTAAGCTTACCGAATTCTAACAATCTAATAAAACATTGGTGATACGCCGTTATATCACGTCGTTATATTCGTAGATTTATCAACCATAAAGTGTTCATATTTCTTCGAATTAACGATTCGACAATGAACGGTTTCATTACATTGGAAAACAGCCAATTAAGTTTATTTTAATGACATCGGCTAACGTTTCGATACCGCACGTACATCGGATACTTAACGACTACCTTGTTTGATAGGTTGTGGAACAACTTTTGGAACATGGAGCTATGGTAGATTGTGCCGATTGGGACCAGCGTACCGCGCTCAGAGCAGCTGCATGGGGTGGACACGAAGATATCGTCAAGGCGTTGCTGCAGCATGGCGCCGATGTAAATAGAACAGACGACGAAGGCAGGACAGCCTTGATCGCAGCAGCTTATATGGGCCACAGTGAAATCGTCGAACATCTGTTAGACTTTGGAGCTGAAATCAATCACGCGGACAGCGATGGTAGGACTGCTTTGAGTGTCGCAGCGCTTTGCGTTCCTGCTAATCATGGCTACGCGAAGGTACTTGTCGTAGGGATCATAAGCAATATCGTATGCATTCCCCTTTACTTCTCGTCATTATTGGTACATCTTTGTTTGTATCAACTGAAAGCGTCCATGTACCTGCAGGTGGTTACGATATTACTGGAACGTGGAGCTGCCGTTGATCATCAGGATAAAGATGGAATGACACCGTTGTTGGTTGCTGCTTTCGAAGGTCACAGGGATGTCTGCGAGCTGCTTCTGGAATACGAAGCTGACGTCGATCACTGCGACGCGACTGGACGAACACCGCTTTGGGCTGCGGCAAGTATGGGCCACGGTTCGGTCGTGGCCCTGTTATTGTTTTGGGGTTGCTATGTGGACAGCATAGACAATGAAGGCAGAACAGTTCTCAGCGTCGCTGCAGCCCAAGGTGGTACCGATGTCGTTAAACAACTTCTGGATCGAGGTATCACCCTCATCTATATAAATAGTTTTCCCATAGCATTTTATACATTTTAGGGAATTTTGTCTTCAACGGGAAATGGTTTTCAGGTCTCGATGAACAGCATAGAGATAACTCTGGTTGGACACCTTTGCACTACGCAGCCTTCGAGGGCCACATAGACGTATGCGAGGCGTTATTAGAAGCCGGAGCAAAAGTGGACGAAACAGACAACGATGGGAAAGGTGCTCTCATGCTGGCTGCGCAAGAAGGCCACAGTGCACTGGTGGAACGCTTACTAGAACACCATGGTGCTCCGACAGATCAACACGCGCATGATGGAAAAACAGCGCTGAGGTAACCGATCCTTTAACGTCCAGTGTTTCCCCGTCTCGAGGATGTTCGCTCGATAGGTTGGGTGATATCGTCGCATCGTCGATTTTTCAGGCTCGCTGCGTTAGAAGGACACTACGACACGGTCAGAGCTTTGTTGGCTCATGGCGCGGACGTTAATGCAAAAGATGCCGATGGACGAAGTACGCTGTATATTCTTGCCTTGGAAAATAGATTGGCGATGGCCAGATTTCTGTTGGAGCACGCGCATGCCGACGTTGAAAGTAGAGACTCAGAGGTAAGCTTTCTAAGAATCAGCCTTGTTATCGTTAATGGGAGTGGTAGAGCGTACAAAGTTAGTATTTTCCTGGCTAAACTTGAATAGGATAAAATCTATGATTTATCTTGCATTTATCGTGTACAGGGAAGAACTCCGTTGCACGTGAGCGCATGGCAGGGTCACGTTGAAATGGTTGCTTTGCTTCTTACGGAAGGAGGAGCTAGCGTGAATGCTTGCGACAATGAAAGGAGAACTCCCCTACATTCCGCGGCATGGCAAGGTCACGCGGCTATTGTCAGGCTACTTCTAGAGCACAGAGCAACGCCCGATCATACCTGCAATCAAGGCGCCACCGCATTAGGTTTGTAATGAGTGAGGCCACGAATTGAATCGTGGAAAAATGTACAAACCGTGGAAAAAATGTATAGACTTTGGCATCAATTCGATGCATCCTCGCTTAATCTCTGCGTTGCTTATGTTTTCAGGCATCGCTGCGCAGGAAGGCCACGAGCACTGCGTCAGAGCATTGCTGAATCACGGTTCCGATCCAAATCATTCGGATCATTGTGGAAGAAACGCTATTAAGGTAGCCGCTAAGAGTGGACACGATACTGTTGTCAGGCTTCTCGAGGAACATAGCGCGAGTCAGAAGAGTCTGCGACCAGGTATAAACGGAGGTCGGTGAATTGTGACTCGCTGTAGTTGTAACGTCTGTTTTGCCATCCATTTCATTGCAACGACCGATGAATTTTCTCGCAGGTGGTAGCAGTAGCGCAACTTCTATCACATCAAATTCGACCGCTGAAACTAAACCTTCGTCGGCTATTCTCAATCCACTATCCACGCAATACAGTCCAGCCGAATCACCAGATTCTACCAAGAGAAGAAGCTGCGTGTCACTCGGTAACAACTCTAGCAATAGCAAATCAAGCAGCAATTTGACCGGTAGCACGAAGAGTGACCAAGGAAAATTCAGCCAAAATTCGATGGTCAACCAGGTAATTAAAGTACGTAGTCGATCATCTCATAAATTTTATTTCTCTGCTTTGTTTCGTTTCGTTGACCTCGATTTATGCAAAAGTCAATATCGATACATTTTCTCATCGAGATATCACATTTTACAATGCATCGACCGAACTACCTAGCGATAGCGATGGAATTATTCTCATCGGGATGTCAGCATCGGCATGCTTAATTTGAAATCGTTCTTACGTTTCAGGCTCCGTTGTCTTTTACGCAACAACTACAACAATGTTCGAGAGGTGCGAAAAGTCGTCCGCTCAGCAAATTGCTATCCCCGCTGAAAAGCGAGCCTCAAAGTCCCATATACGCATCACCGCCGCATTCTCCGCTCAGCGATAGTCTGATTCCGTATTCGCCTACCAACACTAGTCCACCGAGTGCTCAAACTGCGGCGAGCGTGATACAGAGTCAGTTGGGTGTCTCGTTGTTGACTGCAAATCAAAGTATTCAATACAAAGCGCAAGGTGGTGTCTACAATCATACAACTGCGATTTACGAACCGATAAATATAAAAACAGAATTTATCGATGGAAATGATACGACAAAACCGTTCGACCTAACGAACGAAATGCTAGGACTGAGTATCGGTAGAGAAAAGAAAAACGGTTATGACGAGAAACGAAATTCTGCGGATACGCATTTCACGCGAGACACCCATATGAGAATAATATTAGGAAACAGCGGTGCTGGAGTTGGAAGAAATGTTAAACATGTACCGGAACACACATCGGCAAAGTGAGTTAGTTTGTCGACGTTCTTTCGAACAATGAGCTGCGACACGAGTTTTGTCAAATTTACGTTTGATAATTCTTCTTCCAATTACAGCGGCAGTAATCCGAAACCGAAACGTAACGGCTTGGTATCGAATCCAGCCATGAGATTAGTGGCCGGTGTCAGAAATGGTATCGAGAATGCTACGAATAGAAATAAGCCAATCACTACTAGAGTTAATGGTTTTCAGTGGAAAGCGGAGACGCGTAAGGAAACGCCGTTATAGGAGCAGGTATTTATTTTGGAAATTACATTTGGTTCGCGCAGTTATCGTACATTAAAGGCTGCTTTAAAGTTTCCAGAATTTTTTTTGCATACGTCCACGAATTTTGCTGTGCGTCATTCGATATCGTTCAAATATCAGCCTGTGACAACACACCGTCGCAACATATCCAGTATTTTTGCTAATTTTTAGCGGACAATCGTCGTTCATCCACGTACTAGTCGTTGTCACTTCGTCAGAGATTATGCTTCGAGCCAGAGATGAGGCGATAGGTATGCCTGCGGTGTCGCTAGCTTGCACCGAACAAGACTAAACCAATTTTCTGGCACAAATCAAGCAAATTCGAAATTACTTTCCAAAGTAAAATGTTATTCGCAGTTATCTGTAAGTTTCGTTATACTCAACACGCATCGCTATATTAATGTTCTCGTTGTCAGCATATGAAATAAGATGAATGTTAGAAAAGGGTTCTGGCTACTTTACGAATGCCTCTAATGTCGTATATTTTCCACGACAACAACCCAATCAGCTCGAGAGTATAAAACGGTTTTTTCTTTCCAGGCCTTCGAATTTGTGATGCCTCGGGCGGATATTGCAAATCGTTACTGTCGCTGGCGAAACCTAATCGCGAAGAGGCAAAAGTCGCTTAATAAATTTTTCTCCTTTTACTTGAATAAAATAAAATTTCCTCAAGTAAAAAAGCGATGAAAATTCGCAACAATTCCACTAACTGTGAAACGAAGAAAATTACCTAACACATAATACCAAATATTAAACGGCATAAGAAAATAGGATTAAAATATATAATCTAATCCGGAAAAAGAAACTTTGTATAAAGGTAATGGTAATTCAATTCTGTACTGATCTCACTAATAATACATACTTACTAATATATTAACGGTATTTTCATGCGCGTTGGCGAGAAATTTACGAGGAGTAATATTTGAAAATTTTCTTACGAAAAACTGAACGTAGATCGAACAAATATTTGACATTCTAAACAAAATTCCAGACTAATAAAACTTGTATAAAGATATGTAAAAAAAAAAAAAATTGACAAAAAAATCATTAAAAAAAAAAATTGAAACTCTTCACGAGGAGACGGGGAAAGGAAATTCTTCAAATACGTAAAATGATGGCCTAAGTGTTCTGCAATGGATAAGCCTATGTGAATAAACGCAAGTTACTTATACGAGTCGGGCACATCGACCGAGCGTATTTGTTCTCGAACCACGTTATAGATATGCGGCGTAAACGTAAACATAGAAATTGAAACTAAGGGATATCAGATGTAAAATCAGAAATTTTACAAATCATGTACGCCAAAGTAGAAGAACCGTCAGAAACGATGCGAAGTCGTTTGTCAATGCCGTTGGAGTTATTACTCAACGTAAGTAACCGATAACCAATTGTATCCTAGTTCAAAAACGTTCATCGGTCATTTTTCAAAATTCACTTCGACGTATTGTGTGGTTTTGTTGGGAAAAATATGTTTTGTATTTTATAGATACTCTAATAGCGATGCCTTTCGATGTCGGATGCTCTACTAACTTGCTTCACATTCCACTTCGAACTAATAATAATCCAAGAATGTAGAAAGAAAAAACGTAGCGAAAGAGAAACAAAACGAAGAGAACAGAAAGACGTGGAAATTAAAGTGCAAAACGACTAGGAAACTGATTCTGTGCGAACTAACCAAAGACTACATCACCTCGATGATCTAACAGGAGATAAGTACATCGATAAATAAATAACCGAATAATTTCATACATAACTGTTATTTTCCATACGATTTAAGAATAAAATTGATCTTGCCTTCATTTCCAAACGAACCTACGAATCTTGGAAACTTCAATGAATCAATGAGAGGAAAACATTATCGAAAAATTGATCAAAGTGTGCCTATTTGCGAAGTAATAATTACTATTTGTAACAATAAAACTGTAAAGGAATTTTAGGATAACGACGAGAACACGATAGGCAAATAATTCTACGGTAGCTTCCTATAATGCATACTGTCGATAAGGATGTTACTGGTGGATCGCCCCATAATTTCATCTACCCTGTTCTAAATAACGGGCAATACGTAATATCCAATTGCTGATTGAATATAGAAAAAAGCAACAAAAAAAAACAGAAACACATTTGTGAAAAAATTAACCGCGGTGTATAAAGTAGAATCGTAGGTGTACTTGGTCTGATTCTATCGCTATGATAAACCCTAAGAGTATCGTGTTTGGAATATTCAATTTGCATACCTAATCGTTGAACTAGCGAGATTCGAACGACTATTCCCACGACGATCGATCTACCTCGTCGAGTGACATTCTCTGCGTCGCGTACTCACAAAATCTCAGCGTTCATGAAAGATCTTATTAAGTTTGCAAATCACAATCCATAGGCATTTCTGTGTCTCGAATAACGAATGTTGGTTCGAGACTCGCGGATACCCGAATCCAAAGTTGAACGGTGTAAGTTAAAAATTGAAGAAATCATAAATGCAAGGACTATCTCGACGTTATCGAGATTGTTTTTCCTTTACATTTCGTGTTTAGAAATTACTGTAGCAACGGTTTTTTATTTAACATTAGAAAATAGCCTATTTAATATTTAATAAACGTTTATCATGTATGTTGAGTATAGCTTTAATTAAGTATAAACATGATCGTTCGTGCTGTTTCATCGAGTCCAGCGTCAATAAGAGTAAAAGCGAAACACGGCGAACCGGAAAACCGGCGATTTCTGTGTGATTTTGTTGGGTGAAGAATTGTGATTCAAACCTCGCTAAACGGAGGTAGTAAAGATTTTTTTAGAATAACGTTGTCATAGACGGAATGTAGTATAACTCAATTAGGAACAGGAGGAAACCATTGTTAGCAAAGTTTAGATTTAGTCTAATTATTATTAGATCATCCACCTTAGGACTGTAAATAATTAACTAAATTATGATTCGTAGCAGCGTGTGGTTTAGCATACGCTAGAGTAAAACGCAAATAGTAGAGAGAAAAATCAACCCTGTGTCACACCGAAAATCTTTGTCTAGATAACAATTATCCGTTAAGGGAAAATCATCGTGATTTTCATTCTTTCAAATGTGCAACAATTACAGCTGCCAAAAATAAAGCGATGTATTGTATAAAAGCGCTGCTCATTTTCCCAACATGCGCGCGTCTGCGTGTGACCAAATCCTGAATATCGAATGTCAGGCCGAAGATTTCCGATCAATTTGCCAAAATGCAATTTTGCACGCATCGATATCGTTCTGTCGGAATGCCGTCCGTACGCTGTCATCTTAATAGAAAGAAAGGATACAATTTTTTACTAGTCTAAGATTGATAACAAGGCACTTATTCAATTGGGACTCCTACGCAGATTACCTACAAGATATACGAAGAAGAATATTCAGACACGTCGCGCAGAGTTCCAAGCGAGCTACCTTTTTTTTCGTAGAATATCGTACAAGTGTAAGACGTAAGTTCGAATAATTCCGCTATTGTCAACATACTCTGACGCTACACTTATTTACACGATCATTTTATCTTCGTGAATAGAACGCTGTACGTATTCCTGTACGTTCTTATCGAAAAATACGTCTGGATACATAATAAAAGATTCTGATCGAACGCAGTCAGTCGGTGCTCATCAGCGCGAGAGTCCACGCAAATAAATTAACATCACGTTTTTTTCTTCTTTTTTTTGAAAATTGCTAAATCTCAAGTTTGTCCATATTTTGCTCGAGATCTTTACGATTCCTACACATACAATTATACACCAACGCAATTATACATACCATTGGAGCGATTCGAAAGTTACGGTGGATGCAGCCAAGATGCAGTAAAGTTCGCCTTTTTCTTTGGAAATTAAATCTGTTGTACGTTTGTGATATAAACAGAGATACCGTGCGAAACGTAAGTGATTATTTAATTTGATTATCGAAGTATTATCCAACAATCCAGTACTCGTTTTAAATATTAACGATCACGGATTGCTTATCGTTAGGTCTCGCGACGCGATGCCTGAGTACAAGTCGTACGCGAGAGAAAACTGGCTGACGATTACAACACTCGTTAGCATTGGAATCAGCGGTGTAATTGGATTGTTACTGAAAAACTTCACGTCCCAGCCATGGTCGGAACGAGAAATGATGTATTTCCAATTTCCCGGAGAACTGTTCTTGAGAATGGTGAATTGCTTGATCTTACCGTTGATCGTTACCAGCATCGTTAGCGCTAGTTGCAATTTAAGCCATTCAGGTAATTCGATCAATCTCTCAAGCACACGCTGTCGGACCTCTTCGTCGTAGACGAGTAAACTGCCATTTGCTGGATCTAAAACTCAAGTTATCGTTCGGAATCATGTATACCTGTCCACCGAATTTCGGTTCGAAACTCGTAATTTTGGCAATATCTACTCGAGCTCCGCGTTTTATTCGGATAAAAAATTCGAATTGCACTCTCACGGGTGCTTTTACACGTATTGCGTTGCGGATTGTAGGAAAAATTGGACAAATGGCATTGTACTACTATTCGGTTACTACTACGTTGGGAATTATTCTGAGCGTGACACTCGTACAAACGATCAGGCCAGGCCAATGGAACAGATCTATGAACATCTCGACGACGGAATCTCCACAAAATTTTGTAACCGTCGATACGCTGCTGGATCTGTTACGGTAAATCGACGCTAGACTGTTACATTCCCATTTATATTTATTACTAGAATTACGAACCGCCAAAAAAAGCTAACAATTTGTCGTAATTATTTCACAGTAATCTATTCCAGAACAACGTGATAAAGGCATCTCTGACGCAGGTAAGTAAGAACCTTGTTTTTTCGTTTAATTAACAAGTTATTTGCCGAAGAAGTATACTTGCGTTAGAAGTCCAAAGCAATCTCCGCAAAACCAGAGAGACAGCGTTATCAGTCTACACTTTTGATTTTAAGCTCGTAAATAATAAACTAGAATCAGAAATATGCGTAGAAGGTGGCAAACAAACGTAATCGCGTTATGTACAGAATTGCAAAATCAAAGATTACTACAAACCTCGAAAGCATGATTCTTCCTTCGGCGTATTAACACATTTTTTGCTTCTAGTTCCGTACTATTTTGAGGGCACCGGAAGGTCGAGTGGAAGGTTTGTAGATCGATCGAAAAGTTCGTAGCGAATTATGCAGTATCAATCAGCTAAGACATCTCGATAGCGCGTACCAAAAAAACTATTCAACGGCTTCGATGTCACTTTTTTTACACGAGGTATCCGTTAATCGCAGGATGCCGCCAGGGTGATTTGCCTTAGCTGGCTTTCTGGTATAATTCTTAGTTACTCGAAATCTAATATTCAGGTAACATTATAGATAATTCTGAAATATGTTGATGTATTAAACAGTACCGATTACCGAATGGAATATTGACCACGAATACGCCGATGGCACTAATGTGTTGGGCCTTGTGTTCTTTAGTATGTTACTCGGACTCGCGCTGGGTAAAATGGGTCCTCGAGGAAAATCGGTCCTGGATTTTTTCCAAACCCTTTCCGAAGTCTCGATGACTCTGATGAATTGGGTCGTGACGTAAGTTACGCAAAAGCTGAGAAATGTTCGAATCACGCGTCTCGTTCCGTATCTATTACGCCATTTATATTCCGGCAATTTTGGGAAATATATTTCTTACGCGAACGATTCGTGCCATATTTTAGGTTCGCACCGATCGCGATACTCTTCCTTATTCCGGCCAAAATTCTCGCTATCGACGATTTCGAAGTAATGATGGCTCGTCTGGGCATATACGTGCTGACAGTTTTCATTGGTCTGATTGTCCATGGTCTCGTCACGTTGCCTGCGATCTATTTCCTCTGTACGAAAAAATCCCCGTTCAAAATTATCTCCAAAATTGGTCCAGCCCTCGTAACAGCTTTTGGAACCTCCTCCAGGTATGATCTTACGATGCGAGATCGCGCATTGGATTTTTGAATTTTTCAAACCTGAGGTCATTTTCGCAGCACGGCAACCGTTCCGATGACGATCGAGTGTCTGGATCGTATGGGAATCGATCAAACGGTTACACGATTCGTTGCACCGATCGGTGCCACGATAAATATGGACGGAATAGCGCTCTACGAATCTATCGGGGCTATCTTTATCATACAATTGAGAGGATTGAACTTCTCGCTGGCAAAAATCATAGCAATAAGGTGAGCACCGTGAAAGAGCGCGTCGATACCATGTGATAATACCTACGTCAATATCGTTGTACATATTTGGCTGTTGCATCTATTTTTCGAGCAGTATAACTTGTACCGTATCTTGTATCGGAGCGGCTGGTTTGCCGAACGGTGGCTACGTGATGCTGGTCATGGTATTGAATTCTGTTGGAGTTCCCGTCCAAGACGTGATGCTGATCGTTGCGATCGACTGTCTCGTGTAAATATAGTCGCATATATATCACCTATCTGCGAACGGTTTGCAACCGCTGTATCGCAGGCATTTCGAACGAAATTTACCCGTTCGCGTGTAATTTCAGGGATCGATTTCGTACCACGATAAATATCATCGGAGACGCGTTGGGTGCCGCGCTCATTGCGCACCACGTGAAAAACGGGGATACGGAGAGTACGATGGAAGAAGCAATGAAACCGCTGCGTTCGAGAGAAGACAACCTCAACTCCTCATAAATCATTTCGAGCTGTACATTGTAAATTATAAAAAATCGTTAAATATTTATCATTTATCGCATTCGTTTGTACCGTATACCCGATCGATAATTATTTTTGACACCCTCTCGGAAATGGTTCGTAGTATGTAGTTAACCGACAAAAAAGGTTATACGTAATTGCATATTATAAAAACATGAATATAAATACGAACAAATTCATATTCACATTTTTTTAAATCAATTTCACTAAAACTCACATTTTTTTAAGTGAAATTCAGGTCCAAAAAGTGAATATTAATTTATTCGTATTCATATATTCATATTCATATGCGTATTCGTATTCATTGTCACAATTTCAAACTTTCGAATATTATTCGTAATCATGTTTATGAATATGAACACGCCGATTTTTAGTGAAAACTGATACTTCTAGGAACAAAAATCATCAATTTTACAGAAACGCTAATGTAAGTACTAAGAAACACTGGTCAATGCCATTGATACGAAGTCAATTGCTAATTAGCAATTAAACAACTGCTGGAACGATTCTCAGGCCACGATGAATGCTGTTATCTGCACAGCTCGCAACCAGCTACACGAAATATAGATTCACGAGAGATAAGAGCGTTAGATAGAATATAATAATAATAGCTGAGCATTCGATTGCAAAAGACAGACACAACGGAGTATGAACCCGAGGCTTTACCTATTCATTTTTTAATTCCTATTCATCTAGATTCATGTTTCGCACAGAGAACAAAGTGTTCGCAAGGTGTTTCGACTTTTCTTCGACGCTACTTTTAACTCGATCTATTAATTCACCAAATTAAAATGGATGTGCTAATTTTTTATCCCTTGCTTTTATCACCATTACGATAACGATTCTTCGTTCTGCCAGATTTATTTTAGGGCATAACAGCGAAATTTTAACTGCTTGTGCTTACCTACGTGGGAGTCGCATCGAGATTTGAATATTCAATTTCCACGTGTATCGCGTAGCATGGCTGCCAACAGACGTAAGTTGAGAAAGGTCAAACCTGCGTCGACGCGATCTGCAAGACGTAAATATTGCTGACAGCGTTGGATGTAAAGATCATTTGAGCGTTATTAGTTCGAAATATAACGTTTATATCTGCATGAAAATGTGGCGTGTATCGTAAATACGAACCGATGACGATATATTCTGCGAATTGATAACTAACCTCCAAAATGGCCGACGTGTCAAACTGGCAGGTCATAGAGAAAGATGGTATGTATTTCATAGCGATGTATACTTCCATAGAAAGAGGTATACGCTTGTAACGATCTGTGATTGATAATCGTGCAAGAAAACGTATGTTCTTTAGAATTCTTGAGTCAATTCATCAGTGGCGAACCGAAGCAGACCTTCGGTCAAGTATTAACTGTCGCTCAACAACTCAACAAGTTGGGCCAAGGTAAGGAAATGTTACCGCAGTTCATTTGTTCATTTCAAGTATTGGCAAACTGATTTTTGTTCTAGCCATAGCAATTCTCGACGCCGAATTGCAAAAGCAGGTTCTTGCCAATCATGAAGATCTTTTGTCGCAAACGACGTGGGTGGAAAAATTGGAAGGGGTACTTTCGGCTATGCAAACACACGTGCAAGTGCGTGATCAAAATTTGTATGTTAGAATATTAACGATCCGGTTATCTTGGTAAACTTAATTTTTGTATTTATATCAATTTAGAGCCTATTATCGGCAGTCGAACGACTTCGGGGTAAGATAGTCGAGCCGTTTAATCGGATCGAAACTCAAACGTTAGTCTTGTCTCGACTTCATGAAACATCCGACCTTTTACGACGAGTCACGAGAATGCAACATCTCTCTAGACGGTTGCAATCACAGATGAGTAGTGGCAATGGGAATGGACCCGACTTCGTCAAGGCAGCTAATAGCTTGCACGAGTTAGGTAGCGAAGTTTTCTCTATGTTAAAATGGATCCAGAGCGGGTTGGACAGTGAAATTGGAAATTTTCCCACAGCGATGTTAAATGCATGTAATATGGGTTCGCGAATAAATTAGGTTCTATGTCTTCTAATCTTGAAAACGATTCGGATAAATAGTATACTTTCTAGCAGAGGCCCGCCCTATGGTTCGTAATTTTTGGCACAGTATCGAAAGGAACCATTCGACGTTTCATTACATACTCATTCACGATTTTTTGGATAGACAGATCACTAACACATCTCTCTACTAGAACATTGTCATTACAGAGCAGTTAATGGCAGACACAGACTTGACCGGGTTGGACGTAGTAGCCGAAGATCAGAGAGCTGTCAAAGTTCATCGAGCGACCGTGCAACGAATAGCTACCCATACGTTGTCGCAGGGTCTGCAGGCAAATGATCGTGCGCAGGTATAGATCTGTTCAAGAAAGTTTTCTTTCTTGTCATGTACGAAAAGTAGCACGTGGACCTTCTCCAAAATTATATTTCGTATAGCTCACTCATTTTTCGTTTGCAAAACAGCGATGCTTTTAATTACAAGTATAAAATATAACGATAGGTCGCCACAGCCTTGCAAGTATTTTCGAACTTGGGAGTTTTGACCGGTGCTGTGGAATCGACGAAGTCTAATGCTGTATCGGAAGTAGAAAAATTGGCGCGGGAAGCTCTTGACGTATCTGTCTCGAATAATCAAGAGCTCGGCAAGCGAGGTGGCCCAGGAAGAGCGGCACTTCCATCTCCCGGGTCTTCGGGAAACCTTCGTACGCGAATCTGGACCAACTTGGAGCGTCTCTTTCAAGATTCTATTTACACGCAATGCATACAGGTATGAAATCTAAACATTTCACATACACTGGTCTCCAGCTATAATTGTAGTGTATGATGTATAATTTATACGTAAATTGTCCAGATTGAATTACTGCAGAGGACCTTACTCGAACATCATTCAAAGGGATTCGATGATTTGTCAGAAAAGTTTTGGCTCGACGTCACTAATCTTCTATCGAAGATTCTAGTGGAACGTTCACAAGGTGAATTTATCCCACCCAAATAATACTTCACGCAAGTACAATCCTTTTAATAAAATTCAATCGAACAGGGTCATCGTTCATCAAACAGGCTCTAGAGGGAGAATACCCCAAATTTCTCAGAATATACTTGGATCTTAGCAAACGCCTGAAGGATCGCTCACAGGCAATCGGAACATACGCGATAAAGTAAGACTCAAGTTCGCATCGAATACAGAAATAATTCTTCCATCTTTATGCGATATTCCCATCGGAGAAAAGCACATTTCATAATTTTTCAGCCGTGACGTATTATCACCGTTTGAAAATGCTTATCTTTCTCGATCTGTGTCGCGTCTCTTGGACCCGGTTCACACTATGTTTTCCGGGGAAGGAATGCCCAGTCAAGATGAGATAGACAGTCTCATCCGTACCATTACTAGCGAATTGAGCGTATCACTGGTCGATGAAGGTTTATCAACGGTTGTTGCACGGAACGTTGGCAAAGCTGTGCGACTATTCTGCTTGAAGTGTGAACAAAATTTGGTAACAGGCGCGGAAGCTAGTCAGGTGATAGATACACCAACTGTCGGACAACAGATGAACGTCACGCTTGCAAATTTGCTGGATTATATTTCCAATCAAATGACTCGAGTCATAGCGAACATGTCCGCTAGTCTTTCTGCTGGAGTTGCCTCGATTATAGTTTCTGCATTGGAACAAATCGATACATTAACGCGTGGTATTCTAGCTCCGTTGGTAGCATCCATTAACGATGCGGTTGAGAGCATTCTTCTGACAATGCACGACGATCCAGAATTCCGAGAGTAAGTAGGAAAATATCTTCTACCTCGTCGATTCTCGTCGGCTTAAATTTAATTTATTATATTTCGTATTAGACCGGGGAGTCCTCTTGGAAAAGAGATTCCAAGTTCCCTCTACATGAGGGAATTGCAAGGTTTTCTCTTGCGGTCTGTTAACACTTTCTTAGCGGTGTACAAGAATCAAAATATAGTTGCAGAATGGTAAGTAGCTTTGTTTGTATAGCGTTGGAACAAATTGTACTTTCGGATCAAGAAAACTAAAAATGAAAATAAATACTTGGGTATTTTAGTTGTAACGGCGTCGCCTCCAGGTGCATAGAACTATTTGTAAGACACGCGTGTCTTCTGAGACCTCTTAGTGATTATGGCCGAGCGAAATTGATTGCTGATTTCAATCAGGTCTGTCGACACGTATAGTTATTACTATCAAACAAAATTACGATCTCATCACCTTAAAGCATAAAAATGTACAACACAGACCTAAAATTGACTCGACTTTTTTTTTAGATGGAAGTAGCTGTACTGCCCTTGTGTCGAGCCGGTCAACTTGGATTAGTTGAACAGCAACAGTATAGAATGCTCAGAGCATTTAGAGCATTGTTACCCCTCAAACCAGAGGAAATGGTCCAAAGAGTTTTAGATGGCGAAGGTAGTGTTCCATCGTCTCTCGTTCTTCTCCATTTATTTTCTGGCGCACCAAATGATCTTCCGTCTCCACATCAGGTATAACATGAAATTTTTCTATTCGAAGATCTTGAACTTAAGATCACTGGCTACCCTATAAGAGACGCTTTGCACTGATCGAAGAATATCTGTTTAGAGTGCAGGTTGGTCGGTGAGTCGGCTCTCGCAGTGGTTAGATGGGCATCCAGGGGAACGAGAGCGATTAGCATTAAGTAGTGGTCCGCTACATCGTTACCAATTGGCTGTTCGCCAGCGCAACCAGCCAACATTCCACCCTCTGTTTCCCTTGATGGCAAAGCTGGCTAGCCTTAATTAGGTAAATGGTACAGAGTCTTTATATTATTTTACCGAATCAATAAATACAGTCTGTTGTAAAAAATATTCAGTTTTATTTGGTTTGCGTTATAATTATTGGTAAATACCTGAGATCACGTGAATACAACAGTAATGCCACGAAATTGGCGGTAATTAATATGAAAGATATTTTATCATCAATAACAATGTTAAGTGAAACTGGAATCAAAATATAAAAAGATGGTGCACGAAAACAAGTGCGAATACAAAAATAAGTTGATATAATCAATGACTGTTCGAAGATCTTCTAATCTTTTAGTATTCTTTGGATATAAGCGGTTCTGGAAAGGTAAATTCCCATGATGAGCGTGATGCTGAGGACTATGGTCCAATTATACTTTTTTTTCTTAGGACCAATATAAGTAGCAGGTGGCTTCAATTTAGTTTCTTTGTGAATCTGTACGGAGAAATTCATTGGATGACAGCGACCCCTATACGTTAGGTACTGGTATTACAGATTAGAGCTTTTACCTGATTAGCGAGAGATTTCATACTTCGCAGTTCTTTTTCGAGTGATAATAATGTTTGTTCAGTTTTTTTTAGCTCGCTTTTGTATTCGTTCTTCTGTTTCTCGCTCAACTCAAGATTCTTTTCTTTGGTTCCGATAAGACTGTTCTTTAAAAATTGAAAGCTGGATCCAATGATTCTGATATGTTTCGCGGCGTGTCCTAAAGACACTACTCCATCGTAAATCCTGCGAACAAGAGAATCGTAGATTCGTTTGAGTTGCCAAGTTAAGGGCTGTCGCGATTCGTAATTACTCACGTGAATGGCAAATTCTTTCGGATCGCACCAAAACTATTGGCGGACCAGTTTTTGACGTGAAATTTATGCAAACCATCCAAAAGTTCACGCCTCTGGAAAGGCATATCGATTCCCAGTTTTATGAGATCATCTTCAGTTAGTTTCAGGAATGTTTTCAAATCGATTCCTTTGAAAAGGAACTTGTATCGCTCCATTCCCATACCATACAACATTGTTGCTACATCGTAATTGATACAGTTTTCATTATTTTTACAGAGCATAGGGAACATGTCCCGCCAAGTGTTACTTTGAACATTTTCAAATGTTTCTGGTACGATCGGCGCGTCGTTCGTCTCAAATCCAAGTAATGAAGCGATCTGAGGTGATATATTATCATTGTGATTATTCGAGTCAATTGATAAAATACCAAATCTGACAACTTATTTCCATCGAAACGTAGAGGAATGTTGAGAGGACAAATATACCTCTTGAAAACCTTTGGCGAGAGCTATATCTTTTGCAGTATTATTGTGTCGATCCCTTTTTGTAACGACGACTTTATTTTCCAAAAGAATCGTGACTGTTTCAATCCTATTGGCCATCACTGCATAAAAAAGTGCCTGACGAACCATGATATAATGAATATCAATGCAAGCATGTATATAAAGATGTGTTACGAGCGAAAATAACAAGGTTTGCTTGAAAAAAGTTATCCATGGAAGTTAGGTTCTGTAAAATAAATTATTCACCGTCGTGCCATTGGTATTCGTAAAGTCGACATTGTCCACGTGTTTTAATAGCTCCCTGACGACTTCAGGCTCTCTCATTTTGCATGCAAACATCAAAGCAGTCTCACTGTTACAAAAAATTTACACGTTGTACAATTTTAGTTATACTTCAACATGCTGAATTTCATTTTCCACTGTAGAGTGCTTGTAGAGAAACAGAAAAACAATACGAATAGAAATCTTTACTTGTTTTTGTTTTTTGCATTTACGTCACACTTGGCTGCAATTAAGTACTGCAGACATGCCAAAACAGCTTCGGTTGTTCCTTTACTAGAGTTGCACAATGCCATCAATGGTGTATACCCATCTAAATACGAGGAAGGATAATTCAAGTTTCAATGTTTCGGCAACTATGCTCAAAGAAAAAGAAACGAGACAAAAAACATTCGAGGTTTTACTGCATGAAGGAATGAACGCAACTTTTGCCAAAAATCCAACTGTAAATATACCGTAGTAGTAATTGGAAAAATTCTATATTTTGTAAATGTATGCGAACCAAAGGTATTTCTCCAATTGGTCGTCACAAATTTGAAAAATATTAAGCAATCTGATATTTTGTTCATGAATTCATCATAATATTAAGCGCATCAATTTTTCTAGAAGAACAAAACTTCCATAGTACTTCATTCCGACGTGCCTATGCGACTTGCTCCTTTAAAACCAACAAAATGCAATCGAACATCACCTTTATGCTTATTTACATCAACTCCCAGACCGAGCAGGTATTCTACCGATCCTGGACACACAGAGGAAGCAGCATATAACAGCGGGGTCCATCCAGTATGCATGAAGTCATTTGCATCGTGACCAGCTAAAAATCATACGTGTTGTGAACATTGGTACAAAAAACTAAAAATGTTGTATTATATTAAGCTAATATCAACACTAGCATTAAGGATACCAAGGTTCGCTCTCAGGATTCCCTGTTTTTCAAATTATACTTACATCGAACATAGTCTTCGATTATATCACGATTTCCCATCATACAGGCTCGCATCATCTCCAATTGCAATATCTGTTCCTCTTCGCTGCATGATTCGTAAGCGTTTGTCCTCGGCAAAACTTCCACATTGGGCAAAGTTTGAGTTCTTTTGTGATACTTGGCTGGCTATACGTATAAACATCAGGAAAAATATACAAATATACCGCTTGAAATTATTGAAGGAGGGAAAAGCGTGCAAGCGCGAAATTTGTCGATCCACGAGCGAATCGAGCGCGAGAAAATATTCTCAACCAAATGGGTGGTTTAATAAATTCGAGGTAACGCGTTTCTTCGAAAAATCAAATCGGCATAGCATAACGCGGTACAACAACAGAGTGTACGCAACGTGTAAGGTTATGTTAACTTAACCTCGTCGTGAAAAGAGAAGCCCTCGTCGTCGGAGTCATCGTCATCCGAAAGACCAGCCGGTCTGGCGTACATATCCCGTCGAATCGTGTAAGTCTGACCGTTTATTTAGAAAAATGCGAAACAACGCTCGAACACAATCGTTCGGTGTCAAATGTCAAAGTTGTGTGTTGTTCAAAGCTAGTCAAATCTCGTATTTCACGTGTTTCTACGATCGTTGTTCGGTTCGCTTCGTCTGTTCGTCTGTTTGTCTCAAATCGAACGCGATGTTTTCACCGTGAAATATTACAAATAATCAGCGAGATCGATACGAAGATAGGTGGTTTCGTGAAAGATCGGATTGTCAAATGATGCAGTAGTACAACAAGCCGGAGATGGTGGCTCATGGCTGCTGGGCATTTACGTGCGACTCTGCGGCTGCGGAGCCGGAGCCCATTGTGATGGAACGGCAGAGTATCGTGTCGTTATCATTAACGTGAAGTGGTGGCTTTAAAAAGACGGGATGGCATCGGACAGGTACGGGAATCTTGATTTGCATGAAATTTCGAATACGTTTAAACGTTTGAGTGAGTTCAGTGTCAGTGCAAATCAATAGTTGACTAGGATATAGTGCCTATAGGGTTGGACCACAGCCCAGCTCGTCGTTCGCGAATTTTTATCCTCGAACTGATATCATGCTTAGATGTGGCCTTTCGTTGCGATTAGTGATAATTAAGACTTTCCGCGACTTTTTCGAGAGAGCTGTCTGAACTTTCGAACCCCCCGTCAATTGAGCCAATTAAAGTGCTTGCATGACATCAGCTTTGCGGCCAACGTCAGCCAACGTTCCTATTTATTATGGGAGCGCGGCGCGACGGAGACGGGGGTTCCCCTTGTGTCCCTTTAACTCGACATTTTTCACATTTCGACGGTTTCGACACGAGATTGTGAGCCGAGCGTGCCACTTGAATACTCTCTTTGTTTCCTTGTCCCCTTGTCGACGAACATCCCTTGCGCTCTCTTACACCGATCATAAAATTTACCCCTTCGCGATGTCCTGACTCGAGTGTTGGAAACGAGTTTTGACAGAAATTGTGCGTGGATAGGGTTCGGCGAACGACGAGGGGGCTGTATATTGCGATCGCAAATGACGACGTGCGCCGGCGATCGTAACGTCGTACGAACGATCGTTTTGTAACTGTTGAAAATTCATCGTAGCAGAATGGAATGGGTGGAAATTATCGAGCCTCGTACCAAGGAGCACATGTATGCCAACCTTACCACAGGCGAATGCGTGTGGGATCCCCCTCCGGGTGTTCCTGTGTAAGTTGAACTTGTTATGCTCTATATGATAAGAATAAAAAAGAAAAGTTCACTTTTTCATTGTTATTTGTCACATGAAAGCAACTTTCTCCCAAAGTCGATTCGTGTACGTGCAAAGTATACCAACACTTGAGATTAGAAAGCTTCTTCTCTTCTTCTTAAAACCAGAGAGAAAAACATTGATAACCCACTTAATGCTCGTCATGGTATCATGGCAATGGAACGAGAAATAAACATGGATTAATGATGATTATTGCAGGAAAAAAACTGATAATAACCAGTGGTGGGAATTGTTCGATCAAAACACCTCGCGATTTTACTATTACAACGCGACGTCCCAAAAAACTGTTTGGCACCGTCCTACCGACTGCGACATCATTCCCCTCGCAAAATTACAGGTAACGTTACCCGATTTCTTTCGGGGTCAAAAGCGACCCCTAGAGAATTTTAATTGATTTTTGTTTTGTCGAAGACTACAAGTATTCATTACCTGGTGTATCGATATTACATAAACAAACGTACCAACCTCACCTATACTCGAGCGGGGTGGGATAAGTAGTTCTGTTACCAGTCTGCTATGCTGTGCACTATAAATAGATGGTGGTAGCTGGCAGAAAAAACTCTGGTTTATATTATACCATCCTACATATGATACGTCAAACCACATCTTGGCATTCTTTACATGAAAAAGAGAGAGAGTCTAATACTGGAAAAGCATATAATGTTAGGAAAGCAATAATAGGAATGGGAAACGTCAAATCAATTCGGTTTTATTGCCTAGTGTACACTTTCATAATAACTTCAAGTCCGGCCGTAAATACCATTGAGAAATGGAATCTAGCGAAAGATAAACCTATTAAATAATTGGAGCACTTTTTTTATGAAGCAGCTGCTTGCTCGTATCACGTGAGATAGCTGCACAGTTTTTCAACATCCAGTATCTGTTCGTACAGATCGCTTTGTTTGTTTTCCAACCAGTAAAAAGTATGGGAACGTTCTAGGAATTTCCGTCGTAACGCTAATAAATGTCATTCAAAATTAATTTATTGCTCGTACTTTGGGTTAACGTTCTGATAACTTAGAATCGGTATAGCTTATAGTTTTAATTTGTCAGTCAAATGTGATCAGTGAGAGATGCGAGAAACTTACATGAAATCATGAAATAGATTGTCATTTTGTCATTTATATAAACTTGAATGAACATGATCCGTAAAAAACTATACGCTGCGATAGATTTTTGTAATAACAAAGAACAGCGTCAGTAGGTAAACAGTGCGTGAATCAAAAACAATCAAAATAATGAAATTTAAATATTTGCAGACACTGAAACAAAATACAGAACCGGTCGGCGGTAGTGGGGATTTGCAAAGAGGAAACGAGTCTAAAAAGAAGGAATCCGTGTCCACGCAGACTCCAACCTCGTCGGTTGGTAGAGCTGCACGTTTTCCCTTTCAGGAAAGTCCAAACCTCGCAGCAACACTAGTGAGTCAGCGATGCTGTTATAATCCATTTAGAATCATTTTCGGAAGCTACTGTTCGTGCTCTCCATTTTATGCCCTTACATGCATTATTACTAGCGTGCACGTTGGCATCGACTCAATTGTTACAGCAGATTGGGAGCGCGTGTCGCCCTCGAGGGCCTGGAGTCGGAATCGACGCACAAACTTCTCCACCGTCTCTCTCGCCTTCGTCCAGACGGCATCATCACCACCATCATCACCATCATAACAACAGACATCATCACAGACATCATGAACAACCGCAGCCAACTTCACGAAGACAGCATAATCACTCTCAAGTTTGTCTTATTGTCATTCTTAATTTCTGTTGTTACTACTCTCTGGTTTTCATATGTTGATAAGATAAGATAAGGAAAATCCGTTCGAATGGTGGTAAGCATTATTCTGTTACTAACAGGACTCTGGACGCTCGAGCGATAGTTCGGTGTCTCACAGTCGTACCTCCTTGGAGTCCACCGGATATCGGTTGCTAGATTCGCCCCATCGGCATCATCATCGATCCCCTGGGCAATCGCAAGCGATACCTCCACCGTCCTCTCATCTTCGTCAGCAATCTGGGACCTTGGAAAACCGAGGTCACAAAAGCGGCACGTTGGAGAGTGTCAAAAACCAAAAATCTTTACCAAAAACTGACTCGCCACCTTTAGGCTTGTCATTATCGACTAGTACGCCTCTCTTTAAAAAGAAAACTTTCGCCGAACCGCAGAGAGAAAGTCGAACGACCAACCATGACACGGAAAGAAGTCGAAACTGTAAGAATTGAAATTTCCCATACCTTTTCGTTTGACCATTGTGAATTTTTACTGTAATTCTTCATGATCTATATTTTCAGGTAAAGATAACAACAGAGGCTCGTACGGACCGGAGCCAAGTACGTCACCTTACAGAGAATCTATGATGGAATCCAGGGGCTTTAGACAAGAAATGCCACCCTACCGTCCACCCGAAGTACAAGTTGGTCCAGGGTATAGATCTCAAAGCGACAAGTACGGGTCTCTTGTCGAAGCAACGGGTAATCGATACCACCGAGACAGAGATCTGCACCACAGAGAGAGAGTAAACAGTCTGGATAAAACAAACTTATCGTCTTTTTATCCAAGTTCTATGCATCATCGAAATAGACAAGAAGGTAGCGGGAGCGTGAGCAGATTACATCATGGCTGTTCCGTTTCCCTGTCAGAGGCTAATGTGCGAGAAAAATATGGTGGTGTCATGTCAGAAAGACCAGAAACTAATAAAAGCCTGGTAAGATCGGGTGGCGGTGGAGTTATGGCTAACGTATCGAAGCAACGAAGCTTGGAAGTCAGCGAAAGAGACTGGGATCACAGAAAGGCCACGTGTAATAATTCTATCGATCGTGAGTATTGGAGTTGATGCAAGATATCAAGAGACAAATATCGGTATCAGTGCTTTGATCGAATGATAATGTAACTTTATTGTCTTTTTCAGGCACACCGCAACCCATAGCGCGTAGTTATAGTTTCGTGCAGCAGCAAAAGCAACAGCAAAAACAACAGTCTAGGAGACGCGACAGAGACGACGATTCTATGCATGAACGATATTTAGTCGGTCCCACGCCATCGCAGTTGCGAGACAGCAGCAATAGCAATAGCAACGACACTAGTAGCACAAACAGTAGTAGCAACAGTATGGGGGGCGAAGAAATTGTAACGGAAGAAGCTGAAAACGGGAGGAAAAAGAAAAGCAACGGGAATCCAAGTCCCCCACCTTCACCGTTTTATGGAAACTTACTGGTGGATGCGGATCATCTGTTGCCGCTTCAACATTATATCTTGCAGCAAGCAAAACTCTCTGGTACACGAATCATGTTCTTTTGTCGACATCCCATTTTGGGAAACTGTTTTCTTTGTATTAGAAAGCGAACGCGCTTGTTAATTGAACAATTCGATGGGGCAGGTTGTTATAGGTTTGGTGACCCCTTGTTGGTCGAGGAAGGAGATGATTCCTTGGACGAAGAGGGTGGTAGAGGCGGCGGAATCGGAGGCCGAGTGGACGATGATTCTGACGATCAATTTGCGGATGACGAGGCAGCTAGCAATCAAGGAGATTCGTCGAGCCAAGAATACTTGGAGGATCAGTACGCAGGTCTGCTTGTATTCTCATACTTTTGTTCAATTTTACATAGTTGCGATCGTTGAAAAAAGCTCATCCGTGAAAAGATTTAAACTATTTTCTGAATACGTAAACCTAATCAAAATCACGTGAAAAACCTGAGACCGATGCGTACAGAAGTAATAATGTTAAAAAAAACTAGTTAGCAATTATTCACCGATAGAAGCAAAATAATGGAAATCAAATTTAAAGAAAAGTAGTAACGCGTTTCATAATTAGTTTTAAGTTTAACTGAATCGATAAATTTGATGAGGGGTTTTTCTGCATTTTAGATTTAGGGAATTATGACACCGCGGGGTTGGCCACTTATTACAATACTGCAGATACTTTGACGAGGCCGCAGCCTACTCCGCCACCTCCGACTATTGTTTGCCATACAGATGTAAGTGGTTTCGGGTGGAAACTTGAAAATTCGTTGCATGGCGCAATTTCAGAATCATTTATTTGCTGATTCATTCCTTTGTAGAGTGTACCTGCGGGTGCAGTCAGACCAGTCTCTTTGCCACCACCCAGGGGAATATCTACTGGAACGACTCTAAGTTCGTCTTTAGGAACAGAAAGTAGCGTAGGAGGATTGGACTTCGACGAGGTGAGAAAGGACAGCGGAGGTGGTGATATAGAAAAATATGCCCAGGATAATTTGAATCTGAACTGCGGACGACCCAAGGGACTGAGATTACTTTTTCGAAAGAAGTTCAGTGTACGCGACATGTTGAGCTGGTCGAAGGATCCGATTCCACAGCCAATGCTCGCGATAACTGGCAGAGACGGAGAGAAGCTGCTTAAACGGGAAGCTTGCAATTTATTTCGACTCGTTCAAGTTTATATGGGTGATCGAAAAGCCAATGTTGGCATGACGTTGGACGGCGTCGCGATGGACATAGTGAATACAACGTTCGCCAAGCCGCCGCTACGCGATGAGCTTTACGTCCAGATCTGTAGACAAACTACGGAGAACCCTCGCAAAGAGAGCCTTCGAAGAGGATGGGAGTTGATGGCTGTCTGTTTGGCCTTTGTTCCTGCCAGTGCTACTTTCGAACCGTACCTCGAGGGCTACATGAATAGACATCGGGATCCAAACTTCCAGTTTCCCGAAGTTGCTAAATGGCCGATACACGTCCAAGTCAGTCACTACGCGACTGTCGCTTGTCGCCGTTTGCAGCGTATAGGGGCGCACGGAAAACGGCAACCACGAAAGGCAACTCTGGAAGATATCGACCAGGCTAGGGTAAATAATTCTCAATTCTACCTTCTTCGTACATTTTTTTCCATTGTTCCTCCTTCTCGTATTCATTCTCCCTGCACCTGATATTACTTCCACTTTTCCCTTAGTTTTTTAGCTTCGTTTCCCCCATCCTCTTTTATTTGCTCATATAGTTTACCTTTTTTTTCTTCAGATCCAAATCTTTCGAGCGTCAATGTTCGGAGCGACACTTTCCGAAGTGATGGCTCTACAGCGTGATCGATATCCGCAAAGAGAACTGCCTTGGGTACAAACGACACTGGCCCGTCAGGTACTTCTGCGTGGAGGCACTACGACGGAGGGTATATTCAGAGTATCAGCAGACGCGGATGAAGTTAGCGCTCTCAAAGCTTCGCTCGATCGATTCGAAGACAGCGGTATCGCAAATTCAGCGCAAGATGCTCACGCTCCGGCATCTCTTTTAAAATTGTGGGTGCGAGAACTTTACGAGCCTTTAATACCAGATGTTCTCTATACCGAATGCGTGTCCATGCGTCACGACGATGCTCGTGCTGCTGCAGTCGCTGCTACGGCGCTCGTAGATCGTCTGCCCGACCTCAACCGTCGCGTCCTCTGTCATCTCGTACGATTTCTACAGGTAATGTTACACTTGCAACTACAAACTTGCATATCGATTAATATTTGTAAATGAATTCTTAAACTTGACTCCGGTGTGGGATCATCGCACTTCGGGTGTTGTTCAGAAAACTAACGCTTGTCACGTATATTAGATTTTCGCGAGACCGGAAGTCGTTGCGAGGACAAAAATGGACGCGAGCAACTTAGCCATGGTAATGGCTCCGAACGTGTTGAGATGTACGTCGCAGGACCCACGAGTCATCTTGGAAAACGCGCGCAAGGAGATGGCCTTTGTTCGTACCCTGATTCAGTCTCTCGAGACTGCATGGGTCGACAGTCTTCACTGACTCTTAGATTCCTTAAGCTAGACTACGAACAAAACCAGAAAAAAAACTATTATGCCAAAATGACAGCTATTCGACAGCAAAACGACAGTATGTTCATTAATTTCATTAATATTAGAACTATTATCATTCAACTTGTTCTTCATACGATATTTTTCGTCACAATTCTTTCTTCCGACTATATTATGACGTAATGTAAACATCCTCGGAGCTACGAATAAGCCACTCGTTTCCTATTTATTATTTATAAACATATATATTAGTATATTATTGGATTATTATATCACTGGTATGTTTTACCGATTATTGTTATCCCAATGGCTTTTTTACTCGATCGTTGTTGAATCCCATGTAATATAATGATGCGTTACCATATATATGAACGTGATATCGTCACAGCGAGATCCTTTTTGTATAACGAATGAAACCGTGTATGCATACAAGTTTATTCTCAAGCAAATCACTCGCGACGGATTAGCATTTATTTCTGTATTTATTCTTACAATAGAAAATAACGAGATACAACATATCAATGCTTATTCCAAATTGCGGATGTTCCTATGGAGATTTCACGATACCGTACACGAAATCCGAAAACGAAAAACGTTCGCCGATGCAGGAATATCTCATTCGATTTCGAGCAAAGCTAGCGATCCCCGTGTCTATTACTCTCGTCACTCGACTCGAGAACATATTACCATACTTGTCAGCCAAGTAACATCCGCATTTTTGAATTTACACCTTATTTGACGTGTGTCTACACATACATGCGGGGCATTCGATGGGAAATCAAAAAATGTTTCATTCCCGGATTTGATCTGCAATCTTCGCCGTATCTTCAAACTGCGTCAATTCCTTTTTCTAGGTTCGTCCATATTGACGTTTGGTATTTTTAAACGATAGAAAACGTACGCTCATTTGTAAGAATTCCCAAATTGACCAAAGAAATCTGGAGAAAAATCTGGAGAAAAAGCACTTTTTACAGCAGCGCTGTAAAATACGAGAGAATTCACTGACCATTTCTATCTCGTGACAACGATAAAAATGTAGTTGGATTTCACCAGGAATGCTTCGCGTACATACATACATGCATACATACATACATATATATATATATACACACATCCACATATATTTATCTACGTATGTATACGTTTATTAGTCATGATTCATGTTTGCATGGAGTAGTAGGAGAGGCAAGCTGGCGCGACAGTACAAAACATTCACGGACGTTCCTGTTTGATGAATTCTATTGATTTTGTTCTATTTTTTTCTCCTTTTATCATTTAGATATGCGAGAAATCATTGAAACAAAAGCTTGAAAAATGACAAACGATAACGCATGATAAAATTGTTGAGATAACAAGCGTCTTCTCGCTAATAGAAATCATTCGCTGATAGAAGAAAAAAGAGTTTTTTCGAAGGTGCGTAAACTCGTGGAAATGATACTGATTAGCAGATGGGTTATTTTTACTCGCAAATCTAATATCCTCGTCGAAGAGGACAAGGGAATCAGCCAAGTCGCAGTACGAACCTTCCTTCGCACATATTGATCATAATGACACATACAACAATTATGACTGCTTATAAATAAATCTATTTAAAACAAATGTTACGAATCGCAGTGAACAACATACTATAGAATGTAACCCACAGCATGTAGTGTATCGCGGAGAAGAAGAACGGATCGAGAATTATCTATCTCGTTTTGTAATTCTGGTATAGCAAAAATTATTCCTACTAAATGTTGCCGAAATATATATATGATATGTAAAGTTCAAGAGTAAAATTGGTTCAACTGGAATTTTTGCCAGTTACAAAAACAATTGATGACAACGCGTCATGTAAATCGAGACTAGTTTTTGTACTGAAATAAAGACTGGAATATGAAAATGATCCAAAAATAACGTAGACAGTTATTGTATTGGTTAAAACACGAGCAGAAGCATAGAAAGGAAAAAAATCGGGAGTGAGCGGGAAAATCACGCGTTTTACGAAACAGATGTTTTCGAAAAACGTTGCATTTCCCTATCAGAACTTTCGCTCGGTGTAGCGAGTTTTAAAAGTAAATCTCGCCTCGATCACGTGGATTATACGAGGAGTCGAATACTTATGTGGAAATAAAAATCTGGTCGTAGGTTCGAAATATTTTAATTTTCGGTGTAGCTCGAAATCGTCACAAGTATCACATATTCGCTTAGTCGTAGTTCTTAGAAAAATAAGTAATATAAAATTCGTTGAAAAAAAAAACAACATAATATATGCATTACAGAGTACGAATTACAATGACGTATGTACATATAAAAAAGGTTTGGGATTACCATCTACGAATATCTCTAAGAGTATAAAGGCAACGATGAAACTGCAGCAGCGTTTCACCATTCGTACAAATTATCCTACAAATCCTATTTACAAAAATGATCACATTAATACTGGTGAAGAGAAACGTCGTCAATGATATAATACAATA
The DNA here is from genome assembly GCA_963969455.1 of Arge pagana. Lineage (NCBI taxonomy): Eukaryota > Metazoa > Arthropoda > Insecta > Hymenoptera > Argidae > Arge > Arge pagana. The sequence goes on along the minus strand of OZ018308.1, from coordinate 4,879,706 downwards.
ATGATCGTGGCAGTGTAATCCAGTCGATTATCGGACTCGTGATAACCGTATCCTGGTCGTCGTTCGAGAAATTAAAAAACAAATTACAAAGTACAAAAAAAGTTCAACTTTGCAACGAAATTTGTATAAAAAATCGTCTCATCTCGCAACTCGATTTTTAAGCTAACAGTTGGTCTTCCAAATCAACGCTCGTCGCAGTTGTCTACGAAGGAAGCGCTCGCTCTGCTCGCTATTTCCGCGTACTCTTGTCGACTCGCCGAACACAATTTGCTGGAAAAGTCCGTCTCCCTTTTCCTAGACAACAAGTAACATCGAACGCACATTTAACGATGAAATTCAGGTGACGGTATTTTTTCGTTACAATTTTTCTCCCCCTGTTCGAATTATTAACAAGTTTTGCATGCACAGTCGCGAGGAACGAAAGGTGATGTTTGTTTTTTTTTTTACATAATATACTGTTTTACGAGTAATAATGATAATTGTTGTTCGCGTTGCCAGGTGGGAGTTTGAGCGAACGAACGACTTACCCTCTACCAGGAAGTTCCATCACGTCGACCGCGACGCTGTTGACGTAGAGACGATCGTTGCACCAGAAGAAACAGAGAGACCTCGGTTGAAGCACGTCCATATCATATTCCCACGAGAGTTCGACTCGTCTAATTTTTCCTAAATCGCCACCAGCTCCGCCGGAATTTGCGACCACCATTCTCGCAGAAGTACCGTGCTCGAGTTTCATGTACCCGCTACAACGAGATATGATAGCAGGTGAGTTTCGGGCGGGCGGTTGATACAAGACACAGGGATTATAACTAGGGTACCTCGGTGTGAGGTCCATGTTGCGAATGATTCCGTTATCGGCGTGAAGAGTAACTTTCATAAATCCTTGTACCCAACTTTCAGCTGTCGGTGGTCGGGCAAGATCGATAGTAATTCTGTAGTGCCTCCCTGAGATCAACAGGTATGTATGGTATCACGGAATGTACGGCATAACTGATCGTGGTTAAGGCGGATCTGGAGATCTAGCATCAGACTTACGACAGTAGGGTTCCTCTTTGCCAGTCGTGAAGAAGAAACGGGAGCCGAAAGGAAGAGGTGAGACATCGCGACTCTCCCCGTCTAAGCTCTGCCGTTTTAAAAGTGCTGGACTGGTATCGGCGTGGTATCCCATGACCGCGCAGCTCACGCTGCTGTTGCTCTTGCAGGAGAAACATTCGCCGCGCATGAAACTGGAAAAACTTCCACATTCGTGAGCCACGTATTGGCATTTGGAGTTTATACTCTCTATGAAGAGTTTTATGGCACGGACGTGATTGCAGGCAACCAAGACACGCGACGCTTCCTCGAGGCCCTCGCGAATCAGCGTTAGAGGTAGAGACGGAGTAGTTTCGCTCAGGTCAGTGCAGCCAGGTTGTTCTTTGCCGTTGTTGGGATAAAAGTCCAAATGTCCGCAGGGCTGACTCATTCCGTAGCCTGGAATACCTGTCGACAATCATTTCATACAGGTGTCTCGTATTCGAGCTATCGATGCGTTTTCCGTTCGAACGTTACAACAGCCCTCGAGGCATGCTCGGAGGGATCTTTGGCTAACGTTGACGAGCTGTTACGTCGTTGGCAAGCAAAAGCAGGATTAATTTCCTCGTATGTTATTTCTCACTTCTCTCATCTTTCTACCCAACTGGTAATTACGTAGCTTGTGTAGTCGGATACATCCGTCTCTTGGAGATCTCTCGCTTCTACCCGACTGCCGAAGGAGGGTAATGTTTTTCTAGCGTATGTGTGGATTTCAACTTATGAGGTGTCATTGATTCGACTCAGTTGTGGGAGCGACACTGGGTATATTATCTCAAACGGCGTTCGCAAAAAAAAAAAAATAGAAGCATAAATAAAACAAATAAAAACTAACAGGAACTAAAAATTGTGAAATAAAATATGGTATTTAAAAAAAACGACTGCGTTGAGAAATACACGCCTTTATTAGCTTGGTACGTATGCAACAAAATCTTCGAACGTGATTTTGACCTACTTCGAAACGTGGAATTAAATTAAAACTTTCCACACGTATCAAAACCGATGACAGCACAATAATTTAAGATAAAAAAATTGTTTTATAAATTCAAATTTGAAAATGTGGAAAAACTGAAAAATGGAAAATAAATTCCAATATAAGAATAAATTGATTAACGAAAAAATAAATGTTATAAATATAAAGAATAAATTATAAATAATATAAAGACAATAAACCCACGATTTTTTACAGTGACATTAATTTTCGTTAATCGATATATTCGTGTATTGAAATTTATTTTTTACCTTTTAAGTCGGTTTACCATTATAGTGTGTTTTTTAAAAATGTTGGAACTATAATTTGTAGCTAGTATTTCGCAACGCAGGAGGCTTATTGTTTATTTAATGCTTTTTTGTGGTTTTAGGAGAGTCTCTTATTTCTTACCCAGGAAAAATATGTTTTTTCCATCCGTGTGTATGACGTCGACTAGTTGGGCATCGGATGGATCGAGACGAAGATGATGAGGCATGCCTTGGAAATAGGGTTCCGCCGGATCTAAACCCGTGATGCGACCCAAACGGCCGTTGAATTTTTCTCCCGCGTATCCGGCCGTGTGAGCCCCGAGGCTGTGACCGATCAAATGGACATCGCTCAAGTCCAGTCCATACTTCGCCTGAAAACGAATCGATCGAATAACACTTTAATCGTCGTTCGTCTTGGCCAGGGCGTACGAAGCTCTCGTCTGCTCACCTGAAGGTGGGTAACGAGGTGGGCTATTTCGAGACCAACGAGACGAGTGTTAGCTGTTGCTTGAGTGTAGAGTGGAAGACTGCCTCCGGCCCAATCGACAATTATAACATTGTAATCCTCGTGCTTGAGCAGCTCGTTGCGCATCTCCTATCGTCGAGAAACAGCGATAATTACTTTCATATCCGCGGAACATACTCAACTACAAATTTCCCTCGCCAGCCTCAACTTGGAAGCGAATCGAGAATCTACAACGAACCGCGCGAATTACATGACCCCGATTTACATCAATTATTATACTGCGACGCGCAGACATGTTTTTTTTTTATCGACTACCGAATCATCCTATCAGGACATTAACTGCGATTAATCATTACCCATAGGGAATATATCTTAAGTGTGCGTACTAAACGAGCAGGAACAGGATCGTTTAATTTGTTATTCTCAATCGACGAATATCGATGAATCGACGTCACGATATTTAAATTTCATCCGGCAGTTACTTTTACTTTCTACGAGTGCGCGTTGCGTGTCGATCGGGCGAACGCGACTTACGGGTATAAAAAGCGTGAGAAAAACTTGCCAATTTATCGATATTTTTTCAACGAATGCTGCCCCAATTTTCTGGCGAGGCTATAAATTGGAATTTTTCAGTACGACGGTGAAAAACGAAATGCGAATTGTTGAGAGAAATTAAAGGGAAGCGAAAGGGGAAGTTTTTTTGATTTCGATGGGAAGCTCTAACTAAATGATCCTCGTGCGTTTCAGAACGCGATGTTCAAGCGCTTTTATTTCATTGTTCCAGCTTCGAAGTGCAGAGCGGAGGAAATGAAAAATACGAACTCACCTTCACCCAATTGCTCAGTGGCGTGTCTATGAAACCGTGAATGATGAATTTCGTTTTACGCTTCGGGTCAAAGTTTGAGCGTTTAATGGATTTGTCCCTCGCCACGACCAACACTTGACCCTGAAAGAATTGAATAATATCGGCAAAAAATTAGAAAGGTGTAAACATGAGATGCAAGGTGAGCCACCATGTTTGGAATTGTGCGAATTAACGAAGTTATTTGAATAATGCCAAACGCGGAGGTGTTTCCGATTCCGAAGGAGATCGTCATGATTGTTGGAAAAGAATTACCTCTGTGGGATTTTGTTTAGTGTAGAGTATGAATCGAGTATTGATAACTTCGCGTGGAAGTGGGAAGACGTTGAACGGTCTGTGAATCAGATGATACCAACTTCTCGTGATGTTCACACATCCCAGATCTTCGTAGCATCTCGTCTCATTTTCGACTGTAATATTCAAATTATTGCCATCAATCCGCTAAATCACGTCGTACTTTTTTTTTAATATTCGGACCTGTTCACGATTTTGTTTGCTTATCGTACTTACATGGCAGCCAAGGAATGTTGACCTCGATCCGATCGCTTCGCGCCCATTGCCAAGGATCCAAAATTCCGGCGTGGCAAATTACCGGGGCCAAGATCAAAGCCAATGCTAATGTCAACGCCAAACCCATCGAGTCTTTGTCAACGCGCTTCTGACCAACAAACATCCTTTCCATGCTGCAATCAAGAAACGTATTTATCAAACAACAGCAGCGGAATTATTTTCGGAGCGGATTTACACTGTGTATAGAAAAAACGTTGAATACGAGTTTGTTAGTTGCAGGTATACTTAAGGTAGATAAAACCCCAGATACGGTGTATACGAAATAGCAAGAACAGAGGTCGAAGCCCTGTCACTTCTTACTTCGTAAATTGTGTAATACTATGACCAACTGAATCTGAAAATAAGCGAATCGAACGTTAAATTCATATACATTTGACCATAGCTTTGGCTTTTTTTCTGCTTTCAACGAGTCGAGGATTAAATAAAAATGTAAAGAAGGAATTGAATTGCGACAAAAAAGTGGGCCTCTTAGCCTTGCCGGTCTTTCTTGAAGTCTTGCTCGGACATTGACTAATGCAGCATCAAATACGTGCAATTCAGTTCAAGGTAGAATAGCTCCATCGCGTAATTATCGTCATGGTAATAGAAACCAATTTTCTACTCTCAAGCGAATGTTGTAGGAATCAAAGCGTAGCGATTCGGCGCGTAAATTCCGAGCAACAGCTATCCATCGATTTAAGGGTCTGAGATATTTGTATGTTGACAATTTTTAAACTATCCGAGAAGCTCTTTGCGATGATTTAGGCCTTAAATTTTAAGGAACTCGAGCAGAGTAACAACGTTGACATTCATTCGTATTACCAAATAGCGCACAAATGTCAACACCGACTCGTTCATGTGCAGAAAAT